>JAJTUV010001026.1:0-600000 GCA_021653895.1 Mastomys natalensis
AATTCATGATATAGACCAGACTGGCCTCTGCTATAGACCAGAGCTCCTCCTGCCTTTGCTTCCCAAGTACTGGAACTAAAGGTGTGCACTACCATGCACAGTTATTTTCTTTTTAATTAATTAATTTATTTATTTGTGTATTTATTTATTTATTTATTTATTTATTTATATTTTGTGCATCGGTCTTTTTTTTACATGTATGTCTGTGTACCATGTACGTGTCTGGTGGCCCATGGAAGCCAAAAAAGGGTGTTTAATCCCTGGAACTGGAGTTACAGACATTTGTGAGCCACCATGTGGTTGCTGGGAATTGAACTCAGGACCTCTGGAAGAGCAGTCAGTGCCCTTAACTACTGAGCCATCTCTCCAGCCCCATTAATGTCTTTTTTTTTTTTTTTAAGATTTGTTTACTTTATATATGTGAGTACACTGTCGCTGTCTTCAGACACACCATAAAAGGGCATCTGAACCCATTACAGATGGTTGTGAGCCACCATGTGGGTGCTGAGAATTGAACTCAGGACCTTTGGAAGAACAGTCAGTGCTCTTAACAGCTGAGCCAACTCTCCAGTCCCCACTTAATGCCTTTAACTTGTGCTGTGGGTATGGTGTGTATGTGCATGCGCATATAAATGACAAGTCTCACAGGGCCAGAGTAGAGCTGGAGAGACAGCTGTGAGCTGCCTTGATGTTGCTGCTGGGAACTGAACTTGGGTCCCGTGGAAGAGTAGTACATGCACTTAGTCCCCTTGAACCATCTCTTCAGCCTGAAGGTAAGTCGTCATCAGATGGACTTGATGTTATCAGAACACATTTTTGTTATTTTCATTAGAAAAATACTAAATGTTTTGATGACAAATCCTAACAGAAACATAAAGTAAAAACAAAAACTCATGCAACTAGAGAGTTGGCTCAGCATTTAAGAGCACTGACCGCTCTTCCAGAAGACCCAGGTTCAATTCCCAGCACCCACATGGTGGCTCACAACTGTCTAAACTCCTGTTCTAGGGGATCTGACACCCTCATACAGACATACAGTCAAAACACCAATGTATATAAAATAAAAATAAATTAAAGCCGGGCGGTGGTGGCGCACGCCTTTAATCCCAGCACTTGGGAGGCAGAGGCAGGCGGATTTCTGAGTTCGAGGCCAGCCTGGTCTACCGAGCGAGTTCCAGGACAGCCCGGACTACACAGAGAAACCCTGTCTCGGAAAAAAAAATAAAAAATAAAAAAAAAATTAATTGTTAAAAAACTGCCCCTCCATGTCTTCTCTTACCAACCAAAAGTTATAACACAAAAGTTTCTTGTGATTACTTCTAATAAATTCTTAGCTAATGTGGGCATCAACATATATGTCTACAGATACATGGAGCTACATACATGCAATTGGTCATATCACATTTCAGATCTCTAATTTTCTTTTGTTACTTAAAAGTGTACATTACAGATCTTTCCCATCAGCCTCAGCCTGGGTAATGGCTGCAAGGATATATTTTACTGCACAACTGTGCTATAATTTAGCTAATTACCCATTCACCATTTGGTAGCTATTTATATTTTCTGCCATTTTTTCTTTGATAATACTGTGTTGTAGTGAACATAATTATATACCCAGTACTGGGCACTTCTACAAGTAAATCAGATCATGGATTTCTAAAAGTAGAACTGCCAGGCTTAATTTTGGAAGATACAGCCAAATTGCTGTGCACCTCCCACCATTTATTTGAGACTACTAGTATATAAACATGCAGGTCTTCTTGTATCTAGGACCACACTTGGGGCCGGGCCCCAGGCTGCAGGAAGCCCCTTTGTGACTAAATTCTGGTTGGATGTGTCCTTCTTTCAGTGTCTCCATGAGGTCAAGGAGATTTAAACGCCCAGAGCCAGCACCCTGCTACCACTCAACCATGCCATAGGTGTGTGGCATCTGGAATTTTTTCCTGATACGCCACAAGTCTATACCTATGCCTCTTCTCAGATTCATCCTCCTGAATGTATGTGACTGGCACACTCACTCAGAGATGGTCTCTGGCTGAGAACTGGGTCTTCATATCCTACCAAGATCTGAGGAGCCGAAGATGCTCGACTTGATATTTAGTTCTGTGAAATGCAGTGTGTGTCTGCTGCTGCGTTCACCACCCCTCCCCCAAAGTGATTCACAGATCGTTTTCAACTTTAATTTTTTGTTTGTTTTTTTGAGATAGGGTCTCACTTGTAGCCTTTGTTGTTCTAGAATTTGCTATGTAGGCCACACAGAGATCTTTAGTCTCTCTCTTGCTAATGTAATCCAGATTTAAAACACTAACTTCCTACCCTGATCCCCTCCAGACAGAATTCTAAAGTTCTTCTCCCCGTGAATGTATTAGTATTTCAAATTAACATGTTCAAACTGAACTCTACTATAGTCCTTAAAATCTCTAGCTATCAATCACCATCATCAATTTTCTAAATTACTCCAGCTGCCTTCTAACTGCCCCGATGCTTGCAGCTTTGATCTGCCTCAGTTTCTCTCAAAACAGCAGCCACATCTTTCCAGTCTTTCCACCTCAAAGACAGAACATGGTACTTGTCTGCTCAAAAGCCTCCAGCGCCTCCCATCTAAGCAGTAAGGCCAAATCCAAAAACATCGGGAGTCTTTGTCCCAGCTACCCGACTCCTCCAGCTCCTCCTCTCTGTTCCCTGTCCTCTAGTGATATGGGGGCCTCTAACTTACTGCACGTGCTTCCATCTTCCTGTTCTGTCAGCATAAGACGATCTACATGAAAGGAAGGCTGAGTTACCCATAAGGCCATGTGCCAGCCTATGCCTGCTTCTCCCTGGGGTTAGTCAGACCCTTTGTGTACTTGGCTTGACCAGAGGGAGGGAAGCTTAGCATGGCGGGTGGGTACAGTTAGGATCTTGGTATGCAAAGAACACATATCTAGGAACAACTTTGGAGAACTGGTTCGTTTACTGGGGGGCAGAGGGGAGGTATTTATGCCTCTAGGGAGGTGGCCAGGGTGTCTGGAGCAAGGTTTGTGTGGCTGTGCACTATTGGCTGGGACAGGAGTGTTGTTGGATGCTTCATCTGCAAACTCTGGGGCTGTAGGGTGGGAGTGGGGTAACTTATAAGGTCAAAGAAAGAATGAAGCCTGATACTGTCAGAATAATAAATTCTTACTAGGGTTGATGAAGGGGCAGCCAACTTTACGACCCTTAAGTTGGAAGGGAACCAACTCTTGCCCTCCGTCATAGCAGTGAAGGTAAGTTTCCTCTCTTCACTTACATGATCCCTTTCCAGGCACCTGTACTTAATTTACTTTAGGACTTTAATATTCTCTTCATTAAAGAATGTCTCAAAACTAGATACAGAATCTACTCCAGGTATAGGCGTGGCCCTCTGTTCCTTTGCTGAGTCTTAATCTAAAATGGTGCCACTGTCTTTCATCTTTGGCAATTAACTCACTTTTCTAGCTTTAATTTTTCAGGTGGGTGTGGGATTGATACTGAGTATTGAACCCAGAGCCTCAGGCATGCTAAGTCATGCTCTGTGCTTCACCCCCTGCCTCACCCCTCTGTTTTGTCCTTAGAACTTATAAATCTAAAAAAAAATTTCTGCAATACTAATCTTATTTATTATGTTTATTTTCGGTCTCCCTCACTAGAATTGTAGCTGCGGAGAGCAGGGCTTTGAGTGTTGCCTCCCGCTGTATGGCCAGTATTTGAAGCAATGCCAGTAAACTGTCAGGTGCTGGATGAATTTCTGTGGACTGGGGAAGCTCCATTTAGGATGCAATAAGAGAACTTGTATTTGTAGAGCCCAGAAGGAGGATAGCAGGACTGTAGGAGGCCAGGAGGCCAGGACGGAAGAAACAGAAAAGGCAGGTGGCTGTGCATTCCCCGAGGGCTCCCAGAGGCATGTCCACAGCTAGCTAGATTTTGGCCAAGAGCACATTCTGCTGGCACAGCAGGAATACTGTGAAGTGGGCAACTGAGGCCAGTAAGTGTTGGCTTTAAAACAAGGGCTAGATTCCACCACCGCATAGTTAAGACAGGAGCCAGGAAGTGGAGGGTAGACCAAATGGGCTTCCAGATACACCAAGATTTGTGATCTGCTGAGCACAGTGGCTCACATCTATAATGCTGGCTACCTGGAAGGCAGAGACAGAGAATCACTTGAGCAGGGCCAGCCTGGGCTATATAGAAGATCACCCTCATTCCTGCAACTCAAAACAAATAGATGGGTCACTCTGGACACGAGCCACCAGCAATGTTTGAGGGCACTCAAAGCTCATTGGCAAATGGTACAGGCTATGAGGTTCTGGAGCTCAGGTAGCTAAGGCCTGAGTCTCCTTGTCAGTTGTCCTGACAACAAAGGCCTGCAGTCATCAGCCAACCTAGATCTTTGAGGGTGTTCCTGCCTTTCCAGAGCTATCTTTTGACCTGGGCCTCAGTCAAAGACGTTAAAGGTCTGTGTGTCTGTGTGGTTCTTTGTGACTCTGTGAGGCTGTGTGTGTGTACTTTTCTAATATATATTGCTAAAATAGCCTACCACTGCATAAGCTTTCCATTTCTTGTCCTTTTGCCTCCACCTCCTGAGGCTTGAGGGCTTGGATTACAGGCATGTGCCATATGCTTGGTTTATGAGGTACTGGGGTTGAACTCAGGGCCCTGGTTATGCTAGGCAAACACTCTACCAACTGGAATGCATTCTCAACATTCAAAGATTTTTTTAAAAAAAAACCTTCCCTTAGAGGGCTGGAGACATGACTCACTGGTTAAGAGCACTTGCCGTCCTTGCAGATCTTCCAGGTTCAGTTCCTAGATCCCCACAAAAGCTTACAATCATCTGTGACTCCAGTTCCAGGTGATCTGATGCCCTTTTCTGGCCTCCATGTGCCCAGAGCATCAGGTCCTTTGCATGAGAGCAGTCTTGAAATATATTTGAGTGATTGCCTGCATGACTGTTCACCATGTATGTACCTTATATATCCAGACGGTATTGGATCCTGTAGAACTGGAGTTACCTTCCTGTTTCAGGTCCAAATGAAGTTGCCACACTCAGACCCTCACATGGAAATTTACTAATATTTTAAGCAACTACTGATACTTGACAGAATATTATTTGTTTTAAATGTTCAGCAGTATACTGTTGGCTGATAATTAATGAATTAGGCTACTAACTCAATGTATAGAATTATTTCTCAGTTAATGGACAGCTCCACCCTCTGGTCAATTTGGTTCATTGCAGTTTCTCTTGTGTGTGGGAACCTTCAGGAAAGGGCTTTCTCCTGACTCTCTCCTGTCGCTTGTCTCCAGATTCTGGCTATGCAGCTCTTGAGAACCTGATGACTGGATTTAAAAAAAAAAAAAAAAGAAAGAAAGAAAATCAGGCTGGAGAGGTGGTTTAGCGGTTTAAACCACTAGCTGCTCTTCCAGAGGACCTGAGTTCAGTTCCCAGCACCCACATGGCAGCTCACAACTGTCTGTAACTCCGGCTTCAGGCAATCCACCACCCTCACACAGACATACGTGCAGTCAAAATACCAATGTGCATAAAATGAAGTATATATATTTTAAAAGACTATATGAGTCCTTTAATTTTTTTTTTTTTTTTTTAAAGGAAAATGAGAAGTGAAGCAATCTCCGTTACTACTCATACCTACTCTGTGCTTCTCCGTCATCTGTGTGAAGTCCAGGCGAAAGGGCGAAATCATCACAGCAACTGGCGCTGTTGTCCTTGGCCCTGGGAAGTTCAGATCACCTGTGCAAAGAGGAGGAGGGATTTCCTCTGATATAGGTGTTCAGTAAATCCTTTCCCTTAGAGAACTTAGGAACAGTGTGGAACAGACGGGAAGAGAGGCTCCACAGCCTCCCCGCCCCCACTCTAACACCCTCAGGACTAAGGTAAGAAGTGGACAGACATATGCTTCTTATCCCATTCACCTCAAGGAGAATACTCTCTTCGGAGAACTGAAATTGGGTATCTGGAAGTGACTCTCCCCAGGGATCTATTATAGCAGGAGTGTTGAGGCAGGAGAGAAGATGTACTGTAGCCGTAGTTGAATAATTGCTCTACTAACACAGCTGACCCTGGAGAAGTACCCTGCCCCTGAAGAGGTCTATGATGACACTGGTGATGTTATTCCCGACAGATTAGTACCTCTTTGTATTGAGCTTATGGACACACTTAGGGAGATAAGGCAGCCGAAAGAGGCCTACTTTGTAGTGAGTGATTTTAGATGATCTCCTTTCTGAGTAAGATATGTTTAGATGGTTGAAAATACTTTATCTATAATTTGGAGAGCAGGCTATGTTTTTGTTGCAAACATATAAAGTAAGGTAATTGTTGGGCTCTGATAAATGGGAGGCAAGATTCAAGTGATTGATTAAAGGCATTAGCCATGTGGATTCAACCATTTCTGGATGGACTTTGGAAAGATAATCATTTCATTTTAATTCCTATCAATTTTCAGCTTTATGTCTACACGAAAAACACCATTGGAGAGCAGCAATATATGAAAGTTGTATGGCTTCCCTTACAGCACTTTGATAGTATGAGGGACCCTAGAGGAAGTGTAGGAGATAGACAGAACATTATAAAGAGCAAAATGGACTTGAATAGGAGGACTCTGTGTCATTCTGCCTCTGGATGGCATCCACCTTTTGGCTGTCCGCTTACATACTATTCTGCAGTATGGACATATATTTTTATGAAATATAAGCCTAACTGAACCCAGGAGACTTTGTATTAGACTGCTATTACTTTTAAGCTGTGTCTCTTTTTTGGTGAGGTCCTGTAGCTTGGTTTGGTGTTCTCTCAGAACCATTTGAAGTTTATTGTCATAGATTCCAATAAATCATTTCTGAATGAGAAAAAAAAAAAAAAAGAATAATTGCTCTAATCTCTCTGGTGGTGGCACCCAAGTTCCTCTCTACCAATCCCAATGCTCCGGATTCTCACGTGCGCATGTACACACACACACACACACACACACACACACACACACACACACAGAGAGAGAGAGAGAGAGAGAGAGAGAGAGCCTTATATTTAACATGCCTTAATCAGCTCAATGGCTGGGCCACTTCAATCCTCCACGTTGCTAGCACACTCTCCCCTCCAATATTCCTAAATTATTACTTACTAAAACCTATATTCCATCCTGGCTGCCCTGTACCCAGGCCTGCAGCCCTCCTGGGCCACGGTCCCTGCCTCTTACATGTTGGCAGTCTCTCTGTCCAACAGCTCTCAAGCCTGATTCTTGCTTTCCTGGCATGGAGGTACTACCTCTTCCTCAGTCACCTTGCCTGTGTGAATCCTAAAGACCCACCTCTGACTCACTGCCCAGCCATTGGCCACTGACAATTTTATTTACCAACCAGAAACAACTGGGGGCAGGGCCCCTCAGTGTCTCACATGCAGGATTATTGTACAATTCCCAAATAACATAATGCAAGCAATAAACCAAATCCACAGCATTGTGCTTCAATTAATTAATTTTTTGGGACAGTCTCATTAATGCAGGTTGGTCTCAAACTTACTATATAGTTGAGGATGGCTTTGAACTCCTGATCTTCCTGCTTCTGGCTCTTGAGCTGGAACTACAGACATGAACCACCACACTTTTCTACAGTGCTGCTGCTGAAATCCTGGGCTTTCTGCATACTAGGCACCCACTCTACCAACTGCACTGCACCTCTGAGATGATAGCTTTTACATAATATTCTTATACTTTGAGAATTTTATACATACATACCAATATGTTATTTCTCCACCAGTGAAATGAGCTAATTCAAGGCAGGTTTGTTGGGAAACTGCCCTCAGGTAAGTTCACTGATCCCAAGGAACAAGGCCAGGGAAGTCTCCGAGGGGAGGAAGACAAAGAGGAGGGGGAAAGAAAGAGAGAAAAGCTCAAGAGCAAAGAGAGGTTGGGGGGGGCAAAATGTCTGAATTATATAGAAAAAGCCTCTAGAGGAGGGGAATCCCAGCCCCTGGGATGTAAATTTTAGGGTACAGGGTCAGGCATGCCAGGTAAGGACTGATTACTGGGAGAACCCGGAGGCCCACTTTAATATGTTAAATATGCACCTCAGCTGTTTGTCTGGTGTCTAGAATCCAACACATATAATGTATTTTGATCATATTCGCCTCTTCCATTCCTTCCCTTATTTCCCAGGCCCTTCTACCTCCTTACTCTCTCCCATCATCATGTCTGCTGGATCTTAACAGTCTTTATGGTCCCTGTTTATGAGTGTGCTTGGCCCAGGGAGTGGCATTATTAGGAGCTGCTTGTTGGAAAAGGTGTGGTCTTGTTGGAGAAAGTGTGTCACTGTGACACACTTTCCACCCAGTTTGGAATGAGAGCCTCCTCCTGGCTACTTTTAGATCAAGATATAGAACTCTCAGCTTCTCCAGCGCTGTGTCTTCCTGCACACTTCCATGCTTCCTCCCATCATCATGATAATGGACTGAACATCTGAAACTGTAAGCCAGCCCCAATTAAATGTTTGCTTTTATGAGTTGCCTTGGTCATGGTGTCTCTTCACAGCAATGAAACCCAAAATAAGAGACTCTTCTAAAATGGTTCTGCACCTTGCAGAGAATGAATGTGGCAAAAATGCTCCCTTTGTGGCTGCACTCCACAGACACTTATTGCTCACACTTTGATCGATTGTGAGCTTCTGTGTTAGCTACTATCCAGTGTAGTAGAAGAAACTCTTCAGATGAGGTCTGAGAGCCTATCTATGGTGTCTTAGGGTTTCATTATGGCAAGCAGATGCCATGACCAAGGCAACTCTTATAAGGACAGCATTTAATTGGGGCTGGCTTAGAGGTTCTGAGGTTCAGTTCATTATCATCAAAGTTGGAGCATGACAGTGTCCAGGAAGAAGTGAAAGTTCTGCATCTTGTTCCAAAGGCAAATAGATGAAGACTGGCTTCCAGGCAGCTAGGATAAGGGTCTTAAAGCCTATGCCCACAGTGACACACCTACTCCAACAAGGCCATATCTCCTAATAGTGCCACTCCCTGGGCCAGGTATATTCAAATCACCACATATTGGTATAGAAATATGAATTTAGAGAGCAGTTTGACACTATGCTCGTTTAGCAAAATAATAGTAGTAGGGTTTCCCTTGTAGGGGGGTTATGAACTCCCTATCACTGGGTTCTTGGCTAGATATACAGTACTAGGTATGTGTCTCTTGCAAGATTGGCCTTAAATCCGATTGGAAAGCAGTTGGTTATCCCTATAGGTCTTGTCATGACAGTCATTATTGTGGTTCACAGTATTTACACCGGGTTAGATTGCCGATGACTCTCTCATCCCTGTAACTTGAAGGGCTATAAAATCTAGCCAGCAGGGAGGAAGCCTCCTGGTCGGTGCCTACTTAGTTTCTCAGTGGCCTGTGACCAAAGTGTGTGGTGTCTTTAGCAAGAGGGTCCTACTATCAAGTGAGAAAAAATATTTTTTTAAACCATTTACTTATACTATAAGACTATTAAAACAGTGGTCTTCAAAGAGTTAAAATTTCCATAAAAATCTCATGCTGGAAGAAAGAAAGGCTGAAACTTTGGTGCCAGCCAGAGGAAAAATTAGTGATGATCTTAGACACTGTTTTATTGCTCTGAAGAGACATCACAACTAGGTAACTCCTATTAAAATTTTTTTTTGCTTGGGAACTTGTGTAAGGTTTCAGAGACTTAGTCCATTATCATCATGGCAGGGAGCTCGATGGCGTAAGCAGGCGTTGGAGCAGTAGCTGAGAGCTGCATCCTGATCTGTAGGCAGAGTGTGGTAAACAGTGAACCTGGTACTGGCTTTTGAAACCCCAAAGCCAGTAACACACTTCCTCCAACAAGGCCACACCTCCCAATCCTTTAATCCTGTCAAATAGTACCTCTCCCTGATGATAACACATTCCAGTATGTGAGCCTATGGAGGCTTTTCACACAGTAAGTAAACAAGACAAGAACTTTCAGGGACACATTCTTGTGCTGATACAACCTTTAAATCCCTCTATTTTCAGCTAAGATTTTTATGGAACAGACTGAGCATGCTCAGGAATACACTTGTCATACTGTCCCATCCCATGTGAATATGCTGAGACCACCAAAACAAAACCCCACCCTCATTTCTTCTAAGAAAATACTGCTTTAGAAATACCTTCCGTGTTCTTCTTGCCTGTTTTCTTCACTCTTTTGTGTCTTGATTGTGTTTGTTTTAGCTGTGCACCCACCAAGATGTGAAGCCACTGTGTTGTTATAGGACTTTTCCTGGGAAGAGGTTTCACACTGTTCTGTCAACTCTTCAGACCACCTTACAGGACAGATTGGAACCAAGACATTGACCAGTGATGTGTAAAGACCACACCTGATCAGGACTGATTGTCCCTCGATTTCTATTAAAGCCACTCCTCATATCAGTACCCAAAGATGGTGGACTTGTATGGGGGCATCACTGGGTCTCCATTTGTCCTTCATTCCAACATGACCATGATGAATAAATCTTTCTCTGCTTGTCACTGTTATTTATCCCTATAACTGACACAACAGGGGCAGTTGGCTTGTAGGGGCTGATAAAACCCAGGCTTTGATCCTAAAAACTCACAGAATCAACTGTGGTTTTTGGATGGCTACATTGTCGTTGCCCTAGGGCTGCCTCTTGTATCCTGGATGAAAAATCCCTTTAGTTAGCTCTGACTTTGGCTAAGACTAGACAAATGCTGTGGTTTGCTGTTGCAAGTTATTTGATCACATTGAGAACTCTGAGATTATGAACTGGAAAAACCTGTTTCTTGTTGTGGTGTGGCTCAGCCCTAGCACACAACTTTAACTCAGAAGCTTTCTGTAAACAAAAGCTAAATAAAGTCAATGATGGGTCAAGAGGTGGAACAAGCAAACAGTTGACAGGGAGTGAACATAAGAAAACCCAGGAAAGAGAAAGGAGGACCTTTGAGTTGAAGGATATTTAAGACAGTGTGGAGAAGGAGAAGGAGAAGGAGAAGGAGCTCTTTCCTTCTGGGATGTCAGCGGCGTAGGAAGGTCAGCTCGGTGCTTTCTCAGCCTCTCTGGGATAGCAGGTTTTCACCAGAGTGTCTGGCTCCTGAATCTTCATTGGTAAAACAAATGTTTGGGATTTTGTTTTCTAGTACAAGTTTGCTTTCAAGCCAACTTTGCCCTGTTGGACTCCATCCAAATTTGGGTTAAGGTCTGTATATATGCTAGGCTGGGAGTGTAACCGTGCCTGATCATGTTAGCAGTTACAGAGCAGTGTCCAAGGGAAGTCTTATTCTCCAGTGGCAAATGTCTCCCTGATGGGGTTACCTTGGAGGGTGCTGAAGGGAGGGGGCTGCACGCCTCCTCCATGCAGTTATGGTTTCACAGATGCATTTAACAAATATTCATGAGAGTTTCTATTGCATGCTTGGGCTGTTGAGACATCTCAAATGCCGTCTGGTTAGCTCTCAAACTCTTCACATAATTCTAGCCTGTTTGTTCATACATGTGCTGGGACTCAAAATCAACAGTGGAGGCGTTGGCCCCTTCTGCAGAGGCTGTGTCCTGCAGTGTCCCCACCTCCTCCTTATGTCCTGCTTCTTAGCTCTTTAGAACTATGAGCCTGAGAGCTGTTTGTAGCTGCTTCTCAATCTGCTATGTATTCAATATTGGCTATAGTTTGTGTTTCATAAATATGAATTTTGTTGTATTTTCAGCATTTAAAACCACTAGCTAGAACCCCCTATAGAAGTACTTAATAAATTTTTGTTGAAAGAATGCATGTGGGATTATTAGAATTGTAAAATGTATTGAACAACAGCCCTACCTTTACAAGTCCTTCACATCTCTTTTTAATTATGGGTGTGAGTGAGTATGCATGACTGCATCACAGCTAGAGCTGTGGAGGTCAGAGGACAGCTGTTAGGTTCTTTTCTTTCAATTTGTGAGTTCCAGGGATCAAACTCAGGTCATTAGGCTTCGAGGCAAACTCCTTTACCCACTGAGCCAGCTCTAATTTTTTCTAAAAAAAAAAATCTAATTTTTTTTTTTTTTAAAGAGATCTATTTATTTTATTTGTATGAGTACACTGTAGCTGTCTTCAGACACACCAGAAGAGGGCATTGGATCCCATTACAGATGGTTGTGAGCCACCATGTGATTGTTAGGAATTGAACTCAGGACCTCTGGAAGAGCAGTCAGTGCTCTTAACCTCTGAGCCATCTCTCCAGGCTCAGTTTAGACTTTATCACTTTCCTGTGTCAGGATCTATTCTAGCATATCACAAAGGTGCCACACTGCCTTTAGTTACCATGACCTCCAGGTCATCCGTCTGGGACAGTCTCTTGGGCTGGCTTTGGTTCTTCAGACTGGGGTAGTTTTCAGGAATGCCCATCAAGTGTTCTCTAACTGCCCCTCAGGTGGCTCTTCTCAAGTCCTCAAGACTAGAGAGCAACGTTTTCCCTTTTCCTTTGGTGATAAGAGGGAATGAGTCTCATAAATGAATACTCATTCCTTTGGTCATGGCAAGGATACATAATATCTTCCTGGCTGATGGTGTTAACCTTGGCCATTTGCCTAAAGGTACACCTGCCAGGTTTAGGCACTCTAAAGCCCTTCCTCATTTCCTTTTCTGGTGTGTCTGAAGAGGGCAACAGTGTACTCATGTACATAAAATAAATAAATCTTAAAAGAAAAAAAAAAGATGGGTCAGAGTTTCACCTTTGACAAAGACATAATATAGGTTGTCACTATCAGGGAAACTGGGTAAGGGGTACACGGGGGACTCGTCTCTGCAATCTTCCTTCTGCTCTTGTTCCCCCTCCTTTCCTTTCTTCCTTCGTAGTGATGTTTGTTTTGGAGGTACAGTCTCCTGAATTACAGGCTGGTCTTAAGTCAACAGTCAGTGTGTCTTCCCTTCTCCCCAGGATCCTTGGCCCACGAGGACAAAGGGAACAGAATCAACAAACAGGGTTTCAGGCAGCTGATGACTATGACAGAGATGACAGACTTATCCCCAGGATCATCTTCAGAGAGGCAGCTCAACTTTTTTCAGGGTGAATCAAGGGTTATATAGTTTTGGGGGTGGGTAGGGATTTCTAAGGTGGGTATGTGTCATTGGCTACAGCTTAGGGTATCAAATGCCTCATTTGCATGGAGCAGCATTCCAGCAATTCCAGGTGCTTGCTGGCAGGTTCTTACTGGGAGAAAGGAAGCTGAACCTGGAACCTGTAATCTCACCAAGGCTATGTGACATTCCCCAGGTAGAGGGTGTGGGGGATTCCGAGCTCCCCAGACAAGGTCAGAGGAGACACCCTGCTGGTAAGGGGAGTTCTTCATTTTCCCCAGAGTTCTTCATATTGCCCTGAGTCCAAAAGAGCTTTCTGGATATTGGTAGGCTGCGACCTTAATTAGCAGGGTTTTTCTACAGCCAAGGATAGCCTTCAACTTCTAATACTCTTCCCTTCACCTCCCAAGTACCTGAGTTACAGGTGTATGCCACCATGAAGGACTTTATGCAGCATTAGGGATAGAGGCAGAAGGGTTTCATGTATGGTTGTCAAGCACTCCACTAACTAGGTCTCATCCCTAGCCGATTTCTTTGTAACTTTCCTACAAATACAAGATTATTTCAAAGTAAAAGCCTCTTGAAAGAATAAAAGAGAGAACAGAGGTTTGATTCTGCAGTAGATCACATGCTTAGTATGTCTGAGGCCAAGCACCAGTAATATTTTTTTTAAACCATGAATAATATAATATATAATAAATAATATAACATTTATATCACTGCTACTTTATTCAGAGATAATAGCTGCTGGGAGTTTGATGTCTAACATTCCTCATCTTTTTTGTGTTTAAAAATCTTATCATTTTGGATATTATATCTCTTTTTTTTTTTTTCTTAGAACTAAAAATAAAATTTGAAAGTAGTGGTACAGTTTAGCAGGAGAACATTTGCCTGGCCTACATGAAGCCCTGAGTTTGTTCCCCAGCACTGCCAAAATAAAATCAAGTATTTTAAAAATTAAAAAATATATCATTTTAATAGCCACAGTGTAGTGCCCCTCCACAACCACTATTCTGCAGCTTGTGATGTTTTCCCATGGAGTGCACCTCAGGGGGCCTTTCCTTGTCTCTATGCTCGTTTGATTTCTCTTTCTGATGGCTGCACAGTGCTCCATGGTGTACATCTTATTAGTCAGGACTTGTAGTAGGATATTTATTCTGCTACATTGTATTCGCAGTGGAGCTCGATGATTAGGCAGTAGAAGAGGAGGGCTGGAAGAAAAAGAGAGGAAGGGGGGAGAAAGAGAGGAAGGGGAGAGAAGAAGAAGGCTATGGACCATGGAGAACAATGGTTGGTCGAAAGCTGTCCTGGGTAGCAACTTCTATCAAAAGGTTAGATATTGGGTAACCACTAATTGTGTGGGCATCTTGTTAATTGAACATTTCTAAATATATAAGTCCTTTAGATAATAATTAAGCTTTAAGAGTCTTCGTCCTATTGGGCACTGCAAGGATGGCAGTTATTGTCTGGGTTTCAGCCAAACTTTGTGGATGCAGCATGGTGGATTGGTAGAGCCTGCGCATCTAGCTAGCCGGAGCCTGGGTCAGAGCCGAGGAGCAGTGGGAATGTGTCGGCTGCCTGGGAACAAGCCAGACTGGGTGCCGTTTTCTAAATATCTCCCCTAGACTTGTTTGGGAGTAAGAAACTCAATGCCAGCTTGAACTAGTCTAGACAAGAAGGAGATCTGGGTATAAAATGAATGGGAAGGCAGCTGGCTGGGTCTGGGGGCAACTGAGGCAGGGCGGGATTCCCAAGTTGTTTATCTTCAGGTCTTCTCTACCTCTTGGCCTCACCGCTATCTGTTCTGTCGGCAGCTCAGTCGGCTGTTTGTGTGAGTCCACAGGGCAGGCATCGCAGCTTCTGGACCCACGTTACCCCTTTAGATCGGCTCTCTGTCTCAACTCCAGTTGCAAATTTTTAGAAAGGCTCTGAGTATCCCACTGTGGCACCAGTGGGCACATTGACTCGATCAACTGTGTGTCAGGAAGGCAGGCTTCCAACAAGAGCCACGTGAAGAGGGTTGCAAGCGAGATAGAGCTTTGGCTACATGGAAGATGCACACACACACACACACACACACACACACACACACACACATCCCTGCACCCCCTGCAAAGGATCTGTGCCGGGCAGATGGTGTTTGGGGTATGGATGGACCATAACTAATTTAAGCACCCCATCACTGGGTGTCTTGGCTTTTTACTATTAGATAATGTTGCCTCACACAGGTACGTGTCCACACCATTGTTAAAGCCTCGAAGTTTTCTAGGCTATAGTCCTTGCTGAGCCCACAAGGACTGTGCTTGCTGCCAGTTTTACTTTGAAAGATGACTGCAGCTTTCATCCCTGCCGGATGCACGAAGGCTTCTCTCCAGCGCTTTTTAAATTTTCAATGACCTGGCTGAAAAAAAAAAAAGTGATACTTTTGCACTTTTTTTTTTTTTTAAATTTCTTTTTTTGTTTTGTTTTGTTTTTTGAGACAGGGTTTCTCTGTATAGCCCTGGCTGTCCTGGAACTCACTCTGTAGACCAGGCTGGCCTCGAACTCAGAAATCCGCCTGCCTCTGCCTCCCAAGTGCTGGGATTAAAGGCGTGTGCCACCACCGCCCGGCCAGTTTGCACTTTTAAAACGATCCATCATGGTAACTGAGTGGATTTTTCTTACAGCTCTCAGCCATTCATGTTTCCTTTTTGTGATTTCTCTACCCCGTGTGTAATGGTTTTCAGTAAGATCCATTTTCTTCTCATCGCTCATATGTAGGAACCTCGATTTCTGTGGATCTTTTTTTTTTTTTATCCTTTCTCGTTTTTTATAGGTTGCAAATGTTTTCTCCTAGTCAGTGATTTGATACAAAAGTTTAAAATTGTGTGTATGTCTGTCTGTCTGTCTGTCTGTGTGTTGCTGGGTGTCAAACCTGGGTCCTCTCTGTATGTATAGATATGTGTAGCCATGTACACGTCTATTGCAGGGTAGTGAGGATGCAGAACTTTATTCTCATCAGTTAGGAAGCAGAAGCAGGAGGCTCTCTCTTGAGTTTAAGGCCAAACTGGTCTACAGAGTGAGTTGCAGGCCAGCCAGGGCTACACAGAGAAACCCTGTCTCAAACAACAACAAATAGGTAAGTACCTGTGTAGGCCAGAGGTTGTTACCAGTTGTCTTGCTCTATCATTCTTTAGCTTATTGTGTGTGAGTGTGTGTGTGTTGTGTGCGAGTGTGTACACTTGGGTGTATAAGGAGTGTGCATCAGTGGAGCCTAGAGGAGGATGTCCAGAAGAGGATTCTGGGTATCCTCCTCTTCCTGTATTGCTGTCTACTGACCCGGCCCGCGGGTCCAGTTATTCGTGGGGGTCGAGGGGGACCTCACCTGTAAAGGAACCCAGGCAAGAGAAAGGACGAGACCAAGCAAATGTAGCCTTGTCAAGGTCTACTTTAATGCGGAAGCGGCTTATACTCTAGGCAAGGGAGGAAGGGGAACAAGGAACAGGGTGGGGACTCTACCAACTCTCGATGAGGTCAGTCATCCAAAGGAGCATTCTGCAGTTTTTCCCAGAATGTCCTGGGGCAACAGTTCTTTATGAACAGGAAATTCTTTCTTAGCTGAAGGTCAGGTTCTCCCAAAAGAGGCGGTTTCTCATAAAGGCAATTCATTACAAGCAACTTTTGTTAGCTGGGATGGTGGTCCAGGGTCCCCAACAGTCTACTGCATTCCCTTGCGGCAGGGTCTCTCACAGAGCCTGAAACATACCATCTTCCCGCTAGGCTGTCACCTGCTTCTCCTTCCGCCCCTGATTAATTTTGCTTGTTTTCTCCTTTGGAATCAACTGGTCAAATTTTTCTTCCTTATCTTTCCAAGTTGTACTGAATTCTAGATAGAGTAGGAGGAAATCTATCTTTTATAATTTTGGCTTCCTTTCTAGGGTAGCATATCACCTTATTCTTTAATCTATCATACTTTCCAAAAAAAGAGAGTTTTCTTTATAATGACTCTATAATTTATTTATTTATTTATTTATTTATTATTTGTTGTTTGTTTGTTTTTGGTTTTTTTTTTTTCTGACAGCTGAAGAATGATAGAGCAAGAAAATTGATATCAACCTACACAGGTACATACATGTTTGGTGGTGTTGGAGGGTTTTGAGGCAGGGTTCCCCTGTGTAGCCCTGGCTCTCTTGGACTCACTCTGTAGACCAGTTTGGCCTTAAATTCAGAGATCCACCTGCCTCTGCGCCCCAGTTACTGGACTAAAGTAGTGCACCACCACCCAGCGGCCCTACATTTTATTTTATCATTTAGTTTTTAATTTATAATAATAAACTCAACTTTGCAATCCAGATAGACTTGGAGGAAATAAGGAAAATATAGACCTCAAAGAAACGTAATGAGAGCTCAGAGATTGTGGGGTGTTGTGAGGAGATGGGGCAGAGGGGGCCCTCAGGAGCTCCTGTAGGAAGGGTCTGCTGATGGAGACGCACACGCAGAGGCACTAGAGCTGCCCACAGTCAGCAGTGGAGGCCTTCTTGCTGGTCTTGCCGTTTCTGTGCTTCATGGCTTCCACAAAGCTTCTGTCGTGGTTCATTTTCCCAAAGACCCAGGCTTGTCATCCAACCACTCAGGCTTGGCAGAATGGATGAAAAGCTAGGAAGTGTTTGTGTTTGGTCTAACTTTTAACATGGACAAGATACCAGAACCTGGATGCTTCAGGATCAAGTTCTCATCTTCTATTTCTCCCTGTAGATGGACTTGCCACCAGAGTCATCAGACTCTCGAGTCTCTGTCGGCCCCTCCTAGTTTGAGCACTGGCCTGGGCTGCAGCCTCCTTCCAGCTGTTAGCTGGTGTCCACCTCCTGAGTCAGGGCCTTTTAAAGGGATTTGTCTTTGTCCAAGTCACAAGCCTCCCTTCAGAGCTGCCAGAGAGGAAGTCCCAACAGCCACCCTCTGTTGATCTGGCCCTGCCCTCTTCTCTTTGTTCTTCTGCAGTGCTGGTAGCGGTAGAGGGGTCATGGGGGGCGGGGCTGGACCAGGTGGTTGGATATATGGAGTCGAGGGAGGATGTTTGGTGAATAGAAAAAAGAGAGGAAGGGGAAAGTGTTGTGTTTTATAAAAAGATAAGGAGAGATGGAATATGTTTGGTGGATGTGTAGTCAGGTATAGGGAAAGGGGTGCCTCTGTTGGCCCATGCTGAGACATCCCTTCTGTTGTTTAAAAAAAGAAAAACGGTGGCAAGAGGTTTTCAAGAGGAGAAGTTTATTTAGGGCAGAGGGGAGAGCAGAGAGAGGTGAAGATGGTGGCCGGCCATGACCACGTGGAGGGGGGAGGGGAAGGGGAAAGGGTCAGATACGACCTGCAGGTGTAAGAGAGCAAGAGGGCAAGAGAGCAAAAGAGCAAGAGAGAGAGGAGGGGCCAGACAGCCCCTCTTATAATAGTGGGCAGGGCTACCTGGCCGTTCCCAGGTAGCTTTGGGGAGGAGTATACCTAGCTGTTGCTAGGTAACTGTGGAGGTGGAGTTTAACAGAATGCTAACATACCTCCCTTCTTCTTATTATAAAAAGAAAAGAAAAAAGGGAAGAGGTGATGGTGCAGCAGGATTAGGGTCATCGTGATATCTGGCTACTTCCTGCTGGCACTGGGGGCGACGTGTCTTTAGGGGGAACCTGGGGTGATGTTTGTCTGGTCTTGCTGTCCAGGGTCTGTGGAGCCATCCAGATAGGCCAGAAGGAACAGGTCCAGTAGAAGCAGCTGTGTGTGTGGCAGGAGATGGAGCATCTGAAGGTTGCTTCTCTGGAGATGTTTTGGATGCACCTGGACTTGACAAGATGTAGGGAATAAGATTAAGTACACTTGGGAGAAAGAAAATTTTTTTAAGATGTACATTTGACACCCAGAGGGATCTCACCCTTTGTGATAGTAAGTGGGAACTTTAGGCAGATGTACTTATCTGGATGGCATCTATTTGGTCTGTGAGAGGTAATTCAGTGGGTTTCCTGTAGCTTACAAGTTTATAAAAGAGATAACAGCATGAGTTAACAACACGAGCAGTCTTTAAGATGAACCTTTGCTGGATCGTATAGTGGAATGTTTAATAAAACAGTTAGGCAAGTTCGTAGGAACTCAGGTAGCAAGAAGAGGAAATATAAAGTATTTAATTGGTGGCAGCTGAGTTTAGATAATGAGGTAACAGATTACATTTGTGAAAGCTTAGCTGTCAATGTAGTCAGAAGTCTGAAAAAGAGTAAACAACAATCTACCAGTTATATTATTTTAAAAAAATGACAGAGTCCACTAGCCAACTAGTTAACAGTTCCCGTGGTTTCCATACTCTCTTTGATGAAATCAGTTTGGCTTCCAAGTGCAGAAGACGCAGGGCTTTTTTCTCGTGGAATGGATACACATGACATGAGAAATGACTTACCTCGGTTTGATTTAGCTAAGTCATTTGACTCAGGTTATGTGAGAAGTATGTACCATGTGGTGGTGCACACTTGTCATCTCAGCCCTGAGACAGGTGGACCCCAGGGTTCACTGGACAGTCACTCTAGCCTACTTGGTGAGTTCCAGGCTAGTGAGAGGCTCTGTCTCAAAACACAAGGTGGAAGGCAAGATGAACAATACCCAAGGTTGTACTCTGCACACGTACGTAAACAACTTTTAAAATGTAAGTTAGGAATGTGCTTTACCGTAAAGCTATATCACCCACTTAAACTTCTTTTCAAAATAATGATTTGGAGGAAAAAATAACTCATCTCTACATTTGAGCCCTAAGGCGATGCTGTTTCTGTTAAGGCCACTTCTTGATCTCAACCTGAAGGAACGTTCCCTTTCCCATCATCCTGTTACTGATGACATGGGGCTCTCTTGCAGGTTACTGGTCTTGTAGATAAAAAATTTTTAAATGGTCTCAGAAGGAAATTCAGGGACAGTATTATTGGTACTTGACAGTGAAGACAGCAGGGTTGGACAGTTGTCAGGGGAGTGAGATGGTTAGGAGAAAGAGAAGTTAGACACTCTGAGGGAGAGCCAAAGGAAGGGGTCAGACTTAGCAGTGGAAGTCTGTGAGCAGCTGCATGGGGGTAGAAGGAAAGAGAGGAATAGGATCAGGAAGGGGGAGGGGAGAAGGAGGGAGGGGAGGAGAGAAAGTCCAGAGTGTTAGGGCAAGAACTTAGGATTTTAGCAGTGTGGTCAAAAGGGAGATGAAAAAAAAAAAAAAAGAGGAAAAGTTACATTTTATGAGTTAGAACACAGAGAACATGCAAGCTTCACAGCAAGAGTGTGTCATCAACTGTCACGGGTGGGGGCTTCTGAGGATGTATAAGTACATACTAAGAGGACAGTTATTATCTCTGTTGGTTTTGGTTTGGTTTTTGTGTTTTTGTTTTTGTTTGAGATAGGTTCTCCCCATATAGCCCTGGCTGGCCTGGAACTCACAGAGATCTGCTGGTCTCTGCTTCCTGAGCACTGGGATTAAAGGTGTGCGTTACCATGTCCGGCAGCGCCCATATCCTTACATATTCAGACATAGCATGTCTTTTTTCCGTGTTCTGGATCTATGCTGATCCTCTTAGGATTGTAAAACTTGATTTTCTTTTTTTCCATAGTAGGGCCTGTCCTTGCCTGCACATAGGAAACTCATGCTGTCTACAGCAAAGGGTACCATTGATCAAACCATTTATAAAGGGACTACTGACCATCAGCCTTGCTCTTTGCATCAGAGGCTGTGATGGAGGTGGTATTCGTGTATCTATCTCAAAGAGATGTCCAACATGCTGTCCATATAGGAAAGATTACTTTTGGCCATGGACCATGGATCATGCCTGCAGAAGCTGACATAATGTATTATGTCTCAAATGGAACCTGGCAAGCAGCTGGCTGCAAGTGGTCCTTTATATTTTCCTCCCTGGTCCAGGATTCCCTGCCTGTGCCCACCCCCACCTCATCACATCTTCTTGTATCACCTGGCCCAGTGAACTGTCCCCTCCACAGGCAGTGAATACCTCAAGGGCAGTGACCGCAGACACTTCAGGGCATAGACAGGGTTAAAGTAAGCAATGCCAGTCCAGAGTTGGCTTGAGGCCAACACTCCTACCTTTGGCCTGTCCTCCAGGCCCCAGGATAAGGTCCTTCACTGTCACTCTCAAAAAGAAAGAGTGACCATTCCAGTGCAGAATCTGTTTCAAGTTTGTCCCAGGGTCCAACTGGGAGTTCAAATCACTTTGAGTGGGTATTTTATACGGATGTCCATTTATATAAAATATACTATGCATATACACATACTATTACAAATATATACTATGAATATACATACACTATTACAAACATATACTATGAATATACATATATTACAAAACTCATCCAGCTAGCAATGTTATGAATGGCCTTCCCATGAATTCCACCCTTTAAAAGACAAGTATTAAGGCTTGAAGGTGAAATGGCCCATATAGGGGAGAAAGTTAAACATTTATTTGTGAGTGTGTGTCGTGTGTATATGTATGTGTGTGTATGTGTGCTTATGTGTTGTGCATATGTATGTGCATATGTGAGTGTATTTATGTATCTGTGTGTGTGTGTGTATGTGTGAGTGTATGTGTGTATGAGTGTGTATGTATGTGCATGATGTGTGTGTATGAATATGTATGTAATGTGTGGATGTGTGCGTGTGGATATTATGTACATTCACTCGTGTACATATTTGAGGTCAGAAAACAGTTTGTGGGAGTTGATTCTCTCCTTTTACTGTGTGGGTTCCAGGGACTGAATTCAGGTTACTGTGTTTGGTGGCAAGCACCCTTACCTGCTGAGCCATCTCACTGAGCTCAAAAATGCTACTTTTTACCATTGCTGGAGTCTGAACTCGACCTCAGCTATTCTTGTCTCTAACAACTGAACTACAGCCTCAGTCCAGCGGAGACATTTTAAAGGATTTGGCTCACATGTCTAGCATCTCAAAAAGTTCATTCTGTAGAGGAGGCCAGCTGGTAATATTAGGAAACGAAAATTTTAAGTAATTTTATTTATTTATTATTAATTTATTTAAATATTAAGAGACACAGCTTTTTCTAAGTTTTTTAATTTTTCTTTTATTTATTTATTTATTTATTTTATTTATTTTTTTTAGGTGTTTCTGAGACAGACTCTCATTGGTCTAGAACTCATAGAGATCTGAATGCCTGCCTTCTGAGTTTGGAGATTAAACATTTGTACTACCATACCTGGCTCTATTGTGTGTGTGTGTGTTGTGTGTGTGTGTGTGTGTGTGTATGCATGTGTATATTAGTGTATGTGTGATGTATTGGTGTGTATGTGTGTGTATGTTGTGGTATGTATGAGTGTGTGCATGTGTGTATGTGTGATGTGTATGAGTGTGTGCATGTGTGTATGTGTGTGGTGTGTATGAATGTGAGCATGTATGTGTGTGTGATGTGTATGAGTGTGTGCATGTGTGTGTGTGGTGTGTATGAGTGTGTGCATGTGTGTTTGTATGTGGTGTGTATGTATGTGGTGTGTATGAGTGTGTGCATGTATGTGTATTATGTGTATGTGGTATGTGTGTATGTGTGGTGTGTATGAGTGTGTGTATGTGTGTGGTATGTGTGAGTGTGAGCATGTGTGTGTGTGATGTGTATGAGTGTGTGCATGTGTGGTGTGTGGTGTGTATGAGTGTGTGCATGTGTGTGGTATGTATGAGTGTGAGCATGTGTGTGTGTGTGTGATGTGTATGAGTGTGGCATGTGTGTGTGATGTGTATGAGTGTGTGTATGTGTGTGGTATGTATGAGTGTGAGCATGTGTGTGTGTGTGGTGTGTTATGAGTGTGAGCATGTGGTGTGTATGTGGTGTGTATGAGTGTGTGCATATGTGTATGAGTAGCAGGGTGCACATGAGTGGAAGTGCCCTCGTGGTCAGTAGACAGTGTCAGATCCTCTGAAGCTGGCATTGCAGACAGTTCTGAGTTGGCTGACATCCATGCTAGGAACCAAACTCCGGCGGTCCTCTGCAGGAGTACTGTGCACTCTTAAACACCAAGTGTCTCTCCAGCCCCCAACTCAGCACATCTTACGTTACACAACAGAAGGGCGAGAAACGAAGGAGGGGCTGGAGAGATGGCACAGTGGTTAAGAGCACTGACTGCTCTTCCAGAGGATCTAGGTTCAATTCCCAGCAACCACATGGCAGCTCATATCTGTTTGTGACTCCAGTTCTTGGGAACCTGATATCTTCATATACATACATGCAGGCAAAACACCAATGCACATGAAATAAAAATGAATAAATGTAAAAAAAAGAAACAGAAGGAAGCATAAGTATTGTTGTACACACACACACACCACACACACACACACACACACACAGCCATGGTCATAAGGAAACAAGGACTAAATTCTCAGAACAGACTAGTGACTGTATCACATGGTGGCAGCTGCCATTTATGACTGTCATCTACTACAGTGTTCCCCTTGGCCTCAGGAATCACCTCAGCTGCCTCAGTTTGTTACTGGTGAAGTGACCAATCCCCCTTTTCTGAAAAGATCAACCTCGGTCACCACTGTAACCCTGCTCCATTTTCCACTGTGCTTAATCCCTTTCCGCTTCCTGTGGCAATTCTAAGGGATGCCCTCGAGGGATCCCAGCAAGCCGGGCACCCTCGGACTTCCCCGACACTCAAAGGGTATAAAGTTTGTCCCAATCTCCTTGCAAGTGACTGTACAAAGTTCCTGAAACATTCGAAGCACTTCCTCAGGTTGTGCATCCTGGCCATGCTCAGAGTTCTCTGGCTAGTCCCCATTCTGTTCACGCTAGTGCTGACTTGTGTCCACACATGGCTGGCAGGGAGCTCCAGTGTGTGGTGTGTGTGTGTGTGTGTGTGTGTGTGTGTGTGTGTCCCTTAGCTGCAGCTTCTACCCTTGATCTTCGGCTTGCCAGAGGGTCAAATTCACAGACAGTTTAAGCTTAAAACAAACAGTAGCAAAGCTGAACTTTGCCCGGTCAACGACAAACACGTGGACGTGCAGAAGCTCAATACTGTATCTTATCAGTAGGGTGGCTTTTCTGTCAGGCTTGTGTGGGAATTTTCACTCCCAGGTAAAGCATTGGAAGGAAACATCATCAAGAGATTTCCCTGGGCGGTTATTACACCCTGCTAGGGAGTAAGAGGGTTCTGGGGCATCTGGCTGGTCGCTGTCTGGAGGGGGCTCCGAGTGCTGGTAGGTGCTGCAGACGCCGCCTGACTGTGCTGGCTAAGGTAAGAGAAGGCTGCCGCTTAGAGCTGCCGCAGAAGGAAAGAAATGCCCCCCCCCACCCACACCCACCCACCCCGGCCCCAGGCTCCAGGGAGTCTTAGATGAGGGAAACGCTGGGGCAGAGTAAACAGGCTTTTAAAAGAGGTCCTGGCATCTCCAAAAGAAAGACTCAGAGCCGGGCTGTCCTGGTGCATGCCCTTAATCCCAGAACTTGGGAGGCAGAGGCAAATGGCTCTCTGTGAGTTCAAGGCCAGCCTGGTCTACAGAGAGTGAGTTCCTGGTCAGCTAGGGTTACACAGAGAAACCTTGTCTGTAAAACCAAAAGGAAAACAAACAGACAAACAAACAAAAAGCCCAAAAAAAGAAAAAAAAAAAAAAAAAACAAACAGAAAGACTAAGTAGCTTTGCAAATGAAAAAGCCAGGTTTTAACTCTGGTCCCAACAGGCAGAAATGAAAAGAAAAAAATATGAAATAAACATGTAACTGTGTATCTTGTTTTTAAAACTTAAAAAAAAAAAAGACTTAGAAGTATAGAAAATGAAATCAGATTTAAGTACTGAGAGTTGTGTCCATGTACACTTAAGGTTTCTATGGGCCAGGTATGGTGGTATACACCTAGAGTTACCAAAATCAGAAGGCTGAAGTAGGAGGATTGTGAGTTCAAGGGCAGCTTGTATTACACAGCTTGTCTCATAAAAACAATAAAGGTAATATGCTCATTAAGTCAATTAATACCAAGATGACTTCTTGAGAGTATCAGAAGCTGGCTACTGTGTCAGAACCACTGAGAAGCATTTCCACATAACCTGGAAACTACAGAGACAGTGCTGAACCTACTGTAGAAAGAGTCTCTACTCCAAATCCAAATACTGAAAGGATGGAAACCAATGGTGGAATGATGGATGTCTCAGCAGGCCCGTGCCGAGGCATCTCTTCCCCCTGAGGGACCAGCCACACTAGGTATAGCATAGAAATAGAGTTTATTCAGGGCATGGGGAAGGGAGCCAGGAGGATAGTAGAGGCAGAGAGGAGAGAGAGAGAGAGAGAGAGAGAGCAGAGAGATAGAGGCCAGCCATGACCATTGTGGAGAGAGGGGGGAAGTGGAAGGGAGGAGGGGGCAGACAGCCCCTTTTTTTATAGTGGGCAGTCCTACCTGGCTGTTGCCAGATAACTGTGGAGGTGGAGTTTAGACAGAATACTAACAAATACCTCATAAATTGGGATTATAAGGCTGGGGGAGGGGTCAGTAGTAGTGTGTGCTCAGCAGGCACAAGGCCCTGAGTTCAATAACCAGAAGCCTCCTTCCTCTTTCCCTGAAAACCTAACCTGGGTGATAGGTAGTAGGTAGATAGATAGATAGATAGATAGATAGATAGATGGATAGATAGATGTAGATATGGATAATATAGATGACATAGATGCTCGGCTGTAAAATATAAAAGGTCTCAGATTGCTTTCAGGATGGTGGCAAAATTGAGGGGTGTGAAGCAGAGAGGCACTTGGCACAGTGACTGGTACAGTGATAACCTGCTAAGCGCTATTGTCTGTTGAAAGCAGGCTCTCCTCAGTGGCTTATTGAATTCTGAAACCGCGTGGTTCTGAGGGCACTCGAGCTCAGAGTCTGGAGCTGAAGGAATCTTACAGTTGTTGTTTGGGGTGTGACAGAGCAGCTCAGATGCATGGCTTTTTATCATCTGCTTGTACTCAGTCCTTTTCAAGGATTCCAGTAAAGACTGGCATGATGGCACACACCTATAATGCCTGCACTCACTAGACTAGGAAAAAAGGAAGGCTGGTTCCAGGCTAGCCAGGGCTCAAGAGTGAGTTAGAACTAAACAAACAAACCCCAATGACTCCAAAAGAGCTTTGCTTAGATTTAAACATTATTCACCCTCACTCTACAAATGCTAATCAGGAGAAAGGGAAGGGCTGGGGATTTATCTCAGTGGTAGAGCGCTTGCCTTGTGTGCACAAGGCCTTAGGCTCTACTCCCAGAACTGAAATTCTTTTAAAAACCTAGATCCCCAAACCTGAGACAGAAAGGAGGTGGGTGTGTGTGTACCTTCCCTGATTCCTGCCCCGCCCCCACCCCCACCCCCACCCCGCGTTTGGGCTCTCTTGCCTGTTCACGGTGGGGGATGGGAAGCCCCCTCCACTTCTCTTCGATCTGCAGATTTCAGTTTAACAGTCACTTTAGGTCAACTGTCAAAGTCTTTCCCCAGCACATCACCTGGAGTTCCACAATTTGATTTAGAAACTTTTATTGGGCTTTTTGTCATCGCTACCAATTGTATAATAAGCTACTTGATACTTGTAAAATTTGTAATATTAAGAATGTTTTTTTTCTCTCTCTCTCTCTCTCTCTCTCTCTCTCTGTGTGTGTGTGGTGTCTGTGTGCAGGTGCATTCACATATCTCTACACTTGTGTGGAGGTCGGAAATCAACTTTAGGAGTCTGCTTCTCCTTCCACCATGAGGCAGGTCTGTTTTGTTTCTGGCAGCATATTCCAGCCTGGCTGGTTCATGAGCTTCTGGAAAACTCCTGTCTCTGCCTTCCATCTTGATATAGAAGTACTGAAATTATAGATGTGCAAACACATTTGTCTTTTTACATGTGTTGGGGGTTTAGACTCAGCCATGGCTTTGGCTCCACTCCCATACACCCCCCCCCCCCCCCCCCCGCCCAACATCCCGTGCCATCTCCCCAGGTCTCCAGTTTAAAAGAAAAACCCAATTGCATCAAAACAGAAAATCTGTGGGGTCTGGGTAGCAGATGGAACCACTGATTTCTTTCCCCATCGATCTCCTCACAGAGGACCACACACCCCGTTCGGTGAGGCTTGAGGTGGCTAACGGCATGGTTAGTCTCAGCAAGCAGATGCTGCTCTCCACTACCAGCAGGGAGCAGAGGCACACAGGGTCAGAGTCCAGAAAGGAGAAAGATATTAACTAAGGGCATGGCATTGGGCAAAGTGAGGAGCTCCGATTCAGCAGGGGGACTTGGGTGTCGCGGTTTCTGAGACTCTTTCAGAAGGCTGATTCTTCTGTGAAACTTCGCCTGGGGGCCCCACTCTAACTGCATGTCGCTGTCCCTCCTGCCAACTCACTAGCTCATGCATGCATCTCTTATCCGTACATAGCAAAGATCATTTCCCTGCCAAACCTACCTTGGCTATTTACAACAGCGCCCTCTGGCGATTCAGGTGAAATGCACAGGTGCTAAAGAGCCTGGCCCTGGTCTTCCGTCTGGGCAGTGAGGTGCAGGAAGGCACATCTTGGCACATGTCCTGCTTAAAGTGACCTGGTTCCCACAGGTTTCTGCTTATGTGTTCAGATTCACGGCCAAGTCTTTTCTCAGTTCCCAAATTAGCAGGCAGGACTGTACTAGGGAGAGAATGAGCTGAGATGCGGCCGGGGCCCAGTTGTGTCTGACTGACTCTCAGTCCTGCCTGACTTTCACCCAGTCAAAACCTTTCTCCTGGTCGTGGCCATTTCCTGCTTGTTTCCACGGTGTTAGTGATGCCCTCGAGGGTAGGGCATTTGGGAAATGAAAGCATGAAGTCTCAAACCCAACAAACCAGTTCTTCATTAGCAGGGTTGGAAGAGCCTGAAGTAAGGGCCAGAATACCTCTTTGAAGCAACCACTGGCTTCATCTGGGTGCCCCTGCCTCCAAAGTGGCAAAAGAGGAGGGCGTGTATATTGGTAACTTATTTGGGATGTGAATCTCCTTTACATGGATAACGGGGTGATGAAAGAACATTTTCACCAATCACAAGGCTTACTGGCATACAGAGACGTTTGCTTTTTATAATGTTTAAAAAGTGGGAAAAGAGCCAGGTGTGGTGGTGCTTGCCTTTAAATTTGCTTATAACAATAATGATAATATGTATTTAAAGTGGGGAGAAGAAAAAAATCTCACAGGGAGTACACTCCATAGACAAAATACATTAACCACACCTAATTTCTGTTTAATTTAGATGCCAGTTTTGAAAGTCAAGTGGTTCCCTGTTCCCTCTGTGCATAGAAGGTCTAGCAAGCACCCAAGTTCTGTAAGTTCTTAGGAGAAATGGTTTGGCACCCAGATATTACAAAAGGCATTGGGGAGGAGCGCTGCTTATTAGAAGGCAGTGTCCTGGTGGATGAGGCTGCTCAGGGTGGCCTTGTGATCTCTCTGAGGCATCACACTCCTGGGGTTCACCACTCTTGGGGGTGCTCTGTGGTTTGGAATCCAGTAGTCGAGGTGATAACTCATGGTAGAACATTCTCTCTGGGAAGAAGATTGCTCTGTATGTCATTATCACAGCAAACAGGCTACTCACCTAGTTAACCACTGGGACTCACTTCAAAGGTACAAAGTAAATCTCCAGGGACAGGAGTGTCTCCCTATAGTCAAATGGGGAAGGTGGCCTGAAAAACGGATGTGCAGCGAGTAGGATCACTACCATAGACCCCATGGGTGTTTAATCATCGCAGGAAGTACACTAGTACTCACCTCAGCACGGTCAAGGGCATAAGAGTGGCAAGTTTGGGTCTTAGTGGTGGTAAATATGTCAAAGAGAGTCTTGGTAAGTTGTCTCTCGCTTAGTCAGTGTCAGAGGGCAGTGGGTTGAGCAGGGCATCCTAGAGGCTGTGACAGGGACACCCTGAAGCTAGGAGGCGCAGGTACAGGTGGGGCAGGGGCTTCTCAGTTACACCAGCAAAGCTGGGCTGGAAAGAGTCTGAAGCAAGAGTTGTCTAAGGTAAAGTCAAAGAGTTCAACTAATTATCAGAGTCTTTTATAAATCTTTACACATAATAAATCTTTACACATAATTCTTAGACCAAAGTTAGAATCTATGGTTTTCCTAGGTGGGAAGATTAACTCTTCTAGCATGGCATAATCCTTAAAGTGTAACCTGGTGACACAGTATACTCTAGTGAGTATAGGTTTTTATGATTGTAGGCAGTTTGGGGGGTGGATGATATATTATTTTTTTTTTTTTTTGGTTTCGAGAACAGGTTTCTCTGTATAGCCTTGGCTCTCCTGAACTCACTCTGTAGACCAGGCAGCCTCGAACTCAAAATCCGCCTCCTCTGGTGATGATATTATTATTGTTATTATTACATTATTTTATTTTGTTATCTGTTTGAGACAGGGTTTCTCTGTGTAGTACTGGCTGTCCCAGAACTCACTCTGTAGATCAGACTAGTCTTGAACTCAGAGATCTATCTGCCTCTGTCTCCCAAATGAGTGCAGGGATTAAAGCCATGCACTAGTTTACAGTATAGAGATTTATTGTTATGGGTTACGGCACCATCTACTGAATGACATTCTGAGGCACTTGAGTCTGGCTTGAAATGGGCTCAGAGAACTAAGGCGTTCTCTTTTCAGGATTCTCCCGGTCTTCAGCGCTCTGGGTACCAGAAGAGGGGCGTAAAAAGGGAACAGGCAACCTCAGTCCTCATCCGGGGACGGGGCTGGCAGGTTTCTTTAAAAGCTTCGGTCCCCCATTGTCCCCATACTTCCCCGGGGCGTTCATCTTTCCAGTCCCTTCCTACGCAGTCCTTATGTCATTTATCTAAACATAGCTCGTCGCTAATAGATCCTGGTGTCGTCCCTCAGCTTGTCATCCTGGAAACAAGTGTCTCCAGATAGTGGGATTTGAGGAGAGTTCATTTATGGCTGACTGACCCTGAAGACCGCGAGCACAGTCCTATTGGTGAAACCTTGGGAAATTGCGATATGTTAAAGACCCTCAGGAGAAAAAAATTTAAGTGTCATTTTGCTAAATGACATTCAAAAGTCAACCAACTAACCATTTAGCCCCAATGAGTTTTAAAGACAGCAAACACAAAAGACCAGGAAGAAGTTTCTTCACTTCCTGGAACGGCTCCCTGGTTTGGGGGTGGGTTGGGGGCTGAAACCTTCTCGCACCTTTTGCCTCCCTCCCCTACCCTCCAGGATCCAGAAAGCGAAGATCAGATAACAGCGAGGATCTGTACCAGGCTTGGATCAAGATGAACCTGCATGAGCAGGTTTACCTCCGGGGAGTCTAGAGATTAGGGGCACCCTTGACTGGAGCAGAGCCAGGCCGGGATAAGGAGGGCTAAGGAGGCTGCGCCTGAGCACTCCCCGCCTCCGCGCTGTATGCCGTCGGGCCCCGCCCGGCGCAGCCCTAACGCACGCACCGGAGTGTGTAAGGCACATCCGGGTGTCAGAAGCAGGAGGCCGCGGGTTTAGGGGTCGGGAGAGGGTCTTGGGAAACCTAGGCAACGCTCCAACTCCAAGCCAGAAGCGCGAGCACCTGCACAGCACCGAGTTCAGACGAGCGCACCAGTCCAGCCGCGGAGCCCCCTGCCGGCTCGCTTTGGGGTAAGAGGGAGGGTCTTCATCGCGGTAGCTCGGGTACTGCACACCAGCTCAATCTGCTCGGTTTGGGTTAGCCCGGCGCGGCTACGGAGCCGGGTCCTTGGCAGGCACAGGGCAGGGACATCGTGTCCTCTAGACAGCCCTGTGGCCGAAGAGGAAGCAGAGATGGACCGATTGATCCCTCTGCCTCGGCCCCAGGTGGTCTGCACCCGCCACCCTCTGCTGGCCTCCCGCTTCCTCCGTGCGCGCCTCCAGGAACAAGGTTCTTTATTATCGCTACCGGAGGCCCAGGGTTGATCACGCGGCCGCGTGGCCCCAGGTGAAACCTTCAGCACTCATCGTTCACTGCCGGCAGGATTTCACAGAAGGGAACCGAGGCCCCAGAAGTGGAGGGAACTGGCCCAAGGTCACTTCGTAGTTTAAGGCCGAGCCTGGGTCGAAGCCACTGAGGCAGCCTTCAGAAGGCACTGCGCGGTTCTGACCCATCTCCCGACCTTTCTCTACGTCCGTCCCCCTCCTCCCGTGGCCTCCACTAGGCTCTGTTCGCGAGGTTTTGGCAGCGCTTCCTCCGCGCCTGCTCTGCTCGGAAAGGATGCTGAACAGCGGTGAGGCCACGGGTCCAGTCGCGTGAGCCTAGCGGAGCCAGGGTTGGTGGAGACTGGGTGGGCCTCGGTGCTGGGGAAAGAGGAGGAGAAGGTTCGGGCACGGTGGCGGCGCCGCGGGGGTCGTCTGGGATGCCCGAGTGCGGGGGCCTTGGCATCGCCAGGCCGGCAGTCACCCCAGCGCAACCGCTGGAGGACAGTGCGGCTTTGTCTAGGCGGTGCCGCCTTAGCCAATGGGAGCGCGCCTTGGCCGAGCCCCCTTGGTCCCCGCCCTGTAACCGGCTGGAAGGGACCGCAGCGCTGGGATTGGCTGCGTATCTAGAGCGACGTTTGGCGCGGCGTGGAGGAGGAGGCGCCCGTGCGACTCCATCCTACCCCTTGCCTGCTGGAAGGCGCCAGGATTGCTTGGATCTGCGCATCTGGGTGGGGCTCCGACGTCCTTTTCCCTAACCCTGTGGCTGCTCCCCTCCAGGAGGAGGCGGCAGATCATCCATCGCATGTTTTTCCAGCCAGTGAGCCAAAGTCGGCCCATAGTCAGCAGGTGCAGAGTCACTGTCTAGCCCAGAGGTTCTCATTTGGACGAGCTGCAGAGACTTCCTCTTGCCAGGATATTTTGTGACGCAGCAGATGCCTGTCTTTCGATATCAGATTCGTCCTGAAGCACTGAATATAGACAACGTAGCAGGCCAGGAAGCTGAACGGAGACATTTATGTCTCGTTCATGATTTCTAAACAATAATCAATAGAGGAAACCTAGAAGCTAGTGACTCACCACCTGAGTCCTATTGGTGGGTGCTCACAGCGAACGTGGGACAGAAGGTTAGGACTCGTGAGTAGTTATGAACTCCAATATACAACGACTAGGTGATTGTAATTATGTAGATCCAGAGGGGGAGGGTGTCTTTGTTTTGTTTGTTGTTTGGTTTTTTTTTTTTTTTCCTCTGCGAAGGGTTGAAACTAAGAAGTCGGGAATGATAAGTAAGTGCTTACCACTGAGTTATATCCTCAACCTGATTTTTATTATTTTGGGTTGATGTTCCCTAAGTTACCTAGGCTGACCTTGGATTTATAGTCCAGGAAGGCTTTAACTCCCTGCCTCAGCTTCCCAAGTAGCTGGGTTTACAGTCCCTGTTGAGAGACTGATTTTTGGTGTAGGCAATTAGAAAGGGTAGCTTGGGGGCTAGAGAGAGATGGCTCAGTGGTTAAGAGCACTGACTACTGTTCCAGAGGTCCAGAGTTCAATTCCCAGCAACCACATGGTGGAGGAGTTGTTATTTGTACCAGTTAGGTGTGAAGTAGTAAGTAGAAGTTGTATACCTAAGCCTGGAATTTGGGGCAAAGGCTGAGCTGGAAATAAACCATTAGCATGTTGGTAACAACATAAATAATAGATGTTGATAACAGTGTATAATTAATATTACAATAATGATAATGGCATGTAGATTAATAACAATGATAGCATGTAAATAATACAGCTATGAAAGCTCATCATATGGTAAGAACAGACCAGGAATGGAACCCTGAGACAGCATCCATAGTTGGCCTTGCCCTTGGCAGGCAAGCCCTGTTCTCTGAAGCATGGAATGTTCTCTCAGTCTGGCCATTGTATAATTATAGTGATTTGACAGCTCTGGTAACATTTTCTCTTTGGGGAAGCACCAATGAGTGGAGAGGGAGGCACACGTCCTCTTGTCATTATAAGGTCAACAGGGAGCCATTCTCCCAATGAAAGGCAGATGACTTAATGACAGCATTCTGCAGGATCTACCTCCAACACCCTCCCCTCAGCAGGTCTTAGGTCTCCAGCTCACAGAGTCTAAGCATAGCTCCTCTCCCTCATGTCTTTCCTAGGGGTCATCTTGGATCATCTAACTCATCAAGGGTCAAGGGACAGGCCATCTCCTTGTGCAGCTAGAGCTGTGGAGAGTAGATCCTGAGGGCTTGGAGGAGCCTGAGAAGAGGGAGTTAATAGACTTAGTGACATAGTGACAACCATACAGTACTTCATCTGTGCCCAGAGTCCCCTGGGCAGTTCCAGGTGCCAGCATTAGGTGTGTCTCTGCCAAACGGGGGTGTACAGCTAAATCCGTGGCTTTATGGACTCCATTGAGATTAGTTGTGACTTACATCTGCATTTGTGATCCCAGTACGGTGAGGATGGTGCTCTGTGTAACCCCATTAGACTTCCTGTCCAAAATGATTCTCTCTCAGAGGGCTGGCAGGCATCTCTCTGAACAAGGTTTTTAAAACATGTTGCCTGATTCTTCTGAAGCACTTCTGAGAAACAAACAAAACCACTAATGGTTAGAAGGAAAATGCCCAGAGCGTAATCTATGTCTTTCTGCTTCAGCATCTTTTAACTCAGTCTCCTGTAGTGTCCAGCACACTCAAATGTGACGTTCTATTTAAGATAAAAGTTGTGAAATGTTTTTATTTGGTTCAAGCATAGCTCCCCTGCCTCGCTGTATTAACTTGGAGTGCTAAGAGTGGCTGGGGATGGGGTTCAGTGGTAGAGCATGAGCAGCGCACTGGCTTCAGTCTCCGATACCCAAACAAAATGAAGCAAACCACAACTGACCACTGGACTGAAGCAAATAATTAATGGAAATGTAAGGTGGCCAAATTTAGGGTGGGCTATCAGTTTGGGACTTTGGTTTTGTCTTGGGTACTTCCCTGTGGGACACCTGCAGAGGATGCAGCTTACCCCCCTCGTGGGGCAGGGTTCTCTCCCATGTTACAGTGCCAAAGCCCACCCAAATTCCCACCTCAATACTCTTGTCTTGCAGATACCCTTCCTCTTCTGAGAATGACTTACCCTAACGGGATTAGGGGAGACCTAGCTACTGACACACTGGAAAGCTGGCAGCTATGCCCTCTCCGAGGTACTCACTTTACAGTGCAGGATGCCCAGTAGCCGACAAGGATACATGCGTATGTGTCAGAGCTGGTTCTTGCTTAGCTGTCCGCTCCTAATGGTCATGGCACAGGTCACCACCAATCGAGGCTGACTTATACTCCTTTGAAATGGGAGGAGAAATGAGGTTCATCTTGAGTTTCCCACAGATTTTGTATTGGAGTGGGTGCTCTTGAGAGGAGGTCCAAGTTTTCTTAGCATCTTTATTTTGTGACAACATCCTATGCTTTTGGTCCCTCTGAGTCAGACCCTGGTGCCGTTTGGACTCTGGGACTTGAGTTTCAAGGTTAAAGGAACCATCAGCCCTTAGGAGCTCTTCCTTTCTCTGGCACCCACCACTTCCTGTAACCATTTCTGTTCCCAAACCTGAAGGCAAATCCAAGAACTTCCTGTTCTACAGAGAGTGAAATCCAGCCTGGGGCATTAGGATAGCAACTGCACCTGGGAGAGTCCTCTGGTACTCCACAGTAACAGTGTGTTCCATAAACCTCGTCCAGCCTGGGGTGCAGCTCAGTGGGAAAGCAATAGCTCAGAATGAGGCCCTGCCCTCAGATGTAGATGTTGACCACCCTATGTATGAGAGGCCATATTGTAAGTCGGCATAATTCGAAGGCCTGTGCGTTTATGCGCTTTAAGCTATTTTGACTAAAGCACTTTACATTCTGCTGAATCTAAGGAAAGCTAAGTTGAAAGCAACCCTCTGTTTGGAGATTATACTGAAGCATTTTCTTCCACAGGCAGTGAGCCAAGGGCTGGGAGGGTCTTTAATTACGGACTGCATTTGAAATCAGCCAGCAGCAGAGTGACCAGGCTTTGCCTGTGGTGGGAGGAGGTGGAGTTGGGTGTGTTCAGCTGGGTATTCAGCTGGGCATCCTGGAAGAAGAGGCCAGCTCTGGCCTGGGTCTTCTACAGGGGCCAAGTCAGGCTCTCCCTGCAGGGACCTGCCATGGGAACTTCAGTCTGGGTCACATGGTGCGTTCCTACCCTCAAGGTGCCAAGATGGACCAGGCCTCTGGTCTCACAAGGCTTTGTCTCAATTGAAGAAGGTTAAGTAAACTAAGAGTAGTGTGGGGATTAAGGGGCGTGGATCTACAGAGTCATGCTGTGTGTTGCTTGGGAGCACCTGGAAAAGGGGGCAGTGACTTTGCATGGTTCTGTTGCTATAACTGAATACCTGAGACTGACAACTTTGAAAGAAAAGAGGTTTAGTTTGACTCTTGGTTCTGGAGCCCTGGAAGTCCAAAGTACAGCTTCTGATGAGGGCCCCATGCTGTTCATAGCACAGCAGGAAGTGGGCACTTGTTTGAATGTGTGAGTGCAGCAGATGGATTGCTTCATAAAGACCTTTCTGAAAGGAACTCATGCAGCCCCAGGGGAGTACATCTCCTCGGGAAGGCGCTAATTCCTCCTAATTACTAAATCGCTTTTTTTGTCGTTTAAAGATAGAAGCTTCATATGTAGCCCATGCTGGTTGGTCTCAAATGTGTGTTCCTCCTGCCCCAGCCTCCCAAGTGTTGAGATTATGGGTACTACCAACCTGGCGCCTGATTGCCTCTGTTTGCTTGCTTGTTTCAGTTTCGGTCTTACTTGCTTATGTAATCTCATGGAGCTCAAGCTAGCTACAGAGTTCTCTCTGTAGCTGAAGATGGTTTTGAACTTGAGATCCTCCTGCCTAATTACCCTCCGTCCCAACATTGCTGCAGTGACAGTCAGATCTTAGTCTGATGGACTTGAGGGGACAGTGCAGTAGAGGAACATTTGCTTACACGTCTGGAGTCTTAGATTCCGTCCTTAGCCCCCTCCTCCCTACATTTCAATATGGAGTTTTCTAGGAAACAACCACATTCAAACCACAACAGGTAATGAATAGCGGCCAGTGCAAAAACTGAAGGGGCAGAAGACCCCCTCTCAGCCTCGACCATGGCCGAGGCCCTGAAGCTGAAGAAAGTGGCCTTACCAGACGTGTGTGAGACACTGCTGGAAAGTGAGCAAACTGAGCAACGTGAGGAAGTGATGCAGAGAATAGGGCAGTGGTGGCTCAGGCCTTTAATCCCAGTGTTCAGGAGGCAGAGCAGGCAGATCTTTGTGAGTTCAAGGCCAGCCTGGTCTACCAGAAGTTCCGGACAGCCAGGGCTACAGGAAGAGAAACCTTGTCTCTGAAAAACAAAACAAACAAAAGAGGAGGTATGGAATGGGAGTGGCCCAGGAGCAGGAGTACAAAAGAGACCAAGTCCAAGTTCAAGAACAGAAGTAACCCAAGTCAGAGGCCTGTCTGCCTGTCCTGGGAATTCAACAGGCCTCTGCCCGCCTCCTTTGGTGAGCATTGTCTAGGCTGGCTTGTTGACTAGCCTAAGACTGCCATGATCTAGATCTAGTTTGAGCCTTAAATCCCAGTTTGAAGTTTGAAAGGGACAGATTTAATTGGCTGTCCTCTTTTACTATGGAAATTAGTAAATTTTTGTTAAATTTTTGACTTTATGTCTATGAGTGTTTTGCCTTTGTGCATGTCTTTGCACCACACCCATGCGTAGTACCTGAAGAGGTCAGAAGAGGGAGGGTGTTGGATTCTCTGGAACTGGAGTTCTAACCACTGAGCCACCTCTCCAATCCTAAGTGAACTATTTTTCACCTGCAGAGGAGGGAACTTTGGGAATGTCATCGGGTAGAGCACCTAGGCTGAATCTTGGTAGCTTTGTAAGACGTCTGTATACCAGGTGTGCCGACAAATAGATGTAGGATAAGATCCAGCTGGGATCTTATCATTAACAAGATGGGTGTGACAAATTAGAGCCAGTTAGGCAAAGAAGGGGCCAGCAAGAGACCAGTACCCTGTGTTCCAGGCGTGAACTCTTTATGAGTTCAAGGCAGCCCAATCTACCCTGTCTCAGAAAGAGAGAGAGAGGGAGGAAGAAGAAGGAAGGAAAGAAGGGAAGGAAGAAAGTAGAAGAAAGGAAAGAGAGAGAAGAGAGTATAGTTCCTGTCTCTGATTCCTGGCTTATGATGTCGCATGACAACTTAGTACTCCACCAGCAGGAACTTCATAACTAGATGTGCACCTTTAACTTTAGAACAGAAATGTGGGCCAAACCCCAACCAGTGTCGGGTACTTATTAATAGTCATAGAAAACTGACTAATATACTGGCCTCACGGCCTAGATGGCTGGTTGTCAGTTCTGCTGGAGGTGGGCTAGGGAGAGATTCCTCCAGGCTGGGATCTTATCATTAACAAGATGGGTGTGACAAATTACAACCAGTTATGCAAAGGAGGGGCCAGCAAAAGACCAAGAGACCCTGAGCTCCAGCCATGTGGGTCACCTCCTCCCAGTCTCCGTTCCTAGCCCTTCAGCCAGAAGGTGTCACTGTTAACTAGAGCAGGGAGGGGCCGACATACATGCTGACCAGCAGTTACTAATGGAAACATAACACAAGCTGAGGAGACCTCCGCTTCTCTTCCTTACCTGAAGATTACAGGAGGTAAATACCCGGAGCTCCCTCCTGTGATGAGCCAACCATCACAGGCTGATTAGTCAGCCATCTTATTCCTAGTCTTGTCTGGGTTTGATTTGTGGATATGATTAATCACCGTGGTGCTGAGTAGGACCTTAGGTGGCACCAAGTGACGCAGGATGTAGTTGAAGTACTTCAATTTAACCTTAAATGGATAAGGATGAGGGAGGTATGTGTGGTCTTTGTTTTCTCGTTGCGTGCAGGTTTTGTTTTTGTTATTGTTTTGCTTTGTTTTGGTTTTGGGAGTTTGTTGTTTTTGGCAGTCTTTTTTTTTTTTTTAAAGATTTATTTATCTTTATTTATATGAATACACTGTAACTGTAATTAGACACACCAGAAGAGGGCATCAGATTTCATTACAGATGGTTGTGAGCCACCATGTGGTTGCTGGACTTGAACTCAGGACCTCTGGAAGAGCAGTCAGTGCTCTCAACGGCTGAACCATCTCTCCAGCCCATTGGCAGAGTCTTATAGCCCAGGCTACTGAGGGACTTGCTGTATAATCTAGGCTGACTTCCAACTTGAAATTCTCCTGCCGCAGCCACCCATGTGCTAGGATTGCAAGCATGGACTACCCTGGCTGCAGTGTGTACGTGTGTGAGTGTGTGTCTAATGTTTTAAATATTGTGATGTGGAGTTTCTGCTCTCATCTTGTAGCTACAGACTCTGCTCTAGGGCCAGATTCTAGGGATTACTGACTAATTCGATCTCACAGCCTCAGGTTGGCTGGGGGGAGAGGAAGTGGCGTACCGAGCCAAGTGCTGTGCTGTGTGGGGCTGCAAACACCACCGGCAGAGGATAGGGATACGCTGTGAGTGAAGGTTGGTGTCCTGATCACCTCAGATGGGTGGTGTGATAGATATCAGAAACCTGGATGTCAGAACAGCACTGAGTTAGAAACCACACCCCCAGCCCCCCACCCCCCAGCTCAGTGGTTAGAGGTTGTAAAATGATTACGTGCTACTTTCACAGAGGACTCCCCACCAGGTGTGTCAGACCTGTGGCCTATAGGTCACATAAAGCTGAGGACAGCTACAATGTGGGCCAACACAAAATTATAAACTTCCTTAGAGCATTATAGTTTTGTGACTTTGAAAACTCAACCGTACAGTTCTTGAGAATGAGCTTTAAGAGATGATGTCGCAAAGCTAGATATACCTTCCCCTGGTTATGTCCCCAAGTCAGTGCCCCCATAGTTGCTACATAGCCCAGTTTGAGGATCACTGGCCTAGTTAGATGTTGCCTATTACACATGGGTGACCCCTCATCCATGGTTGCCCTGTGACTGTTGGTAAACCTTGTGCCTCAATTTTCCATCCCTTGAGGCTGTACCTTGAGCAGGGCCTAGTTGTAGCAGGATACTTTCCTGCTATTGCTACATTGTATATACAGTGGAGCTTGGTGATTGTGCAATATGAGAGGCAGGGGGAGTGAGGAGTTGGGAGAGGAGAAGGAGAGAAGGGGAGGAGAGAACAGGAGGCTAGCAATGATGGAGGAGGACGAATGGTTCGAGAGCGGTCCTGGGTAGCTACTTATCAAAAGGTTAGCTATTGGGTAACAACTCTAATTGTGTGGGCATCTTGTTGACTGAGCATTTCTAAATATATAAATCCTTTAGATAATCATCAAGCTTTAAGAGTCTTCATTCTACCGGGTACTGCGAGGATGGCAGATATTGTCTGGGGTTCAGACAATATGAGCTTTTTGGATGCAGCGTGGGGGACTGGCTCTGCCAATCCCCCACGCTGGCATCTCGTGGGTGCCAGGGTCTGCGCATCTAGCTAGCCAGAGCCCTGGTCAGAGCCGAAGAGCAGTGGGAACATGGCTGCTGCCTGGGAACAAGCTGGACCCAGTGCCATTTTCTAAACATCTCCCCTACGCCTAGTCGGTTAACTTGAATAACTTGAAGAAGATGGCCATTCCCGACTAAACTCCCAGGCAGAAGACACTGAGTGTGCATTTTGTGTTTCAGAACCACCAGAAGGAAGCAGACCTTCTTGCAACTCGGTGCCACGATGCTGGCTGCACGTCTCTCCAGACCCCTGTTACAGCTCCCAGGAAAAGCCCTAAGTGTCTGTGACAGAGAAAATGGGACAAGGTAAGCAACTCAAGGAAGAGCTGGCCTTGAAGACCCCCTTTTCACAGGCAGGTCCTAAATATCCTCACTACCTGCCAGACTGCAGTGCTCAGGAGACAGGCCTTCCCGGGGCTCGCAGGGCAAACAGGAATATCTTCCTGACGACTTTCTGAACCCCTTTGTCCATTCAGGGCTGTAGCTCAGGGAAAGAGCACTTGCCTAGTGTACACATGGTTGCTAGTGACTGTGAAAATAAACCCTTTCCCCCTTTTATCTGAAAGAAATTTTGTTTTTCTGAGGCAAGGTTTCTCTGTGTATCCCTGACTGTCCTGGAACTCACTCTATAGACTGACCGAGCCAGCTCAGTCAGTCAACAGGGTCTCGAGGGAGTGAGGATTGCAAACAAAAAGACAATTAGACAACACTATAACATGACTCCAGCCAGTGCTGAGGCTGAGGCGGGTTTATTTTTTTCCAGTCAGCTTTTATACCATTCTAGGTACATGAAAAGAATAGGGTCAATTCTTAGATCAAAGACAAAGTAACCAAGCAAGGCAATGAACAAGGCCCCTGGTCACTTTGTCTAGGGGTTAATTAAAAGGAATGCCACACATTCCTCAGCTGAGTTTGCCTTGAGCTTTGCATTAGCCCAAATGTAAATGTTCTTACCTGAACCTACTTCCTTGTCCTAGCCCAGTGACAAATGCTTACCAAATTTCTAGAAGCAGCACCAAGAGCTCTCCACAGTAGACCAGGCTGGCCTTGGACTCATAGATCTGCCTGCTTCTGCCTCTCAAGTGTTGAGATTAAAGGAGTGTGCCACCACTGCCTGCCTCTGAAATCCTCTTAGAATCATATAAAAATTGCAAAAACAAAGAACACCAGATCCTCCTCTGTAGTCAAAAATGGCTTGTTCCCAGACAGCTGCCATGTTCCTGCTGCTCCTTGGCTCTGACCGGGGCTCTGGCTAGCTAGATCTGCAGGCCCTGGCTCCCAGGAGACACCAGCGTAGGGGATGGCTCTGCCAATCCACCATGCTGCATCCACAAAGCTCGGCTGAACCACAGACAGTATCTGCCATCCTCGCAGTACCCAGTAGAAATGAGACTCTTAAAGCTTAATGATTATCTAAAGGATTTATATATTTAGAAATGTTCAATTAACAAGATGCCCACACAATTAGAGTTGTTACCCAGTATCTAACCTTTTGATAGAAGTTGCTACCCAGGACATGGCTGATAGCCTCCTTTCTCCCCCCCCTTCCTCTTTTTCTCTCCTCCCCTTCCTCTCTTCTTCTCCTAGCTCCACCTCCTCTTCTACTGCCTAATCATGGAGCTCCGCTTCGAATACAATGTAGCAGAATAAATATCCTGCTACACTCCTCATTCAACATCCTCAGCCATTTGCATCATATCAAATCATATTGTAGCGATGAGCATAAGGACATTGCGGCATATATGATGCTGACAACCAAGCTTCAGGCCTCACCCAGCCTCCAGCAAAGGCCCCGTGGACCTGTTACACAGCACACAATGTAGCCCCAGCCACCACCATTGCATCTAGTTGATGTGCCTCCTTAGCCTCTTCCCATCAGCCACAACTCCTTCCTCACCTTCAGTCACAGTCTTGACACTGAAGAGTGTTTCCTTTGATGGGGTCTCTGTGTGTGCCATTGTGGTTATATACAGATTAGCATGTAGGCAAGGAGCTTGCAGGATCAAGGTGTGTCCTTCTTGTCACCAGTGTCTGTGTGACTCGTTTCCTTGGTCCTTTTCTATTTACACTCTTAAGTAAATGCCCTGGACATCCCTGAACTGCTGTGATTTAGAAGGATTATTAAATAAGTTCAGACTAAACAAGTGGATCTTTGGTATTTTGGAGACACCATCTTCCCATCAGCCCAGGCTGGTTTCCAACTCCTTGGTTCAAGGGTCCTCCTACTTTAGCCTGTAAGTGCTGGGTCTAGGTGTGTGTGTAGGGATTTAAAATGTGCCTCTATGCACAGCAGTGTCCATGGCATGCAGGAGCCAAGGATCCTGGATGCTAAAGGGCTTTGGAAAGCAGTGACTTTTGGCCTTTTTCTTTTTAATCCACCCACATTTACTTTTTATTTGTTCAAATCCTTGAAAGTTACAACATCAGGAATTCCAAGTCCGGTGACTTAACCAGGAAGGTTCCCTAGGAATTTGGCAGAAATCACGCCACAGTCTTCATGGGCACAACTTGCCCTTCTTAGATCACGCTGCCTTTGTCCAGCTTGCTGCAGGACTGCATGTTTTCTGCTTCGTTGCACATAAGTACAACCCTTTCTCAGGGAGAATTCACCTCATCTTCAGTATAAGCACTGTGCATTTAGGAAGAGCTATACTGCCTCTGCAAACCGTGCATACTGCCAGGGAAAATGACATATACCACAGGCTTCTTGACCTTCATAACTTTAGATGCTCAATTCCCAGCAGCCCAGGATACCCCATTCCTCAGGCACCAGGACCCAGCACTTTCTGTCCTGTGGCTCTTCCCTCCTGTCCTCTTTCACTCTGGAATCTATAGAAATCACTGGCCAGCAGTGTCCAAGCTGTACTGGTGCCTTGCTGAGGGATATAGTGAAACTACCCACATCTATCTTTTTAAAGCAAGTGACTCATAAAAACAGAAAAACCTGGGCCTAGAGAGATGGCTTAATGATTAAGAGAACTAGCTACTCTACCAGAGACCCCCTGGGAGCATCCACATGGCAGCACATAACTGGTCTAACTCTGGTTGGAAGGGAATCTGGTTCCCTCTTCTGGCCTCTACAGGTACTGCACACACAAGTGGTGCACATACATATGTGCAGGCATTCATATACATAAAATGAAAAATAGAAAAACCTGACTCCAAAGTGGCTTTTAGAGATTTCTGAGATTTCCTTTTATGGAAGATAACACATCCAGGCAGTAGAGGCACACACCTTTAATCCCAGCCCTTGGGAAACTGAGGCAGCTGGTACTACAGAGTGAGTTCCAGGATGGCCAGGGATACCCAGAGAAACCCTGTCTCCAAAAATCAAATCAAAACAAACAAAAAACCAAAATGAAATTAAAGTACTTCTACCAAAGATTTATCCTTAAAGGGAAGTGGGGCTTTGGTTGCATTTCTGGCTCATTTGAGGGAAAGAAACCTGTTATAGGGACATTCCTGGCTATCTGACTGGATGAAGAGATACCTGATAATTGCAAGGAGCACAGTGTGTATTGGGGGGGATACCAGTTGAACTAGAATGAATTAAATGTCCCTAGGGCAGTGGAGGACATGTAATCAGTAGAGGCTGAGAGGGACAGCAGGTGCAAAGAGAGGCTGGCACATGGGGTAACCTGTGCTAAGATCTGTAGGGGAAAATCTTTGCCCTGATCAGTTTACTCGAGTCTCAGTTGCCCAGGGTTTCAAGTAGAAATGATTCTCCTGTAAATGGAGTCGGATAGCAGTAGTGCGCACAGCTCAGGAAGAAGCATGGGTAGGGTGGTTTTCCCTCAGGCTCCTTTGCATATGATCCCTCTACTAGGTGTTGCAGCCAGTGAGGGTAGCTCTCCTACCCTAAGTGAATCCTCTCTGGAAGTGCCTTCACAGATGGAGGATCTCCAAATCCTTTCAAGTTGACAATTCAAAGCAACCATACCAGCTGGTGTGAGAAGGTCTTAGGTGTTAGGTCATGAAGCCACCTTCGTCAGTGGGTTAGGGGCTTTGTGACAGAGGTCTAAGACACCCCCACCATCCCCTCTTGCTAAGTAAAGTCACAGTAAAAATTGTCAGCCTAGGAAGTAGGCCCCCATGCCTGCCACCACCTTGAAGTTAAGCTTCCCAGCTTGCAGAACTGTTAGTTTTTCTCCCTTCCTAAACCACTGTTGCTTATCAGTCACCCCCACTGTGTCATTTATCAGCCATCTGGCCTGAATGGGTGAGAAACATCAATAGCTATTAGAGAATTGAAAAGTAAAAAAAAAAAAAAAGCAGGGGCCAGGTGTGAAATCATATGCCTGTAATAATCGCACCACTTGGGATGCTGACACAGGAGGATGCTGGGCAGTTTGAGTCATATAAAAAGTCCCATGCTACCCTGCCTTACATGAGGCTCTGTCTGAAAAATCCATAATAACATAAAAATTTTAAAGTAGGGGGCTGGAGAAATGGCTCAGTGGTTAAGAACATTGGTTGTTCTTCCAAAGGACTGGGATTCAATTTCCAGCACCCACATGGCAGCTCACAACTGTAACACCAGTTCCAGGGGATCTGACCCCCTCACACTACTAAAAGTATCAAATTCTGGGGAGTGTGTGGAGACGCTGGGACCTCATACATCTCTGCTGGGCATGTAGCATGCGTCCAGTACTCTAGAGCTGTAAACAGCTGCCCAGTTTCTTTACAAACGAAATAGGCACCTGCCATATGACCGGATGATTGTATTCCTGGGAGTTTATCCAAGAGAAATATGTTTATACAAAATCCTACCCCTACCCAGGAATCTTCATAGCAGCTTTGTTCATAATAAATCCAAACTGGAAACAACCCAGATGACCTTCAGCAAGTAAACAGTTATACAATAGCCAGTTAGAGAGCCTGACTTAGACACAAAAAAGGAAACCTTGTATCCAACAATTTGGATGAGTTTGCAGAGAGCAAAGCTGGGTGTCGAAAGCCAGACGCAGCCGGCTATGCACTGTAGAGCATTTTATAACATTCTCTTTGTTGTTACTGTTTTGCGGTTTTTGAGACAGAATTTTACTTTGTGGCCCAGGTTGGCTTAGAACTTCTAGTGGTCTTCCTGGATCAGCCCCTGAGTGCTGGGATTACAGATCAAGCCACCATGCCTGGCCTCACATTGTTGAAATGATAGTGGTAGTGGTAGCGGGTGTGGGTGGCTCGGAAAAGGGTAAAGAGAAAGATGGAAGAAGTGACTCTGCATTGTAGCTGACTCTTTGTCAGTGTCCTGGCTATGACGCTGCACACTGGGCGATGCTGCCATTAATGGACATTGGGCAAGTGATAGCCAATGTCTCCTGCTTACTTGCTTTTTTTTCCTTTTCTCTTCTCTTCCCTTTCCCCAACCCTCCACTCTCCTCTTTCCTCCCTCTCCTCTCTCTCCCCTCTAGTACTGGGGATTGAACCTAGGATTTTGCCTGTGATAGGAAAGCATGTGACCACTGAACTGTATCCACAACTCTATTTTTACTTTTTATGATAAGATATGGTCTCACCAAGTTGCCCAGGATGGCCTTGAACTTGTGATCCCTCCTGATCCATCTTCCCAAGGCAGATGCCTCCATGAGGCAGGGCTCTGTGCATTATTTCCTCCTCCTCTTCCTCCTCCTCTTCTTCTTCTTCCTCCTCTTCCTCCTCCTCTTTTTGATTTATTTATTATATGTGTGCAAATACACTGTCACTGTTTTTAGACAACAGAAGAGGGCATCAGATCCCATTACAGATGGTTGTGAGCCACCATGTGGTTGCTGGGATTTGAACTCAGGATCTCTGGAAGAGCAGTCAGTGCTCTTAACCGCTGAGCCACCTCTCCAGCCCCTATGCATTGTTTCTTAATAGTGTGTATATCTGTAATTATCCCTAAATACAAAGCTTAAGAACAATTATCAGGAAGCAGTATTGAGCTTAGGGAGAATTAAAACACTGAAATTACAGAAGGCTTTACTTTTAGTGTGTGTGTGTGTTGTTGTGTGTACGTGCAGAGGTCAGAGGACAACCTGCAGGAATCAGTGCTCTCTCCTAGCATCCCCTGGGTTCCAGTGATGAACCTCAGGCTGTCAGGCTTGGCAGCAATACCCTTCACTCACTAAGTCATGTCAGCAGCCTGCAGAAGGTTGTTCTCTGAAAGCATATGCACACTTTGATCACGCTGGAGCGCTGACCATCTGTGTACCCTGGAAAGCAGAACGTGAACCTTTCTGGAGCAGGCCATGAGCCAGTCAAGTTTTGGCACAGCCTCTAAGAAAAGTAGCCTTTGGGTTGGCTTTCTTTTCAGAAAGGAATCTCCTATGTAGTGATCAAGATGGCTGCTGTAATCGCTGGTGGCCTGCCTGGCTCATTGTGGAATGGGGAGGGGTCTCTATGCAGCAGGAGCAGTCTCCTGGGTGGGGAGAAAGTCAGAGCTACCTTAGCCTAGATGGCGGTTGAAGGCATTCCAAGGTATTTCTGCCCAGAGTGAGTGGGGTCTGGGGAGGGACCAGGGCCTTGCATTCATGGCTTCCTGTTTTCTTACAGACACACACTGTTGTTTTACCCAGCATCCTTCAGCCCTGACACCCATAGGACCTACGCCAGTCAGGCTGATGAGGTGAGTGGCAGCCAGCTCCCTGGGATCCATTGGGACGTTAGGCGGTCAGGACATTCTGAACCACATCTCTCCTTAACTCTTTGAGGCCCTCCATCAGCAGGGAGACCCTCTCCCCATGGATAGGGGAGCAATAATGGCATACTCTATCCCTCCTAGCCAGGTAGCTTAGGAAAAACCTGCCGGATGCAGAGAGCTGGGGTTCAGAGTGAGGCCCTGGGGACTCTCAGCCCCGTCTGGGTTCTAGCCCTACCATTAACTGCATTGGGCATTTCGAAAGCATCTCTGTTTCCTCACTGGTGACATGAAATAATCACACTTACTCTTAAAGCAGTGGTTCTCAACTTGTGGGTCATGACCCCTTCGAGGGGCGGGGTTGAACAACCCTTTCACAGGAATCGCCTAAGACCATCGGAAAACACAGATATTTACATTACGATTCATAACACTCGCAAAATTATAGTTATGAAGTAGCAATGAAAATAGTTTTATGGTTAGGGATCACCACAACAGGAGGAACTATGTTAAAGGGTCACACCATTTGGAAAGTTGAGAACCACGGGTCTGTGGGTTATGGTTTGGGGTTGGGGTGAGGTGAACAGAGCACCTTACCCTCAGGAAGTGTGCTGCATGAGCCTGGCTTTGATGAAGATGACAAGGACAGCAAGCATCAAGGCAGCCTACTAGATGAGAACACTGAGCCCAGGGCAGGAATCATTTCCCCAGCCAGTCTTGTTGGTAGCAGACTCTAGGTAGGAGCCTCAGTATACCTTGGTGCTTGTAGTTCTCTAGACTGTTAGAGCCAGCTTAGGAGGACGAGGCTTGGCCACCCAGCATGCGCTAATATTACTGCCCAGAGGGCTGGGTAGGGCTGGCTACTCTACTGAAGGATCCTGGGTTCCTAACGTGGGTCTCACCCTCTAAAACAGGCTAGCGGCAAAGCCATCCTGATTACAGGCTGTGACTCTGGATTTGGGTTCTCATTGGCCAAGCATCTACACTCGAAAGGTTTCCTTGTATTTGCTGGCTGTTTGATGAAGGTAAGACTGGGCCATTTTCTTTACCCTTGTACAAGCAGTCTGTTCGTCTGTCCGTCTCTCTCTCTCTCTCTCTCTCTCTCTCTCTCTCTCTCTCTTTTTTTCTCTCTTCTCTCTCTCTCTCTCTCTGAATGTGTGTGTGTGTTGTTAAAACAGCCTACACTTTCCCATTTCCCACTTCAGTTTCATTTGCTCTACATAGCTTTTTGCGGCGTGCACACATGCATCCATCCACCCATCCATCCATCCATCCATCCTCCAGTCCTCACGCCCATCCATCCATTCCTCTGCCATTTATGCACTTGTCAAATGATACTGATGGGCCTGGCACTTTGCTAGATGCTATGGAATAAGACTGGTCCCAGTGTCTTAGTTAGGGTTACCATTGCTGTGATAAAAACTGTGACCAAAAGCAAGTTATGGAACAAAGCATTTATTTTGCCTACACTTCGATATCACAGCTCTCTGTAGAAGGCCAGAAAGGCAGGAACTCAAAGAGGGCCGGAACCTGGAGGCAGGAGCTGATGCAGAGGCCATGGAAGGTGCTCTTTACTGGCTTGCTCAGCCTGCTTTTTTTTTTTATTATAGAACCCTAGGCCACCAGCCCGGGGTGGTATCACCCCTGATGGGCGGGACTGCCCATATCAATCACTAATTTAAAAAATGCCCTACAAACTTGTCTACAGCTTGACCTTTTGGAGATATTTTCTCCGTTGGGATTCCCTCCTCTCAGATGACTCTAGCTTGGGTCAAGTTGACATAAAACCAGCCAGCACACCCAAGGGATCTCTATCCAGTGGTGAGAGGACTCTATGCTTAGACACAGCTGAAGAACTGGGATAAAATTCTCAAGCATGTTAAGGATGCTCAGGGGAGTCCAGAGAAGAGACTGGCTTGACAGAGGAGGCGACATTTGTTCAGAGCTGTGGAATAAGTTATGCTCCATAGATGGAGACTGGAAGAGATGACCTGACAGACAGAAGGGACAGCCCAAGCATAGCCTGAGAAGTGTAGAGCTAGCTGCCTCAGGACATCAAGTGGCATTTAGGGTACATGAAGGGAGGAAGTACTGGGGCATGAAACTGCGTGTAGCTAGGGGACCGTCCCCAGTGCAGAGACTTACACAACCTCTACCGTTTACTTTTAGAACCTTTCTGTAGCTCAGAATTTTCCCTTTCGGTTCTTCTCAGTTACTGCCCCCTCCCCACCCGCACACACCCCTCAAGCTCTGGGCAGCCACTTACTTCCATCCCCCTAAACTAGCCTTCTCTGGACGTTGCTCACATTAGACTCAGGGATGCTGGGTCTTTTTACTGTGTCTTTCACATAGCACAGTGTTTGTTTGTTTTTAGACAGAGTCTCACTGTGTAGCTCTGGCTGACCCGGAACTCACAGAGATCCATTTGTCTCTGCCTTCCAAGTGCTGGAATTAAGGCATGTCCCACCACACCTGGCCTTAGCATGTTTTTGAGAGTCCTCTAGATTGCAACACATGTCATAGCTCATTTTTCTGATTATTACTTGATCATATGGATATAGTACAGTAATTTGCTCATGTGCACCCTAGATAAACTAGGTAAAATCTTTAGTTTTTTATGTATATGAATGTTTTGCCTGCATATATGTATATCATATGTGTGCCTGGTGCCCCCAGAGGCCAGAAGAGGGCATCAGCCTCCTGGAACTGGAGTTATAGAAATGGTTGTGAGCCACTATGTAGGTGCTGGGAACTGACCTCAAGTTCTCTGCCACAGGAGCAAACACTTTTAACTGCTGAGTCATCTTTCCAGCCCCAAACTGCATTATAAAAACTTTCATAAAAATGAAGATAAGCTTTCATTCAGGATTATTTATTTATTTAAAATTAAAAAAACTGGTTGGCTTGTGGCTATCTTGAATATGTTCCTGTGAACAACCACATGCATGCGTCAGTGCAAGCCTCAGGCTTTGCAAGGGATTGGAGTCAATCCCTATTGGGCTGGGTTCTAAATCCAGAGCCCCCCCCCCCCAGGGAGGGACAGACAGAGGTGACTGCAGCCCCGTCCCCCAGGACAAAGGTGATGCCGGGGTCAAGGAACTGGACAGCTTGAAGAGTGACCGTCTGAGAACCATCCAGCTCAACGTCTGCAACAGTGAAGAGGTAGAGAAAGCGGTGGAGACCATCCGCTCTGGCCTGAAGGATCCTGAGAAGGGTAAGGGCACCGTGAGACTGCGGGCTTCGTCTGTGAGCTTATTGTATGGCTCCTGCTCAATGCTGCCCTCCATTTGCTGGCAACCTGGCAAAAGGCTCCTTTCTTCATTGTTAAACTCTTCCTCCTGCTCAGTGAGAAGAAGTGGATTAAGTTAAACATGCCTGTGCAATAGGGCAGTAAAATATGGCCGGAGGCAAGTCTGAAATCTGTAGAGTGACAGATGGACATACTGGTTCAGGCCAGTTCATCCAATGCTCTTTGGACGCCCACTCTGGGCCAGGCACTGGGCACTGGTGGGGACACAATGACAGCTGAGGCACTCTCTGTCCCCGAGGACCTTACAGTTCAGTAAGTGAATTAATGTCACCATCTGGGAGCAGGGCACAGATGGAGGCTGAGCATTAGGGGAGGAGGCTGAGTCCAGTGCTGGGGTATGACAGGGATGGTAGTGTGGAGGAGAGCTAGGGAGAGCATGCTGGAAGAGGGCAGAGTGCGACCAATGACAGGAAGCAGCCCATGGTGTGCTGGGGTGAGGCAAATGGTTGATTTGGTGGCAGGAGCCAAGAGGCAGGGGACTGTCTGCTTTGTGGAAGGTGCTGGAATAAAGGGGCTGTCCTGAGGCCTGGTTGGATTTCTGAAGCTCCCTCTGAAGCCTGCACTGGAGTGGGGAAAGACAGGTTAAAGGAGAATGTGGGTGGTGTGCCATGAACATGGTGGTTGGCAGAGCTTGCTCAGCAGTGCTGGGAAGACAAAGCTGAGTGTCTTGATGTGGATGTGGAGATGAAGAAGGGGCAGAGGTGTCTTACATAGACAGTGTTCTCAACTTTAAGAGCAAGATAAGGGTGAGAAGACATAGGGGGAATGTCCAGAGGGGATACAAGCAGTTAGGACCCAGGGAGGATGGAGACAGACCCACAGGAGTTGGATAGAATGCCTCAAAGCCAAAGCACAGAAAGTCTGGAGAGCCTGTAGTCAAAAGGCCAAACATTGCAAAGGCTCCCTGAGGCCTAAGCATCTGTGCTCTCCCAGTTCAGCCTGTGTGCAGGACCTCAGTTTGAGGGGTACCATTAAGTGAACCCAGAAGCATGGAGTTGGGCCACACCGCAGGCCCTGTGGAAGAGCCAGTCTGTGTCGTCGATCTTAGAGCGTCTTGGTAGGCCAGGGAAAAGGGGACTTGCCTCAGCGGGGTTGGGTCCAGTGAAGCAGCTGGGCGACCAGCACCTGTGTGGTGTGACTGACCAAAATTGCCAGCCTGAAAAATGGTGCCTGTCTCCGGAAGGGCTTTTGCCGTGGGGCTAGCTATGAAGAGTTGTTTGTTCTAGGGGCGCCTGTCACTGGTGTCTCCTCAGCAGTTCAGTGGTACCACCTACCCTCCTAGAGGCCATGCTGGGGCCCGTGTTCTCCAGGAGCAGCCTGTGTATTACAGACCCACTGAGCATCTGTTAAATAATTAACAGGGAGAGTTGGTGTTCCTGGCCCATCAAGAAAAGGCAGGCTGGGTCCCAATGGGACGATTACCAGCCACATACATAGCCTGTCACCCTTTCTCCCAGCAGCCTCTGGGGTAGCTAGGGTGTTGTCTTCACATAGCAGGGAAGGCAGCGGCACAAAACAGCCTGGAATCACAGCTGTGGCACTTATGATCGACAGAATGGAGCACAGCCGGGATCGGTGATCCCCATTCCTCCACTCACCGTGACCCTCCCTCACCATTCTGCAGTTTGGGGGGGTGGAGACTTGAAATTTTCAGGTTCCAAAATAGAAAATAAAACAATCAGAAAGCATGGCTGCTTCTCTGCAGTCTTTCCATCCTCTCCATTTGCCTCTCCTGACAGTCACCCCTATACCTACCTCCTTCTGGCCCTGGATGTCTTTTTCCAGGCAAATGAGCAACACCTCCTGCTGAGCAGTTCTGGCTCTGACCTCCAGGTGGCGCCCTTCCAGAGCGCCCCACAGCAGAGTTTAACATCCCACCAAGACAGGACTCGGACGAGTGTGCTCCTATCATGGATCCTCGTGGGCACATTTTGGTGCTGATTGTCACTCTGGCTTCATGGAACAGTCACTACCAAAGTGTGGGAAGCCACCCTGAGGTGCTGAGGTGAAGGGGACTCTCTGCTTAGAGTGTCCAGCCATATTCCATTAGTCTCCCCTCCCCCCACTTTGAAGGACTCTGACCAGCCCTCCCCACTCAAGGAAAACCAGCACACACATGCAGACAGGCTGTGGGTGTGGCCTGCCCTTGTACCATTATTTACCCATCAGTAAGCACTTATTGAGTCCCTGCTGATGCTTGGTGCTTGTTAGGCTCTGACCTTGCAGGAGGAGCTTGGAATCGAACACCAACCTAGTGACACCTAAAGCAGTTAGACAACCCAGGGGCATTGTGCGATGGGAAGGGACTATCAGGCACATCCATCGACCTGGGAGCAGGAAGACTAGATTTAACCCAGGGCTTTGCCTCTCCAGAGAAGTGTGATTTGGGTGTTGGCCTCAGCTCGCCCATTTGTGAAGTGGAAAAGTACTTGTAGCCATTCCTGGACCTTACCACTGTGAAGGCAAGGGGGCATCGGAATGGGAAGGACTGGAAAGAAAAAGATTAGCCTGGCAACAGGTGCGGAGGAGACTGAGGCAGGGAGACCTGGAGGGGTCTTCTCTGATAGCACAGGAGAGGTAAACCAGGACCCAAGTTAATACAGGAGGAAACAGAACCAGTTCTTTGCCACAGCAAAGAAAGCCGACAAACTCTGTGGGCCTAAGCATGACGGCTTGTTCTCAGAGCTAGGTCACAAATCACTTCCTCACCTGGTCACTAGTGACAGGAGCACAGGCTTATCCACTCTGAGCCTCAGCTGGCCCATTCAGCAATGGCCTGGATTAGCATCTACTGTGTGAATTAGTTATGAGGGTCAGGTGACATCAACAGATGTCACACTCAGGACATGATGGCAGTCATTCTGATCATCAGTCGTCTTTCCAGCCCTGGGTGACACACTGGATCGGGAGAAGTGAAGGAGTTGAATGAGACACCTTTAACAGAATGGAGCAGACGCGGGGGCTCAATGTGTTAGCTGTGGTTAGGGTTAGGACCATGATGGAAGGGAGGAGGCGTTGTGGATCCATGTCTCCCAAGGGTATATGGAGCTGTCTGGACATGGAGGTAAGGTCGAGGCCATTCTGGAAAAGCAGCTGCCTTCCGGCCAGCAGGAGTGCAGTTGGAGTTTGTCTAGAACAGCAACTGGCTGAGGATTCTGGAAAGCGACTAGGTCAATCCCCGAAACTTGTCAGGTCAGCAGGCCTTTCATGCCATGTACTTTCACAGGTCACACGTAATTAATCGTTATTGGATAGCAGTGCCAGATAAAACTGTCGTATTTTTAGGTAGAGCGTGCACACGGGCATTTTAGGTCGTGTGAGACTGTCCCACCGGAGTCAAACGGAGCCGAGGGAAAATTCCACAAACATGAAGAGGAGATGGTGACAACATTCAGAGGAGCCAGGAGGAAGATAGGATGCTGGGTGTGTCTGCTAGGGTGGAGGCGGTAGAACAAAGTGTTAAGTCGGCACTGGGGATGCTGGTGCCACTAACACCAGGGGAAGCTGATGTCCATGGGCATTAGTGAGTGATGTCTAAGAAGAGAGTGGAGATGGGGTGGGGCTTAGTTGGTAGCCCCATGGAAGCCATAGGAGAACATGGTGAGCAGTGGGTGGAGCTTGCAGTCCACGGTGGTGGCGGGGGAGGCGGTGGCGGGAGAGGCCGGAGGTGTGGGGCAGGGGGCTTGGTCTCAGAGGCCTGGGGATGGTCTCAGAGGGTAGAAGGGGGCAGGGGACTGGTCTCAGAAGCCCAGCCACAAGCTGCAGGAGCACAGAGCATCGTTGAAAGAAGGCTCTTTTGTTGTTTTGGTTTTTGTTTTGTTTTTCAAGACAGGGTTTCTCTGTGTAGCCCTGCCTGACCTGGAACTCACTATGTAGACCAGGCTGGCCTCAAACTCAGAGAGATCCACCAATCCCTGCCTCCCGAGTGCTGGGATTAAAGTTGTGGACCACCACCGCCCAGCAAAAAGAAGGCTCTTAAGGACACAGAGATGTCCTTAAGAATGTTTTAGTCATTCTCCACCCAACGCACATACATTGAGTTCCTAATGCAGACAGGGTTGACAGGTGGCCTGGGTCACGGGAGAGGTTGCATTGTTGTAAAAAGAAGGAAGGAAGGACTGACAGCTCTGGTTGGAGAGGCACGGGTTGAAGGGTTAGCCAAGGTGGCTAGAGAGGCCTTAGGTCCAGGAGGGAAGTCAGGAGACAGACCTGGGAGTTGTGGAGTTTCTCGGGTGCTTCTGATTTCGTGGGTTGTGCCTGAGGGTTACAGCCTGAGCTGAGGGCAGGAAGTTCCAGCAGGCAGTTGGTGGGAGGAGGATACTCTTTGGACACAATAGTCAACTAACAACTTCCTTTCCTTCATAAATGCCCTTAATTCCCCATAATTGAAGAAACCACCAAAGGTCAGCTGACCAAGCTTTAATTTGGGCAGGACTAAAGGAAAGCAACTGGAGACCAATTACTCTGTCATTTACACAAACTCATTCCCATGATGCACTGAGAAAGTGAGACCAGGGCCTCCGTTCTCACAGGTGACAAGCAAGTATCATGTCTGAAGTCCCTGCAAGGAGCACAGGGCTTTTAGTGGCAGGAGACGAAGCCCTACAGAGATCAAAGTCTGAGGAGCCCCTGCTGTGTCCTAGGGCTCTGGCCCATCCATCTCTTACCCCCAAAAAACTGAACTCAAAACAAACCCTGAAAAAAGACCAGTGTTCCCTTGACTCGGGTTCAGCTCTGCCTCTAACCTAATGATGAGACTTAAATCTGTCTTCTCCCTTGACGACTTCAGTTTCCCTTGCTGCACAGTTAACAGGCAGAATAAGCTCCAAGAACTTTCCAGAGCCAATGTTGTCTGAGCCTATAAAAGCCAGCTGTCCCTTAGTTGCTCTTGTTATAAAACAGTCAATTGGACCATGCTCTGAGAATAGGCATCTCCTCATCTCCTCGGAGCCTGTATCTTTACACAGACCCCCAGAGAGGGGAAGAAGAGAGATGCTGAGGCTCCTGAGTCACCGGCCCTTAAATACGTGACCATCAGCAAACAGCAGCATGCTCAGAGGAGGGACATGGGAGAAGAGAGAATTGGTTAAGAGTCCCAAGGTGGATGGGGTGGGGCCTGATTATGAACAAGGCTTGGCAGCAGAGGCTGTAACTTAATGGGTGACCTTGAAGTTTTGTGGCCTTCTGTGAGCCTGGCTTGGAAAATTCCTGAGGTTTTCTGGCTGCTGGCAAGAGGGCCGGTAGAAACAATAGCTGAATTGAATGGATAGGTGCAGGCTGTAGACTTGCGGTTGCGTGGAGGGAGGAAAGCCCATCTTTGTTACTCTTCTGTTGCTGTGATAAACACCATGACTAAGAGCACACTGGGAAGAAAGGGTTTATTTGGTTTACACTTCCACATTACTGTTCATCACTGAAGGAGGTCAGGGTAGAAACTCAAAGCAGGATCAGAAACTCAAGGGCAAGAACAGAAGCAGAAGCCGTGGAGGAGCGCTGCTTACTGGCTTGCTCAATTTGTTTCCTTATACACCTGAGATCCACCTGGCAAGACACCGTATCATCCATGGTGGTCTGGGCCCTTTCAAATAGAAAATGCCCTGTAGATTTGCCTACAAGCCTTATGAAGGCATTATTCCAATTAATATCACCAGATACATTTAGATTTGACAACAACCAACCAGAATAGTGCTGGAGTGAAGCAAGACGCAGGCAGAGATCTACAACAAGGCTCGATCACGACGGGCTGAGAACTGACAGATGCAGGCAGCAGTAACATGAAACCTGGATGTTCCATCTAAGGGGCATCGTATCAGCCAGGGTGTGGGGTCTCTCTTTTTGTTCTTGGGTGACTCTAGAAATGTTTCCTGAGAGCCTTGGTAAGAGGCTGGGAGTCATGGGAGAAGGAGATCACAGTAGAGGGAGGTAGGCTGGCGTTTGGGATTTGAGCCCACATGGTGACTGGTTGTGTCCTCCCCTGTCCAGGAATGTGGGGCCTGGTTAACAATGCAGGCATCTCAACGTTTGGGGAGGTGGAGTTCACCAGCATGGAGACGTATAAGGAAGTGGCCGAAGTGAACCTCTGGGGAACGGTGCGCACAACAAAATCCTTCCTTCCCCTTCTCCGAAGAGCCAAAGGTGAGTTGGGAAGACAGATTCTTCCTGCCCACGCCTCTCCGTGCCTGCCAACATCCATAGTAGTGAGTCTCAGAGTCATGGTGGGCTGGGTAGGAAAGAAGACCGCAGCTTTCAGAAGCGGAGCGGATGAGCTGGGCACGGTGGTGCACATCTGTAAACCCAGCACTCGGGAGACAAGGAAGACTTGAGGTTAAGGTCAGTTTGAGTTACATAGTAAGACCCTGTCTCACAAACACACAAAAAGGATTGGGCAAAAGTCTGTGCACCCAGGGTTTACAGATGGATCGTAGTGACTTGTCTATATGCTTTTATATCCAGAGTAATGTTAAACAAATGTTAGCATATTCATTTCATAGCTAAAAAAATGAGACGTTGTGCTATTCAGTTTAAACATGAGACTAGACAATTTGGAGAATTGACATAATGCCCAAATCATATCAAATAGCCACATGTGAGCAAAGCCACCTCTAAAGTCATGAGATCCGATTTTCCTCCCTGGAACAGCAAGCTGTTGAGAAAAGAGGCACCACATCCCCAGAGCTGTCCCAAGGTCTTGCTTGGTAGCACAGGAATGAACAGGGTGCAGCTTGTAGCACCCTTGGCCTTAGAGTGAATATACAGGTCCACACAGACATGGCCACCCATCTCCCACACGTGCCCAGTGTTTTTACCCCGTGGTATTATCACCAGGCAGGCTCTGGCTGGTTATCAGTTAATCGTGTGTTACCTAGTCCGCTGTACCCCTGGCCTGTTGCTCGCTTTACACCCGTCCCTAGTCCTGCTGGGCACAGCAGAGTCCCTGAGGAAGGTTGGAAGTACTAACTAGCTGGGTGGTCCAAGGCCCGGACTCTGGATGATTCTAAAGCTGTCCCTGCCAGGCCTTCATGTCACAAGGCACTGTCTGCTCTCTTCTACAGGCCGCGTGGTTAACATCAGCAGCATGCTGGGCCGCATGGCCAACCCAGCCCGCTCCCCGTACTGCATCACCAAGTTTGGGGTGGAGGCTTTCTCGGACTGCCTGCGCTATGAGATGCACCCTCTGGGTGTGAAGGTCAGCGTGGTGGAACCTGGCAACTTCATAGCTGCTACCAGTCTCTACAGCCCCGAGCGCATCCAGGCCATTGCCAAGAAGATGTGGGATGACCTGCCGGAGGTTGTCCGCAAGGACTATGGCAAGAAGTACTTCGATGAAAAGATTGCCAAGATGGAGACCTACTGCAACAGTGGTTCCACAGATACGTCCTCTGTCATCAACGCTGTCACACACGCCCTGACCGCCGCCACGCCTTATACCCGATATCATCCCATGGACTACTACTGGTGGCTGCGGATGCAAATTATGACCCATTTTCCCGGAGCCATCTCTGACAAGATCTACATACACTGAAGAGCTGAAGAGGTCCCTGCGGCCTCTGCAGGGGAGCCTGGTGGGAGGGAGAAGGGTGAGGGAGGGAGTTCATACACTTACCTTTTGATTAGCCACTGTGGGTTATCCATTGTCTTAGGAAGACCTAGTTTAACCTTATGTGTTCAATGCAGTGAATGGTTTGGGCCTTCACAAATATGGGGCACAGGTGGGTGGCTCTAAACCTCAGGGCCAATATGGTGCTTCTATCTATCTCCAGTTGATTTTATATGAATATTTGTGGGGACATATCTTTATATTAAAGAGAGATTATTAGAATAGAATCCAAAATCATTTTCAAGCCAAAACATCCATTCAAACTATGTATCCCATTTGATCCTTAAGTAAGTCTCAGAAGTAAACAGAACAGAATTTTTTTTTCTTGTGTGCTTGAAAGAATTCGAAGATCACAGAGGACATACGAGACACCTCTTTCATTGCGTCCAAGGGGTCCCACTAGTGTTCTGGCAAAAGCGAATCACATTTGTGTTCCACAGACACTTGGACCCATCAGTCCCAGAACCAACCCTTCTGACCAATTCTGTATCTTCTGAGCCAGTCACACCAGAGGCCACTGTGTGCTGTGTCTCTGCGCGTCCATGGCGCTGTGTGACTGGCAGCCAGTGACTCTCAGCTGGCTGTGGGTGGGGGACCTAGAGAATTTCAGCTTAGATTTCAACACTCTCTTTAAAGACTCAGGTTAGATCTGGGTGGACATGCTGGTTGGCTGCGAGTGCAGCTTGGTTTTGCCTAGGACAGGATTGGTGCTATGCTTGGTGCTGCAGACAGACCAGTGGTGCTGAGGCTGGGCACTGAGGTACTTCCCCAGCAACGGGTCTAGATGCCTGGTTGTCTTGTATGTGCGTGCGTGTGCGCACACACAACACACACACACACACACACCTGCTCCACAGACTTCAGGGTGATCACCTCTTCTTTGTATTGGGAACTTCTTTTTAATTAAGCTGAGACGCTGCTAGGTAGCCTGTGTTGCCAATCAAGGAACCTTTGAATTTGAAGGCTGCTTGTCCCTGAAGTTTCCCAGGGTCTGGGTATTTGGATCCAAACCAAATACCACCATGTTCCAGGTGGCAGCAAGTCCTGGGCAGGGTATTTAAGTGCCAACTTTACATGTTTGCGTATCTTGTTGCAAAGTCTAGGACTGCCACTAGAGGGAGCCCTGCCTCCTCAGCTAGAGCCTACTCAGGCTCGGGAGTTTTGGTTCACACAAGCTTGAGGTCTTTCCAAGAGTGTTTGACCACCTACTTGGACGCTGCCTGGGAACAAAGAGAGAAGCAAAGTCCCCTTGGAAACTGATCCTACACTCCTGGCAGCTGTCTAGCCTGACCCTGGAGCCCAGAGCCAGAAGAAAGCAGAGGAACCTGGACAGCCACAGCAGGGTGCAGGCAGTGCTGAGGCAAGGAGGGTTCCACAGAGCAAATTCAGCCTGCCCCTTTGGGCTTTTAACCCTCTGGGTTCAAACAGAGGTGCACTGTTCTAGCTCCTGTCTTCAAAGCATGGCAGATAGGGTCTGGGAGGGGAGGAGAGGAGGAGCCAGGGTCCATAGTTTGCCTAACAGCGTGGATGCCTTTATACCACAGAGCCTGCCTCCTGCCTGCCTTTCAGTGGAATTTTACACCTTGGGAGCATTTGTATTCACGTTTAATAAAGAGATTGGGTGTAAGTGGCTTGGAGTTACACTCAGTCCATCCGGCTGTCACTGGGAACCAGAAGGGGGTTGGAGGTAACACATACTTGAGTCCTGCTTAGCAACAAACGGAGCGCCAGAGTCTACCTTGAGATCTTAAACTGTAAAAGAGGACTTCCTGGTCAGGATTTATTTACAACTATGTTGACTATCTTGCTGGCCTTAATTTTTAGTCTTTAGTCTAGTAACTGAAAATCCCAAGGTTGCCAGGCATGGTGGCACACTCATTTAACCCCAGTACCTCCTCCTAGGCAGAGGCAGTCAAATCTCTGAGTTTAAGGTCAACCTGGTCTACATAGTGAGTTCCAAGCCTGCCTGGCCTACACAGTAAGACCCTGTCTCAGAAAAGAGAGGCCCAGGGTACCTTCTTTCCAAATAATCTCAATGGTAATTCAAAACCTCATACTTAACCCTCACTTGCTGCAACTACCAGCCTGCTTGTCCACAGAACTACCTTTGATCTTAATGAGATAGGTGAGATGGGCAGATCACAGGCTGCTCCCATTTTATAGGTCATATAACTGAGGCCCAATAGAGAATCAGTGGGTGGGGGCAGAATGCCCTGCCTCCAGAATTATGTGAGCATGTATTTTGTATTTTGTTGCTTAATCCTCAGCCGATGGCATGTTGTTATAACTGCCAAGCTGACCAATACAGCCAGGAGCCTAGCATTCTTTGTCTTACTGATTGCTTTCCTGTGGCCTTTCAGGTAGGGAGAGGGTCTAGGAGTGTGTATTGGCTCCCATCTGCCAAAACCTTCGTTTGTAGGTAGGGTCGCTGGGGTAGGGGTGGGGGTGCTGTATGACTCGGGCTGGGCTCTGGGTCCCCTGGCCTCCTGCAGCAGGCACGAACTCATTCTTTGATGGCTGGAAAGAAACAGGTTTTTTTTTTTTGCAAGACACTACTGCTCAACATGTGCTGAGCTTAGCATTCCACACCAAGGCCACAAGGCTGTGTGAGCAGGTGACAGGACAGCCAGCCCGGCCCTGCCTGTCACAAGCTGCTAGGGTTGCCACCCACCCACCCCCACTACCCCCCACCCCACCCCCCACCTATGGCAGGGAGTCTTGAGACTCCGATTGCGAGGCCTGCCCACTTCCTGTATTTCAACCCTGCTTTGCAAACTCCTTAGGACAGGTGAGCAAGCAGGCTCTCCCAGCTTGGGAGCTTTGTACCACACCACCACTCGTACGCAGCCAGTTACCAGTTATGCCTTCTCACACCCGATCTTCCCAGTGGCCCTGGCAGGCAGGCGAGCAGGGTGGGGTCAAGATCTATTTTACAGATAAGAAAACAGGCTTTCCCAAGTCTCTCATCACCTGAGGGACAGAGTTGACTGGCCAAGCCTGAGCTCACCTCCAGCCCAGAGCCAACGATGCATGAAAAGCAGGGCAGATGGTACCAGGATCTAAAATAAGGAGGGGAAAAAATACCTCGATTATGTAACAGTGAGAGGAATCTTTAAGCTCATGCATAGTAACACAGAGTACGGCCACACGAACCAGCTCTCCCAACCCCACCCCACCCCCACCCCTTGGTATTCTGAGCATGGCTCCCCAGGGAGACTGTGTTCCGGGAGGAATGCACCTTGTGGCCGCAGCCTGCTTTTGCAGGGCCGACACTGTGGCCAGTGGGCAGTTCAGAGGACAGATTTCAGAGACACTAGGACCCACACCTCCAGGAGCTTCAAGAGTCACGGGGATAGAGCCCAGGACAGAAAGTCTCAGTTTTACTTGAAGAGCTTGAACTAAGAGAGCCAGGAAGCCCTGGGACTCCGGGACCTAGTCACCCCCAGGGCACAGAGAGCCTTCCTGGTATGCACTGGCACTAAAGGATAGTGCAGCCTCAGAAGGCAGAGTGTGAACGTCTGAGGATGGGGCCAGGACCATAGTGTGGACTAGAGCTAAAAGAGGCTTCTTCTGGCCTTGAACCCTGCTAGTGATGGGGGGCTTATTACCAGGGAAAGTCTTTCCTGGGCTCAAAAAGATTTTCCGAAGACGGAGTGAGCTACAACCGCCTCCCCTGTCTAACATCTTTCCTTGGGCACCTGGCTCTGACCCAGACCTCCACAGAGCACTTAAATATCCTCACTGTCCTTGATATTCAGAGGTGGCTGAGTCCGATTTAAAAGCCCAGGTCCCTCTTTTGACAAGGTTTCCACACACCTCACTCTTTGAACAGGCGGTTTCAGTCACTCACGAACCCAGATGACACATTTTGGGCTGGATGACTGTCTGAGTTCCCTTCAGGCAGCAAAGAACTTTTCACCTCTGGCGAGCTGCCACCATCTGCTCACTCGCACGTGCCCTAACAATAGATCTGTCCCCCATTCATCTTCCATGGGAAGCAGGCTATGTGTGGTAGGGGAATGTTAAGTCCACTTTGCAGATAAGAAACCAGAGCCTCCGGGAGGGGGCATGATTTATGGGAGATCATAGCCAGAAAGATAGTGTCGCGACAAACCCAACATTCTAGTTTCTGTCTCTAGGACTCCTTCCTGGTCCCCCAGACTTCCCACTAGGACTGCAGATTTGGGGTAGACTTAGAATGGGCACAGTGGTAGCATTAAGGCCAACCTCTTTCCAGCCCAGAGTTTGAAGAAGGCGGAGTGGAGGCCCAACCCTCCCGTGGCTCGTTCATCTGCCGTGTCCGAAGTATTGTAGAATGGCCATGGCTGTGCAGTGAGGGTTGGGAGAGCTGGGGCAGGAGGGATTCTAAGGGGTCAGGGTCATTCTGCCTCCATATTAGTGGATAGCATCGGAAGGGGGGGGGGAGAAGGAGGGAAGGGGGAGGAGAGAGAGAGAGAGAGAGAGAGAGAGAGAGAGAGAGAGAGAGAGAGAGAATGTGGATGAGGATGAGAATTCTGGAGATGCTGGGGCTTCCTGCTGCTCTCGGTGAGACTTAATTACTCTCTCACATGTCAGGCTAGTCTCACTTATCAAATTAGAGGTGAACTTAATTACAACTCCTGGGTAAGCACACTGAGCACATGCCTCAGAAGCAGAGCGGACTGGCTGCCTTTCTCAGCTCCAGCTGCAGCCATCATTTAAGGGGTAGTTGGTTCTTCAACGGCCCCCTTCCTCCTCGGCTACGTTCTGCAGGAAAGTTTTGGCACAGAATGTCTGGCCAAAGTTGTACCAGAGGTGCAGGACCCACCCAAGAAACAAAGACCTTGTTAGTACTGGGAGGGGGTAGGGGTAGGAGGGAAAGTGGGGGGGGGGGATAACAAAGATGGAAGCCAGACTCTGAGCTGCATATCTGCAGTCACAGCAGGAAGACTTCAGGAGTTCAAAGCCAGCCTGGGATACAAAATCCACAAGGGAAGAAAAAGAGCAAGCATGGTGCTAAATGAGAAAACAGGAGAGTTGCTGAGATGCAAGGGCATCTTCAGGGAAAGAGAGTAAAGAACAAGCCCCGTCCCACCTCTTCTTCAACACTCATGGGGAAGAGAGTGCTACTAAGAACTACCTGTCATCAGACTACAGAAGATTCTGGGTGAAATTTTACTCCCAGCCCAAGGATTTCCTAGCCATGTGGACTGAGGTGGTGGGGGATGGTGTGGAAAGACTACACCACTTTAGGAACTATTTGAGGCTCAGGACAGCCTGGTGCTACCATGTAACCAAGTGCACAGCAGAAGTACCTGGGGAGGAGAAGGCGAATCAGGCTGGGCAGACTGCAGGTGCTCCCATGGGAGGCTGGGTTTCCAGAGGGCCCAACCTAATGGGTCAAGGGCTGGAACTTGAAGAGAGAGCATCTTTAAAAGTAAAGTACAGTACTTTGGGGAGTCTTGAATTGCAACACCAGGAATAGGTGGAAGGAGTGGGTGACATCCAAGGGCTGTTTGGTTTAAGTTGGATCTCAAAAAGTCATCCAGCCCCTGGGCCCAAGGCTAGCTGCCTATGGATCTCCCTGGAAACTGGTTTAAATAACAAAGAAACAAAACTAAACAACAGAGTCATGGCTGGGGATGGGGCTCAGTGGTGGAACCTAGCGAAATGGAAGCCCCAGGTCTCTCCACAACACCACAATACACAAAGAAATAAACACCTAGAGCCAATAGGTAGAGTGAGTCCAGGACCTTAATTCTTCAAAGTAACATCAAAGCACAACTAGAAACCTGAAGGCTGGGGAAGCAAAGAGATGCTGTGGTGTATCACTACAGTGAAGATGCAAGCAGTATTTGGGTGGGATGGGGGTGGCATTCAAGCTCAACCCTTGCTTCTCCCCTTTCCCCTCCCCCTCCCCCAGAGACCTCCCTCATGCTCTAGGATAGCCATGAAAATGCTCAGTGCCTATACTATGGAACATTCTGAGACTCCAGAGTCCCTGGGGTTTGGCAGTGCAGGGACAGAGTGTGAGCTCTTGTCTCCTAAGCCTTCCGAAACAGTTCCACCAACTAGGGACCAAGCATTCAAATACATGAGCCATTCTCATCCAAACCCCCACATCTCTGAACAGAAAGAATGTGGTACCTTGTCACCTGCCACCTGGGTTTGAAATTAAGGCCTCTAGGAATCTCTACTCTAAGAAGCTCTCAGCAAACTTCTTAGAACCATCATTGACCCCCCCCCCAATCCTGTATGTCTTCTATGTGATTAAAGTTTCTTGGTGAAAACAAACAAACAAGGAGATAGGGGCATGGAGTATTTTGCTCCTTAGGGTTAGATGGTACAACCTCAGGCTCATCCCTACTCACCCACAGAGCATCTCCCCAGCAGCTGGACCACATGGAACTGACTGTAAGCAGGAGCCCTGGGAGCCCCAGAGGCTCAGAGGCCTGCTCTGAGGAGCTGTCCCTGCTCCTCTATGCCTCCCAACCATTGAGCCTCCCTGTCAAGCCTTGATTTTCAGTCCTACAAGCTGTAGGGAGCCGGACAGACTGGAGGTAAGCTTGTCCTCCCAACCTGGCACTTGTAAGGTGATGAGGTTCTTAGGGCTTCTATTGCAATGAAACACCATGACCAAAAGCAAATTGGGGAGGAAAGAGTTTGTTTGGCTTACACTTGGTGGTGATTTGAATCGGTATGGCTTTCATAGACTCATGAGTTTGAATGCTTAGCCAATGGGGAGTGACACTATTAGGAGATGTGGCCTTGTTGGAGGAAGTGTGTCGCTGTGGGTGTGGGCTTGGAGCTGCTATGTTCAGGCTCTGCCCACTGTGAAACACACAGTCCCACTTCTGCTGCCTACAGATCAAGATGTGAACTCTCGGGCTCCTCTAGCACCATGTCTGCCTGCATGCTGCCATGCTTCCTGCCATGCTGATAACGGTTTAGTCCATTATCCTGTATGTAACCTGTAAGCCAGCCTCAATGAGATGTTGTCCTTTATAAGGTTGCCATGGTCGTGATGTCTTCACAGCAGTGAAACCCTAAGACACCTTCCACATTGTAGTCCATCACTGAAGGAAGTCAGGACAGGAACTCAAACAGGGCAGGAACTGGAAGCAAGAATAGATGCAGTGGCCATGGAGGGATGCTGCTTACTGGCTTGCTCACCATGGCTTTCTTATAGAACTCGGGATACTAGCTGTCTTAGCTGGGGTTTTACTGCTGTGAACAGACACAATGACCAAGGCAAGTCTTATAAAGAACAACATTTAATTGGGGCTGGCTTACAGGTTCAGAGGTTCTGCCCACTATCATCAAGACAGGAACATAGTGGCATCTGGGCAGGCATGGTGCAGGAGGAGCTGAGAGTTCTACATCTTTAGGCTGATAGCAGAATACTGGCTTCCAGGAAGCTAGGATAACGTCCACGCCCACAGTAGGCCCACACCTACTCCAACAAGGTCACACCTTCTAATAGTGCCACTTCCCGGCCGAGCATATACAAACCATCACACCAGCCCAAGGGTGACACCACTCACAACAGTCTGGGTCCTCTTCTATCAATTACTAACTAAGAATATGCCCTGTCGGCTTGCCTACAGCCTGATCCTACTGAAGCATGTTCTTAACTGAGATTCCCTCCTCTCAGATGACTTTATGTCAACTTTAACTTGTATCAAGTTGACATAAAACTAGCCAGCACAGTGAGATGATGAAGCCCCTGGTGCCTCTTGGCTCTTTTTTTTCCCCTTGTGTATACTGTAATAACATTCAGATGCCTGCTAGAACTCCCCAAAGTCTCTCTCTGGCTTGGGGCTCATGTGAGCGCCTGTGCTCATCCGGGAAACCACCTGGAGCCCTCTGTGAGGATGGGCAGTCTCTCACTTGACTGCTATCTGTCATCTGGCTGCCAGTGGTCTGAGGAGCCCCGGAGGAAGCCTGGGGCTCTACACAGACAGGAGGAACATCCAGGAATTTGGTTTCACCTCACCAACTTACTCTGCTTCTCAGGTAGTGTTTCCATGTCTGGGAAGCACCTTGTCATTTCTCATTTCCAATGAAGCCTCTTGAGATTCAATAGTGTCATAAACTGTCCCCATTTCCTACCCTGTACCCCCACAGGGGGGAGCATGTCCCCAGGGGTGTGTAAATGAGCACTAAGTGAAGCAACCTCTCCCTTGGCTCTGAGGTGTGGTTCTGTGCTCCCTACTTGGAAGCCTGCTTTCTCATTTGTCTTAATCACTGATTCATTGTGTGACCTTGGTCACACTCCATCTGTCCCCTATTTGACCTTTGTTTGCCTCTGCATACAATAAATCTGTGGCTCTTCTGTGGTTGCTCAGAAATTCCTGATAAGATGTGCATCTATGTTGAAGAAAGAGCTCCACTTTAAAAACAAGGAGGGGAGGAGGGAGAGGAGGAGAAGAAAGAATAGGAGGAGGAAGAAGAGGAAGGGAAGAGGAAGAAGAGAAGGAGGAGGAAGAGGAAGAAGAGGAAGAGAAGGAGGAGGAAGAGCTGTTCAAAAACCATTGGCCTAGAAGACTTCACAACTGCATCAGAATTCTTTTGAGTCTCCTACTAAATACTCATCCTTAGGTTTCACCATTCAATGCCCTGAGTCTGATGCATCTTCTCTCAGTCTGAACCTGAGGGAGGGAGATGGGGAATCCTGAGGCCAGGGATCTCCCTTGTACCAGCCCTAGCTAGGGATTACATCTCCTCAGAGCTCTCCCTCCTCCTGGAGCTGGAACTATTTCTTTGATGCCCTCTCATTCATGTCCTGACCTCCACTGTTAGCGAGCATACAGAGAGTGACAAGTCCCCACCCCCATTCCCTGCCCCTGTTTATTCAGCACAGCTAACCTACCATGGAGGAAAGGACAGGAATTATTCTCCCCACTTTGCAGAGGAGAGAACATGCTCAAAGAGATGAAGAGGCTTGGGCCGGGTGCTAGCACTTGTTTTTGACAGAATGACACAAGAACCCTTGTCTTCTGATACCCAGCTAAGGCCACAGCAGCCTCAGTAGCCAAGAGTGACATATCTATCATTAGTTCTGGTATTCTGCCCTGTTAGGTTTAGGGCTAGGGGCTCATTAAGTCACATGACCCTGAGACAGTTTCTTTCCTACAACTGCTACAAAGGATGTAACAGAAAGTACCTCCCCAACTCTCCACAAGAGCCTGTATGTGAATCTGGAACCTTCTGACAGAGTCCCCCTGGTGTAGCTTCCAGGACAATAGCTGGACCCCTAATTCTCATTTTCCCAACAAAACCTACACGCCCAGTCTACCAGACTCTTAAGGCACTGGGTTTCAACCTTCTTGATACTGCAACCCTTTAATACAGTTCCTCATGCTGTGGTGACCCCCAATCATAAAACTATTTTTGTTGCCACTTCATAACTGTAATTTTGCTACTGTTATGAATAACGTTATCATCTGTGTTTTCCAATGGTCTTAGGTAACTCCTATGAAAAGGTTGGTTGATGCCCAAAGGGGTCACTACCTATAGTTTGAGAACCACTGCTCTAAGTCTTAAGAAGACTACCAATAGTTGTCATACTCTCTACCTGTACATTAGACACACCCTGACTAAATATGTCCCTCCTCTCTATTTTCCCCACATCCTCTCAGTCACACAGTAACGAGATTCCTTCCTCTCTCTGGCAATGCAAGATTCCCTTCCCCACCCCCTGCCACCAGGAAATCAGAGACAGACTGCAAGCAATGCTATGAACGGCTCACTAACTGTATGGTTGAACCTATGAGAAGGCACCACCACTCTGGCATTTGGGCCTGAGCTCTCCTTAATGTCCCCATGATGCTTCTTATCTCTGGCATCCCTCTTTTCTTGGCATTAATATCTCTCTCAGTAAAACTTTTATCTCAAAGGGAAATTCTCCTCAGTATCCCACCTTGAACCCTGAATCCTAAACCTTTCAGGTCCCAAGATAATAAGGTGTCATCTCGTTCACTTCAAATCCTAGGAACCTTTGGTGAGGCAAGCGTCTTTACCCTCTGAACTGTCTTTGCTAGCTGAGTTATTCCTTTTTTTTCTTTTCTTTCTTTTCATTTCATGTGGTGTGTGTGTGTGTGTGTGTGTGTGTGTGTACTGGTGGTGTGTGTGTACATGCGTGTGGTGCGTGCACATGTGCTCTCACACATGCTCCTGCGGATGCTTCTGTAAGTGGGGCTTAGGAAATCACCCTCCATTGATCTTCAATCATGTGAATTAATAACTGAATGGGACACTCAAGCCAAAGTCAAACAAAACAAACCTAAACTGTCTAGGAGAGGGATCCAAAGTTTAAATTCACAATCTCCCTCAAAACCATGTCCCCTCTAGATTTGAGGTTGATCAGGAAGATGATACCTCCTTTCCAGCCAAAGCATACTTTGAGGCTGGCTGGTCCTTCTGGCTATTCTGCCATATGGAACTTAACTGCATCCCAGACTCAAGCCTCTACCTAAGGGCAGGCCAGGCCCCAATAAGCTCTCTGCCTTGCCTATAAAGCAAACTTACACATCTGCCTACAGCAAGCAGTCAGGAGTGACAGAGGACTCGTTCCTGGCATACAAAATATGAAGAGCCAGGAGACAGCTCAGGGGGTTAATTCATAAGAGTCCCTCCGTGGGGACGGTAAGGAGATAAGGTACAGGCACTGAATGTTCCTCTAACTTCCAACGTCATCGTTCGCCCAGAAAAAAACTCAGTCATCTTAGAGGCTTGCTTACTTTCATTCTCAACTTCTGCTCACCTCTGAGTACTGCCAATTTCACTCCCGAAATATGTTTTGAGTCTACTTTCTTGGGCCCATTATATGACAGCTAGTTGTTAGTGCAGGAAAAGTATCATCATCTCTCACGTGGGTTCTTCATTAGCCCTCATCTACCTTCAGGCTCCAATCCTTCCTCACAGGATTGTGGTTAACAGCTCCTTGTTGCTCTTTGGTAAAAGTTAAAACCTGTGACGTGGGCCCAGTACTCATACATCAACCCCATGCCTGCCTCCCTAGCCTGGAACATGGCGCAATTCCCTTGAAACTCATGTTAGAAACTATAGTCACTGCTCTCCTTGATTGCTTAGAAGAAATGCCTTCATTCTGCCCCCAGACCCGATCACATACTGTTGCATCTCTCCCAAGATGCATCTATTCCTCTCTGCCTCTCTTTTTTCCTTCCTCCTTCTCTCCTTCCCTTCTCCCTCCCTCAACCCTTCCTCCTTCCTTCCCTCTCTTTCTCCCTTCCTGCCTCCTCCCCTCCCTCCTCCCTCTCTCCTTCCTCCCACTTATACCTGCTCATATTTCATGTTTTACTCTAAAACCAACTTTCTAAGAAATCCTTTCAGACCCCATCACAGGCCCCTACTGCAGTGTTCAAGAATCTTTTACATTTTCCTTCACAGTATCTTCACAGTCAGCAATGAGACTGTTAGCTGTCTAATTCTTTGACTAATGCTGTAGGAAACATTTTTCTCAATCTGCTTTAATAAGGGTTCGCCTTCTCCTTCAGCTCACCACCCACCAGAGTGGGGAAAAAAAGGTTACTAGGAAGCAGGGGAGTGGACCTGTTTTGAAATAGTTCTTTGGGGCAATTCCAATCTTCTTTGCTCTCAGTCCAGTCCACTAGCAGACACTAGTCAACTGGCCTGAGTCCCGGAAGCAGCAAGAAGCTGCAGGTCAAAAAAAAAAAAAAAAAAAAAAGCCAGGCAGTGGTGGTGCACGCCTTTAATCCCAGCACTTGGGAGCAAGGCAGGTGGATTTCTGAGTCGAGGCCAGCCTGGTCTACAGAGTGAGTTCCAGGACAGCCGGGCTAACAGAGAAACCCTGTCTTGAAAACAAAAGAAGCTGCGGCGTCTCACGAGAAGTTCTTTGCTGAGTGTCTCTCTATGATGTCACCACAAGTGAAACTCAGCAACTCAATGTAAGGCAAATCAATACTAGCATGATGCAACAAAGACTATCGAGGCGGGGCAGAGCAAATCAATGCTCGAGCCCCCACTGTCTGAGGGTCATATTCATAGTCCTTTAAGCATCACATGTCCTCTCACCTGTCTGCTATAGCAAAACATCCTTTTACCTGTGGACCCCAGCAAAACATCATTTGCCATAACTGACTTTCCAAAGAAACCAGAAGTTTCCACTTCATAATGCTCTGTCCTGCACCATATTCTAAGCTCCAGGAAGGTGTTTTCCTATCCCTTGGCACCCAGCACACTCACTGGTATATGGCAGTAGATATCTAGTAAATGATTTGTCAGTCAGCTGGATGAGGGGAGAAAAGTGGTCAGAGAATAAAACGCATTTCTGATGGATGGTATAAAAGTCCACAGCCCCAGGCTGGAGGAGCAGGGATAGAGTGTCCGTGTGTGAGCAGTGTGTGGACTGGGAGAGCATGGGATAGAGTGTCCGTGTGTGAGCAGTGTGTGGACTGGGGAGCATGGGATAGAGTGTCCTGTGTGAGCAGTGTGTGGACTGGGGGGGGGGGAGCATGGGATAGAGTGTCTGTGTGTGAGCAGTGTGTGGACTGGGGTGGGGGAGCGGATAGAGTGTCTGTGTGTAGCAGTGTGTGGACTGGGGGGGAGGGAGCATGAATAGAGTGTCCTGTGTGAGCAGTGTGTGGACTGGGGGGGGGCATGGGATAGAGTGTCCATGTGTGAGCAATGTGTGGACTGGTGGGGGGAGCATGGATAGAGTGTCCGTGTGTGAGCAGTGTGTGGACTATGGGGGGCATGGGATAGAGTGTCCCTGTGTGAGCAATGTGTGGACTGGGGTGGGGGAGCATGGATAAGTGTCCATGTGTGAGCATGGTGTGGACTGGGGGCGGAGCATGGGAGAGTGTCCATAGGTGAGCAGTGTGTGGACTGGGGGGGGGGAGCATGGGATAGAGTGTCCATATGTGAGCATGTGTGGACTCGGGGGGGGAGCATGGGATAGAGTGTCCATATGTGAGCAGTGTGTGGACTGGGGGGGGAGCATGGGATAGAGTGTCCATGTGTGAACATGTGTGGACTGGGGGGGGGGGGGAGCATGGGATAGAGTGTCCATGTGTGAGCAGTGTGTGGACTGGGGGGAGCATGGGATAGAGTGTCCATTGGAACAAGTGTGGACTGTGGAGCATGGATAGAGTGTCCATTGTGAACAGTGTGGACTAAGTTGGGTGTGGGAAGCACGGATAAGTGCCTGTGTGTGAGCAGTGTGTGCTGGGGAAAAAGGGGGCATGGGATAGATGTCCATTTGTGAGCATTGAGGACTGGGGCCGGAGCATGGATAGACGTGTCCATTTGACATGTTGACTGGGAGGGGGAGCATGGGATAGAGCAGAGAAGGGGTGCAGAGAGATAAAGGTGGATCTGGAATCAGTGCAGAAGCTAAAGTTCCACTGGCCAGATGTGGGAAGCACAACATGGCCTTACGATGAGTAAGTGGGTGGAAAAAGACAGGGTGTCAGAAGGGACACGCACACAATTGCAATTGGAGCTACTATAGAAGACCAGGCCAATGCAGTTCTGAGTGACTGCCATTCCCAGATTGCCAACATTTCCCTGGATGTAGAGTCTCTCTCATGTTGCCTTCTCTAAGTTGACATTTATCATTTCAAGAGATCCACCACTTTGGTTTTGGGGAATCCCCATGGCATGAAGGCATCCATGAACTGACTCTATTTGTTTTCCAATCCTGGTTCTCTAATCATTAGTCCTAACGCTACCCAATTTTCTTTAATAAATGACTTCCTTCTCTGCTTAAGTCAGCCAGAATTGGTTTCTGCTGTTTATAGCCAAGGACTGTTTTAATTTGGGAGTCAGCAGACTCCATATGATCCAGGCAGGTGAGTATCAAGTGTGTAGGTACCAGGCATAGAGGTGCCAAACGTGCAAATACCCACAAATGGCCAAGACCACTCTGGAATCACGAAACTTAAGGTCTCCATTGAGATGGAAAGAGGAAGGTGACTGTTTCGGAGTTAGAGTTTGCCAATATGTGTAGATAGTGGGTGGTGGCCCAACTAGACAAACCATCCTTTTGTTGGGATCTGTCCTATCGCATAGGTCACCAAATTTGTCCCAACTGTGGGCCTGGGAAATAGCTATCACACGGAAGCTTGAGAAGTTGGTTCATGACCTTGTGTCTCTGGGTGCTTGTTGTGCTTTCCCTAAAGTATCTGTGCACTGGTGATGCATCCCCACTTCGAGGAGTGTACACACAGCATAAAGCATGAGAGGAAGTCATGGAGTCAGAGTGCTCTCGCCACCTCTTCCTGATGCCTCACACAGGATGTCAGAGCAGGAAAGACACTCGGGCCATCTTGCCTCCTGTCTTGTGGTCCCAGACATCAACGGGCCACAGGGAAAAACTTAGCAGCGTGGTTCTCACGGTTTCTCAATGCCGCAGAGCTGATCCCTGTGCCTGGGGTGAAGCCCCAGATCTGGGGTTTGTGCATATTCCCTGGTGATCCTAATGTGTGTTGTTCAAGAACAGTGGCTTCGCATCCTTCCTCACATCTCACTGAAGAGGAAACAGACTCTAAGAGAAATAGTCTCCTGACTAAAGACTCTGCCCTGCTCCACTCTCAGCAGAGAAGCAGTTGCCTGGCCAGACTCTAATGTAGGCTTCTTAGATTCCTGCTTCTCTTGAATGTCTGGAGTACCTGGGGAGGTGGGGGGGGGGGCATAGAGAGTATTTCTTTCCCAAGCCATAGTGTGACTTTTTGTATCGTATTGATTTTGTTGTTGTTGTTGTTGTTAACTTGACACAAACTAGAGTGACCTGGAAGGAAAGACCCTCAACTGAGAAATTGCCTCAATCAGATTGGCCTGTGGACTCATGTCTGTGGTGTATTTGTTGTTGCTGTTGTTGTTGTTTTGTTTTAATGATTGAAATGAGAGGGCCCTGCCCACTATTGACAGTCTGTCCGTCCTTGGCAGTTGTTTGTCCTGGGTGGTATAATCATGTGAGTGGGGGCTGGGGTTCTCTCTGAACTTGACACGTTCTTTCTCTGCTGCTTGTATACACCCAGTTCCTGCCCCTCAGCCACTCTTACAGCACTGCTCCCATTCCAGGGCTGTGCTCAAGTTCATGGCCTCCGAGACAGGCCAGGCATTTGGCTGCTTCATAGTCTGCTTTAAGCAGGCTGGAAGTTCTTTGGGGGTGAGGAGGCATAGAATTCTGTAAGTCTATCTTAGCCAGTCAGGCCCTTGTTCATTGACACACTTACAGAATGTTCTTCTTTCCTTGTTGAGTTGGCCTAGCTTTGGTTTATTAGAAAAAGGCAGGAGGGTGAAGGAGGGATTGCAGGGTGTAGTACTTGCATGAGAATGGCTCGCATAGACTCCTTATAGACTCATTTGAATCTTTATCTCCAGTTGGTGGAACTGTTTGGGAAGGATTAGGAGGTGTGGCCTCATTAGGGGGTGTGTCACTGGGGGTGGGCTTTGAGGTTTCAAAAACCCCACATTATCCCCAGTCTCTGCCTCCTGCTTGTGGACCAAGATGTGAGCACTCAGCTGTTCCTGCTCCCACGCCTTTGCTCTGCCATCATGGACTCTGATGCTCCAGAAACATAAACCCAGCTCAGCCTTTTCTTCTATAAGTTGCTCTGGTTATGGCTTTTATCACAGCAAAAGAAAAGTAACGGATACTCAGGGGTCTAAACCCACTCTACCCCTACATATATTTAATGGGTTAGAGTGCTTTGTTTCAGCGTTTAAAATACGTATTTCATTGTACTAGCAGTCTCGTTTCACACACATGATGTTCCTTAGCCGCTTTTTCAGCTTTATAGAGTTCTGAGGAAAGAAGGTTCCAGAACAATCATACAGCACACTTCCTACAAGCTGAGGATGTCTCTGAGTATTAAGCCTCATTATGACAGTCTCACGCTGTTAGGGGTGATATAGCAATCTCCACAGCAGAGCTCAGAATAGCAACAAATCAGTAGTTATTATAATCAAACTTCTGCTATCTGCCAGGCTCTGTGTGAGGCAGTAAAGACTTAGAATTAAAAGACATGGGTCCCTGCACGCAAAGAATCTTGGGCTGAGACACTCTGTGCCAAAGCATGAATTGAAATTACTCTGTGTGTGTGTGTGTGTGTGTGTGTGTGTGTGTGTACATGTGTGTGTCTAAGAGTATCTGTGTGTCTGTGGGTATGAGAGTGTATGTGTGTGTCTAAGAGTATGTGTATGCTTCTTAGTAAGTCTAAGAGAGTGTGTGTGGGGTGTGTGTTCTGAGAGTGTGCTTGTGTGTCTTTTGTCTAAGAGTGTGTGTGTGTGTGTGAGAGAGAGAGGTGTGTATGTCTGAGATTGTGTGTATGTGTGTCTCTCTGTGTGTGTTCTTTACAAGAGTATGTGTATGTGTTTTTGTAAGTCTAAGAGAGTGTGTGTGAATGTGTATGTGTGTCAGAGAGTATGTTTGTGTGTCTGTGTGTCTGTGTAAGAGTGTGTTTCTGTGTGTGCAAGAGTATGTTTGTGTGTGTGTCTAAGAGTGTGTATGTGAGAGAGTGTGTCTGAACGTGTGTGTGCATGTGTGAGAATGTATGTATGTGTGTCTGTTGAGAGTGTGTGTGTGTTTGTGTGAGTCTGAGAGTGTGTGTGTGTGTATGAGAGTATGTTTATGTGTCTGTGTGTGTCTGTGTATGAAAGAGAGTGTGTCTGAGAGTGTGTGTATCTGAAAATGTGTGTATGTGAGAGTGTTTGTGTGTGTGTGTGAGTATATGTGTATGTCTGAGTGTGTGTATGTGTGTAAGTCCGTGTGCCAGAGATCAACCTCCAGTCATTCCTCAGGAGTCTCCCACATTGTTTCTGACCCAAGGCCTCTCACTCAGTTGGCCTGGAGTCATCCATTGCATTGGTCGGCTGCTGGCTAGTAAGTCTCAGGAAGGTTTCTCTACCTCCTCTGTGCTGGAATTTAAAGTGTGTGTTATCACACTGCATTTCATGTGGGTTCTGGGCCTGTACTCAGGTTCTTATGCTCAGCCAGTAAGCATTACTGATTGACCATTTCTCTCTGGCCCCTGACATCACTCTTCCCATCTGACTGGCCCAGGCAGCAATGGGCATCAGCACCATAAATGTGCCCAGGAGTGAGGACAGGTCAGGTACCCTCCCCTTCTATTACTTCCTGATGCTGTGTGCCCGGCTTCGAGTGCTCGGTGTGTATCCGTGTGTATCTGCACAGCTTTTCATATTTCACCCACAGGAGTTCTGGGATTTGCTACTCAGCTGATTTCCCAAAGACGAAAATGTGTTTGTTCACTCCAACTGCTTCATGTAAGGATCTGCTCAGCTGGACACCTGGACTGGATTTTGATAATGATGATGTTGATGTTGAGAACGCTTGATAATTCAATAACGATGTAATGCATCCTATTTTTAAAAGGAAACTTGGCTGGATCTCAGCTAAGTAAACAGAAGAGGTTTCTTGTAAGAAAATGGTAAAGGGAACAGCTTTGCAAACCCACCAGACCAGAAGACAACATTCCTGGCAGTGTCGTCTGTGTTTGGGGCTTTCCAGATCACCTCCAGGGTGACACAATGTCTCTGTGGGCCTCATACCATCTGCTGTCTGCCATGGCCTGGGGCCAATCACTCCTAAACCTTCCCTCCTGCCTCCCAGGCTGACCTGGGCTTTCCGTGTGAGCAGCCCCAGGGGTGGCCATGCTCAGTGCAGTGCTTTCCTGTCTTGGGATTGTTAGCATCACTCTGAGCCTCAGTGTCCAGCCAGCAGCTATAGGAGGAAACTGCCGGATGTGGTCCTGGGCTTGATCCAAAGCTGCCCGAGAAACAGCAGTCGGAAGCTTGGGACGAGAGCTGCTTCTGAAGCTGAAATCTACCAGACAAGCAGCCTGAAGCCTGTTGTTCACACTGGCATCAGCTAGCCGAGATAGCCCTGTAGCCTTCTGTGGTCGTGGAGCTAAAGATATTTAGCCAGTTGGCATGGTAAAGACAATTCCATCCTGCCTGCTTCCATGGGCCATTCCCTCCCTGGAAGCTCCCTGCAGGCTTTTGGTGAAGCAGTGACATTTAGTGTAGGAGTCTGTAGAGCTGGTTTTCATCACAGCACTCCAGGGACTCCATATCCTTCCCTGGGGTTTGCTGGTCATGGTCCTGCCTCTCTAGCTTGCAATGCTCCAGCTGAACACTTTTGTGAGCATTCTGGCAGCCTCTGCACCTGGAAAGTGCCTTCCTTGGCCAGGGAACGAGAAATACTAGCTCATGGGAGCTTGGACTGTTCAAAACCATCTGCAGATTTTGCACTTGTAAGGCAAGGACCCTGAAAGTCAAACTTTTAAAGAAAGCAAACAGCAGTAGTAGAGGAAAGAGCCAAAATTGAAACAATTAAAAAAAATAAAAACAGAGAAAAAAATTGACCAAGACAGATGCATTACAATGGAGGGGGGACTGCCACCAGTTCCAGAGGGCACTGGAAACTGCTGGTCCTGGCCCAGACCCTTACTGCACTATGATGAATCTTGGCTGTGTCCAGTGGAGTAGGGTATCTTCTTTGTCTTTCACTGGGTTTCAATCGGATTAGCAGAAGAGAATGATTGGAGTGGGGAGGGGGGGCTGTGTGAGTAGGAAAAATATGTCAATATGAAAGCGAAGTCTAAGGTCTGCAGCTCGTTACTGTTTAAAAGAGATGGGGTGTAGATCAGTGGTAGAGCCCTTACCTAACATGCTGGAAGTCCTGGATCCCATCCTCTGCAACAAAGAAGGAGGAGAGAGGAGGGGAGGAAGGGAGGGAGAGAGAGGGAAGGTGAGAGAGGGAGGGAGTAGATTCTCAGCTAATGTGTGAGATTTGTCACGAGGCAGCTGTGAGTGGCAAAGCACCTAGTGTCTCCTAATACAAGGTCCTCAGAAGTGCACAGAACAGACTTAGCTTGGCAGTGGTGCTCACACAGCTATACACTCCATAGTCCAGTGGAGCAAAACACTAGACTGTCCTGCAGACCGCCTGGACCAACAATAGCAGAGGAGCTCAAGTCTCACCCCAGCCCAGCACAAGTGAGAGAGAACACAATCTTTCATCAGATCCTCTTGGACTCCTCGGACATGCTGGAATAAACTGAAGGTCCGGACCTAGGTGGTTGGCGGGCATAGGTAGCTGAAGGAACAGAAGTTTGGAAGGGGAACCAGAGCACAGCAGTCACGGTGCACACTCTCAGTGCACTTCAGGGCATCACTTATTACCAGCTCTGTCCTGCCGGTCCCCTGCTGACTGTGGTCTATCATAATGCCAAGCGGGGGTGGGGGGAACAGATGGCCTGAGATGCTGGGATGATCACAGAGCATCATTTGAATTGAGGCAGCTACAGTATCAGGTCTAGAATGCTTGTTTTGCAGATAAGGAAGCTAAAACCAGGTAGGAAAAATATCACAGTTCTGGTTCACACTCTGCTTCCCCATTAGACTAAAATGGGGAAAGGACTGGCTTTCCCCTCCTCCATTTTCATGTGTATGTATATACATACATGTTCATGTGTTGGGCACATGTTTATGCATGGAACATGGAGGGTCAAGGCTAATGTTGGGACTCATCTTTGATTGTTCTTTGTCTAATTCATTAAGACAAGGTGTCTCAATGAAACCAGAGCTGGCCTATATGTCTTGCCCTGTTGATCCTCTGTCTCCACCTTCTAGGGCTGGAATTACATACATATGGGCTGCTATGGTTACCTGGCATTTACATAGTAAATCAGCTCAGATCCAAACTCAGGGTCTTATGCTTTCAGGGCAAGTGTTTTAATCACTAAACAGCCTCTCAGCCCAATGATTATTTTTGAACTCAAAGGCTTAGCATAGAACATGGCCCAAGGAAGATGCTCAATAGATGTTTGGTATGGAGAGAGAGGGGTATGGAGGGAGAGGGAACTTGCTAAGTCACTCATCTGTCTAGACTACCCCCATGGCCTCTCCCCAGGGAGCTGGCCACTGCCCCTCTCTTGTTTTGTTCTCTTGCCAGTGAGCTGAGGAGGGCAGGCTTACTGTCCCTACTGTCCAGAAGACATTATGATATCATCAGACTCCAAAGCATCCTCTATTCTGGGGCAGCATTTGGGTGACTCCCTGGTTCATATGAGCAGCATCAGAGGAGTCAAGAGATATTTGGTTTACATCCTTGCTAAAGGACTAAGCAGGTACCCACTCAGGTTAGGGTTTATGGCTGAATAAGACATTGCCTCCACTCTCAGAGAGTAGAGCCAAGGAGAGTTGAATGTAGAGTTCCATAGGACCCAGGCAGGATGAAGCAGACCACCCAGCAAGGCATCCTTGCAAAATGATAGAATTTACCAAAACTATTAGACAGGACCAGAAAATAAGCTGGGGAGATGGCAGGGGGTGGGGTGGGGTGGGGTGGGGAATCCTGCTCCAGGTCAGACACTGTCAGAGGTGGAGAAAGATTAGATGCAGAATCTGGGCTGTTCATGAGAGATAGCAGTGGTGAGCCTAGCAAGTCTGTAAGGCAATGGAGTTCATCTGTAAATTCTATGGGTGGTAATCGCCTCACCCAAAACCTATAGGGGGATAGGAGAGGGACATAGGAGCTATTAAGGGAATTGAGCCCATCTGAACTGATTTGTGTTGTTGTTGTTTTTAGGCCCATCTCTACCTTCTGCCAGCTCTGGGATTCCATCACTCTGTCCTCTGTAAGGTCTACACTTTAACGAAGGCTGGGGCTCAGAGTGGGGTGTGACCTTCTTCTCAGCCTCCAGGCCCTATCGGTTATGTGATCTTCTCAACATCCAGGCAGGGCCAGCCAGGACAGGGTTGCTGCTGCTGGATCCCCTGCTTGCTCACACCCCAGAGTGCTATGATGGTTTTGAGAAGTTGACTATTTGAGAAGCATGGTGTGGGGCACTTGGGGCAACCATAGTTTCAGGTCCCCTGAGCACGGACCTTGGTGGTCCATAGAAGATGCTCAATAGATGTTTTCAAAGACAGGAAAGAGAAGGATGGAGAAAGTGGTCCAAACTATGAGAGTGTAGGATCAGACCTCACTCCACAGCCTCCATAGGCATGCTCACATATCTTCATACACACTACCTGGCCTCTTAGAGGAGATACATTTGGGCCTGAGCACTCCATATTGGGATGAGGGTTTGAAGTGAAGTCGCCATGACAAGGTACAAAGGGCTTCTCACCAGCACAAGTGAGAACAGAATTGTTGGGGCAGACTCAGATACATGGGTTAAAGTCAGTGACAATCAAGGTTTGGTTTGTAATCAGAAGAAAGCATCACCAGAAGAGAACATGTGAGAATATACTGATTTGCCAAAAGCAAAGCCACTGTATCCCCTCAGCTCCCGTGTCCTGGATGGCTTTGTTTTCTACTGTTGTGATAAACACCACGAGCAAAAGCATCTTAGTGAGGAAAGGGAAAGGCTTATGTTTCTATGTTGTCACAGTCCATCACTGAGTGAAGTCAGAGCAGGAACTCAAACAGGAACCTCTAGGCAGGAACTGAAGCAGAGACCATGGAGGGATGCTGCTTACTGCCTACAGCTTGCTCTGCTTATTTTCTTATACAGACCAGGACCACTGCCCAGGGATAGCACTGTCCATGGTGGGTTGGGCTCTCTCACATCAATGCTTAATCAAGAAAATACCTCCATAGACATGCCCACGGGCCAACATGATGGAGACAACTCCTCAGCTGGGGGTCCCTCTTCCTAGGTGATTTTAGTTTTTGTAACGTTGAAAAAAAAACTAACTAACACATCCCTCTTACCAATGTATTATTCCCACCCTAACCTCCAAAATGACTGGAGCAGTAGAGCAATACCAATTCTTTCCCTTAATGGAGTATCAGGAACCTGAGGTACAAAGAACTTGAAGGATTATCACAAGCTCATTTGCTATTGGGAACAAAGACATAAGAATTAAAAGGTGTTTTCTCTCCTGAGCTCATACTAGTTCTTGGAGAACAGAGCCAATCTGGGTATTCCCAGAAGCCCTGGATGTGTTTAGGCAAAGGCATGCTTCCTGGATTCCAGTCTGACAGCCAGCAGAATTACCACCTCTTGGTGTTACAATCCCTTCAGTGAGAAGATTAGAAGCTTTGAATCACTGAGATGTGATCTCCAGCAACATAGGACTCAAGAGATAATGGACTGAACTAAGGAGGTAAAGAGTTGGTAACTAGATGGACTCTGAGTGAAGACAATCTGTGCTTGCTGAGTTCTGGTTATACTTGGACTAATAGTGTGACTTTGGGAACTTGAAGAAACTCAAACTAAAACAGCCTCGTTCTTTATTCACAGACAATTTAGAGACTTGACCAACATTGAACACTAGACATGACTTTCTGTCTGTCTTCTCTGAGTTTGTCTTGATTAGGGCTCTTTCTACCAGGTGTTTGCTGGTTCTCATGACATATTTTACTTTCAATGACTTTGTGGTTTGATGTCCAGCTCAGGTTTGGATGACATGGAACATCTAAATGGATAACTTATGCAGTTGTCTATCTATCTATCTTATCTATTATAATGCCCCCTTTTCAACCAAGGTAAGAAATGCTTTTAAGAAAAAAGCCATTTGCTGATGTCAGAGTCAACCCATCTCTCATTATATAACAGTTTCCTTCCAGGTTAAAACCTTCCATCTTGGAGAAAAGTTTCTTGAGACACAGAGTATAAAGAGAAAGTGAAAAATAGGATGTTTTAGGACAGGATGTTATAATAAGAACAGGATGTCTAGGGCAGGTGAAAACTCCATCCTTCAGGGAAGCTCTATCAAGATAGGAAGTGAACAACTCAACAATAGCTAAAGGAAATTCCTGAAACTGACAAGATTCATTAGACCCCTCCCTACTCTCTCCTCAAAGTAAACAATAAAGACTGATGAGAGTTACTCTCAGACAAGCTAAGTTACAGAGAAGAAGCAGGGACCAGACAACTGCATACAAGAAACTTAGATCAGCAGAGCTGCCTGGAAGAGGTTAGACCAACTGAGGTACTTGGAAAGGCCACTCTCCAACATGTTGAGCTGCCTGTAGGCTGTGCAGTTGCTCCTGGCTCCAGTTTTTGTGAGTTGTCACCTGTTCTGGACGGGCTTTGGTGATACAGTGTCTTTGAGTCATTTCGTTCCTATGAGTAACCCCTCACCCATATTCCTATAAGTAAGCCCAGTAAAACTCATTGGTTCACCAAGTTGGACTTTGGTGGTATTTATACTTTGTTCTGTTGTTAGTTCCCTATCTTGGGTGAGTGTACATTGTGTTATATGTCTTTGGGAAAAATATATCCTGTAAACCCCTTGAAGTGGAAACTTCTGGTTTCTTTGGAAAGTCAGTTATGTCAGTTTTGCTGGAGGACCGAGGTGAAAGGATTTTTGCTATAGCAGACACATGAAAGGACACATGATATTAAGAAGGAATATAAATATGGCCCCACAGAGAGCGGGAGCTCGAGAAATGGTTTGCTTTGCTTTGCCTCCTAGTCTTCACTGAAAACACACGTGTATTGGTTAGACTTACATTGTGATGCTGGGCTTCACTTGTGGACTTCACAGAGAGAAACTCTCCAAAGAATTTCTTGTGAGATTCTTTATGCTTCCACTAACTTGGCCGATTAGCGAGCCTCTAGGCTTCTTTTGGATTGAACTGCCTCTTGCTGATTCCTGTGTGGTGTCTGCAGCTGCTGGTTCATGTGTGGTGTTTGCTAGTGAACTGACTGAGAACAACAAAGACTGGAATCACCCAAAGAACTATTTCTAAACTTCCCCCATATCCTAATAACCTCTTTTTCCCACTACCCCTGGTGGGTGGTAGGCTAGAGGTTGAACCCTTATTAAAGTAGTTTGTGAAAGATATCACATATCTACAGCCCCTCCAATCACCCAGCCAGCTGCTCCCTCATTCTGCTCCCCCAGTTCCACTTAACCACTGAACTTTCTTACTTGATCTTCACAAAAAATGGCATGGAGCACACCAGGCAGGCATGGGCAAAGAGGAGGAGTCACATGCCATGATGTTGCTAGTTAGCATTTATTGAACAAATATTTATTCACATGTATTTTGAGTGGTATCTGCTGCTCCAGTGCAAAGTCAGATCTGCTGACTTGGTTCCAGGACTCTTTCAGACCACACTAGGCACTCTCTCCTAAGGCTAGAAATGAAAATTACTTTTCCATTAGATGCAAGTCAAAAGACTTAATAAAGCGCAGACAATTCACAGCAACCTGGTAGATCCTAAATGAGTCATGCTTCATCTAAATAAGAAACCAGAGCCTCTCATGCTTGTAGCATGAAGACACACTCCGCAAGGAATCATTTATTGAGACCAGTGGCTTCTAAATATTTTAAAACCATTCTTAAGATTGGCTCTGGCTCAGGCCATAGCTCAGTGTTGGGCATGTGCTAGGCCCTGAGTTCAATCCCCAGCACTAAGCCAAACAGAAAAGATAAAGTCTTACCAAGCAGCTTGGCACAAAGAACCCGAGGCTTTGCTTACCATTCTTTGATAATTTATAAAAATTACCACATAGTTTATAGATTTATTTCCAACAGTCTTGGAGGTTGGACACCCAAGTCAAGAGGCCACATCTTCTAAGAGCTTTCTTGTTATGGGGATGCCACAGAGTCCCAAGATGGTGCAGGGATCAATGGGTACATGCAACGTCCCAGCTTAGGCCTCCTATTATCAAATGATTTGGGGATGTCAAGGCAGCATCTTCAGAGAAATCCTTTATTTACTGATGAGGAAACAGGCCCAGGGCCCAAGGAGAGGCTGAAGAAGACTGGGTACCTGAGAAGAAGTTAGGACCAGAACCATGCATTCTGTGGGAGGTCCCTTACCAAGAACAGGTTGATCTCCCCAAGTCATCTCCTGCTTCCTTTTTGTGTATTTCTAAGCCCACCTTGTCCTATCTTTGACTTTTCTCAAGCTGGTCCCTCCTTTAAGAGAGCATTTCCACATGTAGAAAGCTGCAACCTAGGTAAAAAGTGTCTCCCCTCCTCAGGAAGCTCTCCAGACCACAGCCAGAGAGGTGTCAGCCTACTCCTGGGTCCCCCAGAACTGCTGGTGACTGATAATGATCCATCTCAGAGCCATTTGTTGCTCAGTCCCACCCCTAAAGGCCTGTCCTTCTTGAGGAAGGGCCACAGAACTGGAAGCAGTGTCTTCCAACTTAATCTACTCTGAAAGAATAGTTTCAAAAGACATTGTTTAGCATCACCATCCCATGTGGCACATGTATGTGTGTACATGCATATATTTGAAACAAATCATGCTATGTAGCCCAGGTTGGCTTTGAATCCATAGTCCTCCAGGGTTAGCCTAGTGTTAACATTACCTACTGGCAGTACACTGCATCTGCCTCAACTTTGTTTATCTGTTTGTTAACGGGTCTTGTCCTGTGGATCCATCTCATTGCTACAGGTCTCAAGCCCCAGGGTTTATTGTAACTGTAGATTATTGTAAAGTTGTTTAGTGAACACTATAGGAAGCTGTTGCTTTAAACTGCAGGCTAAGAGCAGGCTAAATATCAAAAGGGAAGCATTCAGTGATGAAGTCGAAACTAAGCTTTTTATCTGATCTGAGAAATCAAGATTGGACAACCATGCTGAAACATCCTGTGCAAGCCAATTGTAAGTACTGTGAAATTAGGCAGCTCCTGCTGCCCTAAGCCTTCCATGGGTCGCTAAAGAGCCACTTGTCAATCAGTTGCTTCTCTATCTCCCTGTCTGTCCTGCTGCACAAAAAACACAACCCTTGGAAATGACCTATACTTTGGGGTTGTTTTTGTTTTCTTCAGCCATTTTGTGTCTATGAAGTCAATCCCCTCAGCCTGGCTTATTGGAATACTTACTCTATTTCATACAATAAAAATATTGGCCAGATTCAAAAACTGAAAAAAGCCAATTAAGATTGTTACGTTGCAGTTTTGTCCTTTGACAAAGAAAAGCCAAATTCCTCCTATGTCGTCCTTGTCTTCTTGGTTTCCATTTTGGTTTCCTTTGGTGTTTTTTGACAGGGTTTTCCTGTGTAGCCCTGGCTGGAGTCAGTTCTTGGCAATCCTCCTGCCCTGGCCTCTTGCATTCTGGGTTTACAAGCATGAGTCACCACACTTGCCAGATTGGTTCTCATCTCAAATGAGTGTTTACCATTCGACTCACACAAGCACCGTGTGTGATAGACCTTGGGCAGGTCCTGAGCACCTGACGAGGAGTCACTGGCCCTGCCATTCTTGGAGCTGCTGATTTCCAGCTTGTGTACACTGCTGCTCCTCTTTGAGGAGCCAAAGGCAAGCCACAAGGAAAGACATTGGCATACTCCAACTCAACTATGGGCCTGCTTACTGACACCATTGGGAAGGCATTTTAATTTGGTTTTAAGATTTTAAACAAATTTGTAATGCCCCGAGTTTACCTGAATGTTCTCTTCCCATGAGTTGCTTTGGTGTTAGTTAGAGGTTTCCTCCTGCTGTAAGTCCAGCCCTGGTGTTCTGAACTTACTGCCCTGGAACCAGCTCACTGTACACTGTTTGTTCCTATTGAGTGTACCCATCTCTTTCCAGAAAGTTGCTTGAGCAAATAGCTTGTATCTGAAATGTCTCCCGTTGACTCCTGCTTTGAAAGTTTAGTCTTTAGCTTGTAGGGCTATTTTGAAAGCTGTGACACCTTTAGGAGGGACTTCACTAACTAGGAGTGGGCCTTTTGAATTTCCACAGAAAAGCAAAAACATGAAACCAGCAGGGAGAGCTGTCAGGCAGATGAAGGTGTTTGTTAGGAGGGAGTGAGTATGCACTACAGTGCATGTGTATGCATGAGATCAGGGAAGAATCAACACAATTTTAAATCTTAAAACTGTACAAGGCTTGGTAGTTATAGCATGTGTTATTCAGGAATTGTGATTGACAGTGGCTAAATGTGAGCTGTTAAAAAAAAAAAAAAGAAAAAAAGAAAGAAAGAAAAAGAATTGAATATAGTCTTGGTCCCTGGGTAGTGGAGAAGGGTTTCCTGACACAGAAGGTTAGAAAACAGTCTTTAAGGAAATAGAAGCTGAGAGGTCAAAGGTCATCTCTCATGGGGTTATACCCTAAACCTGAGCCAACAATGGCTTCCTGTCTCCATTTTAGATGCCCAGAACCAAGGCTACTCCATTTTCATTGCCTTCCCTGGTAGCAAGTAGGGTCTTGGCAAATGAAATCAAATTAAGGTGAGGTCATGTTGGAGTAGGCTAGGCTCTACTATTGTATGACTGTTTTTCATCATAAGAAGGGACTGGGGATGCAGCTCAGGAGTAAAGCTTTGTCTAGTGTGTATGAGGTCTTATGCTCAACCTCTAGGACCATACACAAGAAGAAAGGAGATGTAACTTGTTGCATGTAGTTTTATGCTCTACCCACCTTTGCTCCAGAATTGGGGGCAGCACTATCACTCTTCACCCGGCTTCCTTTGAATCCTTGGACAAAAGACACACACAGACGTCCCTTTGCAACATATCTTCTTGGCACAATTGCTAGATGCTACTATCTCCTGCCTGGAAAATCATGCCCTTATCAGGTTTTTATCTCTGTCTTTTCCATCTGTCCTAAACTTCAGTTGCTAAACTCCCCTGACCACCTGCCCATAGGAGCAGCCTGTGTGGCCACTCTGTTTTGAGATCTCATATGGTTGCTCAGTTCTCTTCTCTCTAAAACATGGTGACTCTGTTCCCCTTCCTTACATCTCCCTGCTTCTCCAGGGACCCAGAAGTCCATCCTATCCCTTCTGCCCAGCAATTACCCATGGCTTTCTTTACTGACAGATCAAGAACCAATTGGAAACAGGACCTTAGCATCAGAATAGTCTTCTACATAACTCATGGATGAGTACTTGCATGTATGAAGGCCTGGTCTAGAGAGATAGATACACAGAGAGAGGTGGGGAAAGAGGGAGGGACACACACACACACACACACACACACACACACACACAACACACAGAGAGAATAGGACAGGAGACGGAAAAAGTAATGTCTCAGGCTACTTTGAGAGATAGTCTTCCTAGAGGTAAGCTCTGCCATCATTGGAGCACTGATTTCTGACTTCAAACCTCAAAAATGTAAGAGAATAAACATTTGTTGTCTGGAGCCACCCAGTTTCCAGGTACTCATTACAAGAGCCCCAAGAAACACACAGAGGAGATGTGGCCTGCCTTCACAGACTTACATGTTTTGTGGAAGCAGGACAGTCCAATGAATAGAGAAGATGCAGACTCTGGTTAAGTGTACTGAAGGAATTAGATGGAGTTAGCTTAGTTTTTTACTAGAACATCTCACAGTGGCAGGAGGGGGAAGAGCCATTAGAGAAGAGATCACAGGAAACCTCACCTACCTGGACACTGACAGGATTGGCAGATTGATAGCTCTTTCTTGACAGTTGTAGACAGACCTACCTAGGTGGTTCTAGTAGATGCTGGTGGCTTGAAGATACCTGGGATTCAGACGTTGTGTGGCAGAGAGCAGGATCCAGTTGGTACGCTGGGTGTGGAGACAAAAGGACAAGAGTAGATGACTTAAGTCAAAGCCACTTATTTTGGGTAGACTGTAAAACATTAATTGAAATCAGGAAGGCTTGGGGAGGCATGTGTTAAGGGAAGGAGTTGAGGGGAGAGTAAACTGATAGGTCTATTAGGTCTGAAACATCTTTATGAAAAGGCCAGCAAGCCATATGTGATTGGAATGGCAAGACAGCCCTCAAGTTTAGCATCCTTCACCCTGTCTGTGGAAGGGACCTTCCAAATATGAAAGCCTGCAGTGAGAGTTTCTTTCTTCCTATTAGAAGCCTCCTCTTTATCTAGGGTTGTGCTCTGCTTGTGCCTGGTCACTTGAACAACCGCTAATACTTAGACTCGCTAAGCAACACTGGCACTGTCAAACCCTTCACAAAGTGTGCGGAGCTTCAAAGCTTCCTGTGACACCCTCAGTGCAGACTCAGCTTCCTCAGCAGGGCAGGGGTGGGGGGAGGCTCCTGGGGTTTCCAGGATAAGCTGGGTGGAAAGCTTGTGGGAGGCTGTAGGTGACCTTGGACAGTATCCCAAGGCCTCTAGGCTCCCAGCTGCTCAGCCAATTAAAGGAGAAACCTTTTGTTTTGTGAGGTCTCACTCCCCTGTACAAAAGATCTTGAGAAAAAGCTTGCACTGTGGCAGACGGGCCTCGTTCCTCACTGCTGACTCAGAAATAGCATGCCCTGGGAGCTGGCAGTTGTTGGCACGATCAGAGATCAATTAAAACATGCCATTCCGGTTTGCCCTTCCTCCACTAGGAGCTCCAAGGCAGGTCCTCTCAATTTCAGGATTTCCCAAGAGCTTTTTGCTGCCTAATTAACTTGATGCCTAGTGGCCTGAGAAGGATAACATGTCACATGTCACAGAATGGAAAGGAGCACTGTACAGGGAGCCTAAGACCTGGGACTTGTTCAGGCATTGTCTCACTGGCCTCAGATCCCCCAACAAACCAGGTAGTGATTGTTCCCTTTTCTATCCAGGTGCTTGGGGGAATCTTAGAATAGAGACAATACACATGACCGTACCTTTTCATACAGCATAGACAATACGAATGTATAAATGTGTGTATACAATATATATATTATGACACACACACTACACACACACACACACATTATAGTGTGTGTGTGTGTGTGTATGTGTGTGTGTGTAATTGTTTGAGACAGGATTTCAATATGTAATTGGAACTCTCTATGTGTAGACCAAGCTGTCCTCGAACTGGCATTGATCTTATATCCCACCTAAAAGCAATCTTTAAAAAAATGTCGCTAAGCCAGGCAGCATAGGTCTAGACCTCTGGAGGCTGAGGCAAGAGGATCACAAGTTCATGCTCAGTCATGAGGATACATTTAGATTGTCATAATTTAAAAAAGAAAACAAATCTTTTCCTAGTTTCAAAGGCATTTGAGGGAAGAAATGATGATTCTTAGATTCCCAGAGTTCTCAAAGCTCAGACGACTTCTCTTGGGCCTCAGTGGTCCTGACAGGGGCTGTAATTGGATTCCCTAAAATAACTGCAACAGGGGCTTCTGGGAGAATTTTCAGATCTGGCAAACATAAATATAGGACATTCAGTTAAATCTGAATTTTAGATAAACAGTGAATATTTTTAGTGAGTATCTTCCAAGTACAGCATGGGATAGAACCATACCGACGTCATTGTTTATCTGAATTTAAATGTACGCAGACACCTTCTGCTTTATCCAACTCTGCAGGATGTGTGGAGGCATCAAGTGGGGTTCAGCAAGGTACTCAGAGCCCAAAACTCCTCACCTATATCTGCAGGAGAGGACTCTGGTTCAGAGTAGGGTCTCCTTGTTTCTGAGGTCTCTGGGAAAGGAAACGGTCTGTTTTCCCTAACTGGGTGCCCAGTTCCGAGGGTACGTGTATGTCACTGTCTAAATGTGTATTGCAGTAATTCTAGTTGGCATGGACTATAGCCTCAGAAGACGTGAGAGTGCAGGTTTTGGCCCTTACCTAAAGGAAGAGAGATTGTACTCATGCATACATACATACACACATACATACATACATACATACATACATACAGTCAGTCAGTCAGTCAGTCAGTCAGTCAGTCAGTCAGTCAGGAGTTTGCTAGTTAGGCAGGAGGTCCAGAAAGAAAACATGGTTTGGGACACTTCCCAGTACAAGCTCCTGAACGGGGACCAAGTCACACTTGGGTGAGTGTGTCCCTATGCCACTCTTTACTGAAGGAGGACCCCTAAAGTCACTGATGCACTTTGGACAGAGAAAACACTCCAGCAATGCCTCCCTGGTAGCAGTATCCTAGTGTCTCCTCAGAGACGGTCACTTGCAGCATGGGCAGTGCCCATTAAGGAGAAAGCAGAATTGGCTGCTGATCCAGCTGTATCCCAGGCTCGGTAGACACTTGACAGTCCATCTTCTCCGTCTTTTCTCTTCTGCGTTAGCCTACTTTGTGCTGCTGTAATCAAATAGCACCAGCCGGGAAACTTACGCAGAATGGAAGTTTAGCTGGCTCATGACTCTGCAGGCTGGAAGTCAATAGACTGAGATGCCACTTCTAGTGAGGAGTTTCACACTGCCTTATCACATGGGGTGGGGTGGTGGGGGACACAGACAGGTGGATGGACGGATTGGGAGACTGACTTCATCAGGAGCTTACCCCTTCTACAGTGGCACTCATCCATGTCTTTATGACCTCTCCACCTCTCAGTACTGTTGCAGTGGGACTAAGTTTTAATCACAGGAACTATGGGGAGCCCATAAATCCACAGTACCTTCCTTCTTACCTTCCCTCATCAAACAATGACCGTGAGTGAGCCTTTCACCTGATCTTCAGAAAGGAATCGGCCATAATGCACTCGCAGGATGCTCTCACCCAGACCGAAGTTAAGGGAAAAGACTGAGGACTGGAGATCGGGTCCAGCTGCTGGAAGGCAGAGGAGGGGGAGGGGGCTGCAAGAAACATCCCTGCATCCCGAGCTGAAGAAGCCAGAGCCTTTAGACTGTGGAAAGACAGAAGGAGGGCATAGTTGACAAAAGGGAGGGGCAGAGGGGACGGGTGGAGATACGTGCACCTTCAGATCATCCTGAAGAAGGCTTGGGCTTCATTCAGACTAGGACCCAAGGGGAAGCAAACTTTGCAGCAACCTAAGATGCCCAGGGCAGCAGACTGGCCGCTTGTTTACCTGTTTTGCCCTTCTCTCTTATGTTGAACACATCTTTATCTGTTGGAGGCTCATTTATAATTCAGGCAACCTCCTTCGGGGGAGCAGATGTTTTCTGGGATGAAGCACCTTGGGAAGCAGAATGTACGAGTGGAAAAAAAGATGTCCCAGCACAGCCAAGCAGATGTTTGTGTGGAGGTAAGGACGGAAGGAAGAGGAGGGTGGTAGGGGTAAGAAGACAGGGGAGAAGGAGAAAGAAGGAACCCTTGTGCACCTCCTTTACCTTCTTTCCACCTCAGTGAATGATAGTTCAATAGTTCATTGTCGGGATGCCTTGAGTCTAAACAGCTCCTCTCTCTCCCTCCTCTTCCTCCTTTTCTTTCATAGTGCTGTTATCAGGGACTGAGTCTGTAGCCCAGGCTTACCTTGAACCTCTTGGTCATTCTGGCCGCAGCCCTCCAGAGCTGGGTTTACAGACACACTACCACCATGGCTGCCAATGGCCTCTCCTTCAAGACTGCCCTTTCAAAATGGCTGAGACTCTCGTGACAGACAGTCTACCCTGGGATCCCCAAGCATAAGATAAAGGCTCAAATTTAACTGCTTTCCTAGGTGGAAGAGAGACAGTCACCGGAAGGGCACACTTGCATAACTCTGCACTGCCCGCCACTGGTCAGGTGAGGAGTCTTAGGAGACCATTGGAGCACTACACTGAACATGGCTTCTCAGCCTGAAGGAGCTTTCATCTTCTGGTGGACACATGGATTTACACTCTCACAGAACACTTATGAGTGACCACAGGCCAGGCCGAAGAGGTGTCAGGGTCATCAGAGAAGCCAGTGACTCATGGTGGATGGTGTGAGACACTGTCACATTACACCAGGGGCCAGTATGTTGGAACCCACCCAGAGGGCATCACCACAGTGAAATCCGGGGCTGAAACAAAGAGGCCTTGAGAGAAGCCAAAGAGTATCTGGAACTGCCCAAAGAATGTGCGGGCAGCAATGTGTCTCATTAACAGCTCTCATCTCCGTCACCACTTTGTTCTCTGGCAGGTGTCTGCCCTGCTGAACTGAGGGCTGGAGCCTGGACACAGAGCAGATTGGCCGTGGGTGGAGGTGCTTGGAGCAAGCAGCGGGGACAGGCTGGTTTCCAGCAACTCCTTTGCCCACATTGACCCAGACTGGGGTGCGGCTGTGATTCCAATCTCCCTGGGAACCGGTTTGACTTTTGAAGAAAGCAGATACCCCCCTCCCCACTAGAGGACCCCAGGGAGCAAGTCCAACCCAAACAAAGCTGGAGGCATTAAAGGACTCCTGAGTACTTGGCATTATTAATGGACTGTTTGAGCTGGGGAAAATCAATGGCTGTTTAAAAAGGGCTTTGTGGAAGAAACCAGTTCAGATTAAGAAAAAGGAAAAACAAATACTTGGCTCTTTAGGAGGCCTGAGGGTGAGGCAGGGTTTCCCCTAGCTTCATGGTTGCTCTCACCTTTTGATTGGCAGATGCCAAGGAAGGTCTGTGTGTTAAGTAGAAATTAATGTCTAGACTGATTTTTTTTTTCATCAGCTTCTCCTCACCTAGCTAAAAAGCCCAGGTTCCAAAAGAAAAATCCATTGGTTTTCCTAAAACCTTCTTTCCCAGAGAACAGGATACATACCAAAACGGTATGTAAAGCTTGAGGGACAAATTTGAACTGTGGGTGCTTTCCGGTTTGGCAGGGGAAGTCAAGACGGCTTTGATCCAGTTTGAATGATCTGGTGTGCTCATGGAACCTTCTTCCCCAGGGCCCAGAGCTCCTTTCTGCCCCACCCCCACCTCCCTTCTCACCCTCCCCAGGGAAGCAGGGGTCATCACTACTGGTTCCAACTGGCAGCTTAGGAGGCAGAGCCTGTGATAAGATCATGATTTGTCTACAAGGACACTGTGAGGGAAATCTCTCTCTCTCTCTCTCTCTCTCTCTCTCTCTCTCTCTCTCTCTCTCTCTCTCTCGGTTAAGATGCATTTCAGAACAGAAGCTATTGTAAAGACCCCGGATTAAGGAGGGGCACAGAAGGACAGTGTTGGTCGGCAATGGCTACTCTGTTAGTGTCTGGAAATCTGTCCTTATCCTTTCTCCCCTCACCCTGCAGGACTGACGCTGAGTACACAAGACAGCAAGGCAGCCACCCATTGGCTCAGTGAGGGCTCCCCAAGGGACCTCCAGAATCAGGGTGATGGCATTCACCCCGGTGACCTGGTACGGCTTGTGTCATGACCTAATGATACTTGAGTTCCATTCTCCTTTGTTAAGAGCTTCAGTGTGCTAAGTTCTGAGCAGGGCTTGGAGTGGTCACGTGAGGCTGCACTTGGCAGAAGCTGAAGATCAGTCAGTTGCAGATTGTAGTGCTATTGGCATGTCTAGGCCTAAGGCTCAGAGGCAGGCAATACCAGACTGGGGAGAGGGCCTGGCTTTGTCTTGGTTGAAACTCAAACTCTGTCTCTATAACTCTTGATCTTGGGGAAGGAAGCAAGTGGTTTAATCTTGCTGACCTTGGTGTCCTCATCAGTAAAATGATGGTAATGACCTGTGTCTGGGACAAGGAGCATTATCCCACAATATGCTTAAAGTCCTGGCATGAATTAGGCACTCAAAAATTCTGGGTCTTGCCATGATGGGTGCCACTGGGTGACCCTGATTCATCACTAGAAGCTGTACTGCCTCTGTTTCTCAGTGTCACTCCTGTTTGGGCTTGTAGCTGTCAAGGAACTTCACAGGTGGAAAGTTACAGACATTCCAGGGCCTGCCATAAAGCACACCCACTCTCCCCACAGGGAGATCAGGGATTTCCCGGCTACAGGGCCCAGATCTGAGTGTACAGAACAGAATAGAGAATAGGTGGGTTTAGGGAAATTTGCTTTTGTATGTCTCTGGAAGCCTGGAAGGGGTGAGCTTCTCACTAAGGACGCATGTTTTCTATCTTGGTCATCTCTGTCACGTCTGTCTGTTGGGCCTGGGGCAGGGGAGAGGAATGGGAGTCCAGAGACTCTGGATGTGTTTGCTGGCTTCCTAACTAGCCAGGAAGAATTGCTCTAGGGGAGAAAAACTATCAGCTGGAGGAAAACCAACGTGGCTTCCGGGAAAGCTGTCTGCTTGATTCCAAGGGTGCCACCACTCCTCACTTCTCCCCATTCCTCCCCATCTCTCCCTTCCCCTCCCCATCTCCTCCTCCCACCCCTCCCTACCCTTCTCCACCATTCCCCACTTCTCTGCAGCTGCTGTTCAGAGGACCTTGACTTTGTCAGAGAAACCATCTCCTCCCCTTGCGGCCCATTCCCTCAGGGCTGCCTGGGCTGAAAGGAACAGACTTGTGCCTATTTGTTTTGGGCTAGATACAAATCATAGACGTGTGTGATTTGTGCAGAAGTGTGTCCTAGTGTCTCCCATGGAGTTGTAGGTCATGCCTGTGAGCACCTCACTTTCTCAGGATTGTCAGCCTGCCTTGTATCTCCTCACAAATTCTTACACGGACGCCCTTGATGCTCCCATATCTCAGAATGTCAGCATATCTGCAGACAGGGTTCTTGAAGACAAGACTAAATGAAAATGGATGAAGTTAGGATGGACCTAATCCAATGTGACTGGCTGGTGTCTGTGAGAACAGGGACGGGGCACACAGGAAGGTTCCAGGGGTGCATGTAAGGACAGAGCAAGGGGGTGGCTTGTCTGCCAGCCAAGGAAAAGAAAGCAGCCCTGCTGACAACTGGACCTCAGACTTCCAGCCCAGTGGGAAAACTCATGCTGTTATTTAAGCCATTCCATCTGCAGTGGTTGGTGATGGCAGCCCTAAAACATGAGCACATTTTTCAGTCTTTGCACTGTAAAGATTTTTTTTTTTTAATCGATCGTCTTTTTTCTTGGGTTTAAGGAATATCTTCAAAAAGAGTTTGTTTTATTGATGAGCCTGGTTTATTAGAAACCACCTCAGGAAGCTCTTGGCAAATGCAGAAGGGGATGAGCGAGAGCCCATGCCCACCCGCAGTACGGATCGCAACTGTAGAGATAATTGGAGAAGATGGATCTATCTGCAAAGACACAAAAGGTCGAGAGTTTATGCAAGTCATCTTCCCCGGCAGTACCAGGGAAAATGAGCGATTGTTGTAGCCGCTATTCATCTTACGATTGATTTATAAGCATCATTGGAGGACTTGATATTTGTCTCACTGGAAAGACTTTTTTTAAAATTTAATAAGAAACATGTTTCTGCCTTTTGTAATTCTAGTTGTCCTAACACAACATGTCCAGGCAGTATGTTTCTCTTTACTTGTTGATAAGCCCACAAACCTTGGTTAAATCTGTAGTTCTTCCTGGAGCTAGAAGATTTTAGAATTTTTAATGGTTAACTTTTTCCCCCCTTGTATCAGGGTCTCACTATGTAACCTGGCTGTCCTGGAACTCAAGATGTAGGCCAATTGGCCTCAAAGTCACAGATCAGCCTGCCTCTGCCTCCTGGGTGCTGGATTAATGGCATGCACCACCACATAGTTGTTATTCAAGAGGTACTAGAACCAAAGCCAGAGCCTTCCCATGACCCCTGAAACAAAATGGCGCACACCTTTAATGCCAGCACCTGGGCAGCAGATCTCTGTGAGTTTGAGCCTAGCCTCGTCTACAGAGTGAGACCCTCAGAGAGACAGACAGACATACAGGCAGACAAGGAGATAGGAATGCAAATACAATCTGTATGAGCTTTGCTGAGTTTGATTTTTTAATATGATCTAGCTCCTTCTTAAAGGAAGCCTATGCTACTTGCAGCTAGGAAGCTTTTCTGTGTCTGTGCTGTTGTTAATTTTTTTAAGATTGATTTATTTTACGATGTTTCGAGTTTTGGGGTCTGCTTACATGTTTGAATAGTTTTTTAACCCAAAAAAAAAGGGGCCCCAAATTAAAAAAAACCCCCAAAAAACCCCCAAAAAAAAACCCAAAAAAAAAAAAAGGGGAGACCAAATTAAAAAAAATGGGGGGGGTTTTTCCCCCCCCGGGGTTTGGGGTTTTTCCCCCCCCCCCTTTTTTTCCCCCCCCCCTTTTTTCCTTTTTTAAAAAATTTTTTTTTTTAAAAAAAAGGGGGTTTTTGTTTTTTTCCTTTTTTTTTTTTTTAAAAACAAAAAAAGGGGGTTTTTTTTTTTTTTTTCCCCCCCCCTTTTTTTTTTTTTTTGGGGGGGTTTTTTTAAATTTTTTTTTTTTTTTTTTTGGGGGGTTTTTTAAAATTTTTTTGGGGGGGGCCCTTTTTTTGGGTTTTTTGGTTTTTTCCCCCCCCCCGGGGGGGGTTTTTTTTGGGGGTTTTTAATTTTTTTTGGGTTTTTTTTTTTTTTAAAAAATTTTTTTCCCCGGGGGGAAAAAGGGTTTTTTTTTTTCCCCCCCCCTTGGGGGGGTTTTCTTTTTTTTGGGCCCCACCCCCCCCAAAGGTGGTTTAAGGGGAAAACCCCCCCCGGGGGGGGGGGGTTTTTTTTTTTTTGGGGTTTTCCCGGTTTTTTTTTTTGGGGGGGAAACCCCAAAAAGGGGGTGGCCGGGGTTTTTTTTTCCCCTTTTGGGGGGGGGGGTTTTTTTTGGGTTTTTTTGTTTGGGTTTTTTTTTGGGTGTTTTTTTTTTTTTGGGGCCCCGGGGTTTTTTTTTTTTTTTGGGGGTTTGACCCCCCCCCCCCCCCCCCCAAAAAAGGGGAAAGGGTTTGGGGGGGGGCCCCCAACCCCCCCCCCCCCCCCCCCCCCTTTTTTTTTTGGGGGGGGTTTTTTTTGGGGAAAATTTTTTTTTGGGGGGTTTTTTTTTTTTTTGGGGAATCCTTTTTTTTAAAAGGGGTTTTTTTTTTTTTTTTCCCCCCCCGGGGGGGGGGCCCCCCCCCCTTGGTTTTTTTTTTCCCCCTTTTTTTTTTTAAAATTTTGGGGGTTTTGGGTTTTTTTTTTTTCCCCCCCAAAAAACCCCTTTTTTTTTGGGGCCCAAAAAATTTTTTTTTTTTTTGGTTTTTTTTTTTAAATTTTTTAATTTTTTTTTTGTGGGGGGTTTTTTTTTTTTTTTAAAAAAAAATTTTTTTTTTTGGAAAAAAATTTTTCTTTTAAAACCCCCCCCCCAAAAAAAAAATTTTTTTTGGGAAAATTGGGGGGGGGAAAATTAAACCAAAAAAAAAATATTTAAAAAAAAATTTTTTTTTGGAAAATTTGTTTTTTTTCCCAAAAAACCCCCAAAAAAAAAAAAAAAGGTTTTTTTAAAAAAAAGGAAAAAAAAGGAAAAACCCAAAAAAAAAAAAGGGAAAAAAAAAAGGGGGCCCCAAAAAAAACCCCGGGAAAAAAAAAAAAATTTTTCCCCAAAAAGGGAAAAAAACCCCCTTTTAAAACCCCCCCTTTTGTTTTTTTAAAATTTTTCCCCCCCCGGGGGGGGGGCCCCCCTGGGAAAAAAGGGGGAAAAATTTTTTTTAAAAAAAGGGAAAAAAAAAAAAAAAAAAAAAACCCCCCCAAAAAATTTTTTAAAAAACCCAAAAAAAACCCGGGGAAAAATTTTTTTTTTTTTTGGGGGAAAAATAAAAAAAAAAAAACCAGGGGGGCCCCCCACCCCCCCTTCCCCCCCGGGGCCAAAAAAAATTTTTTTTTGGGGGGCCCCCAACCTTTTTTTCCCCCTTTTTTTTTTTTTTTTTTCCCCCCCCCCCCCTTTTTTTTCCCGGAACCCCCAATTTTCCCCGCCCCCCCCAAAAAAAAACCCCCCCAAAAAAAAAAAGGGGGGTTTTAAAAAAAAAAAATTTTTAAAAGGCCGGGGTTTTTTGGGGGGTTTTTTTTTTGGGGGCCCCTTTTTTTTTTTTTCCTTTTTTTTTTCCCCAAAAAGGGGGGGGCCCCCCCTTAAAACCGGGGGGGGGGGTTTTTGGGGGGTTTTTGGGGGGGGGGGGGTTTGGGAAAAAGCCCCCCCCCTTCCCCCTTTTTTTTTTCCCAAAAATTCCAAAGGGCCCGGGGGTTTTTTTTTCCCCCCCTTTTGGGTTTAAAAAAAAATTTAACCAAAAAAAAAACCTTTTTTTTTTTTTCCCCTTGGGGGGTTTTTTAAAAAAAAAACCCCCCCCCCCCCCAAACCCCCCTTTTTTTTTCTTTCCTTTTTTTCCCCTCCCCTGACCCCCCCCCTTTTGGGAACCCCCCCCTTTTGGGGCCCCCCCCACCTTTTTTTTTGGGGTTTTTTAAGGGGCCGGGGGAAACCCACCGACCCCTTTAAAGCAGGTTTTGGAAGGGGGGGGGGGGGAAAAAAAAATTCCATGACTCAAATGTGGGTTCAGAAATTTTTTCCCCCGGCCCGGGTTTTTTTAAAAGGAACCCCCCCCCGGGGGGGTTTTTTTTTGGTCCAAACCCCTCCCCAAAAACCATTTTTTTTCCCCCATTTCCCCCCCCTTTTTTTTTTGTTCTTATGTCTTTTCCCTTGGATAGGTTTTGTGATTTAAAACCCCCCCAACCCCTTTTACCCTACTCCCCGGTTTTTTCCCCCTTTTTAAAAAAAAAAAAAGGGCCCCAAAAAACCCCCCCCCGGGTTTTTTTTAAAAAAAAAAAAAGGCCAAAAAAAACCCCCCCCCCCCTTTTTTTTTTTTTTTTTTTTTTTTTAAAAAGGGGGTTTTTTTTGGGGGTTTTGGGAAAATTTTCCCCGGGGGGGGGGGGCCCCCCCCCCCCCCCCCCGGGGGGAAAAAAGGGGGGGCCCCCCCCAAAAAATTTCCTTTTAAAACCCCCTTTTTTAAAAAAAAGGGGGGGTTTTTTCCCCCAAAAAATTTTTTAAAAAAAAAAAAAAAAAAGGGGGGCGGGGGGCCCCCCCCGTTTTTTTCCAAAACCCTTAAGGCCCAAAAAAAAGGGAAAAAACCCCCGGGGGGCCCCCCGGGGGCCCCCCCCCCCCGTTTCCCCCCCCCCCCCCCTTTTTTTAAAAAAAGGGGGGTTTTTTTAACCCCTTTTTTTTTTGGGGGGGGGCCCCCAAAAAAAGGGGGAAAAAACCCCCCAATTTGGGCCCGGGGGGGTTTTTTTTTTGGGGGGGGAAAATTTTCCCTTTTGGGGGGCCCCCCCCTTTTCCCTTAAAAAAAGGGGGGTTTCCCCGGGGAAAAAATTTTGGGGGAAAAAAAAATTTTTTTTCCCCCCGCCTTGGGCCCAAAAACCCACCCCCCCCCCCCCCCCCCCCCCCCCTTTTTAAAAAATTTTTCCCCAACCAAAAACCCCCCCCCAACCCCCCCCACCCCCCCCCCCCCCCCCCTTTTCCCCCCCCCCCCCCCCCCCCGGGGGGTTTTTAAAACCCCCCCCCACTTCCCCTCCCCCCCCTTTTTTTCCCCCCCCCCCTTTTTTTTTTTTTTTTTGGGGGAAAAAAAAAAGGTTTTTGGGGGAATTCCCCCTTTTTTAAAAAGGGGGGGGTTTTTTTTGGGGGGCCCCTTTTTTTTGGGCCCCCCCTTTTACCCCGGCCGGGGAAAAATTTTTTTGGTTTGGGAAGGGGGGTTCCAATTTTTTTGGGGGGTTAGACCCGTTAACAAATTTTTTCTTTTGGGGGGGCCCCCCCCCAAAAGGGAAAACCCCTTTTTTTTTTTTTTTTGGAAATTTTTTTAAACCCCCCCCCTCTGGAAAAAATTGGGGGCCCCCCTTTTAAAAAATCCCGGGGGTTTTTGGGAAAAAAATTTTGGGGTTTGGGCCCCGGGGGTTTGGGGGGAAAAGGGGGGGGCCCCTTTTTCCCCCAAAGGGGGTTTGGGGGAAAAAAAAAACCCCTTTTAAAACCCTTTAAAACCCCCTTGGGGGGGAAAAAAAAAAAAAATTTTGGGGGCTTCCAAGGGAATTTTTTTTCTTTTTGGTTTAAATTTTTTTTTGGGGGGGGGAAAAAAAAAAAAATTTTCCGGGGTTTTTCAACCCCGGGGTTTTAAAAAGGGGAAATTTTTTTGGGGGGGGGGCCCCCCCCCCGGGGGGGGTTCCCCCCCTTTTTTCCTTTGGGCCACCAAAAAGTAATTTTGGGGGGGTTCCCCGAAAACCCCCCCCCAAAAAAAAACTTAAAAAATTTTTAAAAAGGGGGAAAAAACCCCCCCCTTTTTGGGCTTCACTCCCACTGCAAGCTCTCGGAACCAGCAGACTGAATCAGAGGCCAGCTTCCAATACCACCTCTCACCACAGGATGCCATCTTGGAGAGCAACAGGCCTACAATGTCAGGCGTCTCCAAAGTGAGAAGGTTGTTGGAGAATTTTCACTCTGTGATGTGTGATCTCATGAGGAACATTCCAGAAGAAGCTGAGATACAATAGAAAAGGCACCAAAACTTAAGTCAGCTCTTTCTTCAGTCACTGTGTTTTGTTTCTATTCACTCGGCCTTGCTAGCTGAACGAGCAAGTAGCTCCGCCGCCCTAAGTAACGTTGCCCCTGTGGCAATAGATTCAATGCCAGAGCCACACAACACAGTAGCATGTATAAGACATTAGCTGAGGAAACTACCATGTCTAAGACATTCAAATGCTGACAAGGCAAAATGCTCCAGGAAGAGAAGAGTTAAGCAGCAACCCAGCAGGTCACTCCTGCAAGTGGCTTAGGCAAATGCTGAAGTGGGTTACAAATTGAAACCCTAGACAGGCTGGTTAATAAGGGAGAGATGATAGGGCACAGAGACTTCGGGTGACTGCAGTAAAGCAGTAAAGCCTGAGTGAAATGGACTGTCACCACTCAGACCAGGGAAGTGATGTCACACAGTGCTGTGCCGGTAAAATTCCAACTTTCCATGACACTTGGAAATCTGGATATTTACATGAAAATACTCCAATTATTCAAAATTAAAAACAAATCCGAGGACTTCAAACCCCTTTCATGCCAAGCAAACTGCATCTGCTGGCCATATGGTGCCTAGGATCCCAGCTCACAGTTCTGTGGCAACAATCTTCTGGTTGGTTTGTGTCTAGCTTTGCATTAAACAATTCCAGAGGCCTCATTTCCTGGCCTGCCTTGGGGGTGCCCCACATGTCTCTGCCATTTCAAGTCAATAATGCATTGCACTGCACAAACCTCATTTTCCTGTTCAGAGCCTCTGAGGCTGGATCCCTGACAGGGGCCAGCGTGCATGCCCAGTTTCCCTCTTCCTGCCTGAAAATAACCATCTCAGAGAGACACACAGCAGCATGACAGACACGGAGTGATTCGGCCTGACTAGCAGGGTGGAACAGACATTTTTTTTTCCTGCAGTCATTTCTACTTTATTAGATCACATAACCATTTTTTATTGTTAACTTAGGAACAAATTAATTGCTGTACAAATGAACGAAAGGCAGATGAATGCCCTTGCCATTACTTGAATCTTAAATGGCAATTACTAGGCTTTGTAATCCAATAGAGGCAACAGTAGTGCAGCTGCGGTGCCCGCTCTGGCCCAGTTTGCTGCTAATGGGAAGAGTGGATGTCCCTGGAGATCCCCTAACAACCTGCGCAGACCTGGGGTAGGCGCTGGAGTCCCACTGTCTGCCCCTGTCCTCAATCTAAATGTGATGGGTTGCCAGATGAAGGTAAAGACATTGTTTCCTCTCGGGAGGATTTCTTATCACACACCCCTGTGCTTCTGTCTTTTTTTTTTTTTTTTCTCTTTTGTGGCAAATCTCCAGAACCACACGTAAAATAGTCTTCAAAGGCACTGCCCAGAGACTCCTACCTGTGTCCAGACAGCATTGCAACCAGCCCCATCCCCTAACCCCCTAGGCTGGGTGTGAGCAACCTCCAAGTGCTCTCAGATACCAATTCCCCTGGGGACCTGCCCATGTTGGCTAGAACTGTCTAGATAATTGGCTGAGTCTCCGCCAGAGGAAATATAACTGACTCCAAAGCAGGGGCAGTGTCTTTGGCATCTCGATGCCTTTGATCAGGGCGAGGCCCCAGCAGCCATCCCCAGCAGATGGACACATCACTTCCTCTGTCAGGTAGATTCTGTTTGCCTCCTCGAAGGCCCTTCCACACGGACATCAAGCGAGCCATCGGCTCTTCTGTGCCACAGACTTTTGTAATTTCCTGTAACTAATATTGTCCTCTTCAGTCCAGCAGGGAATGTCAGAAAATCACCTAGAAAAGTTATCTCAGTTTCCACTCCCCAGATCAACCTGTGTTTCCCTTGCAAATGATATGTTGTTACTTTTTAATTAAATCCGCTCTCAGATATGAATTCCACTGCTCAGATAGGTGTGTACCACAATCTTTTCTTTTTTTTTCTTTTTTTTTTTACTGGAAGGAAGACTATTCCTTAGTGAATTGTGGCTAATACTATACTCTAGATGAGATCTGACTTTTTTTTTTTGTCCTTGAGATGGTTGCACTGAAGCCTGTTTGGGAGTTTCTAAAATGAGCTTTTAGATTTTGATCACAAAGGCCTGAAGGTGAAATGTTCCCCTATTAGCTTTCACTCAGCACCGTAGACATCAGGGGCCTGTTCAGAATTCAGAGACTTTCTGACTCACTACCAGGACATCCTAGTATTCTGCGAGTTTTACATTCCGACAGAAGAGCCCTTGATGGGGTCATCAAAGGTGGCTTTAAACTCCTGTGGTGAGGCTGCCATGACTTCCTTCCCTTAGAAAGGGCAGCTACTGGAACTGTTCCAGTGTGGTTTTGTCTTGTTTATAAGCCCAGCACGATGTCCTATACTCATCAAGTGGAAGAGGGAGTGAGTGGGTGGACATCTCTCTAAACAAGGTAATGAAACCACTCACTTATTCTGGAAGGTTCTTCTTCCTTGGACGCTGCAGACAGAACTTTTAGATGTATACTAATAGCAAAGGTAAAATTACCTAGAAACATCTAATCTGATTTAGCGTGTTTTACTTTTCAGATTTAGAAATCTAAGATCCTCAGGGGGGAATTTTTGGAATTTTTGTACAGAATATGAACCCTAAGATAGGCATAGGTTTCTATGGCAACTGAGCATGAACTTGTTCGTTACTTTCTATATTTTACCTCTGTGAGATTCTCATGGATGCACTAGGACTTGGGAATATATAAAATGACTAGTTTATTAGTTACCTACTGCTTGACGACTTCATTCACTCGTTTCCGTGAGAGTTTGATATTCAGTGTCTCAGAGATCTCCTTCGGGGTCCATTACCAAAGCAAGGAGAGTGGAAGGAGCCCCGGGTCCGTCGTCACAGGCCGGGGCCCAGGCCCTGGAGTTTAAATCAGGTCTCCTAGCCCTGCCTTTACCCATACAGTAAAAGTGATTTCCCTTCCCTACAGTACTCACTGGAAGGTAGATGTGTTTGCCAGTGAGATGAGGGATATGAAAATGTTCTAGAGATTCCAAAGCAGCTGGATGGCGAGGGCCATTACTGTCCCTGCAGCGGGTCCATGGGTGCAGAATGAACAAGGACATTGCTCTACATTCAACTCTGAGTGCTGTGCCTTCCAGCTCCAGAGCTAATACGGAAACTACCAGTGTGGTTCTTAACAGCTTCCAGTAGCTCCTTCGCAGCCTCAAACAGTTCTCAGCTCTATTCTTATGTGATGCTATTTGTACTTTTAGTGTCTAATCATTGGGAAAGTTCAGACTGACAAAAAGCTATCTGAATTACAGCCATTCTTTACATTATGCATATTACTAACTGTTACATCATATCGTTACCTGAGAAAGACTAGAGATAGATTACTCATTCAACCTATAGACCAGTGGGGCTCAACCTTCCTAATGCTGAGATTCTTTAATCAAGTCCCGCATGTTGTGGTGACCCCCCAACCATAAAATTATTTCCATCTGCAACTTCATTAACTGCAATTTTTCTACTGTTACAAATTGTAATGTAAATAGTTTGGAGGTGGAGGGTTGCCAAAGGGGTCACAGCCCACAGGTTGAGAATCACTGCTCTAGATACTCACAGGTTACTCTGTTTCTCACAATAATCCTCTGCACTCAGATCACCTGCACACTATAAAGGGCGAAGTTATGAAGGAACGAGGGCCAAGGAGCGAAACCATTTTAGGTGAACTCTGGTCCCAGGCTGAAGACATACATAACTGATAACCCTGACAGAGCCAAAGAAACACAGCCAGTCACAAGGATACTTGGTTGCCAGGGGAAGCCTGAGGAGGACCTCCACCCAGATGGAGATTAGGTTTGTGCTGTGCTCCGCTCTGGATCCACTTGGGTGCACTGGGCAGCGTGTGATTCACTCAACTACTAGTTTTCCGGGCTCAGTGGTGCTTCTTGCTGTCAGCATAGAGAAGTCAGGCATCCTGGTCGATGATGTATGTATTTTATTACCTCTGGTCACGATGGCTTCAGACTCTGTAACCATCCTGAGAGACTGCTAAGCTGGTACCAGCCCCAAATGATGGTCGACAGAGCAGGCCTGTGAGCGTGGCCTGAGGCACGTGAGCCGCCCTTCTTGCCCTTACCAGCTACACTCCTTTTTCTGTAATACCTAACATAAACACTGATGAATGTTAGATAATTCTTTGCCATTGGGGGATGTGTTGTACATTATTGGATATTGACCTTTACCCTCTAGACACCAATAGCATTCTATTCTCTACCCATTCTATTTACAACAGTCAAAAATGTCTCCAGGCATTACAAATATTCTTTGGAGCTAGAATGCCCCAACCCCACCCAGGTAAGAACCATTAAGATGACCCACTCCCTAGATGAATGCATTAAAGGGAGAGATGTATCACCTTTTGTCCAAAGGATTTAGGACTCTTGAAAAATCCATTTGAGGAGCTTGTGGATGGCTGGAGAACAGAACCCTTCGCTCAGCTGTCTTTCCTGGAATGGAGGGGCAGCACGGCAGCAGGAGTGTGGCCAGCGAAGAGAGAGAGGAACGCTCGGGTGCTGAGCTTGTCTTCGACTTGTTTTTCAGTCCAAGATCCTAGTACTTGGGACAGCGTCACCCACATTCAGGATGGGTCTTCCACTGCAAACCCTAAGACAGACCCGGAGTTTGTCTCCAAGGCAACTCTAAATCACCTCAAGTTCATTTAACTACGACCAGCTGCAGCTAGGTTGTCAAATTCCTTGCCTAGCATGCCTGAAACTCTGGATTCAATCTTATGCTGGCTAGTTTTATGTCAACTTGACACAAGATAGAACCATCAAAGAAGAGGGAGCCCCAGGTGAGAAAATGCCTCCAGTAGATCAGGCTGTAGGCAAGACTGCAAGGCATCTTAAATAGTGATGGATGAGAAAGGCCCAGTCCATTTGGGTGGTGTCCCCTCTGGGCTGGGGGTCCTGGGTTCTATGCGAAAGCAGGCTGAGCAAGCCATGGGGGGCAAGCCAGTAAGCAGCACCCCTCCATGGCCTCTACATCAGTTCCTGCCTCCAGGTTTCTGCCCAGCTTGAGTTCCTGTCCTGACTTCTTTTGACAATGAACTCTGATATTGTTTTGCCTGTTTGTCTTTTAAAAAAAAAGAACCAACTAACCATCATAATGACCTAGTAAACAGTCATTCTCCGAATATCAATTGCTCAGGGGCAAAAGTGTCACCTACAAAATAGGCATGCTCTGATCTGCCCACTGTGGGCTCCAGAGGAGTCACTGGAAGCTGTAGGAACTTTGTTTGTTTTAATGATTTTTTCTTTTATGTGTATGTTGTGGATTTGAGTGTATGTGTTACACCACAGGCATGCAAGTGACTGAGGAGGCCAAAGAGGATATTGGATTCCCGGGAGATGGAGTCACAGACAATTGTAAACCACCACGTGGGTACTGGAAATCCAACCCAGGTCTTCTGCAAGAGTAGCAAGTGCTCTTGACTGCTGAGCCATCACTCCGGAGCCAAACAAAATGTTGTTGTTACTTTAAAGCCTTGTTTTGCTTTTTGATTCTTTATTATTTAACTCTTCTTCCTAAAATTAGTGTAAAAAGATATTTTACTCACTTGGGAAACTCAATTCATTTCTGTGTAGGTGGGCTCAGGCTTTTTTTGGTTTGTTTGTTTGTTTGTTTGTTTGTCTGTTGTTTTCAGAAGGAGGTCTAGCTTTTTCAAAAGTCCCACAGACTGCCTTCATCTGAGGAGAGCATGCACACCCTGGTCACTGCCTTCAGCAGTGTAGAGTCCCTCCTGCCTCAAGTTGGAGAGACTTTCTATACTTGCTTCTGTTTAGAGGTAAGGTTTCCCCTCCTGGATTCACCTCTGCTCACGTCCAAGGCGACTACTTTCTGGTCCAGTCCTGAGGCCCCAGGGCTGTTGGAGAGCGGGAAGACATACTGAGTTACTCAGAAGTTTTTACCCACTCTGTTTCGACCCAACTTCCTCTTCCAGCTTGTTCCAGCCCAGTGTTTTCTAGCCTTTGGAAGAAGAAAATCTGGTTTTGCAAGCACATGCCTAGTCCTGCTTCTGTCTGGCTCTGGTTTCTGTGAGCGAATTGTTTCTAGTCAGTGTGGACTGCTTGTCCTTGGGTGCAGTGAGAGATCAGAGTCAAAGGGCAACACCCTGACTCACTCCCAGAGACACACTCCTGCTTGCATCTCTGTATACAAGACTGAAATGGAGGTGGAAAAGGACCAGCTCCAAGCAGACCAACGATGAAGCTCTTCACAATGAATGTCACCGCCGAAGATAGTCAGGACTCCCGACATTTTTTTTTCCTGCTTGGCTTTGTCTGTAGTATTAGAGGAGCCTCTTTGGGGGTTGGGGTCCTGGGACACAAAGATAGTGAGTCTGCATGTGAGGCTCTACAGAATGTCCCAAGAGGCCTGCTGTGTGGAGAAGCAGGTATCAGAGCCAGTGTGTAGATAGGCTAACCCAGCCCAGGGAGCCCCAGATGGGAAAGACTCAGGATGGGCTCCACTTCAGCAAGGTGTCTAATGGTAAGCAGAAGAGGGGAGCCGGCCTCACTGTGGGGAAGGAGGTGCACCCCATGTGCATACATAAGTGTCAATCTTTCTGTCCCAGACAGAGCAGGCTGGGCGCTGGCATAGACACTCAGAGCTAACTCAGCCTCCTGGTGCCTTTGTGTAGAGGAGAAGAAACTGCTCTGCAGAGAAGCCCCACCCAGGTGCTAGACAGGGCTTGGGAGCAGCATGTCAGCCCAGCCTCCACTCAGCTGCTGCATTCACTCGGTGCCTTTGTGGTGGCAGACTGCACAGCCTTCTGCCTTGGGCACTGCTCTTCCAAGTTCATAGACCTATTTATTGCCTGAGATAAATTAGCCTCCTGTATCCATGGGCTCTAAATGTTCATATTCAACAAACTGTGGTTCAAAAAACTCTAAAAAAAAATCACATCTGTAGTAGACATATATAGGTCGTGTGTTTGTGTGTGTGTGTTTTCTAGAGATGATTTACTAGGTATATAGGGAGCTGCAGAGGTGACTCAGCAGTTAAGAGCACTGGCTGCTCTTTCAGGACCTGGACTCCATTCCCAAAACCCAAAGGGGGCTCACAACCATCTGTAACTCAAGTTCCAAGGGCACCAGGCACGGATGTACATGCAGGCAAAGCGTTCATACACATAAAATTTTAAAATAAATTAAAAAATAACACACATGGGAGCACGTGTATAGATATGTATAAAGTCTGCTTACTGAAGAAGTTGAACATCTGCAGATTTTGTCCTTTGTCAAGACTCCTGGGGTCAAACTCCAAAGAGCTCAAGGGATCATTGTACTTATATGTATCTCATTTAACCCCTCAGTAGTCAGGCAAGGGCATGTTATCCCCATTTTACATACGGTTACATTAAGACCTTGTGAGTCTTCTCAGAAAGGGGAGGAGCCTGAAGTCTACACGGCCTCCTGGTTCGTGTCTACACTCTCCCTGGGAAGTTGTAGAGGAGCCTTGATCTAGAGAAAAATTAAGGATCACTGCTGAGGTCCCAAGGGACTTCAATCACTTCCTCAGTACAGATGCAGAAATGGACTCCCCCAGAGCGCCTGCAACAGCAGGTCTTACGAAAAGACCAGATTAGCCATGTAAGCTGTCCGGAGAAAAGCCCCAAGCTCTGAAGAAACACACACTTTTCAAGATTAACAAAAAATCAGTAATCTGCTTATCTGTGATGTTTATTATCACTGTGATGTGATGATTTCCTACTTGGTATTGGCAACCGTTAGATGGCTTGAGGTTTAGTCAGGGCCATTCATTAAGAGAGGAATTCCTGGCACTGGAGAGATGGCTCAGTGGTTAACAGCATGCGTTCTTGCATTGGACCTAGGTTCAGTTCTCAACACGCTCAACCATCTGTAACTCCAGTACCGGTGGATCTGACGGCTTCCGATCCAATGAGGGCATTGCATAAACACGACACACATACATACATGCAGGCAAAACACATACAAATAAAAGAGAGAGACCCAGAGGTTGAAAGCATCCTCAGAAGAGAGGCAGGGTGGTGGCAGCTAGAAAGATCATGTTCCTGGGTCTGTAGGAAGCAAGCTGTGGAGACTCCTAAAGAGAGATGAAGGTGGCCTGGCGGCGTGCACTGGTGTCTGCAGGAGGCCGTGTGCAGGGCTGCACATCCGGTTCAAAGTACAAGCCTGCAGCTCCTAGCTAGGGCTGGCTCAGGACGTACAGCTGTTCTGGGGATCAGCGCAGCTAACATTCTCCCAGCGCCCCCAGGAATCCATCCAGTCACGTGGTGGAGATGGTGCCTGGGAAGTTGCTACAAAAGCAGACTGTAAACCGATCCTTCTCAGGTGTGTGGGTGATTGAATCTGGGGCAGAGGGGACCACTGCTCCGTGGATTGGGGTCTGGCCAGCCTACTGTTTCTATCAGAGGGTTATTAATACTACTTGCACTCTTGGATCGTTTTCCTCTACCCCAGGACTGACTTGCCTCTAGCGTGCTACAACCTGGTTGCAAGATAATGTTGGGGATACAGATTTAAAGACATCACTTTATTCTTTGTTGCCTCCCCTCTAAGAACGTTTTGTGAATCGAAAGGACAAAAGTTTCCATTAGAATTTCCTGAATGAAGACCAACGCGTTGCGGAAGGACCAGGCTCTTCCTTCTCTCCTTCCTACAAGTCTCTGGATGGTTGCCCAGTCTCTTACACTCATATCTATATAAATATATATATGCCCCAGCCCATCTAGACCCCCTCCAACAATGACTAGGCTAGACACCCATGACGCTGGGTAGGAACCTCTCCTGGATACTCCAGTCTTAGAACCGATGAGCCTCCTTCCATCCAAGAACCCACTGCCCAGTGGGTGTTTGTTCCTCCCTTTTCGGTTTTTTCTCCAGTTTGTTGTGTTTCTGCCTTTGCCTGTCTTAACAGAAGCCCACATTTCCGCCAAAATCTTGTCAAAAATAACTATGCAATATTTTGTCAGAAGACAGTACTCTCTTGAATGTCACTGCCCAGAAAAAAAAAAATCACTACTCTTTTTTTTTTAAATCTATCTATCTATCTATCTATCTATCTATCTCATCTATTCTATCTAAATCAGAAATCCTTTTAGTGTCAACAGCCCGTCAGAGAGCCCGTTTCCTGTCAGAAGTCATAATCTTCCCACAGGAAAGCACTGGCCTTGCTGGATCCTTCCCTCCACAGGATCTTGTTTGCTATCCTGAACATTAGCAGCTTTCCTGTGACTCTCGTGAGGAGAGGCTGAGCAGCTGCTGCCTGTTTACACCTGCTTTGCTTTTTTATCTGGAAGTTCAGTCAGAGGCCCAGCTGTAGCCTGGGGCTGTGGTCACAGCTAGCTATCCGCCTTGCTTGACCTGCACCTTTGCTCGCCTTACATCATCCCAGTCTTCTCCGCCATGATTTTGGGTGAGCTGTGTTCTCTGCACTGGCTGGAACAGCTGCCTTCCAGAAAGGTGCTACCTTGCTTGAACAACAAATTTCTTTTCCTGTAACGTGTATTGCCCCACAGAGGAAGGCTAACAGTTCACCCTCACTGGAGCCCATAACTTTACCTTGAGCCTTCTCATGCTCAGTGGAGACAAGGGCTCAGTGGATCTGAGACTGTTCCTGCTCTGACCCAGGTATCCAAACTGCTAGTGTGTAAGGTGATTTCCATTGCTGACCTCAACACCCTACTTCCCCAAATCTAGTTTGCTCAGGTTTTCCTTAATGGTGTGAGCAGAGCCACCACCTCTCCCCTAATGGCTTGAGCGTCTGTATCTCAAATCAAGCATGTGTTTGCCATGCCAAGTTTCCTAAACAAAGGCTCCATTTATTTATTTTGTATTATTTGTCTAGAAGTTTGTGACTTTTCACACATATCCCCCTCAAGTTGCGGTGCCAGGAATTGAGCCCAGGGAAGCTCTCTACATTTTCCCCCCTAAAGTGCTAGAGACTCAACTCTAATTTTCTTTGACTAAGTTTTATATGTCCTTTTATGCTGATTTCAAGGTTTCACAAGGCCTGCAGTCTTAGACATGAGCTCTCTTTCCAGTGCTGCTTCCTCAGCACTGGGAGTGATACTCAGCACTGATTTGCATTTTGTCTTAGGATCTGTGGTGTTGATAAACTCATGTGTCCTTTTTACTAATTTCCATAAAATGTTCCATGTCTCTGTTAGGGTTTCTATTGCCGTGAAAAGACACCATGACCACAGCAACTCTTAGGAAGGAAAAGACTGGGCCAAGCATGTACAAATCATCACAGACAGTCTACATTTGTGTGAATTTGTAGAATTCAAAGTAGTGTAATGATTTGTAAAAAGCAGTGTGATATAACAAAGTCAAGTGAATTAACACATGTGTATTGGTCTTTTTTTATTTTGCTGTGATAAAATACCCTGGCAAAAATAATTTAAGGGAAGAAAGGCTTTATTTTAGCTCACAATTCCATGGTATAGGAAGCATAACCGGGAAGTCACAGCACCAATTTGGACTGGCTTGCAGATCAGAGATTTAGTCTATTATTGTCGTGGCAGCAAACCTAGCACTATGCATGGTGCTGGAGAGGGCCTGAGAGTTCTACATCCCGATCAGAAGGCAGCAGGAAGGGAACTTTGAGCCACTAGGCCTGATTTGGGCCTCTGAGACCTCAAAGTCCACTCCTTAGTGACATGCTTTCCCCCAACAAGCCACACCCACTCCAACATCTAATAATGCCACTCCCTGTGGATCTATGGGGGCCATTTTCATTCAAACTACCACACCCCATATCTTTCTTGGGGTGATTGTCTACTTTGTCATGCAACAGGCATAGCTTTCTGGCAAGCTGAAACATGTGCCACCATTTTCTCTCAGAAACACTCAAATAGGTGACAACACTCTCTTACTCAAGACTCAGCCACCCCTAAGGGAGCTCATCCAGCTGCAAGAAAAGGAGAAATGAGACTGAAGGGGTATTCATTTATTAATTCTGATTTCTAACTAAGGGGAAGTATTTGAGGTACAAGGTGTTGGGGTGGCTAGTTTTAATTGTTAACTTGACATTATTTAGAGTCACCTGGGAAGAGCTTCGATTGATTGTCTAAAGTTGGTCCACAGGCATGCTATTATTTTGATTGTGTTAATTGAGGTGGGAAGACCTGTCCACTGTGGGTGGTAACATTCCCTAGAAAGGGGATCATGAACTGTATGAAAGTGGAGAAAATGAACTGGTCCTAAGCATGCATGAATTTACTCCACTGTGCTCTGCTCTTGATTGAGACTGTAATGTGACCAGTTCATTCAAACTTCTGCTGCTGTGACTTCCCTGTTATGTCTTCCTATACTGTGGAATTATGAGCTAAAATAAAGCCTTTCTTCCCTTAAATTATTTTTGCCAGGGTATTTTATCACAGCAAAATAAAGAAGACCAATACACATGTGTTAATTCACTTGACTTTGTTATATCACACTACTTTTTTTACAAATCATTACACTACTTTGAATTCTACAAATTCTACAAATGTAGACTGTGATGATTTGTATAAGCTTGACCCAGGGGGTGGGACAATTAGGAGGTATGGTCTTGTTTAGAGTAGGTGTGTCACTATGGGTGTGTGTTTAAGACCCTCATCCTAGCTGCCTGGAAGTCAGTCTTCTCCTGTTTGCCTTTGGATGAAGATGTAGAACTCTCAGCTCCTCCAGCCCCATATCTGCCTGGATGCTGCCATGCTCCTGCCTTGATGATAATGGACTGAACCTCTGAACCTGTAAGCCAGCCCAATTGCTATTCTTAGAAGAGTTGCCTTGGTCATGATGTCTGTTCACAGCAGTAAAACCAAAACAAAGACACTGTCAATTTACAATAAAAATGAAAGAAAATCACTCAGTAACCTTGGTAATACAAGTTGCTTACCATATATTTTGTTTTTTAAAAAAATTTTACAGTTTAGTATTTATTTTTATTACATGTATGTTGATGTATCATGTGCCTGAAGAGGCCAGCGAAGGAGCTGGTTTTATAGGTAACTCACAGCTGCTTGATGTGTGCAGGGAACCCAACTTGGATCCTCTGGAAGAACAGTGAGGCTCTTAACTACTGAGCCCTCTCTCCAGCCCTATTACCACATGAAAGTAAGTACTGACATGTCAAAGTTGAGAATCGCTCAGATAAAGGCTAAGGAGGTATTTCACTGAACTGTATGTTTTTTTCATGTTATTTTATTTTTTGAGACCTGGCCTTAAGAGTCCTTGGTTGGTCTAAAACTTGCTATGTAAACAAGGGTGCCCTTGAACTTCTGGTGCTCCTTGCCTTGCCTCCTGAGGGTTGTTCCAGATGAGCATCACTGCATTTTTTATACAATGCTGGGAATTGAACCCTGGGCTTTGTGTATGCTGGGCAAACACCCTACCCACTGAGCTGCAGCACCAGCTCTGAACTGTACACTTTCAAATAGCTAATTTTATGGTATGTGAATCACCCCCTGCCCACTCTCCCTCAGAAACCCCACATTGGTTTGTTTTATTTACTTTATTTCATGTATTTATTTTTATTTATTTAATTTAAAAATATAATTTTATTATTTATTTTTACTCTTATTTATTTAGTTTATTTGCTTGGAGGCAAATAGTTTAAATTTCATTCAGTTCTGCCCTTAACAGGTCCTCTGCCGTGAATAGTTACCTAATCCTTAAGAGTCTCATTTCATCCTGCACCCGGTGAGGTTTTGAATTGCCCTCCTTCTTCGCCCTCATAAAAGATGCACCCTGCCTCTGATGGGGTGGCTGTCCTTGCTTTGTATGATGGTGTGTCTCTGTATTGCAATGGCAATGTTGAGATTGTCGTTTCTATGGCTTACCACTAGGTTTTCTACTTGTCAATGTTTGTTCTTCCACACCTGGCCAAAAACTTGAAGGTCAGGCAGTCTTCACCTGTCTTGCTGCTGATTGGTTGTAATAAAAAGCTGACAGCTAATAGCTAGGGCAGGAAGTACACAGGTGGAACTTCCAGGCAGAGAGCGGGATGCAGGGAGAAGAAAGCAGTCAAGTGGGAGATTTGAGCAGACGTGGAGTAGGGTCTTGAAGAGGGCAAAGGTGGCTATTGGGTCAGTACAGGGCTACTTATTCTAAACTTGAAAATGTAAGGCGCAGGAAGCCAGAGCTCCTGGGGCCATCACCTGGAAAGACCACACAAGAGAGTTAATGTAGAAGAAATGAAGGAAGCAAGAGATCTCTGACATTGTTTGAACCTGGATAGCCTGAAGCCAACTGCCATTGTTTTTATTTATTCATACCAATTCTCCTTCTTTTTCTTAAGCTTGTTTGAGTCGGAGCTCTGTGTAAATGGTATTTTAAAATATTATCTATAACTCTATTAGTTATTAATATGACCCAGCCAGTCCCCCAGTAATCAAGGCAAAGTCCTATAGAATTTTAAATCAGCACTGGGCGAGTTATCCTAATCTGTTTCTCTATACGCTGGACTGTTAATTCCCTAGTTGTGCTCCCCGAGTACTGTTTGAGTCTTGCCTGGGTTATTTCTGCTCCATCAGCCTGTCCTCAGGGGACATTTCACTCGGGTATGTGCTCTGGTCTATCACATCTAATGGGACCTTCTGTTCTCTCTGTCTTTCTTTCTCCTTCTCCTCCTCCTCGTCTCCTCTTTCTCCCGTCCTTTCATGGTCCCTATCTGGGAGCCCGCTCACCTCTATTCTACCCAGTAATTTGCTGTAGCCACTTTTATTTAACCAGTCAGAGAAGATTGGCGGGCAAAGTTTAGACATCATTTGGTGTACCTGAGAATGTGCTTGCAACCAGATTTTGGGGCCAGGAATTTAGCATTTGAATACATAGAAGGATCAGACCAACCCCCAATAGTTCTGTGATCAGCAATCTGAAGAGGATTAACATAGAAATCTATTTTATAAGCCTGTCATGAGAATTACAAGTGTCTATAGACAGTACTCAAAAATGGAAATATTGTAATTGTCAATAGCATCATGTGATGCGTAGATAACTCTGTGTTGGCTTTATATTGTAAGACCCTGACCCTCGGTCAGTGGTACTTACTTCCAGATGCCCCCGAGTGAGACACTGAGACTCAGATGGATGCAAAAGCAAGAGGTTTATTTTCCGGCACGTCAGGGTCAATCCTCAATCATTCCCCAAGGGGGGTGACTAGAAGGCAACCCTGAATAGCTATTACAAGCAGTTTTTATACTTTTTAGGGGCACAGTCTACATCAGCAAGGTTTAAATTTATTGGCTAAGCATATTGACCTTTAAATCTATTGGCTAGCAAGCATGCATGCATTTGAATTCTACCTGGAACTTTCCAGAGCCTAGATCTCGGCTGGAGACAGGAAGCCCCAGGAGCTCAATGACACACCCTGTCTCAAGGAAGTAAGAGAGCAGGACACCCACTGGCTTGCAAGTATGCACAGATGTGCACATTCACATACCCACCCATGTGTACCTTCACACACACACACCACACACACACACACACACACACACTTCAAACATGAAGTAACCAGAATTGTTCTACTCACAGTAGAGAGAGATGATGTGCCTAATGGAAACATGATTTGAATCTGGACACCCCTCGGCCCCTGCCCCACTCTGCTGCAATGAAAAAAGATATTTAGGAACATTTTTTAAAGACAGGATCTCACTATGCAGCCCTATCTGGTCTGAAACTCCCTATGTAGACCAGTCTGACTTTGAACTCAGAGGTCTGTCTGCCTCTGAATCCCAAGTGCTGGGATTTAAAGGTGTGTGCCACCAAGACTAGAAAGAGATTTTTTAAAATATATCTTTTAAAACTATTAATTTTTCTTTAATTTTATGTATATAGGTGTTTTGCCTGCATGAATATCTGCATATCAGGTACATGCACTGCTCACAGAGGCCAGAAAAGAGTGTCGGGTCCCCTGAGACTGGAGTTGTGAGTCACTGCCACATGGGTCCTCTGGAACAGCGCAGCCAGTGCTCTTAGTGCTGAGCTTTCTCTAGCCCCACGTAATAATTTAAAGCCCTTTATCATCTGTGATTAAAATCAACCCATGATTCTACTCCTTTTGCCTCTTGTCTGCAGCCTCCCACCATGTCACAGATAAGTACGGTGCTGACCACGGCTGCATTTGATTCTGTACACCCATAGGAGGGTATTCAAAGAAGTTCAGTATTCAAGTTGCTAGTATAAAAATGGTGCCAAATACATTTTGGGATGACTTTCATCCATAAAGCCTGAAATATAATTTAATATCTCGAAAAGCAATAGAAGACAATTCTGTATTGCTTATGCATCAGACTCTCAGCCTGGGACTTCTAGGAGCACATTGTATCAAGTAGTAATGAAAGAGCACCTAAGGCTAGCTTCCGAGGCGAAGGGCTGCTCTGCTGGGCAGGGACTGTCTCAGAATACCTTGCTTATCGTGATCGCTCTGGAGTTGGATGCTAAGAGTGATCATACAGTCCCTGCTGGGCTCATACTGTATACCATGCTCTGGGCAGACAAGTTCTCTGATGTTGTTTTGACACTTGTCTATAACTTCGCTGTACTTGCATCTCACAGAAGCACCCATGTGGCAGAGGCACAGAGAGACAAGGGTCATTCTACCCCTGGCTCTCAGGCACTTCCTTCTCCTCCTGGTTGCCTGATCCTAACTGAATCACATTCTGCGGAAGAGCCCAAATCTGTGGTCTCTGCGATGGTCTGAAGGCCACGCTTTGTGGAAGCTGACTTTTAAGGAAAATTTTTATATTAATATCAATGTAGATGAACACAGAGCAAATTTCAAGTTTGGAATGAATTTAAGACTCATGTTCTTTAAAGAATGTATTGATTGCTTACTGGGTATTGTGACTTGAAGGTAAGATGCTCCCACCCTCCATGCATTTAGATATTTGGGCCCAGCTAGAGAAGTTGTTTTGAGTGGCTTTGGATTTTAAAAGAGGACTTTGAAGGTCACAGCCTGATCTCATGCCTGTCCCACATACAATGCTTCAGTGCTTCCTGACCCACCAAAATGTGACAAGCCACACTGTGTGGTCCTCACCATTAAGGACGGAGTCACCCAGCTACCACTCTTTTCTCACCATGATGGACTCAAACCCTCTGAATCATGAGCCAAAATAAATCCTCCATTCTTTACATCGCTTTCGTCAGGTATCTTATACAGTGATGAGAAAAGTAACTAGTGCAACTAGAGTGGGGCCTGTGATCTTAGGGACTGAATGGTGAAGAATGCTGTAGATAGGCCTTCTAATGGAAGCAAACACAAAATACAGCGTTCCAGGGAAGGGCACTGCAGAGAAATGGCCCCACACAAACGATCACTTCAGGTTTCAGATCCCTGGCCTAAGAGATGCATCTTGAGCAGGTTGACCTAAAGGAAGGTAATACTGAGGAAAGGGAGCGGTGGCTTTGAAAGCCTCTACAGCTTTATGCTCTTTAGCAAGCTTCTGTCTTCCCCCTCAGCCCAGTCTAGTTGAGCATCTCAGATGCCCACATGGCTGCCTTGGGGAACCTGATCAGCAATTTCACCTCTGGTAGTTTGAATACGCTTGGGCCTGGGGAGTGGTACTATTTGGAGGAGTGCCTTGTTGGAGAAAGTGTGACACTGTGGGCGTGAGCTTTAAGACCCTCACCCTAGCTGCTTGGAAGCCAGTCTTCTCCTAGCTGCCTTTGGAACAAGCAGTGAAACTCTCAGTTCCTCCAGCCCCATGTCTGCCTGGATGCTGCCATGCTCCTGCCTTGATGATAATGGACTGGAACTTCTGAACCTGTAAGCCAGCCCCAATTAAATGTTGTCCTTATTATAAGAGTTGCCTTGTTCATGGTGTCTGTTCACAGCAGTAAAGCCTAAGACATCACCCAACGTCATTCCCAAGATTTTCCCCATCTGACAAGGGCAGCCCTACTCTGTGCTACCATCTCGTTGTCACAGGAGCTGCGAGTGTGCGGAATAGTCTCCTAGCCACATCCCACGGTGGCTTCTCATGGTTCCCTCTTAAAGAACCAAAGAATATAGAACAAGTCAGCAGTCAGGCTATAAGCCACGGACCAATCACCTTCAGGGTTTATTAAAACAGAGATTTCTGAGCCGGGCGGTGGTGGCGCACGCCTTTAATTCCCAGCACTTGGGAGGCAGAGACAGGCGGATTTCTGAGTTCGAGGCCAGCCTGGTCTACAGAGTGAGTTCCAGGACAGCCCGAGCTACACAGAGAAACCCTGTCTCGAAAAACCAAAAAAAAAAAACAGAGATTTCTGGGGCTACTCCTGGAGCTTCTGATTGAGTCTGGGATGGAGTCCTAGCATGTGCAAATCTAGTGGGTCTCAGGAGTGTTGAGGCTTCACATTCGGACCTCCTGCTCCAGGTAAAGTATGAGGCAGGCCAGGTCTGCCTTCCATATCCCCAGCCTCTCCTTAGACTCCTCCCGGAGTTCTCATCAATCTGAAGACCTTGTTTTCTGTCTTCTCTGCCTTAGTCATCTGATTTTCTTTCTCTTTTAAAGAGAAAAGTGAGCTAGAAAAATAAATTATAATGCTTCAATATCTAATCATCCATCCAGGAATATTTAAATTGGAATTTAGCTTCCCAAGAAACTCCAAAACTCAGGAAAGAGAACTCTGCCAAGAGCCTTCATGGGTCAGTGAATGGTGGTTGTGTAAAGGGTGTGGGCGACCGTTTATCTCACCCCCTCTGTGTGCCAGCGGGGAGCGGCTTCCACCCTGTTTGTGGAAGGATTAATTCTATGCCCATCTTCTCCATAAGCAGTGAGGCAAAGACACACTGCAAAGGGAACAACTTAATGTCTGTGATTAAATCCCCCAGAGAGACAGGATGTGCAGTATCCTTTGTGTTCTGGACTGTCTTCGCCTTAGTAGGAAGATGAGCTTGGTCCTCCTGCTGAGGACCAGACACCTGTGGTGGTTGAACGGGCCCGGTCTCTCTCAGCAGAATAAGCGACCAGAATTTGGAAGCAAGGTAGGAGGGTAAGGATACAGAATATATTACCTTCAGCCCAGGAGACATCTCTTGCCCTCCCACCTCTCATCTTCTGGAATCAATTATTGCCCAGAAAGAATAGAAAGTGGCCAGAAAGTAGGGGGAAGGGCCCGGCCTGGTGGGAGACCAGACAGTATACTTAAGCACAGATGTGGTGTGGGGCCCTCACTAGCCTTGGAGTCAGCAGGAGATGGTGTGGCCTGGTGGCCTTTGTGTGACCTGGAGGGTCAGTGGACATGACCATAGGTGCCCTCTAGCCCTTGAGATGCTGTCCGCTCTCTATTGTGGTGGGTTGCACAGGAGGGCCTGGAATACGTTAGCACAGCAGGATGCTGTTCTGTGACCTACTTTTATGTCTAATGAAATTGCACACAAGGCCATGTTCCACAGAGCATTCCCCCAAGCCTGTCTTCAGTTCCGTTTTGAAGCCCATGAACACTCTCAGTGTATTACACATCCGTTCTCTTCAACACCTCTCCATCTCCTCCTGTCCAGTACCCCTTTGGTTTTCCCCCCGGAAACCCCCAGGCAGTGGCCCCCTGCCGCCCACCCCCCAAAAAACCCCCTCGGGGATTTCAAAAAGGGAAAAAGGTTTACAATTTTAGATAGTGGTTGGGGATAAAAGGGGTGCACCGCACATTGTTTTTCAAATTTTTTGACAACCAAAAGGTGATCTGACATTAAAAATTTTAAAGGCAGAGGTCTTTGGGGATTTTTGTGTGGGGAAAGCCCTGCAACCTGAGGTTGGGGCCATTTAGGAAAAAAAATGACCTTGGGGAAATTGATTTTTTGATTCTTCACTTGTGGTTTTTTTGGAGTTTCCCCCCTTTCCCCCAAATTTTTAGGGGGGGGGGGGGGGGGCTGCTCCAAATCTACAAAACCCCCTGCCCCCTAATACAATCCACCCCATATACCCCTCTCACAAATCTTTTAAAACATAAAACGCCCCAATGTTCCCAACCAACTCACAAAACTTCAAAACAGCCTTTTTAAAATTTTCACACATACCTCAACCCATTTACCACTACAGCTACCCCAAAAACACAACTTAAAATTAATACACTTACCCCAAACCCTTTTTAAAGTATTTTTTTAAATTTATGAAAGAAACCCCATTAAAACCTGTTCTTTCCCGTGGGCCCCGGTTAATTCCGACCCCCCTAATCCCAATTCTTTTTATTTAAATTTCTCCCCCTTTCCCTAATTCAACCTTTCCAAAAACACACACCAAAATTTTTTAATAAATTTGGTTTTTGAAATTTATGTTGCTAGGGGGCCCAAATTGGAAAAAATGGCCCTCCAGTCGGGGGTTCAAATTACCACCCCTAGGCCACAAGTTTTAAACTTTTTATTTCAGGGATTTGAAACCCAAAAATTTGGCCTTTTAGATTGAAACTGTGGTGAGTAAAACCAATGGGGAGTTGGGGCTTACCATCCCCATACCGGGAAAGGGCCCGGTTCCAACTGGAGGGTTTGGGGGGCCCCAAATTGAGAATCCTGGCCAAAAGGGGGTTTTTTCCTGGGGGGGTTAACGGGGGTCCCCCAAAACAAACCATTTTTGGGGGAAAAAGGGGGGTTTTTAAGGGTTTAATTCTTTCCCGCTTCTTGTAGCTTTAGGTGGGCCTGTGAACCCCTCCCGTCATTTGGGGGGGCTGTTTGGGGTTGTGGGTGAAAAGGGCCATGGAATTGAAGTTTCCGGCCTGGGCCCAAGGGAGAACTCTGGGTTTTCCCGGGTCAAAAGGGCCCGGCCCCCCCAAGGGAAAGGAACCCTTAAAGTCCAAGGTGAGGATGGGGGTCATTCCCCCCGAAAAAGGGGGATTTTTTTGGGGAAAAAAGGGAAAGGTTTTTTGGGGGAATTCCCCTCCTTCCTTTTTGCCCTTTCCTTTTTTCTCCCCCCCCCCCCCCTCCCCTTCCCCCCCTCCCCCCCTTTTCCCCTTTGGGAAGGGCCAATCCTAAATACTAAAACCCCCAAAAATTTTGAATTTAAACTTTTTCCGGGGAAAAAAAAGGGGTCCGGGACCGACCCGGGCCCTACCATTCTCCTTCCCCACTCCCCTGTGCAGTCACTCAGCAAATGGTTATTTTTTCTGTATTTCCTGCAAACCATATGGTGATATTTTCCTGCAACGTGTTTTTATTTTCTGCAAGTGATATTGTGTCCTCTAGAACATTCTGCTTCTCCCTCTCCTCCCAGTGATACGGCTTTACCATAGCAACCACTTTTCTGTGATGCCCCAGCTTGCTCCGCCCTACCCCATGCCAACGGCAGCACACTCTGGGTGACCTGCACCTCCCCTTCCACAGGTAGCTGTGCTCCAGTGTGTTCCTTGGCCAGCACTTTCACTCTCTCCCCACCCACCTTGCTTGTTCTGTTTTGCTCCTGCAGCCTGATTTGTGCTCAGTACTGCCTTTAATGATGCCATCAAAAACCCACAAAGCATTCTCCCTTGGGCCTTTCTTTCAAAGACTGGTGACACCCAGGTGGCAGAGAATGAACATTGATGTTTGTGCTGCTCTGCCTAAATGACTCCAGGTAAGCTGCCTGCAGACTGGTGGTCCCAGACAGCACGAAGCCTCGGAAGTAAGTTTTCCCATCAGGCCTGGTACTTTCTTCCATTGGCTGACTGATTAAAATAAGCGCATCTCCCAAAGGAAAAAGCATTCCCCACTGTGCACCACAACCCTCTGGTGAATATCTCCTCATCCGAAACACCCTTGCCTTGGCATCATGTGAGTTCTGGTGTTTCTTGGTGTGTGTGTGTAGTGTGTGTGTGTGTGTGTGTGTGTGTGTGTGTGTGTGTGTGTGTATGTGTGTGTGTATTGGTGTTGGGATATCCTGGCCTTTCAAAAGTGATTTCTATGATTGAGGTTTTCTGAGATCCTAGAGAGACCTCAATTCAATTCTTTCCACAGTAACTCCCTTGTCACTAGAGAGGAGCTGGCTTAAGCTGGAGCTGGCTTAAGCTAGCGCTGGCCTACAGAAATGTCCAGGGAAGGACACACTGTTGGAAGAGGATGGGCGCATTACTGGGCAAAGTGCTATAGCTTTCCTGACAGATGTCATGCTCTGTCACGAGGTTCCCCCTAGCCCCCACCCCAGCTTCCTGGTTTCTTCTTGGTTATTCAGTGATGACACAGGTCCACGGAGTCTCTCACAGGGAGCCAGTGGCCCTGGCCTTGATGCTCCAACTGCTTCCACCCCTGGGCTGTGGTATATGTGACCCTGGACCTCTGACCTCTCCAGGCTTCAGTTCTCTGGTGGAGCACTGTTGAGAATTTGAATTCTTCCATCCGTATTTTCACAAAGGTTTCCATCCTCGTTGATATGTCCGTGAAGTGGCACCTCCTGCTTTCTCCCTTCCTACCTCAGCTTTGACTTGTGAGCCCAGCTCTCCACCAGCTCCACATGCCTGCCTAGGCTCTGAAGACCTTCATGCTTCTCAGATATGTCTCACTCAAGGAAGTCCTACCTGTGCCCAGTCTCCCTCCTGGACATGGCTGTTCTAGCTCTAGTCTCGTAGGATCTCTGTCTCTGCCTCCCCTCAATTCTGCCCTCAGGCTCACAATCCTCTGGAGGTGTTTATCAGTTAAGTGAAAGCTACGCATACTCTGATGCCTCTTGTCTTGCCCTAGATTCTTGGGGCTCCTCATGATCAGGAGTAATTCTGGGCTGCCCTAGGGCCTGCAGTTATGCAAGACTCCAGGCTATCTCAGCGTCCTTAGGTTGCCCTAGACCTGTTTCTTAGACTAGCAGACAGAGAGCAATGAGTCTCAGCAATAGCAGAGTGAGAGACCTTTTAACCTTTCCATGATCACATTTATAATGCCGTAGAAGTCTCAGGCACCACCTCTGTCAGGCCTCATCCATAAATCCCTTTCTCCTTCCTCATGAAGGAAAGAGCTCAAGGATGCCCAGACAAGTATCCTGTCAAGTATCCAAGCCAAAGTTCACGGCCTGAGGGGTTATGGGTAATAATGGCTACAGAACTACAGACAGGGCCATCTACTTCTTTTTTTTTTTTTTTTTTTTTTTGGTTTTTCGAGACAGGGTTTCTCTGTATAGCCCTGGATGTCCTGGAACTCACTTTGTAGACCAGGCTGGCCTCGAACTCAGAAATCCGCCTGCCTCTGCCTCCCAAGTGCTAGGATTAAAGGCGTGCGCCACCACCGCCGGCTTAGGGCCATCTACTTCAAAACATACAGTGCTAGGAAAATGGGGAATAGAGGACAGAGTGATATAACAGGAAGGTTTGACTGAAAGTCACTCACTGAAAACTGTTCACAAGTACACTCGCTACTTTAGACACAGAGGCACATACAGCAGAAGAGGAAAATCGATAGGACGGAGGCAGAGGACTGTATGTGATGACTAGGCATGTTTATCAAGTTGTTCTCCTTTCCCATGCCTTTCAGTTTCCTTTTGTTGTCCCAGTTCTTGTGGCAGTTCACAGGCAATGGCAAGAGGCTGGAGGAGAGCCTGGAAGTGAAGACACTGAACAGAGCAGCTAGGCAGACGCTCTGGCTTCCTAGTATAATGATATGTGCTGAAGCACTGTCTCAGATGTGGGGTTGTCTTGGAACAATATCCATTTGCTAGATAACAGCCCCCCCAATTATATATGTGCCTGTGTGTGTGTGCACATAGGCTCTTGTGTGTGTGCATGTGTATGTGCATGTATGTGTGGTGTGTGTAATTGTGTGCACACGTGTGTGGTGTTTGTGTGTGTATACGTGTGTGTGCATGCACGCATGCTTGTGTGTGTATAGGGGATGTGCATGTGCACATGTGGAGGGAGCCCCAAGGTTAATACAGGAATCATCCACCATCAGTCTTTACCTTTTCTTTAATTCAGGTTCTCTTAATCAAATGCAGAGCTCACTGATAAGGCTAGTCTGGCTGGTCAAGTTTCTCTAGGGCTCTCCTATCTCTACCTCCCAAGGCTGGAGTTACTGTCAGGCTACCACACTCACTCAGGTTTTTTTGTTGTTGTTTTTTGTTTTTTGTTTTTTTTTCGAGACAGGGTTTCTCTGTGTAGCCGGGGCTGTCCTGGAACTCACTCTGTAGACCAGGCTGGCCTCGAACTCAGAAATCCACCTGCCTCTGCCTCCCAAGTGCTGGGATTAAAGGCGTGCGCCACCACCGCCCGGCACTCACTCAGTTTTTATGTGGGTTCTAATGATCTGATATCAGGCTTGTGGAACAAGCACTTTAAGCACTGAGGCATCTTACCAACCCCAGAGATACCAATTTTTAAAAAATTATAATGAACTCTAAAGATATACCATTGACACTAGTAGTTGACATATTTCCAGGAAACTCTAGATAAGAAAGCAAATAAATATGAATACCTTGAAAATATGTATAATTCAGTGAATATACAAGTTCTCAGAGACACTGGGTGTGTGTGGGGGAGGGACAGGTAATTGAGCCAGACTTTCTTGTAAGTCTTGCTTTCTTCTGTAACAGGAGTGAAAGAGATGCTGCCTTCACAATTGTGTTAGCTATGTTAACATTACCATGACCAAATGCTGGATAGAAGCGATGGAAGGGAAGAGCCATTTATTTGGCTCATGATCATACATAGGACTTTATTTCATGTCACAACCGGAGTGTAACAGAGACTCCTCTTAAAGACTCAGACTAGAAACAAAGACCATGATAGAACCAGGGGTGAGCTTTAATACCCATAATCCTGCCAGCCAGGCTCCGCCTCCTAAAGGTTCCACAGCCTTCAAAATAGTACCACAGGTTGGAGTCTGAGCCTCAAACAGGAGGAACTGTGGCCACTCCACCCTCAAATCCCAACTGTATCCCTCATGAGTTCAGCCAGTTCTGGTTTGGAGCATCTCCCTGGGGTCAGCACTCAAGAGTCCTTTTGTCTCCTTTCAACCTGCTTTAGCCCAGGATGGTGGCTGCATGTATGAGAATTCTTGTTTGTCCTCTGAGGACAGACAGCTGTTTTCTGTTTTCCACAGCAGACTTTCAATTCAGGCAGGGCCCAAAGACCTCCTTGCTAGTTCCCAGCAACCCAGTCTAACTACATTTTCCTTCATTGCAGGGTCACAGTATCCTTCACTGTGGGGCTCCAATGTCAGGCTCACTAGTTTACACCTTAACTACCATCTGCATTTCCTAAGGGGCTTACTAAAACCAGAGCCCCCTACACAGCACCTAAGGGACAGAGAACAAGCAAGGTACCAAAAGGGTCTCCTGACTCTCTACCTTAGGTGACTATTTAGCTTTTAGTGTGGCTACCTCCTGTCTGCAATAGAGCCTGCAAGCTGATCCCCTGATGGAGAGCCATCATATGATGGAAGGTTCGTATACAATTTTTGCTTCTGGCTTTGTCTGATGTAGCCTTGCCTCCCCCACCCACCACGATTTCACACCAGAGGAGCTGTGCTACAGATACCAGGTCTGATGATTCTTTTCCTCTGTTTTTAATCTCCTTTCTAGATGCCCACAGGGGCAGATGGGAGAAAGTTCCTCATTTCTTCCTCATCTTCTTTTGAGTGGTAAGCTCCACGGCCTGAGCATCAGGAGACGATCAGGTCTTCTCTGTGGTAGAAATGCTCATTGGTCTCCCTAGGCTTGGCTTTTGATAAGAGAGCTGCAGAATGATCTCAAAATAAGGACCCCAAAGCGCCACCCCCCCAAGTATCTCCGCCACATTCAGTACTTATGTCTGGCAGCTTGGCCGCCTTTCTCTAGATGATCGCAGTTGCTTAGGAAGACATGAAGGTCAGACGTATATGTTTTAATTCAGTTACACAGAGAAGTCACTAATGCTGGGAGAAGGGCGAATAAAAGGTGGAATGGTCTCTGATCCCAAGAAATGATTCTGTGAATGACGATAAATTTAAGAAGGCAATCGAGCTGCAGCAGGGGCTTCGAAATGCTCGTGAGACAGAGTGGGGCATTAGAAAGCAAGGGAAGGAGGCAGTAGGGGGCATGTCCTACTTCAGATAGGATGCAGGCGGGGAGAGCTGAAGATAACTGATAGATAAGACACCCAGGGTTCAAAGTCAGGCTGTCTGAAACACGGTGGTTTGGAGAATCTCTACTTGGGCTTCTGGTCTCTGCTACTAACTTGTGGCTCAACCGCTTACCACACACGTGCCTGGCTTCTGGGTGTTTGCTGGGTTTTGTTTGTTTGCTTCTTTTTCTGTTTGTTTGTTTGTTTGTTTTTGAGCTGCTGTGTGGTTTTACAGCCCATCTGACTGCCGCGAGTCTGTAGCAAAACTGGACTTGTTTGAGGTTTGCTCAAAATGGGTGTCTTACTTTTGCTCTCTGTTGTCGTGATGAACACCATGACTAAAAGCAACTTGGGAAGGAAAAGGTTTATTGGGCTTACACTTCCACATGACAGTCTATCACCAAGGGAAATCAAGGCAAAGAGCTCCAGGCTGGAACCTGGAGGCAGGTACTGAACTAGACCACGGAGGAGTGCTGCTTACTGACCTGCTCGCCATGGCTTGCTCAGCCTGCTTTTTATACAGTCCAGGACCCCAGCCCAGGAGTGGCACCACCATACCAGTCATAATTCAGGAAAATTCATTACAAACTAGCCCTACAGCCAGCCCAATAGAGGCATTGTTTTTTCGATTGAAGTTCCCTCTTGCCAAATGACTTGAGCTTGGATTAGTTGACAAAACAACTAGCCAGGATATTCAGAGAAAGGGCTTTGGAAAATGGAATTACCCTGTGGAATAGTTCCTGGAGGTTGCACCTCCATTCCCAGCAAACAGATCACCTAGCTAATCTCATTAACAGCTTTAGCTGTACCTGTACCTGTATCAGCACAAAGCGTGTGTTCAGGAGAGCCAGCAGGGTCACACATTGATGAGGATCCAGGGAAGTAGATGGCATACTTGTAAGGAGCTGTTCGGGAGACTGAGACCCAAGCACTTGAAGGTCCATTCACAATGGAGTGCCCACGATGTGTAAGATTTTGTTCCAGACCTTGAAACTACAGAGGTAAAGGATAGCTGGAAGTGGGCTTCTTCTGTGTTCAGTAGAGAGTGTAACTGGTAAGGGAGAGAGACAGACAAGAGTTATACAAGTCTCAGAGTAGTGGCCCTAGGGAGGAGGGCCACTAGGAGGATGTGGTGGAGCATGTCTGTTATCGCAGCACGGTAGGGGCAGAGGAAGGATGATCGGGAGCTCAAGGTCACCTTCAAGGAGACAGGCCAAAGAGAAAGTGGGTAGCCATCTTCTGGATCTGGTCAGGGGAGTTAGTAAAAACTACGATGATCCCTCTTGTGGACTTCGTATTGAATGTAGGCGGGCCTGTAATTACTAGAGTATATTGTGTTAATACATGCCTTGAAGCACGCAGATGTATTGTTTCTGCCATCTACAGTTTATTAAGTTTTTGGCAGTAATTTAATAACAGCTGGGCTTGCCTTGTTTTATCCTGAGGTCCTTTTTATTCAATTACTTTAAAGTAGTTTTGAGACTTGAGGATGAATCAGATAAAGGGAGAGCATTTGATTCTCAATTTGCAGTAAGTGAGGTAGCCACACAAAGAGAGCACACAGTGTCCATGAGGAAAAATGAGAGAAACATTCAGTTCACAAAAGGATGAATCAGGGGACAGGAAATGGGGGCCTTGGCCATAGGAAACAGGCGTCATTAGTTCTGAGCAATCTCGTCTTTTATACGTCGTCGGAACAGTCTATTGCCTTTCTTGTGTGTTGCTTAACAGGGCTAATACTCAACCTTCAGTCATTTCCCCTAAAACCAACCTCTTTTTTCCCTGAAAGGATCCTTTTGAAATTACCCAATGCCTTCCTCAGACCCTGAAAGTCAGTCTAATAATGACACTCTAAACCACAGACATGAACATTGCAACCTACGCCTTCTGAGATTTTATAGGAAGAGCCATGAGCAGAATACTGCCAAGGAAAAGCTCTCTCATGCCAGTTCACCAGGTCGGAAACTGCCCTGGTACCAAGTGGGAAGTTGCAACCAACACTTCCCCCAGGGAGGACAGCTAACTAGCACCTCTCTGTGATTTAAAGAGATACCAACCTGTCCATGCTATTCAGGTATTTCTGAAGAATAGGGTTCGAAACCATGCCGGTTCATTGTAGTGTACCCTAAGTGACCAAATCAAACAGAAAGTGAAATAATAAATACATAGAAAGGAAATGGTACCTAACTCAGACAGTATTTCCTTCATTATCCTTTACTTAAACCGATTAGCATTTTGCCCAGCATTCCGTATCATGTTCTTTTCCTCCATGGTGAGATCATTAAGTTTAATATTGTTTCTCAAGTTTGCATTACTAAGGGAGAGCCTCAACAAGTAGACAGTCACCATGTCCAAGTAAATCAGTAGATGAACTTTGCGATATCAGATGGGAGGGAGGGGAAGTGTTTTTTTAAGGAGAGTCTTTGAGAAGTGATCATAAGTACTTGATCTTCATGAGTTGGATGGATATTCCTGTAAAAGAGGTTGAAGGAAGCACCCTGGATTTGTTTGCCCTTCATCCCTCTGCCTTGTTGGGACACAGCATTTATCCTTTTTTTCTGTCTTCAACCCCCATAGCAACAAGTTTCCATCTTGAACACAAATGATGAACTCTTGCCAGACAGCAAATCTACCTGTGTAGATTCCATCTTGGACTTCCAGAATTGTGACAGGTGAATTTCTATTGTGGATGAACTGCCCAATTTAAAGTAAGCATTTTGTATGACAGCATACACTAAAACAGCAAGGGTTAAGGCACTGACACTAAAGCGTGATTAAGTCAGCCGAGCAAGAGCGTGATGCAGGCAAACCTGTCAATCACCAGTCACTACCCAGAGACCTTTATGGCTTGGACCCAGTGTTACAACAGTCTAGGACGTAAGTACTGTAGATATCTTTGTCCCCACTCTACAAGAGGAAATTGAAGGTGAAAAGAATTTCAAATGTGAAAGGGAGAGAGAGAGAGAGAGAGAGAGAGAGAGAGAGAGAGAGAGAGGGAGGGAGGGAGGGAGGGAGGGGGAGAGAGGGAGAGAGAGAGAGAGAGAACTGTAAGAATCAGAAATATCAGAAATAAGTACCAGAGAAAGAGTCAGAGACAGCCCCCACTTAGCTCCTGTCTGTTGGCAATGTCTGGCTCCATTCCACGCTCCTCGCTTCCCCCCTTTGAGATGCAACAAATCCCCCTGTTTCTAAACAATTTTCATTTTGCTCAAGTCAGCTTGACTGAGTTCTGCTCATTGCCTCCAAACGATCTCAGACACTGGAATACGAGGGAACATTTTCCAGCAGGGGGTCTGTCGTTTGCTAGAATTGTGTTATGTTAATCAGCTAGAGAAGTATGTGAGAGATGTTTTAATTTTGTTCTTTCTTGAATTCACACAGTAAACCAAGCAGGGGTCATATAATTCCCTTAATAGCAGAGATTAAATTTCACACAAAAATATCATTTAGAAAAGAGGCTTCAATTTCAGCCCAGTCAGTGACTGGGGACTCATGTGATCATGGCTTTACTTCCACCTTGTGAGCTAAGTCTCTAGAGTGGGGGGGAAGTACTCACTAATTAGTCAGAAGAAGGCTAGAGATGATGAATTTGTAATTAGTCTTCATTTCTGCTTTCCTGGTTAATGTGTTTTAAATTACTGTGTGAGTTTTTCTGTTGCTACATCACAAACCATCCCCAACACTTTGTAGATTATAAAGATCAATAATCACTGTGTGCTCATGGGCCAGGAATTTAGATAGGGCAAAACAAGAGATGGTTCGTCTCAGTTCCGTGATGTCTGGGACCTCAGTTAGAAAGATGTCAAATCTAAACTTGGTGGGTGTATCTTCCCCTGTGTACCTGGCTATTATTGCTGGCCCTTGGCTAGAGCTTCCCCTGGGCTGCCATCCAGAGACTCCATGTGGCTTCTCCACGTGATTCCTCCACATGACCCACTTGTTCTTGCTCACAGAACTGCCGCTGTGTTCTGAGAGTCAGATCTTTGGAGACAGCTGGGTAGAAGCGGCCCCTTCACAATCTAGCCTGGGAAATCACGTAACGTCCCCTCTTCCAGAGCCACAAACCTATCTACCTTCCAGAGGTGGGAATAAGCTCTTACTGTATCATGGGAGAAACCAGAAACGGTGTAGTGAGTCAAACGCATTGGATTAGGTGTCATGGCCACGGATACATTTGCGAAAGAAGCAAAGAGGCTGAAACAGCATGGCAAGTGTTGACTTCTTAAAAAGTAGATTGTAGAAGTGTCTCAGTCTTGCATATCTTTAAACTTTTAATTTAGTCAGGTCTCGAGCGGCCAAATTGAAATCTTCACCCATTGAAAGGAAGGGATGACAAATAGAATCTGACTCCAGGCTTTATCCTGGCCAGCAGAGGCTGACTGCTGGGTAACTGATGACAGCCAGGGAAGAATGGCCATCCTATCAGAGCGGGGTGGTGTCTTCAGAAGTATAGACTGGGGAGACATATTCCCAACAGTCCAGAATAGATGCAGCCATCGTGAGATGCTCTGAAAGGGAGAAGGGCTAAAACGGGATTGCCCTAAAAATAAAAGCCAGAACCTAAAATTGCAAATGATGAGGGAGAAAAAGGACTAATCCAAAGAAAACAGCCTTCCTGCTGATGATCCGGGGAAGCACGCAAGGCTGGAGAGAGGGGCACGTGATCAAGATGTGGATAGAGAATGTCACCAACTCCAAAAACAAAAGGACAAGTCTCGCTCCATATCCTAGGTTTGCCTTGAATTTTCCTTGTTCCTGACCTCCCCCTCCCAGGACTGTTGAGACTACAAACCTGTCATCAAGTCTGGGTGTCATCACCTTTTAAGAAAAAGTTGGGGTTTCAAAGGTTGGAAGAGAGATAAAAATAAATGACTCAACAGACTGTCTTGGCACTGTGTAAAATAAAAATGGGGGTTGGGGAGGATGGCTGGGTGTGTGAAAGGCTGTGCTTGAACATGCCTCGTGACCTGGATTTGATCCCCAGAACCCAAACACACTCCATTTAAAGGTGGAAGAGAACCATCTCCGTAAAGCTGTTCTCTGCATGTGCGCTGTGGCATGCTCACCCCCAACATGCAATAATAAAAACTAAACTCAAAAAAAGAAGGAGACGAAAGAAAGGGAAGAAAGGAGACACTGCTTGGAAGTCCCTGTTCTAATCTGTTAAGACAGCCAGAGTGAACTTCCTGTTTCCACAGTGAGTACTGATGGAGAGAGCACTCACAAGCAAGCTCTGGGAGTGAAAGCCGAGTGGGTTGGTCTCTATCACAAGCTATTCCTCCTCCCCATTACGGACTTTCAGATATAGATGACCACTGTCCAAGGCTTCGAAAGACAGGTTTGTACCTATGATCCAAGTGTGATGTACAGTTCCTCGTGCGTCCTGCCATCCACAGAAGCAACTTGGTGTGAGTGCCAGACAGATGGGGCAGAGTGAGCCATGTCATTTGGTGGATCCTGTGCAGAATTCAAATGCAGTAGGTCCTTGTTTAAATTAGCAAGGTGAAAGTGCCATCGAAAACAAGATTAAAAAGGGTTGGTTTTCATTTCTCTTGTAGTCTCAGTGAGTTCTCACTGTTTGTGTGTTTTGAGTTTCTGCTCTGATTGTTTGTTTGTTAGTTTCCAAGACAGGGTTTCTCTGTGTAGCCTTGGCTGTCCTGGAATTCGATCTGTACACCAGGCTGGCCTCGAACTCAGAGATCCAACTGCCTCTGGCTCCAGAGTTCTGGGACTAAAGGCGTGTGCCACAACACCCATCAGTGGTTTGTTTGTCTGTTTGTTTATCTAGCATTTGCTGGTCTAAGTAAAGAAAAAAAGCTTGACTTGTTAACATGAATTTACCTTTTCTTCTGGTGTGCAATGGCACTTTTAAATGCAGATAGTCGAATATTTACTGGATAAGTAGGATCATTAAAATGGCAATTCAGACATACGTGTTTAGTTTGCTCTCATCTGAACAGGGGAAGCCCAGCACGGGATTGGCTTCACTTATTTTACTTTACTCTCTGACACATGTACATCCTGGCAACATTCTCTGACTGCCAATTCTTCATGCCAAGTAAGACTGAGAGACAGATCCCTGTTGTCTCTTTGTCCCTTTCTTTCTGTGTCACAATTCCCAGGAGGAGTGACCGGCCGATACAATGAATCAGAACACATGTGAAATGGGATATGACACTGTCCCTTGGCCTTTTGTATTTTTTTCTTTCTTTCTTTCTTTTTAAATATTTATTTATTTATTGTATATGAGTAGACTGTTGCTGTCTTCAGACACACCAGAAGAGGGCATCAGATCCCATTACAGATGGTTGTGAGCCACCATGTGGTTGCTGGGAATCAAAGGAATCAAAGTGGTTCAGAGCACTGGCTGCTCTTGGAAGAGCAGCCAGTGCTCTGAACCACTGAGCCATCTCTCCAGCCCCCATTTTGTATTTCTTAAAATATAACCTCCACATCTGTGCACAGGGCAAGTGCAGCTCTGTGTGGCTATCTTCCTGTCACTAGAGAGTGAGGATAAAAACTGCGGCTTCTGCAGCTTCGACAGGCTGGGCTAGCCCCCAGTCCTGATACACACACCCATGAAAGAGAAGACCAATGGTGAAAAGCAGAGAGGATACTTAAACAACATGCATTGGAAGGAGGCCCAAGACTGGTTCTGTAACACTGACAAGCTTTAAGTTTAAATAGAGGGAGATGGCAAGAGCCCAGGTACAGATACTTAATCCAACAGTCCCTGGTCAGGCTGGCTCTCATTGACACAGGCTGGTCTGGAAAAGTGGTCTGGACATGTCCTTATTGTTTAAAGGGACATGCGGCTTCATTAGAGATGGTCGCTGCTGCTTCAGGGTGCAGCCTCCCCGGCATGGATAACGGCTTCCATCTACATGTTGGTCTATCCTAACAGGCTCTGCCGTACCTGGAATGTTCCATCTACCCACGATGACTGCTGGTTTCAGAGACCTTCAAGCACCCTTTGGCAGCTGACAGATGCCTCTGTTGCTTGGACCTTTGGCTTTCAGCCTTGAAGCCGATAACATCTGTTCAGGGTCACTGGTTCTTTGAGTGCTCATCATGCCTACAAGCAGAGGTGAGCAGGTCACCCGAGGCAAAGAAGACAGTTGCAAAGCGAAGGCAGAGCAGCCAGGCTTCTGTCCTGTGCACCTTGTGGATCTGCCAGAAGTATGATGTGTTCGGTGAGCACTGAGGCTACTCAGGGTGGTAAGACAAAGAGAATACTGGCCCCACATTATATCTGCTGCTAATTACCTCTGCTGTCCTCTAATCCTGCTCAGAGGCCCCCATAAGGCCTCATCAGGACAGCACCAAAGAGTACTATTCTCTGGTTGCATGCCCACAGAGTTGGTCCTATGAGAGGGCAGGAATCTGTGTGTGGTCCTTACACTTAAATGTGTCTTAGAATCATGCAGAGGGTTTTCCTTCTGGAGTTTCTAGATCAGTAGGCCTGAGGGTGGAGTCTCAGAATTTGCTTTTCTAACAAATATCTGGGTAATGTTGATGTTGTAGGTCCTGGGAACACACTTCAAGAAATACCAGTTAAGAAGGCAGCCCTGTGCACACATAGGACCAACTTATCACCGTAGAACGAAAATCTGGTTAAGTTGCCCAAGGGTGGGGCCATCCTGCCAGCCTGAAGCCTTATCAAAATGCCAGAGTGCAGAGTAGGTGATAAGACCTATAGGAGGAAGAGGGGGAGGACGGGAAACCAGCCTGCCTGAGATGGAGGAGAAAGAGAGGCTGGGATGCACAAGAGAGAGGGGAAGTGCAGGAGGGTGGGGCTGGATTTAATACCAGCAAAGGCTGGTAGGGTGTGCTGGGGATGGAGGGACTCACAGGGCCAGAATGCACAAGAAGGAGGAGGCGAGGCATTGAAGTGGCTCTAAAGCTTGTAATTTGGGGCAATATGCCTGGGACAAGGTCTCCCAAAGCAGCTCTCCAAACCTACTGTCGTTTAAACATCCTCAAGTCCATGCTATGTTAAGAGTCCCAGAGGGAAGAGAACCTCCAGGAGCTGATGTCCTCTCTAACCTCCTGTCCGAGTACCCCAAGGTAGCCCCGTAGGGTAGAAGGCACTTTTGTTGTTGTTGAGATATGTTGTAGCACAGGCTTAGCTTGCCTCAAACTCACTGTGTACCAAAGATGATCTTGAAACTTTTGTTTTTTCTGGCTCCCTTCTGAATACTGGAGTTACAGATATGTGCCACCATACCTAGTTTATATGATGCTGTGAGTCAGATTCAGGGCTTTGTGTGTGTTAGGTTAGCACTCTACCATGTAAGTCACATGCCCAATCTATTCTTGATTCTTTGTTTTGTTTAACTTATCTATTTTATTTGTGTGTGCATGTGTGTGTGTGTGTGTGTGTGTGTGTGTGTGTGTGTGTGTGTATGTGTGTGTATTTGTTTTGAGACAGAATCTCACTGTGTAGTCAGACTGGCCCAACAACTCAAACTCAAGATCCTCCGACTTTACCGTTTGTGAATAGCTGAGGTCGAGTGATGATCCCTGAACCTTGCACAGGCCTCCTTGCTTGGGAGGTGACTCTGGGGAACAAAGTTTGTCTTGCTTTTCTGTAGCTTTTCTATACCGTGGCAGGGCATGTCTTTTGATGATCTCCAAGTTTTTTTTTTTTTTTTTTCCAAAAAAGATTTCATGACTTGGGGAACCTAGTGTGTTCTGCCTCTGTCAACATTCCTACCATGAGAATCTGCTGTTCTGAGCTGGCCTGAGTGTGGGTCAGGAAACTGTCCCAGAATTCTCTATGCTTCCACCTCAGCTCCTAGTTCTTTTGAATCAAAGGTGTTCACAGAGTATCCCAGGACAAAGGCAGTTCCAACCCTCAGAAAGCACATTCAGGAAACTTGCTTGACATGCCCTATCCCAACAGGACCTAAGTTTTGCTGTGCCAAGGGAAGGAAGGTAGAGACAATAGTGAAAGAGTTAATGAGTAAGCCAGCTGTGATATGAACTCTGTAGCTCCCACCTACAGCTCAGAACTCTGAGGCCTCACTCTTGAGGTCTAGACAAGCTTCCAGTGTCCCTAACAGTGAGGACCGTACCTTAGCATTCTCCTGGCTGGGATAGATAGGGGGTTTATAAACACAGCAGTTTGTCCATGTGAGCTGACACTGTGTGCAAAAGTTCAGAGAATTTCTGTTTGGAAGCTAGGGATGAGAAGGAGTGGGGAGAAGGAGGGACTGGGCAGGGTTGAAAGAAAAGAGGGGGCAAGCTACCGGGGCAAAGAGAAAGGTCAGCTCAGAATTTAACCCCTGTCCTTTCTGTGAGCCTGAAAGACTGGTCTCCTCCCTCTGACCCACGCCCTGGGAGGTGGGTAAACCCACTTTACTTAAGATTTTAATTCAGGGGTAATTCCTTCCTTCCCTGACAAGTGGGGGTTGAGGAGACCTTTGCATCCAAGTCTTTGATCCAGACGAAGCTGAGAAGAAAGACTTCTATAAAACTGTCAGGGAGAGGGGAAAGGGCCTCTAAGGGGGGGTATCATAAACTGGCAGATCTCCTTTGATCAGTACCCTCCCCCCATCTCGGATCCCTTTTAAGGTTCAGGATTATGGGTTTGGAAGTGCCCTTAGTGTGTCCTCACGGGGACCATGATACCAGAATAGAGTGCTGGAAAACTTTAGAGAGACTGTGCACAAAGAAGAAGAAAGAAGAGAAAACGTCAGTCCAAATTAGGAAGTTGAGGTCTATGTCAGTCACAGACTGGAAGCCCAAACAGCCTCCTTCTGTGTCGGGATATTCCCTGACCTGGCAATGACTTCCACAGCTACTTAACTGATGATGGTATAACATAACGTGCATTTTTATTTCCACTTTCTAACTCCCCTGGATAGGAGAAAGCATTTGCTGTCTCACACTGTTTTATTTCAGGCTATTACAATGTGGAGGAACAGAAATCTAGTTCTTTCAACCTGTGTGTAAACAGATATTAGAGGTGAGTGGTGACTTCTAACAAATTTGGCCTTTGAGGTCACACTCAACACAGACTCATTCGTTAGAGTTCTCTCTGGGCCTGTGTCCCCCAGTAACCCTAGTAGCTCTAGTAACCATGGAAAGAGATGAAGTTTACAGTCTGTTGTTGTTTTTGCTTACCCGCCAGGGGGCCTTTCATCTCAGTCAGCAGACCTGTGAGCTACCCCTGTCTCCACAGTCACATCAGGAACACCTCATTTCCTGCTGTATCTCTCACTTGTGCACCAGCTGGGAGGTGTTGGGGGGGAGGGGGCGGCATCTCTGTGAAGAGGGTTTGCTTTCCTGGATTCACACCTATTCTCTACCTGTGTCCATGCCAAGTCCACAGGAGACACATAGAACAGTCGACTCCGAGGAAGCCTTGTTAAATGGCCCTAGAGCTTATTTCTGTCGTGGGACTAAATTTTCCTGGAGAGATGTAACACATATCTGCTCACCCCAGAGAGGGAACCCATGACAAATAGGGATACCACCAAAAGTCCAGCTTGGTTAACTAGTGATTTTATTGGGGTTACTTACCGGAAGATGGGTGAAGGATTACTCGCAGGTGCAGAAATAGCTCAGAGACAGCTGCATCACCAAAGCCCACTCCAGCATGACTGACAGCTCACAAAGCTGGGACTCTAGAGCTCACTGTACAGCCTGCAGACAGCTCAACAGATTGTCCTTTCTAAGTGACTCAGTTGGTCTAAACCTCTTCCAGACAGATGGGCTGGTTTCTGCTTCTTCCAGGCAGCTGGTCTGGCTTTAGAGTTTTTGTACCTTGACTTGTCTGTGTTTTGTTTGTTCATTTGTTTGCTTGTTGTTTGTTTTTGCAGCTTTGATTGCTAACTCTAAAAGGGAGGGGACCCAGTGAATCTGGTCAGTTTCAGGAACTTCCTGAAACTATTCTGAGTTGTTTACCTCTCTTCTTAAAGAAAAAATTGGCTGAAGGATGGAATGTTCCTTCTCTGGAACCTTTAGAATCCCACTACAAGAAAAAAAAAGGCCACCCTGAGGCCCTTATGGTGGTCTGTATATGTAGAGCCCTATATGTAGAATTATACAACTGTATCATCATGCCCTGAGTGGAAACTGTTAGCATTCCTTCTAGGCTCCGCCCCACAGTTACCTGGCAACAGCCAAGTGTGCCTAGCTTACTATAAAGGAGGTTGTTTGCTCTTACTCTCTTACTCACTCTGCCCCTTCTCTCCCTGACCTCTTTCTCCCTCTCTCTCCTCCCCTCCTCATGTGTTCCTGGTTACCCTCTCCTCCCTCTCTCTCCTCTCCCTCTCTACCTCCCTCTTCCCCTCCCCCCTCCCTTCCCAACTCCTCTTGCCATGCCCTAAATAAACTCTATTCTATACTAAACCTGTAGTATGGCTGCTACCTCATGGGGAAGGGATGCCTCAGCATGGGCCCAAAGAGGTGACCCTCCTACCTCACCATACCTGGCTCTACAAACATATCCTTGTCTCTCTCTCTCTCTCTCCCTCTCTTTTATAAAACACAACAGAGACAAGCTTTTCCTTGTTGTAAGACAGCCACAAATGAACACTGTTACTGTTCTTGCACCAGGCCCTGATGTGTTTAAGGAAGACCTCTGGACTGGGAGGGTGCAAAGTAACCTGTGAGGATCCATCCGTTAGGACTCTTCCAAGTCACTGCAGATTGGAGGAGCCTGGCTGGAGATAATGGGGACAGCACTCCTGGGACAGCTTCAGCTGAGCAGAGAAGGAAACATCAGGACAAATATTTACAACCCTGGTCTCACTATCCAAGAATGTGTAGGCAGAGGAGCCAACCTCTGGCAATTTGAGACAAGATAGTCTAAGTGCTCATGCGTTTATTGTTCTGTTGTCGAGTAGACACAGGTGTCTGTCAGAGGTGAGGAGAACCAGAGAGAACACAGGAGACATAGAAGACAACACATATCCCAGGGACGTTAGAGAAACCCATAATGGGGCAACCAGACTTTGGCATTCTTGCTGTTGATTTGTCTTCCTGTTTGTGTGTTTGTTTGTTTGTTTGTTTGTTGTTCTCCCCCCTGTGGTAGGAATTGAATCCAGAGCCTCCTAGGCCCTGCTTTGACTTCATGTGTGTATGTGTCCCATGTACATACATGTTGTGGGCAGGGCAAAGGCATCTTCTATCACTCTCCATCTTATTTCCTGAGACAGAGTTTCTCACCAAATTTGGACCCTGCTGATTGGCTAGACTGGCTGGCCAGGGAACTCCAGGGATCTGCCCGTCCTGTCCTCTTCCCTGGGGTTTCAGGGAAGCCAACAGTGTCCTGCATTTATATGAGTGCTTGGTGGCCGAACTCAGGCCCTCATGCTTGCTCGGCAAGCACTGCACAAGCTGAGCCATCTGTTCCTGTGTCCTTGGGTGTGTCTCAGCCATCCTGTTAGGGCCACAGGAAGTTCAGGTTGCTTGTAAGCGGGGCATCCTTTCCATGTTCTGACATTGAGACAGCATCTGTGGGCATGCTGTCATCTTACACGCTTTCTGCTAGAGGTTACTGTGCCAGGAGAGCATCCTTAATAACAGGCTCTCAGAGGGCCCAGTAGTAGCTGGAGTGGGAAGACCAGAGGGCTCCATTTCATGGGGATGAGCTGGAAAATAAGGGGTGAGTGTCTTTTGTTTACTGTGCTAAATCCAGATCCCCTGGGCATACCAGTGGTTGAAGCTGGATCTCGCCAGTCAGTTCTGCTGTAAGAGAAAGTATTTTACTGGAAATTGGAGAAGGGAGGATTTGGAAATGGGTGGAGCATGGAGTCCCATCCCAGGGAAGCAGCTTCCAAAGGGCCGGAGGCAAAGCAGTTGCACTATAGGGTGAGGTTCAGGAAGAAGAAACAAGCCAAGGCCTCCAAGCCAGCGGTTCAGTGGGACCGGCTCTCCAGGTTCTCACCCAGGAGCACTTCAGAGGCCCTGAGCTGCCCTTGGCAGTCTCTCTGTCATCTTGGCAGAGAGACTTGGAATCCTGACCCAAGGATCTTTCCACAGATATCAATTCCTCACGAATGTCAGCTCCATCTTCCTTGGGAAACATCGACTGAGACAGTATTCCCAAATGGAAGGGTTTTTGGTTGTTCTTTTGGTTTTTGTTTGTGTGTTGTATGTGTGTGTGTGTGTGTGCTTGTTTTTCTCCCCCACCCTCTCTCTCTCTCTTTCTGAGACCAGATCTCACTATGCAGTCCTGGCCTCAAGTGAACACATAGACCGGACTGGCCTCAAACTCACAGAAGTCTGCCTGACTCTGCCTTCCAAGTGCTGGGATCAAAAGTGTGTTCCACCACACCCACCTGAAAGGAGTGAATTGGCCTGAGCCAGGCTGACTCCATGACAAGCTGCAAACTAGCCATTCAGGAGACCAGGCTTGAGTTTCTACGCCCCAGAGTTGGGCAAGTCAGTTACTGGAACAACAGCAGACTTATGTAAAAGGGACCCCTCCCCAGCTTGTAAAAGAACAGTTAACCAAGCTTACAGCCAAGAGGTAAATAGCTACTGTTCCTTGGCATGAAGCAAGAATCATAGCACGAAGTCTGAATCATAGCATCATCCAGATCCCCAGAGGTCGAACTCACCAATCAAGATATAGATCACCTCCCCTTCCCTAATGTTCCTCTTTTTGGCTTTAAAACTGAATGTTCAAAATCAATCAGGGTCCTTCCATCCCAATGGAATTGGGCCCCTGCATGCAGGAATAAACATTCTTTGCTTTTACATATTTTTTGAGCCTGGGGTACCATTCTTCAGCAATTTACGGACCCCAACACAGCTTAGATTAGTATATCTTTATATCAATTTACATATTCTGTTTTTACTAAAGGAATACTAGTCAAGATATATTTGCCAGGCAGGTATGATAGTGCATACTTAAAGTCCTAGCACTTGGGAGACTGAAGCAGGAAAATCATAAGGCCAACCTGGGCTCAATAGTGAAATTCCTTCAAAGGAAAAAGAGAAGGGACCAGGGAGGAAGAAGGGGGGGGGTGGCAAAAGAAAGGGAGGGGGATGGGCGGGAAGAAATATAGACTTGTTGAATTCTGTCACTGGCCCTATGGAATGTTATAGCTTAAATATAAATAACCCTGCAGGCTCATGTTGAATGTATGGTCCCCAGCTGTTGGAATTATTTTGGGAAGTTCTAGAAACTTTTAGGAAGTGGTTGGAGGAGGGGGATCACTGAAGTGGGCCCTTGAAGGTTTTGTATGTCCCTGTATTCTCTCTCTCTCTGCTTCCTGCCCTCTATAAGGTGAACAGTCTCCTCACACATGCTCTGTTCTGCCCAAGGGCATGGAGTCAGGAAATCATGACTGAACTCTGAAACCAAGAGTGAACAAATCCCTCCTCCCTCTCATGTGTGTGTAATGGGTATTTTTGCATTGTAACAAGAGAGGCCACTAACAGGGTGTTGCGGGTCTTCTCCTTGGGCCTTTCTCTCAGCCCTCCACTTAGACCAGTCTTTTCCTCTCCACCCTCACTCACTCTCCTCACTGCCTCCCTTCACTGCCCTTATGTGCACTGGAGACTTACCAATGTACCTACTGGTTTGCCCATGCATTTGCCTATTAAATCCACGGTGTTTCAAACCTTGATATCATCATACCCAGTGCTCTTGGTGTCTAACACTGTGCAGGCATAGAGCAAGGGGCTCTGTAACAGTCTGTAACACAAAGGTATGAATAGAGGAGCATAGAGGTGTTTCTGGTGCATGATACGGTCAGGTCAGGGGCAGACACGAGTAACCAGTTAGCCATATCATGCCTGATGACGTCATAGGGCCGTTGTCCATTTGGTATCAGGCACAGTACTGGAAGGATTCCTGTTGTGTTCTCAAGGCCTGCTTACTCTTGCCCTTGGCTCTGGAAAGACAGAGTCTCTCTGCATTTCTAGAGCCTCAACAAGGACACAATGCATGCTCCTGACAATCTCTTTGGCTGCTTATATTCAAATTGTCTTCTCTGAGTGGTAAAATAAAATAAAACATATAAAGCAGACTGTGTCCTGTCCTTTAACATGGCTCTCTGCTCACCACATCCTCCTCATGATACTTCCTTTCCTTGATGTTTCCATGGCTCTCGCTTACACTCCTTTTTCCTTGTCACGTAGCTTGGCCTGTGTCTGAGCACAGGTCCTCCAACTGGCCCTTAAAGCCTGGTCTCTGTGGGACCCTGGCGACCCTTGGCATAACGAATAGTTATGGAAGGATAACTTCTTTTCTCATGCACAACCTTCTCCCTGCCATTGCCCAGGCCTTCAGCTCTAGTGTGTTTAGCCTGGATATGTCCTGAATTTCCCAGTAAGACTGAACTGTACAACTGAAAATTCATTTAAGGGGAGAGAGTTCGTCTCAGAGGGATCTCCTCAGACTAGACATCATAGCCCAGAGATCACCCCAAATGCCCTCCTTAGGGCTCCAATACCCCCACAAGGATACCAGACACTTGGGACTGGCTAGCAAGGAGAAACAGTGCCAAGAGAAGACAGGCAGAGGAATAGGGTGAGATAAAGAAGACACTGAGGTTGGTGGAGTGAGCACAAGATTCAAAGGAAGCAGTCTGATGGCATGGTGAACCAGCTCTGCAAGACTAGAGGCCCAGAGGCCCTGGGGCGGAGCCTCCGGGCTGGTAAGAGAGGAGCTGTACCCTGAGAGTACCACCATATATATATACATATATACCATACATATACAGACAGCACACACCAGCAGACAGAGCCTCCAAATAGCCCTCCCCCAGGCCAGAAACCCAGACAGGGCTGAGGAATTGGGGCTGGCATCCTATAAAGTGTGCCCACACAGTCCCTGTAAGACAGAGGGCAGGACTGTTGGTGACTGAAGACAGCAGTATGTTGATAAAGTGCAGCTGCCTTTGCCTCTCTGGATGCTCTCTGGTCCAGAACTTCAGCAGCAGGACCCCTGGGTTCTTGGAAGAGTCTCATCAGTTAGGAGGAAGGAGGGAAGATGCTGAGATTTCTTCTCCAGCTCTACCCCCTGCGATATTAACCTTAGATTGTTCCCTTCCTCCCAGAGCATCCTGGCCCTGCATAGCTCTCTCCTTTCTGGTTCTCCTTTCTGGTTCTCTCCCCTGCTCCCCACTGTCACTAGCCCTGGGTCCCAAGCTCTGCTTTGGGCTATTCTATACTCCATATTCTTTTTTTTTTTGGTTTTTCGAGACAGGGTTTCTCTGTGTAGCTCAGGCTGTCCTGGAACTCACTCTGTAGACCAGTCTGGCCTCGAACTCAGAAATCCTCCTGTCTCTGCCTCCCAAGTGCTGGGATTAAAGGCGTGCGCCACCACGGATTGTGATTGTGATTGTGAACGGATTGTGATTGGCAGGGTGTGTGTGTGTGTGTACGTGCGCATGTGCGTGTGGTGTGTGGTGTGTGCCGTGTGCCACAGCCTGAGCATGATAGGACAGCTTGTGGGAACCAGTTCTCTCCTTCCATCATGTGGGTCCTGGGGATTGAACCCAGGCCATCAGGCTTGGTGGTAAGTGCCTTTACCTGCTGAGGCATCTGGCCAGCCCCCCGCCCCCATCCATTTGTAGTAGATTATCAAAGTCCAGTGTGTCATTCATCCTTGTAGAACCTGAAGTCATATTAACAAGAACAGGAGGCTGGTGGCTACCCCATCACACAGCACAGTACCAGGTTTTATAGAGCCTTAAAATACATGCTTTAGTCTTTCTACACATGTGTTTTACATCTTATTTAAAAATCTGTACGCTACAAGTTCTGTCATATGTTTTGTTTATTTTCTACTTTATTTTAGTGAAATTTCCTATGGAAAATTCCAGCTAGGTGTGGTAAGTGCTATGAGCCTTTAATACAAGTGAGATCCTATTGCCAAAACTCAATCACTAAATCAACTCAGCCTTCTCTGTAGTGGCCTCTGAAAGGAAAAAAAGCCATTTTCAGTTTAGTGAGTGAGCCCTGACGTCATTAAACTGGAAAATTTACACTTGGTCTAGCCTGGGATGCTCAGGGAGGCAGGCAGTGCTGCTGCAGGCAAGGGCTGGGGCACTCTTAGAAGATGCTCACGGGATTTCACTCATACACATGCAGCCCTTTCTCAGCAACTCTAAATATTGCTCAAGGAATAAATGTGACACTAAGTCTCATATTTCTGAAAGTGAGAAACTCCAGGAAGCTGGCCAGCTCAGCTCTGCCACCAAAGAGGTTAGGGCTTTTTTATTATTCTTTGACATAGTAAAAATAAATAAATAAAAATAAAACAATGTTTATTCATTCCCAGTCCTGGGCTTCTAGTGGGTATTTGCAGGTCATTGAGCTGGCTGGCTAGTAGGCTGGCAGGCTCGTAGGCTCGCTGGTGGGGTGAAAACACCTACTTCAAGAGAGTAGCAGAAATTTTACTCTAACTGGCACCCTTTAGGACATCAGGATGCCCTCCCCTTGACCTCTCTGCAACCCTACCTGGCACATTCTGTGCCTGGACACATAGGGCATCCAACAAGAACAATGCGCTGATCTCTAAGACTAAGTGCAGAGACAGCATTTTATGAGATTTTGCCTCTGGAAGATGCATATAAAAGCCAGACAGTCCACAGATGAACTTGGAAGTGGTTCCTAAGCTGGTTTCTGGGGCAGCTGGGGCCAGAAGACTCAGACAACCTACATTCATCATTAAGACCAACATCGAGTGGAAAAGAACTGCTCAGAGCCAAGGATCTGAGTAGGCAGGATTCATCCAGAACCATCTGGACAGACAGCACCAGCAGACACAATACTGTTGATTTCTGTGCCCACTGAAAAAGTCCTTTTTGTCTGAGGCAATGCTTTCCCCGGCTCCAGGGGCGCTTTGTCCATTTCCTAAGGAGATGTTCCATTTTGTGCAGCTGCGGTCTGGTACTTAAGATGCTAAACGTTTTAAAGATGAAGCTCCCGAAAGGCCTCCAAGGCCAAAGGCTGGTGAGGAAACTTAGGACCTGGAGCATCGTATGCTGTGTGCTGCCAAACAAACCCCAGGAACGGCACCCCTTCTCCGTATATGATAGCCGTAGGAAATGCATACAACTATAAAGTGCTAGAGTTGGAAGGTAGACAGAAATTCTGCCTACTTTTTCCACTAAATGGCAGGGAAACTGAGGCTGAGGAAAGGAGAAGGAATGGCCACGGGCCACAGAGCCAATTAAAAAATCAAAGACTGATTTCCCGATTCTTGACACAGATCCTCTGCCTTCCACACCTCACCCCCCTCCCGCCCCTGTAGTTATCTACCTCAAGGAGGTGGGAAGTAAGGAGACACGGAGAGGCAATGGAACTGCCATGAATGTTTTAACAGGTTTCGACTTTACTCTCCTACCTCATGGTTCCCTGACACCTCTTTCCTGGAGACTTTGACCTAGAGTTTTTGCTTTCAGTGCTTTCTAGAGAGGGAACACACAGACATGACAGAAGCCATCAAGAGCCTTCTATAGGGAGCGTGAGCAATGGGCGAGTACGGTTGGCTGCAGAGGAGCCCCACACTCGCTCCAACCCAAGGCAGCAAGGCAAGTAACATTCATGGAGGATGTCCCTCATGGAACACAGCAGGAGTACCATCTGAATGCAGACGTTAGACATGGAAGGAGGGGATTGCAGGTAGAGATATATTTGTGCAAAATTAACACTTGTATTTGGCTAATCAGGTAAAAGAATTGAAATCAGTCTTTAGCATGTAGCTAGCTGTTTACATGTAACCATTGGATAACAAGGACTGTGGCGAGTGGGGTGGAATAGACTCCCCAGGATTCAGCTCTGAAGATGCTGGTGCCTACCTTTCCTGTAATACACAACACCCTGCCTGCAAAAATCTCCTGGCTTCCGGCACAAAAGCTTCCACCCTGTTTGTTCTCATCTCACAGACCCTGGAGAGGGAGAGCAGGCATGACCGAGCATTCAGGCTCCTATTTCTGTCACACTAGGGAACCATGACTAGTCTGGGGATTCTCTTTCCACCAGGAAGCTAGGACAGAGCTTGGTAAAGGTCAAAGTCAATCTTTGGGGTCCTTCAGAAAATATCAAGTGCCTACCTAGGTCAGTTAGGCTTTTCCCCACACTGGCATTTAGTAGTAAAGGAGGCTCTGTTCAAGCCCTAAATGTCAGCTTCTAGAAAACATGGGAACAGGTGACATCCTGTGCCTGGCAGTGAGCACTCTTGGGGCACTTCCTTGAGGCAGGCAGATGCTCTGCTGGGGGTATTAGCCCCAAAGAAATGTCCACTAGATTCGGAAGAATTCAATCTATGAGTTTATTACCTTCCATTCCTCAGGGAAATGCCTAACTCCTCCCTCTGATGTGGTCAAAAGATGACCGTTCTTTAAACCCGCCATTAGAGCTGAGCACCAATGCCTTCTTCCAGCAGCGCGGTCCACATCCATCCTGATGCCTTCTCTTCTGCCAGCTAATCCCTCCTCAGGGCTCCTGTCAGTTAATGGTCTCATCCCCTGAGGCACCATATGTTTAATGACGTCCTCTAAAGAGGCGGAATCTCCCTTAACTGTCCTCTAAGTTTTGAAAAGAGTTTGTCTCCTTCATAATGTTGGGGAAAAAAACCACAACTTTTGCTCTAATGCAGCCAGTGAGCTAATGGGCCATCTTTCCCAGGGAAGAGAAAACAAAGGTTCTAGCCATTTGTACGGCTTGAGAATCCTGCTGAGCTGTGATGACTCCCAGCCTCGGCTAACTATAAAGGAGCTCAGAATTGCCTGCTCAGTGGTTGTCCTTTGTTCTGTCTCCTGTACTACCTGAATTGTCTTCCCCGCTCACTCAGACACCCTGAGCCAGAAATTCTTCTCCCGAGGGGGAGGGGCAAGAGATGGATTTGCCTATCTAAGTCATCATAATTCACTGGAGTGATGTTGCCTTCAAGGCAACATAAATCTGTGTTATGGGGCTTATTAGAAGCTGGTATTCCAGAAGCACGAAGGCATTTTCAGTGTAGGTTAGTTTAAGTGTGAGAATTCTTCTACTTTTTTTTTTTTTTTTTTAAATATTGTCCCCTACTTGTTCTGCTCACAGACTGGTTATTACTTAATATCATTGAGCTTTACAGTTAAAAGCCACACAGTTAGGTCCCCGCCCGGTACTTCCATATCACTGTTTTCAATTGCCCTGGATGAAATACAAATGCAGTTTGAGAAGTGGCTTGCCCCCGACACCTTACATAACTGCACTGTGATTTTGGCTTTTGTTCCTCTCCAGATCTGGGGCTGAGAGCTGACAACACAAGCCAGGCAATTCCGACTGTCTTCCTCTCAACCAAATTAACACACTCCTCAGGCATCATTCTGAACAATGCTTCTGGATCCTGGCTGCAATTAGAATCAGCAGGGAGCTTTAAAAAAAAAAAAATCAATGCTCAGGCCCCACTCCAAATCAATTAAAATAGATTTTTGAGGCGTGGGCCTCCGGCATGGGAATTTCTATAAAGCTTCTGTGATTTTATCAATGTGCAGCCATAGATGGAAATCACTGTTTTAAACATAACCCGAATTAATGATTATAGGTTTTGCTTGCATAGGGAATGTTAATTTAATATTCGTATAAAACTTAAGATAGTCATGCTTTGAGTTCAGTAAAGCCAACAGGAAGCTAGAATTGTATAGGGTTAAGTAAGCTGCACGCAGAAAGAACAAATGTAGAGAGATTGACTCCAGGATTGCCTGAGTTAGAAGACCTTTGGGAGTCTGAAAGCAATAAGGTAGACAATGAAATTAGAGCAAGTCAGCTGAAGCAATCTGTTTCCTATTCAACAAATTTCTAACAAAGACAAAGCCCGTGAATACAGAAGATTGTTAGCCTTCTGTCAAACTCCACCTCCATAGTTACCTGGCAACAGCCAGGTATGCTCCTCCCAGCAGCTACCTGGCTGTTGCCCACTATTATAAAAGGGACTGTCTGGCCCCTCCTCTCTCTCTTGCCCCTTGACCCGTGTGCCTGCAGGTTGTATCTGCCCCTCTCCCCTTTCCCTTCTCTCCACGTGGTCATGGCCGGCCTCCACCTCTCTCTGCTCTCCCTCTCCTCTCTTCCGTCCGCCTAAATAAATATTCCTTTCGTGGAACCCTCTGGCCTGGCGTCTTCTGTTCCAAGCTGCTGTGCGGCAAAAAAATAACAAAGATGACCCCACTTCTTCTTCAGTTTCTCCATGTAGGGAGCCTAGAACTGAAGCCAGTAGTAGTCTAACTGCTGGAAGGAGCAGACGATGAGATTAGACACAAGTGCACAGCCTAGGGACCACAGAAGCCTGCAGCAGCATCTCGGGAACTGCATGACAAATGGAAGAGTCCATCTCAAGGATGCTGTTCCACACACTACCCCTCCTGATGGATCCCTGGACTGCTCCTGTAGGCAATTGTTTATTGGCCACAACTATGTTCCAGGAAAGATACCCTGACTGCTAGGGTCTACAGCTTCCTGGGGAGGCGGAGTGTGCCTTTCTGAACTTACTTGCCAAGTCCATGTGTCCCCCAAATGACGTTTCTCACAGAAAAGGTGGAATTTACAAGTCTTAAAACATCTTTATTATTTTAAGGACGGGTGTATGTGTAAATATTAGCTACAAATGATTACATTTATAGAAAATAGATCCAGTGACTTTGAAAATGTAATGTTTTACATTTGTCTAGAAAACGGGCTTCTCTGAGGGATTTTGGAAAGCTAAAGTTGCTGATACATAGCTGCTGAGTGACAGTTTATAAATGTGGTGGTCACTGGTTCTAAGCCCAGCCACACTTTTCTGGAAGGCCATGGTGGGAACAGGAAGCAATGAACCTTGTGGAAAACTGCCCTATGGATCTCAGGGAGTGGCATGTTCATGTCTATAGAGACCTTCATGAGAAGAACTGAACAAAGGGCATGAGACAGTGTCTTGTCAGGTTCTTGTCTTCCTCCAAGAATAAAGTGGGCACACAGAGAAGGGTGAACGTTTGTTTATTTGTTTAGTGTGTGTGTATGTGTATGTATGTATATATGTGTAAGTATGTATGTATATGTTTGTATGTATATATGTATGTATTATGTGTGTGTAAGTATGTATGTATATGTATATGTGTATGTATGTTATGTATGTATGTATGTACCATGGCATCCATGTGGAGGTCAAAGGATAATTTATAGGATTTAGTTCTCTCTTTCCTTGTAATCCCAGGGCTTGGCCTCAGTTCAGCAACCAAGTCACATGTGCTTTTACCTGGTAAGCCATCTCCTTGGCTCCCGGAGGACTTTTCTATACCAGGTGAGAGTGACAGTGTGGATGGAAAAATTAAAATTTAGCAGCAGGATGCCAACCAGGAGGGGTTGTTGGCAGGTGTTCCAGCTGTGAGCTCTCAGTGTACCTGGGGTGCCAACTAAAGGCAACCTCCAAAGGAGCCCATAAAGAACAGGTCGTCCAAGAGAGTAAGAGACACAGAAGCAGAAGCGGTGGACTGATGGGCTCTCTCAGTGGGCTTGCCCCGAGGCTAGACCAAGTGTTCCTGCTGGAGTCACGTCTGTTCAATCTTCCTCTGATGAGCAGGTCTGGTGAGTGGAAGTGAATCCCCTGCTGAAGAGCTGGGGCTCTGGTCCAAGGGCCAGACTGCTGACAGGGCTGTGCCCAGGGGTTTCTATAGACCCCGTGGGATCTGATTGGCTGAGTGTATGCATGCAAATGAGATGAAGAAGAAAGACCAATCAACTGCTAAACTCAGGAGAGTTCTCCATCAGACTTACTGCTGCATTCCCCTTTCCCCACTCTCTCAGTGACGCAGAGAAGTGGGAAAGGTGGAACAAGAAATGTAAAACTGTAGAGTCCTTGCATTCATTCCTTCTTCTATCCCTGATTACAGTGGCAGTAGGGGTGTCTCCTCCCTGTATCCTCACCCTTATCTAGCATTAGACAGCAAGACATGCCTCTTTTGGGAGTAGAAATGGATAACCTAGATGCTAGCCCTACTTCTTTTTGAAATCCCACCATCTACAGACCAAGCCAGATCCAGTCTGGATTAACTGGGGCTTGAAGTCGGATGGCTCAGACTCTGCTTAGATCAGAATCACCTAGTTCCTAGGTCAGATCTTCCTCTGTGCATATCCAAGGTGATCAGATGTCACGGGAGGTGACAAGATGCTGCTCAAACTGACAAGAGACCACAAGTCCATTTAACATAGACTCCAGTATCAGCACTGGACAGAACATCCAGCTTTACATAGAAATGACCTTCTCCAGATCATGAATGACAAAGAAGAATGAGAGCTCAGAAGCCCCAACTCCCAAATCAGTATTCCTTATATCATACACCCCACTCTTGGTTGCCATAATTTAATGAGGACTAGAGTATACATATAATGTGGTCAACATATTTTTTAAGGAGGGTACTCAAGGAAGTTTGTGCTAGTCAAGGTTCTCTAAAGGAACAGAACTGGCAGGGTGAAGACATATGTCAAAAAGGGATTTATTAGCTTGATTTACAGGATTCAGTCCAGTCCAGTGGTGGCTGACACAAACTGAAAGAAGCCAAAAATCTTGTAGTTGCTCAGTTCACAAGACTGGATGTCTCAGCAGTTTCAATAAGGCACTGAAGGTCTAGGGGATCTCTTGGAGCACTGCCTGAGAGACTCCTGGAGCATTGCCTGGGGGACTCCTGGAACACTACCTGGGGACTCCTGGAGCACTGCCTGGGAGACTCCTGGAGCACTGCCTAGGTGACTCCTGGAGCACTGCCTAGGAGACTCCTGGAGCACTGCCTAGGAGACTCCTGGAGCACTGCCTGGGAGACTCCTGGAGCACTGCCTAGGAGACTCCTGGAGCACTGCCTGGGAGACTCCTGGAGCACTGCCTGGGGGACTCCTGGAGCACTGCTTGTCTTCAGTCTAAGTTGGAATCCAGTAGAAATGGTTCTAACATTGGTGAGGGAATGCCACAGCAACAGAATAGGGGGACTTGCCACTGAGGGTGAAGGGAAGCAGGCAAAAGGCAAAGTTTCCTTTTTCTGTATCCTATGAGGGCTGGCACAGAAGGTGCCATGGATATTCAGGATAAGACTGCTTGTTTCAAATGATCTGGTCAAGAAGATCCCTCACAGAGTGCCCAGTAGCTTGGGTTTCAGTTGATTCCAGATGCAGTCAAGTTGACAACCACAATTAACTATCACAAAGTGATATTGTTAAGTATGGGCAGGTGGACAATCTAGGGTTTATATTGGATGGAAGTAAACAAAGCAAAGAATCAGGGTAGAGAGACACTCTGCCCCAGACAGTGGGGACAGCCAGCCATCCCATGGCGATATGGAGAGTCTACAAAGAACTAGAAGAGAGGCAGCACTTCAAAAGAAACTCACGGCCCCAAGTTTGTATTGAAACTATTCGGAGAAAGAAGAGAGTCTGCCTGTAAACTGCATTAACCAGTCAGCGGCTTAAATGTTCTTTGTTCCAGACAGACGAAAGCAAAGAAGAGGACTTTCAAGCCCAGAACCCCTAGCGAGAAAACATATACTCAGTTGATTCATTTAGCATAATGCCAACCAGAGAGAGACCTGCAGGCCATGAAGGGCCATGGTTGTTCTACAAGGGAAGAAACTGTTCTATATCAGTGAAAAGCAAGCTACGACAGTGATCATTCCCGGGTCAATCCAGGGCCAGAGCAGGGGAAACGGTTTCTCTGGTGCAGGCGCAGTTCCCACGGACCACTGGCAGGGTATGGCTGCTCTCTCCTCCCCCACCTTCAGGGATATTATAAGAGAGGAAATCTGAACAAGGCTTTTGAATGGGTTCATTTTGTTTACCATTGTAACCTGAGCACCTCACAAGCCCCAGGGCTTGCTGTCTGATGACTGGTCTGAGCAGGCTGCTCACAGCTCAAGCCTGGTTTCCCTCCAGTACAAAGTCAAAGAGAAAACAGAGTGGGTTCCGGATGTGAGGGGTTAGAGGTCAAGTGGAGGCCACAGCCCTCCATTCACTATAGAAACTAGAGTCCTGTTTAAGGGAAGAAGACTGATTTATGTCAAATCAGAAGTAAGCTGGGAGTCCCAGACGTGGAGCACCAGGGAGAGTTCACACAGCAAACAGCAGTCCTACCTGGGGACAGACTGCAGGCAGTGGTCGCTGCAGACCAATCTCCCCAGAGATGTCCTCCATCCAGGCTCTTCCCACACCCCTCACAAGCTGGCAACAGGTCTATTAAAGGCATTTCTGAGGGAGGGAAACCGGGTTGAATAACCATGCCTCTGGTTGCAGCCTTAGGGCTGTCACAGTCCTGGGAAAGCCCTTGTCCCCCTCACTCACTGAATATTTCTGAGGCAGGCTCTCACCAGGCACAGAGCCCACAGGAGCTCCGAGGACCAGAGAAGCACACAACATGCACAGAACACCGACCCTGCTAACAGCAGACACTCAGAAACTGCTTTTCCTAGGATACGCTAACTGCTCACGTGGGCCCACAGGGTGATTGAACACAGGTTAAGAAGGCTGTCATCTCTCCATCATTTTGTATCTGTCCCCAGCTTTTTGAGTTGATAGATCCCTATTCATCTCTACACAGAGCCATATTAATCACTTAAGGAGTGTCTGTCTAAAACTTTATAGTACAAGGATGGTTAGCACTAAATGTACCTGGTCTATCTCATCCCTCTTGCAAACTGCAGTTTTGTGAGTAATTAAGCTATTTTATTGTTAGATGCTTACAACATTCTGTTTCAGACCCCTGAAAAGGCACCTGCGAGTCTCTAGTCATTGTCCTAAACCCTAGATTCAACAGCTCATCCCGTGATGGCGTCACCACCCAAACAGGAGCAATTACCCCTTTGATTGAAATTTCCCTGCTTCCCACCACCAATCAGGAGCAGCCATGAGACTGAGATAATGACCATCCAAATCTCAATTTGGCCAAGACTACTTTGCCCCCTCCCCCAATCTTTTCTCTATTTAAGACTAACACTCTTGTCAGCGCCCCAGATGATAGGTTGAGATTCTTGATTTCTATCTTTGGGACATGGCCATGCTGATTAAAATCTCATTTTTTTTTTTTTGGCTCTTAGAGCAAGTAGCGGGAGCTAATTTGTTAGACTTGGCCCATCCCCTACCCACTCCCCAACTCCCCCTACACCCAACCCTTCCACCCCCATGCTCTCCCACCCTCCCCATGCCTCTGTGGCCTGGGACACTGCTTACATTCTCAGATAGAAACACCCTCCTCCTCGTGGCTAAACGAGAGCAGCCTGTACCGTGCTCTAAATGCCTCCATATTATATGAAGCAATGTTTTTTCCAGTTGTGCCTTGCCACATCTTGCGACTCCATCTTCAGGCAGTGTTTGGACTGTATTGAGTATAGAGGTGACACAGCACCTTGGTGGACATAAACAACACCATCCATCCAGTACCACCCCAGGCACAAGCTGATAAATACTTATTCCTGAAAGCAGAAAGGGTACTACCCTATAAATTTATTAAGGTAAGTTAGGTCTATAGGGGCACTTGGTTTATTAAAAATCATCTGAGGAAAGAGTGCAGCTCCCTCACTTGGACCGCATAACAGGAAGACACCTAGCATTCCAGTGCCAATAGCCCAAAGGGCTCCCAGACAGAGAACTCCTGACTGTCCCAGGGGCTTCTCTTGGATCAGTCCCTGAGGCTGACGTGGTCCATCAGATTGCTGTCTATCCACCTGTGTATCCACTTGCCTGCCCGTGGTCCTGTCTCTCACTCTCTACCACACTTTTTTTTCTTCTTCCTTCTTCCTTCCTTCCTTCCTTCCTTCCTTCCTTCCTTCCTTCCTTCTTCCTTCCTTCCTTCCATCCTTCCTTCCTTCTTCCTTCCCTCCTTCTTTCCTTTCTTCCCTCCTTCTTTCTTCCCTCCTTCCCTTCCTCCCTCCTTCCCTCCCTTGCTTCCTTTTTTCCTTTCTTCCTTCCTTTATTATTTTTGGTTTCTCTGTGTAGCCATGGCTGTCCTGGAACTCACTCATTGGACTAGGCTGGCCTTTACCTCCCTAGTGCTATGATTAAAGGCATGCACCACCCACCAAATGGCTTAGCCACAGGATTTAAAGTGAGTTCTTGGACAACAGGAAGTGAGAGGAGGTAGTATATTAACATTTAGATAATGGAGAGAATCTTGCCATTCCTTGACCCTTCTGGTAGCTAAAGTGTTGTCACAGAAAGCCTTCTTGAAATACGTAAAAGAAGACACCTTGACCAACGACACAGAAGGCACTGGTCCTCTGGTGACCTGAGTTGCCACACCAGCTTGTTATGTGACAGAGAAGTAAACACTTGTCTCACTTAAGCTATTTTCAATTTAATCTTGCAACAAAGTGTTATCCAACAAATAACAGCGAGGGAATAGCAGTACTTGCTGCCTCAACTCCACGTGGTCTTCCCTAGAGCACAACAAGTTATTATCAGTTTGTGTTATAGAAACTATGGCTGGGAGAGATCATTGTCTTGCCTAAGGTATGTGATGAAACCAGTAATGAGATTTGAGATCTTCATATCAACTGTTCGATGCTTTGTTTATTTCATTAGATTTAGAAGCACCCAGGAGATTGGAGAGGTACACCCCTGGTGTCTGTGACATTTCCAGAAAGGATCACTGAGAGAATAGGACATACCCCAAATGTGAATGGCACTGCCCCATTGCCTAGGGTGGAAGTCCTTCCTGGCCACCAGGATGTGAGCTGCTCTGCTGTGTCAGGCCCTTCCTGCCGCGACCGAACTGAGTTGTCTGAAACCATGAGCCTAAGTAAACTGTTCTCTTTTAAGTTCTTGATGTCAAATAATTTGTCACAGTGTGGTGGTTTGAATATGCTTGGTCCAGGGAGTGGAATGTGGTGGTTTGAATATGCTTGGTCCAGGGAGTGGAATGTGGTGGTTTGAATATGCTTGGTCCAGGGAGTGGAATGTGGTGGTTTGAATATGCTTGGCCCAGGGTCTGGCACTATTACAAGGTGTGGCCTTGTTGGAGTAGGTGTGTCACTGTGTGTGTGGGCTTTAAAATCCTCATTCTAGCTGCCTGTAAGCCAGCCTTCTCCTAGTGGCCTTCAGATGAAGCTGTAAAACTCTCAGCTCCTCCTACACCATACCTGCCTGGATGCTGCCATGTTCCTGCCTTGATGACAATGAACTGAACCTCTGAACTGATAAGCCAGTTCCAATTAAATGTTTTCCTCTATAAGAGTTACCTTAGTCATAGTGTTTCTTCACAGCAGTAAAACCCTAAGACACACAGAAAAGCAAAAGCCTCATTAATAATCCAACCAGGTTCAAGGGATACCCACTAGCTTCCAATCCTCCCTCTGTCTAGGTCACTTTTATTATTTCTTCCATTCAGATGAATTTTCACCAAATCACCCATACTCCCGACTGTGTCACCAGCTCTCAGGCCAGTCATCCCGCTGACTCTTGGTCTTGATTATGTATTCCCAAACAACCCTAGTAGTAGGTGTGTACATCTACACAAAATCTAGGGTCACAAAATCTAGATGTAGACAACATCCACTTTTTTCAAAGATCTTTCATTGTGTTCTAAAAGGGAGCAATTGAATCATCCTTTTACCTCATCACCAACTTAACTTGACTCTCTCATGTACAAAGAGCCTAGGAATTCTTGACGACACCAGCACTTGGAGAGCCCAGAGGACCCTCAGCTTTGTCATTAGTGCTGTCTAGACATCTTAGCAGCCCGGCTCCCTTGGGCTCTCCCTGGGATTCTGCGTCAGAATGCTGCTGCTATTTCATCTTTTCTTCAGACCTTTGCCTGACTGCTTGGGGAATTGTGAGCTACGCCCTGTTTACAGACTCTGCAGTCACTGTTCTCCCACCGGGCTCTCTCTTTGGGTTATGAATCACTTCTAGGGTATAGCGTTTGAATAATTCAGATCTAAAATATTGATTTTTATTCCTCACAGACAGGACACAGCTTTACACATGCCTTTGGATTTAGTGGGCATCGTGAGGTTCCGATGATTGAAACTCACAAAGACTTAGAAGGTCCTTTTGTCTACAGATGACTGAAGCCCACAAGGAGACAAGGATGCTGGTCCAGAGGGTTCCCAAGGCATCCCACAGCTTTGTGCTAGACCTGGGGATTAGAGGCAAGGTAAAAAGTCATGTACAAACATCATCTCAAATAAGCAAGACCACAGAACTCAGGCAAGTATCACCAAAGCCTTCCTCTTTCTTATCACCATCCAGGAATCTCTATTTGTAGCCTTGTTGCTACCAAAGGGTATACCCTCATGCCTGAGGGTCAGGCTCCTCCCTCAGTATTTCTCTTGCTTCTGGTTTCTGTTCTCATGAGTTATCATTTTTTTTTTTTTTTTTTTTTTTAGGACAGGAAGCCACCCAGAGAACTCTTTGACCTGAGACTCTGAGGCAACCCTTTCTCTTTCCCAACCTATACTCTCTTGGTGGGTTGTTCACATGCTTACTTAGTTCTGCCTTCTGCCTGTGTCCCTTAACTGGATGTTTCAGTCAAGTCCTATTCATTGAGCTTCTGACCCACATGTCCATCTTGCTTGTGGATCTATAAGCCTAGATGTCTCCCAGGCTCCTCCCACTCTCCATGACACTGCCCCACCCCACACACACTCATTTCCAATTCTAGTGGGACTTTTGGACACACTAGTGGTGTAAATAATGACACAGACTTTTTAATATTTTAAAGCTTGGACCTTTTAGCTAGAGAAGCTTCCCAGCCAGTATCTAACTTAACCTGACACTGCGTCCTGCCATATGGCCAGCTCTACCTTTCTGTTCTGCTCTGGTCAATCTGTCCACCTCCTTGTCCTCTGGCAAATCTCTTGCATCTCATTTCTCCCAGTCTCTTTCTCTGTCTCTCTCTTTCTCCTTGAGAAGTTTTGCCCTCTATTTCCTGCCCAGCTATTGGCCACCAGATCTTTATTACAGCTAATCATATTCAATTCTAAATTGCCTCTAGCTAGTAAGGAAGAAGGAATATTTATAAAATATGAGACCAGTGATGGGCCATAGAAATAATGACACCAAGATCCTGCCAGTATTTACCTCTCTGCGGATACAGAATTAACAACTGAATATACAGAGATACACTTTTCACACAATGTACCCCAACACCAAACTATGTCTTATCTTATCTCCCTTGCTGACATCTCCATCACCCACATCTGAAGCTGAGTCAGTGTAGTGGGATGCACTGTCCAGTGACCTTTAAGTCATTCTTCCCTCCATTTGCCTTCTAAGTATGTTGCAAATAGGTTCCTAACAGAGCTGTCCTCCAGCATTCTTGTTCCTCCAACTCATTTCCTGCACAACTACAAAAGTAATTGCTACAGTTTGGAGCTGGAATGTTCTGCAAAGGCCATACATTAAAGACTTAGTCCCCAGCTAGACACTGTTGAGTGATAGAACCTTTAGGGGGAGGGGCCTAATGGGAGGTTTCAGGTCATTGGGAATGAGCCCTCAAATGGACTAATGGGACCCTTGCCCCTCCTTTTTTTTGTTTTTGGTTTGTTTCTGTGCCACACACTGACACTGTCATTTGATACCTTATCATGTTGGTGTGGGGCAAGTAGACTGTTCCACCAGCAGAAGACCTGGTAAGTTTAAAGCAGATTTTAAAAACCGGGGGAATTTTTATAATTGAGAATGGTGGGCATTGGAACCAGCTCCCTATGTGTCCTGGAACATATAATCACAACATCCCACTGAGAGGGCCATGACAACCAGTCACGTAGGGACAACACCCGGAGTCCTTCCCCACACAAGTAAAGCATCTCTAACATCTGAGACTGAGCCGATGGGAAGCTTCTACCCCTGGATCCCACCCACAAAATTTTGTGAGGTTCCTATCCACGTGGAATAAAGTGCACAAGGTATTTCACCAAGAACTGTCTGTGGGTGACTGTCTTTTTTGGCTGTGACACTCCAGGGAAGAGTTTTCTCTCCTGAAGCATTCATCTCTGGACTTTGGTCAGCCAGGTTCACACTCTTGCCGCATCTGCTTGCCACTACATTTCACCATTTGCCCAGTCATTCTGTCTCCAGCTTCTGGCCACCCACCACAGCTAGATGCTACTGCTGCCACTAGCGATACAGTTGCAACAGTAACAGAAGAGATTCAGCCGCCTGCTCTTCCCTGGCTTCCCCTTGGAGAGCTGTAACACTTTGGCCAGAGCCCCTGGGATCCTTTTGCTCTGACCAGACTTAGGATCCTCAGATTGTGTCCTGCTTCCCCTGAGTGGCACTCCAGCATCCCAGTGGTGAGGCAAACACACAGCCCGACATGTTGGCATAATGTTATTGTGCACTATGTAAAGGTTGTTCTTGTATTATTCAAATGTTGATTTCTCTGCTCCCACATCTGGTTCCAAAAGACATGGCATTATAGTGCTTACTCTGAGAATCAAAGTTGTATAAACCTTACTCCCCAATTATTCTCTGATTGGTCAAAAAAAGAGATGATCAGCTAGTGACTGACCAGAGAAAAGAATAGGACTGGACCTCTGATTCCAGTGAGGGGAGGGAGAGAAAGAGAGAAAGAGAGAAAGAGAGGATTGGCAACAACAAGGAGAGGGTCCACGAGCCACCAAGAGAACATACCTGGAGCAGAGCGAGAGTCAGATCGATACTGAAGTGCAAGTATCTCAGGGATTTTGGCTGGGAAGTAGCCAGATTATTTTAGAGGATTGGAATAGATTAATAACTGCTCAGTCATTGTGCTGTAAATCTTATTAAATAAGTCTAATAATCTCTGTCTCATTTATTTGGGAGCTAGCCAGGGTAAAGAAAGAGCTGTCACTTTTAAAATTGCACTAACATTATCACATGCTCAAAAACATGGGCCAGGGACTTTGTTGAAAGCTTTAAGCCCAAATAAACCTTTTCTCTTTATAAGTGGACTCTCTCAGGTCTTTGTTATAGTTACGAAAAGCTGACTGACTGACACAGTAATCTTTTAAAATATAAATCTAATCATATTGAGATTTTATAATTTTTTCAATGGATCACTCATGCTTACAGTCTAAATTCATTGGCAGGCGTGTAAAGCCCTTGCTGGTCTTGCTCTGGCTATCCTGTGGTCTCCATTTCACTTCCTTTATTCTCCAGAAGTTACACAGTCAATTTGAGAGCCCTTTTGGGAAACAGAGTTCCCGGATTCTCAAGTCCCTATATAACATGGGGAGATATAATATATACACATTCTTCCTTATTTATTTACTAATTTTTCAATGTCTGACTATATTACTAATTTGGCTTTGAGCTCCTGAACTCGTGAGACCCTCTTGCCTCAGCTTCCCATGTAGTTAAAACTACAGGGACATTCCATTACAGCCTGGTCTGTGGTAAGCCATGTCTAACTTAAATACCTATTACACTATGTCTTGTAAATAACTGTTCTATTGAATTAGAGAATAGTTATGAGAAAAAGGCCTGCACACTTTTGTTTACAGATCAAGTCTTCTTCCTGAATTTCTTGAATGTGCAGTTCTTGGCACCTGGGTATACAGGGATCATTCATAGACGGGACTGACTGTGTTCTCAGACTTCTGTGATCCCATGCCTCTGGGCTTTGCCACATTGCCCCTTCTGCCTTGGATATTTCACCAGCACAATTCCCTCTGTCCTCCTCCAGGAAGTTTTGCTGACCTCCTTGTCCTTCATGGCACCCAGAACACACCATCACCTGAAAAGTCTCTGCTGGACTAAACAGGATAAACTGCATCCTGTTTTCTGTGTCCTGTCTGGCAGTGCACCTAACACAGCACAGGTGCTCAGTAAGTGTGTGCAGAAGGCATTTCATAGAGTGTCAAGGCTTTATGGAATGCTAGGGTGCCTTCCTCCCATGGACCGCTGGCTCTGACCCTTCTATTTTGTCAAGGTTCTGTATTGGTAAAGCGGGGGAGGGGACAAGAACAACTTTAAGTCAAGAAGTGAGGGTATAAGTCAAGAAGTGTACATTCTTAGCTCTCAGTTCAATACCTAGGACCAAAAAAGACAAGAAAGGAACAAGTAATTTATACCAATAAAGGCAGTTCTCTTTATTAAAAAAATGAAGTATTTTGTTTTTTAAATTATGTAGAGGGGGATTTTAATTGATGTGTTGTGGGGTTGCTATGTGGACATGAATGCTAGTGCCCTGGGAGACCAGAGGTGGTGGATCCCAGAGCCAGAGTTAGAAATAATTGTGAGCTGTGTAATTGTTGGGTAAAAGTGGAGGTCCTGCGGCTGCCCTGCCATAGAGTTAGGGCCATGCAGGGCGGATGCCAGGCTGTGAGGAGCTGCTATGGGGACACCGCTCTAGGGGTGGGGGAGCACAGTAATGAGGTCCTGGGGGAGCTGGAACTAGCTGGGGGGGAGGCAGTCCCCAGGGTCTGCAGGGCAGCCAGGGACTGTCTGGTTCTCAGGCTCTTGGGCACCCAGGAGCTGCTGGAAGCCGCAGAAGAGCAGATAACAAAGTGGGGGCCCACGGGGTTGGACTGGCCCATGGCTGAAGGGGAGAGGGAGAGAGAAACTCAGGCTGTAACCAAGGGGAGAGTCCTTGGCTTGGTCACGGGTGGCTGGCTTGGGTTGGTCGTCTCCATGGCTGGGAACACAGAGAGGTCTTCTGCGGCAGATTAGTCGGCAGCTCTGTAAGTGAAGGCCTATTCCATGGTTCCCCAGAGTGGATCTCGATGAAAAGAAACAGTCCATGGTTTTAAGATGTTTATTGTCATGGTGGAGAGTAGGTGAGAAACCATACCCCATTTTCTCAGAGCAGGCCTGAGGTTAAACACCTTTTGCAGGGAGGCGTTCTGGGAAGGAATGCTTAATTGGCTAAGCCCTTCCAGCCTTTAGGTACCTCGTTAATATGGAGATCTGTCTTGAGGCTACATGAAGTCCTCTACTTGTGGAGGGGCTAGGGGGTGTTGCCCTACGTGACTGAAGGACTCAAGGACGTGAAATCTATAGAAGGCTATGGCCTTGTGTCAGGAGCCTAGTGTCTGGGGGTATGGTGAAATGCCTGCCAGGGTCACCTGAGTCCCACCTGGGACCCCTCAGGATCACTGGGGTTTCTAGCCTGTGCTTGACCAGAAAACAGGCTGCCTTTCAAGGTCCTACATGTAATGTGTGTGCTAGGAACCAAGCTCGGGTCCTCTGGAAGAACAGATCCAGTTCTTAACTGCTGAGTCATGTCTCTAGCCATCTCCTATGATTTTTCCATGTGGAAATATTCATTCATTGATTCACTGAAGTAGCATGAATCACAGCAACTGTAGAACATCTTCTCAAGGTCAGGGTCTATATTAAATATTTGGGATGCACAGCCGAGAAAGAGCTAAGTATATAGGAGGAGAGGCAGGTAGACTGGTCCTGACAAGATGATGTGCTAGTAGCTGCAGATGAGAAGGCATGAGAAGGGCGGCTGGGTGAGACCCCCTTTTCTCTAGCCGCTAGTCTCTCATTACCCCTAGATTATAATTAGCTTTGACTGTGTTCCTTACACTCACTATAGTCAGACTTCCTTGATCACGGAGACTGATACTTGTCTTTGCATTCATTCAGCATCATTTATTAAGTGCCTAGTGTATGCAAAGCCCTTTTAGGTTCTATGGTAACTGCAAATAATAATAATAGTGACTCAACATAGCCTTTGTGGGGTACACAATGTGGTTCATTCAAAGTTTGGAACATAGTAGAATAGGGAAGCACTTTTTTTAATTTTAATTTTAAAAATATATACGTGGGGGGGCAGATATGTAGGAGCATGCATATGGAATCCAGAGGACAAGAATCTAGATGAATTGTCCACCTTGTTTCTGACTGATCTGGAACTTACCAATTAAACTGAGTTTGTTAATCAATAAACCCCAACAATACCCCTTCCAGTCTCTGCCTCCCTAGCACTAGGATCACAAGAATTTATGTCTAGCTTTTTCTTGGAACTCATTCTATAGACCAGGCTGGCCTCAAACTCACAAAGACCCGCCTGCCTCCACTTTCCAAGTGCTGGGATTAAAGGTGTGTATCACCAGCAACCAACTCCTTTCTTTCCTTCTTAACACAGGTTCTGACTGTTGTGTTCAGGTCAACAGTTTCAAGGCAAGCACTTTACTGCCTCAGGGGAGTGCTTAAATGAATAAAGTAGAGTTAGAGGGAAGTTCCGTCTTGATGTCTAGAGAGCAGCCATGGGAAAAGTAACCTTTATTCAAGGCTAGTTTAAGGGCACAGCTAAGACCAATGCAGAGTTGTAAGAACTAATCAGGGAAAGTGGGGGTGAGAGGAGAGTGGGGTCTCTCCATCTAATTGGCTTCAGGCAGTCACAGAACCCTTCCCAAGACCATGAAAGTGATGAGGACTCTTATGAAGTATTGGCATTATTGAGGATGCAAGAAGACAAAACAGGTAGAATCCAGTTTTGAATCAGGTCCAGAATCAGAGTTCTAGACCTATGGTAGAGAAATACTTGCCATCTCTCCAGATTGTAATGGGTGTCATGGCTGTCTGATGCACAGGACCTTAATTACCGAAGCCAGGAAAACTTGAAGCAAATGTAGTAGGTGGTGGCTTTCTCCTTCTACAGGCTGCTAGTCACTGGCCCTGTATAGAACAACATGAAGGAAAAAATGTAAACAAAGCAAAAGGATGGATTAAGAAATAAGGAAATAAGGCTGTGTTTGAATTAACAAACTTTATTGAGCAGAACTGGTCATCCAGCAGCTTCCTGGTTAGCTTTTGTCAGGCCTCCCGTCTTAAGGCTCTGTCATAGTGGATCCAATGTCATAGTGACTTCTCAATGGCACATGCCTCTAGAGCCTGCAGCCAGAGGAACAACCAGTTAGACTATAGCAAGAGTTTAGCATTTTTATCATCTGAAACTCAGCAAACTTGTATCTGCTATAAGACATCCCCTGTGGTATATGAGCAGTTGTATTCTTGAGCAAATCATGGCTTTTGCCCTTTAAAAAGTTTTATATCTGTTTAGAAGCTGTACCCCTATAGTATCTCCATTGGATATAAAGAGGGGGGAAAGCTGCTGTGCATACCGCCCAGTGAAATGTCACTCTGCTTTTATTTAAATGGTTAACTGAGCTTTACCGTATAGTGCCAATAGTTTAAAACATTATCTGTTTGCTTCAGCGTTAGGATGGACTTTTTAAACGATGTGTCTGCAGTGAAGTGAAGAATTGCAGTGCCCTTCAAAGGGAATGCAATGTGCCCAAAGCCAGCCTCCTTTTCTAACATCTACAGTTTTAAAATGTCTTCTTGGTTATCAGCTTCTAGGTTGGGTTGTTTGTTTGTTTGTTTGGTTGGTTGGTTTTGGTTTGGTTTACTAATCCAGATACCTTGGGCAAGACTAATTATTTGGGAATATGTATTAGTTGGGGCATTGATACATTTTATTAACTTCTATAGGGCTGTGAAAGGGGTCTTGGTTTTTGGTAGAAGTTCTGGCTGGAAGTAGCCCGGAGACCCTACAAGAGATGGGCATTTATTTCACTGTGCTCCAGAATCCAGGCTCCTAATACATGGCGTGGAACTCCATTAACCTGCGCTGTTCAGTCACATAGGACAGCAGCCCCTCCCAAAGATCACAGGTAGAGGGCATGACTACAGGCCTCAGGCCCTAGGGAGATTTACATACTAATGAAGGCCAGAGGGTGGAGCCAATTAAGCATTCTTCCCAAGACCCTCCCCCCAGTTCCTCCCTCCCTATTTAACTCAGGTCTGCCCAGAGTTTCACCGGGGTACATCCAGAGCCATCTACATCCACCATGAAAATAAACCCTTTTGGAACCATGGACTTTCTCGTGTCTCTGGGGCCCCGCCATAGGAAAATGTGGAGAAGGCGTTTAATGAGCCACTGTAGCAGCAGCTGCAGCTCCTAACTTCCCGCCTAGAGGACCTTTCTGCATTCTAGCCACAGGGACCCGCATCTTCAAGCAAGCTAGCCAAGCCGCCGAGTCTGCTAAGCGGGTACAGTAACCGAGTCTCTCCCACGGGGTGCTGCCGGGGCCTTGGGGCCTCTTTCTTCTCTCCCTCCCCTCATTTCTCTTGGCTGTGGGTCATCCAGTCAAGTGCCCACATGACCCCAGTCTCAGTCCTTCTGCGGCCTCTCAACAGCATCTGAGAGCCCAAGGTCTTGAGACCACTTGGTCCCCATCCACCTCCTGGCCCAAGGATGCCCAATCCAAGAGCCTGCACCCCCGCAGAACTACCAGACTGAGTGAGAACTCTTCCACCGGGCAGGGCCCCAGTACGCTCACCTGATGTTGTGAGGAGTAAACTCAGTCAAGATTCCCATGCTCCAGTCTCTTTGGAGCCATGGGAATCACAACAGCCCAACAAGATTCAAGAACCTACGCCTGCACCCATGTGTGAGCTAATCATCTCCCCCCTCCACCCCCCCGCAAACCTCGAATACATCTCCTTTTTTAATTACTAAAAGTCCTAATTGTTATTTTGGCCTCTTCCCCAAAAGGCACAAATTGCTTTAAAATATTTAAGCATGTAATATTAATTCACTGCCTGAAGAACTGTGATTTTTCTGTGTAATCATAAAATTATTGCTTAAATAGAACTGTCCTCTTGGTTGAGTGTGTGATAGAACCATTAGGCATTAGTAATACTGTGTTGCTTCAAAAACGAAGCCTGTTTGTTGGCTAGCGTCACTCAGGCTCAGAGCCTCCCTTGTCCAAAACGCTGTGAGTGTTGCCTGTGGAGTTCTAGGTTAACACTGGGGGGAAAAAATCCAGTGTAGACTGGAGTCTTCAGACAGGAAAGATTATCGCTATTCAGACTATGTCCCTCAGACAGGAAGCCTCCAAACTATATTGCATGTATTATAAATGTGGCATTTCATATTTTCTATGTTAGTTACAAGCTATGTGCTTTTATTGTCCTGAAATTCCTTACAACACTTCACTACAAACACATCCTTTAAAAACTCTATCCTAATGTTGAAGCTAACAGAGAATTTTTTTAAACTATAGGCACTATACGGCAAAGCACAACGAACCATTTAGATACGAGCAGAGCAACATTTCACTGGGCGGTATGTACAGCAGCGTTATTGATCTCTTTATATCCAATGGTTTAAAGTGGGATTAATCTCTAATTTCTTCTTTTATTCTCATTAGTGCCTCAAATATAATGCTAAATAAAGCACAGAGCTTCTTAATATGAGGGGGAAAAAGAAAAAGAGCTGGTACAGGGAACGAAAGTTTTCTGTTACTGAAAGCTGGTCCATGTTATGAAATTGTAAAAATAAAGAATGCAAAAGCCTGTAGGAGGAATTTCTAAGTGGGTCCAAACCAAATGACCTTCAGGTCCTCTCTAAATCTGGAATTTTATCTTGAAAACACTGAGGTTTGTCAAAAATGTTCAACCATCAACAGACGTGGTGAACTGGCTGTTGATCATGGAAATTTTCTCCAAAAATGGAAACAAGTAAATATATTTCTCATGACAGTTTCATAATAATTTGGCCCTGAACATCTGGTGGTGTGGGGACTTCTTTGCCTGATTGGCACCTGAATTGAAGCTCTTGGCCAAGCCTGGCTCTCAGGAGGAATTCCAGGGGTAAGAGGACACACTAGTGTTCATAAAAGAAGAAAAAAATGCAAAACTGTCTGGCCTGAATTGTAAGTCCATGCAGTGAACTATTATTTAGCTGTTAAATGAATTAAGTAGATTTATATGCACATACTTACATACAATATTAAGTTTACAAAGGAAAAATTCAAGATACCATTTATAGTATGACTGCTTCTGCATACTTTTTAAAGGCTACATATAAATCTGTTTGCATACTTTCCTACACGGGATTTTTTTTTTTTTCAACATACAAAGCTTTTTTTATTAACAGTAAGATCCAAGGTTAGTTTTTGTAGCCTCGGCTGTCCCTTCAGCCGAGTTCACGCTTGAACTTCTGGCCCTTGGAAACGATATAGGGTTTGGTGTGGCTGTGTGGGGTTCCTGGGGCCTTGCCAAAATGTAGGTACACCTCTCGGCCCTTCCGAGGACCAGACAGGAGCACAGTGCCTTGGTCCTTGGGAGACTCCAGAGCCAGCTGGTCAAAGGTGAGTATCTTACACCCAGCCTTGAGGATGCGACTTCTGGCCCGGCTGCTCACCCATAGTACACACACCTTCAGCTTGGACACTTCCAGAATCCACATGTCATCTGTGATTGTCCCTACAACCATAGTGGTCTTGTTCTCCCGGCCAGGAAGCTTCATCTTTCGGATCATGCGGGACAGGGACAAAGGTGGCCAGTTAGTGAGACTCATAAATAACCTCTTCAGCACAACTTGATTGAAAGTGGAGTTGGTACGTCTGGCCAGAAACCTGTATAGCTTGACTAGCAGCCGCAAGTAGATATCCTGGCTCTTGGGTTCCTTGCGACGAACCTTTTGGTCCTTGTTGTGGCAAATGTCAACACCCATGATGGCGCCTCTTGCTCAGCCAGGTCCAGAAAGACCCATGCGGGATTTTTATTTTTTAATTTCTTATATCTTTTAAGATTTTAATATAATTATATCATGTCCCCCTCCTTTTCTTCCTCCCAATCCCTTTGTATAACCGCCCCCCCCTGCTCTTTTTCAAAATCATGGTCTCCTTTTTTATTCATTGTTGTTACACACATGTAGGTATGAACATACATTCCTAAACAGATAAATACAACCTGCTCAGACTTTTATGTGTGTTTTCAGGGCTGACCATTTGGTATTGGATAACCAGTTGGTGTGCTCTCCCCTGGCAAAGACTCTTTCTCATGCTCTCAGCATTCCTTAGTTGCCCGTGGTTCTCTGTGTGGGGTTGAGACTGCAATGCTTTTTCCTGTCCACTCGCCTATTGGTGTCCCTCTTGTTCAGGTCATGTCTGGGCACCCATATTGATGAGATTTTACAGGTGTGGCCTCTGAGATTCCTAGGAGACACAGTCTCCCTTTGAGAAGCTGTTTACTAGCTGGGTGGTTGTGGCAGGAATGTCCCTGCCCAATATATTTAAATATTAGTGCAGCAGGAGGCCTGCAACTGGACAGGGAAAAGGGAGGTGGAGCTAAGAATTGCAGAGAGGGGGAGGGGAGGGAGAGGGGGAGGGAAGGGGAGGGGGAGGGGGAAGGGGGGGGCAAAGATGGAGACAGAGGAGAACCAGCGTGACTTTAACTAGCCATAAGTAGATATGAAATTAAAAGATTAGGATTATAGGGATAACTTGTCTAAATTGTGTGGGCATCTTATGATTTGCATATTTGCTGATATATAAATCTGCTTGGTTAATTATAAGCTTTAAGACTTTTGATTTTCCCCAGTGATGGGTGTTGTGGTGGCTGATGGCTGGGTGGACGGTCCTTGTGTGGGGCTAGCATGAGGCTAGCGTGGGACTAGTGTGGGGCTAGTGTGGCCAGCAGCTCTGGCCCTGCTGGAGAGCCTGCCGAGTTGAGAACACCCGGCTGGGGTCTTGTAGCCCGCCGGTGCTGGGCATAGTGCAGGAACTTGGTAGTTCTATTTGGTTTCTGGAATGTGGGACCACTGGGGATGAGAGAGTTGGCAGCAGAGCTGGGAAGCCTGCTGGCCGTCTTTTTATTACCTCCTGCTATACGTGGTGGTAGCTGACCGCCTTTAATCCCAGCAGAGATTTAATCCCAGATGAGAAGCAGAGGCAGGTGGACCTCTGAGTTCAAGTTCAAGGCCAGCCTTGTCTATAGTGTGAGTTCCAGGACAGCCACAGAGAAACCGCATCTCAAAAAAAAAAAAAAAAAAAGTAGTTTACTTTGCTAAGTTCTTACTATAGAAAGACAGAATGGAAGAGATGAATTTCCTTTTTCATTTGGAATGTTTTCATATCGATTCTATCCTCTGATTATGTGTCTACATCCTTGTCTGTTTAATGCTGACAGGTCTTACCTGGATCATGGGATGATAAGCCAAGTTTTTATTTCTTATAATTTTCTATTTAAAAATGGCTTTTATTCCCCCAAAGGCAAGAGAAAAGGGAGTGAAGGCTGATCCAGGCATCACCAAGACAGATTTTGTAGCTTCATTTCTAAGCATGCAGAGCTACAGACAAAGAAGCAGAGGATTGAGAGAAGGGCTTCTTGCTTAAGCCTCAATAAAAACAAGTCTGAGCTGGAGCAGAGGCAAGATCTCCTGGGTCTAGCATGATCTACAGCTATACCGGTAAGAGAGAAAGAAAAGGGTGGTGGGGAGGAGAATCAATCCTTGCAGAGAGACATGTCCGTTTCCCAGCTGACTGGTGGACTTACAAAGCTCTAAGCAACAAGATTCAGACATGTGCATTGTTTTCCTTTACTACTGGGACAAGACACAAACAATGTAAAGGAAGAAGGGCTACTTTGGCTCACAGCTTCAGAGACATCAGGTCTTTATGGTGTGAGGCTGTGGTGTGGCTGAATCCTTTACATCATAGTGACTAGGAAACAGTAAATATAGGATTCAGAGCAAGAGACCACACACCAAAGGACTCACCACCAGCGGCTTACCTCCTGTATCTTAGGTATTGCCTCCTAAGGCTTCCAGCACCTTCCAGTACTACCTGGGCAGCAAGCTCCCTACACAAGAGCCTCTTGGGAGGACATTTTCATATCTGGACTAGAATACCATCTCACCTTGAGATCTCCAGGATCATTCCTGAAGCAGCCATGGGAAGTTTACTTTCTTGACCCAAAAAGCCAAACACAGTAAAACATGGTACCCACACAGACCTCCTTACCGTGTATTTTGGGATTCTCATTTCTTTTCTAGGTATTCTATTGATTGAAGATGTACTTATAGAATTCAGTGCTGTGATAACTGATTAAGGGTACCAGCCTACTGAGACTAAAGGCCTAGTGCAGCCCGGGAGATTCAAAGCCGTATGAATGCGTGACCAGGTTGACCCTCTGGTTCCTCCACCAGTCCTCCCAGAGCAGCTCTCCTCTGTTTCTCTGGATTTTAATCTCTGTTCCACGCTTTGGATCGCAACCTGGCCTTGAATAGGGATCGGGGATGTCAAGGTCAGCTTGGGGCTTGCAATGGGCATTGGGAAGAATGTAGAACCCAAGAGTACTTGGCCAGTCTCATTACACTGCAGGCTCTCTCAGAAGCTCCAATTTCTCTATAACTAGTCTATCAACACTAGTAGAGAATGTGCCTCGTTCATTCTCCATCAGTATTAAGACCAGTGAGGGAACCTGTCAGTGAGCCCCTTTCCATCAGACACCACACATTTGGAGCCCTCTCTCTTGGGTGGTCAAGAGCTAATGCATTGCTCTGAGTTGGCTGTCTATCAAACTGACTTTGATCCAAGGGACATTGGAGGTTATGTGTTTCAGTGACGGTGGCATGGTGCCTGTGGGAACCAAAGGCAGGCATATTCTTAGGGGAGAGATTGAGAAGCACCCTTTCCCTGAAGGAAAGCCATCCCCCAGCAGAGACAAGAACCTTTGTGCAGGTGTCAGGCTTTTCACCCCTTGAACTTTGGAGGTGGATGCCATTTCTTCACAGGTAAGAGCAAGATGTGGTGCGTGGCAGGGCCCTGTGATTTTTGGGTGACTCAGTCCGTGACCTTTCAGGAGACATCTCAAAGAGAGAAGGTGGGGAGTCTGAATTCACTCTCTTGGATCTCAAGAGGCAGCTGTTGTCATTGCTTCTTTTCAACTCAGAAGATGAGATTTCAGTAGATCCCACCTCCTGGCTCAAGGATATAAACATTGGTCCCTGTGAAAACCTTTGGAAAGTGTAGTTACTTCCGTATTCCTGTCTCTCCCTAATCTTAAATTCTGTGTTCCTGCCCAAGCCACAATAATTCTTAGGTGCATAGTATGCCTCCTTTTATTTGCATACTTTATTACAAAAGTTATTTCTTTGCAGTATTAATTTACATGTGTGTGCTATCTCATTGTTTCTTCTGCCTTCCTTGTTTTTGTTTTTGTTTTTTTTGTTTTGTTTTGTTTTTTACTGTTCCTAACATCCATTCATGTTGCTATGCAGACTCTGTCCCACTGTGTAGTGTTCCCTGGGACGCCTGAGTGATAACACAGTGGGTGACACATTTGATGCTCTGTTTCAGTGAGGGGAGCTAAGATAGCCTTTAACGCTCACATCTCAACTGGAGATGTCTCCGGAGGAACAGAATGAGGATTTGAAGAATATATCCAGCTAGGGGACTTTCTGCATGCTCTACTGAATGTGAATCCAGAGGCCAGCGTGCTCCCTAAGGTGACTCATCACACCCGAGTGCTCCGCAGGATGCTTGCCAGTGCAGACTTCTCTCAAGTCCACCCTCTCTGCAGCAGTACACAAGAGCAGTCACATCTCACATCTGCCACCCTTGGCATCAAACTTCTCTCCATGTTTTATCCATAAAAAGAGCCACGCAGGAGCATCTTGTTGCTGTTTTAATTTGCATTTTTCATGTGACTTGTGAATCTCTATTCACATCTGCTGTGGTGGATGTGAGGTATACTGCCCAGACTCCTGCTTAAACATTAGATACCCAGATCCCAGTTACTCAGTGTTGGCCTTGACAGCATAGAAGATTCTTCATGGAGATTTCCTTTGACTAGTGATCCAGTGACTAGTCATGCAAGTGTGCAAAGTCTCAAGTTCTTGGCCCAAGTCCAGGATGTATCTGAAGAGACTAGCCCACAGCAGCAACACCCCATGGTGTTGGTAGAGGCCTGGGCTATAATGGATCACAGTTCAAACTCTTAATCTGCCCAGTCTTGTTTCTCTCTCTTGGTCACTGCAACCCATAAGGCACACCTCCAAGACTACACAGCTAAGTACCTCTGGGCCTGAAACCCAGGAAATGGAGCTATATGGGGAATTTTATTCATGTAACACCCATCTGTTTCTTTCCTCTTTCCTATTACTGTCATAAGTGTCCAAGAACCTTCCGTATTCTTCACATTAAATCCTCACTCATAAAGATATTACAGGCATAAGGGCCAGTGGAATGGCTCAGCTGGTAAAGGCGCTTGCTGTATCAGCCTGGTGACCTGAGCTCCATCCTGAGGACCCATTTAAAGGTGGAAGGAGGGATAAATTCCCAAGGGCTATCCTTAGACCTCCTCCAGCACATGCATGTCCACACTCACATATACCCACATCAAACACATATACACATGTATACACATATCACACACATAAATGATATAATAGTTTTTAGAAGATATTACAAGGCCTACATCTCTCTGCCACCAGCCTGTTAGCTTAGTCAGTGATGTATTTTTATTCGACATTTCCTAATTTTGATAATAATCAAATTTATAAAGTTTGCTTGGTGCTTTTTGCTTTTGAAGCTTTTTCATGTGAGTTTCCTAGATCTCAAAGATAGTTCCCGGCATTCTGTTCTACAGATTTATTTCTGCTATTTTTTTTTTTTTTAAATATTTTATACTTAGTTTGAGCCATGAGTGCCCTCTTTTGTATACAGTATCAAGTTGAGTCAGGATTTATTTTTAATTTTCATCACTCATGTTTATATTTTATGTTTGCTTGTTTGCTTGCTTTAGACAGGGCCTCACATAGCTAAGGCTGGCCTCTAACTCTGTCAGTATGGCTTGGTGTATGTGGTACTTGGGGAACAAACCCAGGCTTCACGCATGCTAGGCAAGCTCTGTACCACCCGAGCTATAGCCCCAACCACAGTCTCCTACAGTGAACCAGTTTCCTAAGTGCCACTTGGTAGTTCTTCCCCCGCTATGTGACGCACCTTTCATCCTTTAAGTTCTGACAGACATGGTTCTGCATCTGAACCCTCTGCTCCCTCCACTGATCTGTTTGTATGTTGTTTTGATTACTGCTGACATCATTAGGCTTTACTATTTCTTACTATCAGAGAGTGTAAGAGCCCTCCCCCGCTTCGTTCTCCTTTTGTAAGCCGTCTTAGCTGTGGTTTTCTAGGTTCAATCTAAGTGTCTTTCATGTTCTGTCTCTCCCTAGTTTTTGAGTAAATTCAGTTCAAATTTTTGAACTTTTTATTCTGACTTTGTTTGGGCCAGCAATCCTTGGCTAGACTGGCATAGAAGGTCTGCCAGCCGGCATACCTGACCGGTGACTGGCATCATTGGCAATATACAAACATACACACATACACGATCATGGGGGTGGGGGCGAGACACGGGATGTTCACAAGAAGTCAAGCCAAGAGATAGTATCTAGCATGCACTGGCCACTCTAGAGCCTTGACTATTAAGCCCAGCAAAGTAGATCTAATCTGATGCAAGAGAAACTGTCAGAGGCACACAGACCTTAATGAGCCTGGGAACCTGATCACAGGCAGTAATGGATGACGTTAATGACACAGTCCTACAGGGGAGAGCACCCTGTCAGGACCTGTGGTGACTCGGTTCTGGCTTCTGAGGATTGCTTTCGAAGGTTAGTTCTAGCCACCCAGCATCTTCAGTGCCTTCTGTTCCTTCCTTCTGTCTGTTCCCCAAACCTCCGCTTGTAGACACTAGCGGTTTCGTCTTGTGATAATTAGGAGGCTGGGAGCAGGCCATGGTTAGTCATCCTTGGTGTGAAGATGACAGGCGTCTCACTCTGGGGGTGCGGACGGGTTTAGACACATCAGAGCTGGGGGTGAGAAGAGAAGCTGGTACAGGGAGTGGGGTGACTCATCCCGAAACCTTGAGCATCAGGTCAAGGAGAGGGCAAAGACTTTCCTAATGCAGTCTGTTTTGTGGTGGGGTGAGACCTGTGCTAACTTCTAGTTTCTTTCTCTTCACCAAAGACCATAGCGCCAAGAGATGAACTCTGGTTCAGTACAGATAGCTGTTCTGGCATTAACGTGGTTTTGCTCCCCCTCCTCTGGGTGTCTGTCTCTGACAGGTCCTGACATACTCTTTATTTTTATTTGTTTGTTTTGCTATTAGGATTCAAATCCAGGGCTTTGTGTGTGTTAAACTTGTGTTCGCCCACTAAGCCAAACCTCCACCCACGCCATCATTTGAGAGGAAGTTCAGCTCAAGGGATTTCATCGTCCTTTGATCAAGCCTAGCTCAGCCAGCAGAGCAGCAGCAGCGGCTGTACCCTTCTCCTGTTCTGCTGTGTTATGCTCATGTCCTATCCCCACTGCTCTTACTTCCAAGTCTAGAGGCCTCGGAGAACAGACATTTTCAAGTGACTGATTGGGTTCTACACTGTACAGTCTCCACGATGCTGGCTGCTGATTGCATATGTTTACGCCAGTGGAAACTAAGTGTGATTGCTTAGTCCTGAGGCTCTGTCTGACCCGAGTCTATCTCCATCCCGCCCTAATGCTGGGGTACCGGGAAGCCCATGGTCAACTGCTCCCTTTGGGAAAGGTTTATATACTGTGCCAGTGCCATCCAGGTCAGGGTAGGAACTCAAAGCAGGAGCTTGAAGCAGAACCCATGGAGGTTTCTACGAAGGGAACAGGTAACCATGGGCTTCCCTGTACCCCAGCATGAGGGCGGGATGGGGTCAGACAGAAAGAGCCACAAGACTAAGCAATCACACTGTTTCCCACGGGTGAACACATAAAGCCAGCACCAGCATCCTGTAGACTGTGCAGCGTAGAATGTATAGAATGATGGATGTTGCTCACTCCCTATCTTAGAGTTTTATTGCTGTGAAGAACACTGTGACCAAGGCCAACTCTTATAAAGGAAAGCATTTAATTGGTGCTGGCTTACAATTTCAGGGGTAAGGTCCATTATCATCCCGCAGGAAGCATGGTAACATGCAGGCAGATTTGGTGCTGGAGGAATCAAGAGTTCTACATTTGATTGGAAGGCAGCCAGCAGACACTGTGTTTTGAAGGGGGGGAGGAGCTTGAGCAGCAGGAGCCCTCAAAGCCCACCCCCACGGTGATGTATTTCCTCCAACAAGGCCATACCTATTCCAACAAGGCCACACTTCCTAATATTAGCATTTCCCATGACCAAGCATATTTAACACACACACTGCTTGGCCTACCTTTGTTTCCTAGTGGCCTGCCTGCCTTGGGATGGTACAGCCCACAGTGGTCTAGGTTCTCCTCACTAATCATTAATCAAGACAATGCCCTACCAGTGTGTCCTTTCCAGTATCTCTAGTGTGTATCAAGATGACAGCTGAAGCTAAGTCGGTGTGCTGGTTAGAGCCTCAGTTGAGAAAAAAAATGCCTCCATAAGTTTATAGATAAGCCTATAGGCATTTTCTTAATTAGTGATTGGTGTGAGAGGGCCCAGCCCATTGTGGGTGGGGTCACCGCTGGGCTGGTGGTCCTGGGTTCTGTAAGAAGGCAGGCTGAGAAAGCTCTGGGGGACAAGTCAGTGAGCAGCACCCTCCATGGTTGTGTGTGTCAGCCCCTGCCTCTGGGTTCATTCTTATTTGAGTTCCTGTCCTGACTTCCTTCAATGATGATGGGCAATGTAGAATTTTAAGCAAAATAAACTGTTTCCTCCCCAGGTTGCTTTTGGGTATGGTGTTTCTTCACAGCAATGATAACCCTGACTAAGACAGTTGGTAGGACACACACTGATCGGAGCCTGAGAAGGCCTGGAAAGTACCTTTGTTTGATCTAGAACAGAACACCTAAAGGCCAGAGTACAAAGAACTTATTGCCTTGTCTCTCTGTGCCTAACAACCACTTAATGAGGCCTCAACACTCTTCTTCCTCTCTCCTTCTTTTGGATCTGGGAACCTAACTAGCTTCCCTTAAATGTAACAGCCCACATTTGAAGTGTCTGCAGGCTACACTGGAGACTAGCCACCAGGTCTTATACAAAGTTATGCATAGCAGAAGAATCCATAGTGGAAATTCTGGAGACTTCACTCTGAGACATATAGAAGCATTCTATCTAGTGTGAGCCTCTCTGGAGCTGGATGAAGTGAGCAAGGATAGGTGGCTTCTCTTTTCAGAATCAGCTAGGCAAGGAAGCAGGCTATGCTACATTTTAAGAGGTCGCTATGAGGGCTGGAGAGATGGGCAGAGTGTTTGCTACATAAGCTGAGTTCAGATCCCTACACCCACATTAAAGACAAGCATAACAATGCGTGGGTATAACCCCAGCAATGCAGGGGTGGAGACACAGGGATCCCTGGAGCTAATGGCCTGCTAATCTAATCAATTGTTTAGACTCAGGTTCAATGAGAAACACTGTTTCCAAAAGGAAGGTGGAGATAATAGTGGAAGACACCTGACGTTAACATCTTGTACATGCACAGGCTCACACCCAGACAACACATGCACATGCCCAGGCACACACACCCCACACACATGCACATGCCCAGGCACACACCCACACAAACATACACCTGCACAGACACTTGGACATATACGAGTACTACACTCACAAATAGACAAAACCAGCAAGATGCTAGTTGCCTAGGAAGGGTCCATTCTGTAGCCTAGAGACCCAGAATGTGTGTAAGTAAAATATTCTCAAAAGGAGATACCTCAGTGGTGGGGACTAAGCTGCTGGGAGATCAGTGCTTCCCTGGACAATCAGGCGTCCTTCTCTACTCCACCTCCCATTTCCCCCATCAATTTCAGACACTCAGGGAGACAAGAGGATTGCTGGGACCAACCCCACCACCAGCAGCCAGATGCTGAGCACAGCTGGTAGAAAGGTGAGGACTCTGGTAAGAATTCTGGAATTCCTGAACCTCTTAAACCCTCCGGGTGTTTACACATCTAAGTAAGACTCAAGACTCCACAGGCCCCATTCTAGAGGGCTGAGAGTCTCTCAAACACTCAGACAAAGATCCTCTGTGTAAGAAGAGCCATTCCATCCTACAAGTGGCTTTCGTAGTTCAGCTTCCCCAAGGGAAATTAACTAAACTTCTCACATGTCACAGACTTATGGGCAGTCCTTGTGGCCAAGAAATTTCTTGGTGCAGGTTTCAGATTTGGCCTGGCAACCATGAAGGAGACCTCTAAAACTTAAGTTGCACCAAGCTAAGCCCCCAAAATGTTGCACATGGGCAAAGAAACTTGGAAAAGCAGAAATGGGTCAGCAAAGCTAGACAGTAAGGTCTTCTCTCTGGGCCATTGTTTCTGTTCCCTGGGCCACCACAGTTTCTAGGAGCTTCTGAGTTGTTCCATCTAGCTATTGACAGCTTGGTAAGACAAACAAACCAGGAAGGGAAGTTTGCCTGGTGATATGTCAGAACTGCTCTCTCTGGTAACTTCTTGAGTCTTGAGGTCTGTGGGTAAGGAGAAGTTTGAGTAGAAAGGTTCTTAGACTCCCATGTGACTGACATAAACAGGTATATTAGTTTTTTCATTACTAAACTTAAACTGTATGTTTATAAAGAAAAGAAGTTTGTCTAGCTAAAATCCAAATAGCATAGAACCCTTATTCAAGGGCTCTCCTGGTGACGTCACCTCACTACAGATGGCACCTGTCCTAAGTGTGCTTTCTGTTGTGTCTAAACACTGAGCAGACCATCTTGAGGAAGGAAAGGGTTTACTTGGCTTACATTTCTATGTCACAGCCTATCACCAAGGGAAGTCATGACAAGAACCTAAAGGCAGAGACCACAGAGGAACGCTGCTTACTGGCTTTGCTTACTGGCTTTCTCAGCTTCTTTTCTCATAGGACTCAGGACTGCCTGCCCAGGGGCAAAGAAAACACATCCACACTACAGCAAGAAAAAGGACTAGACAAGAGTCACAATGGCCTGCAGACAGTGCACTGACTACCTAGGAAAGGTTAAGTACCCTGACTAAAGGAGAAAGAAATGGCAAATTAGATTTCGTTGATGGCTCTCCTACCCAGTTGTTTGAGTGTGTATCCACACTAACTGACCCTGAATTCTCACCGCAGGGCAGACCCACTCACTACATGCCCTACACAGATAACTGTAGTAAACAAACTCCATTTAACCAGCTTCACTGGGAGCTTTTGTCTTAGCTGGTGTCCAGTTCTGCTTGGATTCATCTTGCAAATCATCTCCTTTGATACATTTTCTGTATTCCTGACTGTTTCACCTCCCCCAGTTTGACAGGCTAAAATGAATATAAATGACAAAAGACAATGATAGCTCTACTTGGTGCTGGGATAATGGCACATTTAACTGGAGCTGGAAGCCCTCTGAACTGATTACTGCTCTTTCTGGAGACAACCTTGCACTAGCCAGAGCTGAGACCTAGTGTGATCAAATCTCTCCATGTCGGGGAGCACAGCCTGAATTTATGAGCCCCAAGGGACAAAAGAGCTACTGATAGAAAAATCACCGATATTGGGTTATTAATTCTGCTAAATTATAAATATTATAAATGTCCAACTGGAGACAAATTGGAAAACAATTTACATCATAGCTACAGAATTCTAATTTAAACAGACAAACATGAAGACTGTTGTGTTGGCACAAGAAAGTCTGAATATGAAATAATCTTTAAAAAGACAGATTTTTTAAAAAAAGATAAAAATACTTTTTCATATTGTAACAGGAAAACTGGACAAGCATCAGAAGAAAATTACAGAGATGTAGAGATTTTGTAAGCCATGGGGTTTTCCTCTGTGATGTTCAGAGGATGTGGGGGTGGGGGAGCCCTCTGAGATCACTCCCTTGGGGATGGATGACACTCTGGTTTGCCATGACTGCTGCCCAAGTGTCTACAGAAAACCTCATTTCTTCTAACCTGTTTTTTAAAAAGCCCAGTCAAAGTCTACAGGCTTTTGGGAAGTAGCGGCAGACAGCTGTGGTTGGACAGCTGAGATGGCTCCACGGTAATTAATTTTCACTGTCAGCTGACTGGATTAGGAACCACCTAGTTGGGGGAGGGCTGGTGAGACAGCTCAGAGAATAAAACTTCACCATCCTTAAGACTGGGGTTCAGATGCCCAGGACCTATATAAAAGCCTATAGGTGCGGCAGTCCGAGGGCAATCCAGCTCTCTAGAGACAGAGGATCCCTGGAACAAGCTGGCTGGCCAGACTGAAATGGTGGAAAGCTCTTAGTGAGAAGGTGGAGAGTAACTGAGCAAGACTTTAATTTCAACCCTGAGCTTCCACAGCATGTACATACATTTGAGTTCCCACACATGTGAACACTCGTGCATTCACATCTCGTACATATACAAAATAAATGTAAAGAAACACTCAGGATTCATGAGGTACACCTTTAATGTAGCGGTGAGAGCTTTTCAGAAGGGATTAGTAGAGGAAGAGACCCACTTCAATGTAGGAGGCATCATCCCTGAGCTTGGGCTCCAGGCTGCAAAAGGAAAGTGGAGAAAAATAGCTGACCATCAGCATTTATTTCTCTCTGCGTCCTGACCAGCCCCTGCCCCACAGCTGTAAGCCGCTCCTGATGGACTATACTCCCAGTGAGTCCAAATAAACCCCTTTATCCCCGGATGCTTCTTGTCAGGTATTTGGGGACAGCAATGTGAAGTCACTGACACTGTGCCATGCTACAGTCAGAGGATCATCATCTCAGCCATAACTGCTGTGGTGGGTTGAACATGCTTGGCCCGTGGGAGGTATTAGGAGGCGTGGACTTGTTGGAATAGCCATGGCCTCGTTGGAGGAAGTGTGCCACTGTGAAGCTGGGCTTTGAGGTCTCCTAGTGCTCAAGTTCCAGTGAGAGAGAGCCTCCTCCTGGCTGCCTGCAGAGAGTAGTCCCCTTCTGTTGCCTGTGGATCAAGATGTGAACTCTCGGGTCCTTCACCACCATATCTGCTGCCGTGCTTCCCACCATGATGATAAATGACTGATCCTCTGAAACTGTAAGCCAATCACAATTAAATTAAATTAATTAATTAAATTAAATGTTTGCCTCTATAAGAGTTGCGTTGGTCATGGTATCTCCTCATAGCGATGAGACCTTACTAGGACAACTGTGCAGCCACTTTGCTCAGTAACCTGGAACAGATCACTTGCAAACTTTGGGGAACTTCAGGTTCAGTTCCTCTTCCATTAAGTAATGGCGCTGATCTCTAAGGTTCTTTACTGACATTCTGGTGTTGCATGACTCTGGGTTTAGCAACTCACGGCTAAGAAAAGAGCCCCAAATAGAATTCCCATCACTCTGAGGCTGAGAATCCATTCAGCCATCCAAAGCTCTGGCGGCCAGAACAGCCCTGTGAGTGTACTGCAAGGGTAGGGTCCCACCAAGGGTTAATTAGAAGGGAAACAACAAACACAAACAAACAAACAAACCAACCAACCAAAAACATTCTGCATAGTTTGGACCATCAACACCAGACAATTGTTTCCTGAAAAGGTGAAGAGACTGGAAGTTCAAGTAAGAAACACACTGACTTCAAGAGTCCACTGTCAGAACGGCTCATCTTCATCACAGCTGCCCACAGAAGCGAGCAAGCACAACAGGAGTTGCCCTCGGAAGCCTCAGCCAACTCCAGAAAGAGCTTTGATGTAAGTCAGAAATTCTTCAGGCTTTTGTGGTCAGCAAGAGAAAATAGCGATCCTGTAAGAGGACATATCTGGCTTTGGGATCTAGAGGGGCCCTTCCTGCCACCCCAGCCCCCAAATCTAATGAGCATATCTCTTTTGGGGCAGTGCCATGCGGGAGAAGCAGGACAGAGTATGGATGGAAAGAAGAGAAAGCATTTGTCAGTTTTGGGCAGAGAGAATGATGGCCATTTGGTGAAGCTCTTCCCACTAAGAATAATTGAATAAAGACACTGGGGGGTGGGAGGTGGGGTGGCAGGGAGTCCTCTCTACCTCAAGATCTACAGAAATGACCATACCATCTTTTCTGTGGAACCATAGGGATGGGTTTCATTTGAATAACAAATCATTTACAAAAAATAGTGGCTTAAAATGATTGTCATTTATTTGGATACCAGGCTGTCAGCTGGCTGGACAGTTCTAGTCTAGGCCAGTTGAGCTGAGCTCTTCTGGGCTCTTATGTATCTGTGGAAAGCTGGCACAGCTGGCCTGCCCTCATGCCTGGCAGCTGACTGGCCTTGTGCCTCTCAGATTCTGCTAGTGTAAGTTTGTTTGTGAAGCCCAGATTTTCAAGAGTAGAAAAGAGGAGACTTTAGAATCTTTTGGAGGCTAGGCTTGGAACCTGTGTCATGTTACTTTTAAAGATTTTAAAGGCCTTTATTTTATGTGCATAAATGTTTGCATGCAGGAATTATGTGCACCACACACAGGCCTGGGGCGCACGGAGGCCAGAAGAGGCCATCAGATTGCTTGGAACTGGAGTTACTGATGGTGGTGAGACATTAAGTGGATGCTGGGAACTTACTGCAAGAGCGATAAGCACCTGACTGAGCATCTCTCCAGCCCCAGCCTCATCATGTTTTCTACATTGTGTCCTTCAAAGCAAGACAAAAGCCACCAAGGGTGGCCGGTTGTCCCAGTTTGCCTCGAACTGAGGTCTTTCCCAGAAGGTCAGATCTTTTTCACTGTGAAATAGGAAAGTCTGGACAAATGGGGAAAATTGGTCACTATAATGGCTATCCCAGACTCAAGGGGCGGGAAACTTGCTAGACATCACTCTAAAGATTTAATAAGAGGCCAGTAAACACATGAAAAGATAAGCCCCATTAGTCATCATCAGAGAGATGCAACTCAAAGCCACAAGGAGATACTCCTTTATGCTTAATAGGATAGTTCTTTTCAAAAACAAAACATTAAAAACAAACAAAAAAACCCACAACAAACAAAAATGACAGCAAGGATATTGAAAACCTGAAGTCATGTGCTTTAACTGTAGGAATTTCACATGGTATAGCCGTTGTGGAAAAGCAACTCCTCTAAATTAAACAGAAATACTGTCTGAATAAGTAATCCCAATGCTGAGTAGATGCTTAAAAGAATTAAAATCAGGAACCCAAACAGATGTTTGTATGCTCATTGACTGTGCACTGGCAGTATCTCCATAATTGCAAGTGATGGAGGCAATCCAGGTGTCAATCAACAGATGCTCAAATATACAAAGCGTGCATGATGGAGTATCTACCATTCCGTCTCTAAGAAGAAGCAGTTCTGACATACACTGTAGTGAGGGCTAACCTTAAGGAGGCTGTGCCAAGTAAAAGAAGCCGGTATGAAAAGACAGGAGCTATAGGATTCTGCTTACATGCAGCACCGAGTTCTCACTTCCTGGAGATAGCACCAGGGGTGCTGCTGGAGGCTTTGGGTAGGCTCAATGTGAAGTCAGTCTTTGATATAAACAGAGTTTCAGTTTTGCAAGAAGAAAAAGGTTCTGGAGATGAACAAAGTTGATGGTGTCACAACAATGTAATGTCATATCGGATGTATGCCACAGACGTTCACATTTGAAAGAAACTACAATGCTAAAATGTATGCTACATATATCTTATTACAATTTCTTTAAAGAAGAAGGGAAGTGGGGCCCCTCTCTTCATAAAAGGAATGGAAACTATTGTGTACCCATCCCCCACAATCTGCCACAGGAGTGAAGAACTTAACTAAATGGAATTGAGCTGCCGATGGAGTTGATAATATTTGAGGAAATGCTCTGGGGCACAGCATGCAGAATCCAAACACTGCCCGCTTAGACACGGTTTCCTTCGGGAGCCTGTAGTGGCTGATGATTATCTACTCCAGTGGGAAAAGAAGTAAAGCTCTAGCAGGCCTGTGTCGCTGAGTGAATGAGGTGGTGAGGCTGGCTAGTAAGCCTTTAGCACTGTCCAGAAAAATAGGTCAAGCAATAATAACTCAGCGTTCTAGAAGAATCACTAAGATATTCTAAAGGATGGGAGCCACCGTTTCTGGCTCCCTTTACAGCCCCGGCAAAGAGCTGGGCACAGAATGGAAATCGAGGGAAGACATACCTGTCTTCTCATCCTTTCGTGGAGCTCTGTATGTAAGAAAATGCTTGCTGGGAAGGCTCGGTAGGCTGAGAGTTGCTAGAGGAAGCCAGGGCTTAGGATCTTTAGTGACTGCCAGACTCCTGGAATATTGCACGGGAAGAACTGAGGGACATCTTGTCCACACTTCCCATGGAAAGAGCACATCCAAGGCTTGTTTAGCACCACTTTGGAAGTGGGTAGTAGGAACATGGTTTCCTCATTGTTATAGTTAGAGCTGATCATCTCCAAATTCCCCGGAATCTTCTCTGTGCTGATACTGAGAGAGTATATTGGTTAAGCACTCACCTGCCACTGACAACCCATCTCCTTTGACATTATGTCTGCAAGTGAAATGGTGCCCTCCCACCTCTGAGGAACAGGCCTCCTGGCTTGGCTATTTGTCCCACGCAGGTGTTTTGCCTGCAGGTTTGTCTGTGTACCAAATGGATGTATTTGCCCACTGAACAGAGAAGAGAGCATCAGAGCCCCTGGAACTAGAGTTACAGATGGTTGTGGGCCATAGTGTGGGTGCTGGGAACAGAACCCCAGACCTCTGGAAAAGCAGTCAGTGCTCTCAACTGCTGAGCCATCTCTCCAGCTCTGTATCTGTCCTCTTAGTAGCTACTTCGCTGAGAGCTCCTAAGGTATCTCCGGATCAGTTTTCCTTGGAGGTGTTACAGAAGATTCATTCTTTGATCTCACAGCTAATACTTGCCTGTTCTGGTTTGATCCTCACACTCACAGGTCAGCAGTAGGTGGACACAGCTTTCACAGGCAAGCTGAGTGTCAGGGCTGCATGCTATAACCCCACCGTTTATGGTGAAGAGGAAAACTTGGACGAACCCCAAGGAGAATGCATCTGGCAATTGATTTATTATTCCAACTGCCTTTTCCAGCAGGGAAGATTGCCATAACCGGGAAAAATCAGTCACAGTCTCAGCACCATCCAGCACCGTGACACTCTAGGAATCCCAAGGTAGGAATCTATCCATTGATTAAGGATCTGCTTGAACCAGGAGACCAGTGGATAAGACAGGGCTCAAGAGGACTGATGGTACCCAAACCTGACACTCAAGCCTCAGGGGTTGGAACCAAAGAAAACAGTATAAGTGCCATCTTGACCTCCACTGCCCCATCCCTACAGTGCTGAAGAAATGATCCAAGGCTTCCTCCAGAAGTCACATCAGACAAAGTAAGAAAGGACAAGATGAGGTAGAGGAGCACTGGACAGATAGCTCAGCACTTAAGAGCAATGGATGTTCTTCCAGAGGACCAGGATCTATTCCTAGCACCCACATGGTGGCTCATTATGTTATATGTTACAGAGGGGGAGGGAAAGGGAGAGGGGAAGGAGGAGAGAGAGAGAGAGAGAGAGAGAGAGAGAGAGAGAGAGAGAGAGAGAGAGAGAGAGAGAGAGAGAGATATCACTGGCTGCCACAAGGAAACTTTCTTAGATTCTGATGGACACCTTTAGACTCTAGTCTGAGAATGCTACCTGTGTCTTTGTTCTCAGTCAGGCTGTTCCGGTCACCTCTGTGGGATACCTGATTTGATGCTCTGCCATTTATTTACTGCTGCTATTGAAATGTTACCTGCTAATTGTTCTTTTACTTCTGCATGCTACATGCTAAATATGATCACGTATTTGAAACTAAAAGTATGGCTATTGAAGATCAGTCTCCAGACTCTACAGAGCAGAGCTGGCGTCTTCAGCAAAACCAACAAGCCTCTGTTTCAGAAACAGAAACAATGTTTCTGTTTCAAAGGAGTGACTGTTAGAGAAAGTCAAACGGGAAACAAGTCTCAAGAAAAAAAAAAAAACAAACAAACCTTACCACTATGGGAACAGATTGGGCCCCTGACACGTGGGATGATGATGCTGAGAAGTGTGAGGAATGATCATTTTAAAAACCTCACCTTGTGGAAACCTGGCATCCCACACCTGGACGGCTGTACCAACACACTATCGCTAAAACCACAAGTACAGGCTTAGGATACAAAGGGTTTTGACCTTCTTGTATTTTCTTTTCTTCTCTCTGTTGTTTTCAAAGATTATTCACTGCCCAAAGTCATTTGGGAACTCATTTCTCTTGGCAGGCTCTTAATGGAATGTAACTTTCTCTAGCTCTCAGAGTTTTTCATGGAAAAAAAAAATGTAAAAGAGCCCTTGAAGAAATCCAAGTGACTAGCAAGATCTTACAGTAGACAAAGCGCTACAGTTTAACCTGTCCCTTAGTGTGGACAGGGAACCTCCGACTGTCACAGTGTGTCCTGCCCCTCAGTGTGGACAGGGAACCTCCGACTGTCACAGTATGTCATGAGTATGAGTTGGAGTCACTCCCTTAATAAGTTGATAAACTTACAGTGTTACGTCTCATGATATTGAAAAGAAAAAAATAGTAAAAAAGGAAACAGTAAATATGAGAGGAGAGAGGGAGGAGGCGGGTATGAGAAGTCTGAAGTTATACTCTTGGTAAGAAAAGCCAGAAAGAAAAGAGCATTTTATATAAGAAAGGGGTGATTTGTATGGTAAAATAAGATTTTGGTCCTAAGGTGAAATAACTAGAATTTTCTAAATTGGGAAAATAGAGATAAAGAAAAAACCAGAAGGCTTAAACAAGTTAAAGAAGGTCTAAGTCCCACTTACTTAGGTGGAGATAGTATATGGATGGTTACATACAGTATATGATGATTAGAGGTCATTACTTCTAAGGTCAAAGTTCAGTACACTGAACTCTCAGTAAAGCCTTTTATACCAATAGAGCCCTTATTTAAATCAATAGGGTTCTCTTAAGTTACTGACCCACCTTAATTATTTACATGTGTATGGCTAGGTGGGCATGATCCTACATGAGTACAGGTGCCTGTAGAGTTCAGAAGAGGGTGTTTGACCCCTTATGCCTGAGTTACAGACAGTTATAAGTTACACACAGTAGGTACTGGGAACCAAACTAAGGTCCTCTGCAAGACAGTACACACTTTCCACCAATGAGCCATCTTTCCTATCCTGTTGATACACTCTCAGTTGCATTTACCAAAGCTGGCTTGTAAAAAAGTTATGCTTATTTAAGATCATTATTTGTGGCCGGGCAGTGGTGGTGCATGTCTCTAATCCCAGCACTTGGGAGGCAGAGGCAGGCGGATTTCTGAGTTCAAGGCCAGCCTGGTCTACAGAGTGAGTTCCAGGACAGTCAGGCTATAAAGAGAAACCCTGTCTCGAAAAACAAAACAAAACAAAACAAAACAAAACAAAACAAAACAAAAATCATTATTTGTGGTTTGGTTTTATTTTGTTTTGTTAGTTTTTAACCATTGGGGAAGAGAAGGGGATAGGTCTTTAAAAAACAAAACAAAAAACCAATCAGGATTTATTTACAATTTTTTTCAATACACTTTATCTAAATGTAAGAAATCAAATTCAAAAGGCTAGGTTCAACAACTAAAGCTCTGAGGCTTATGCTAATGAAAGGAAAAAGACAAATAGGAGAATCAATATTTGGCTCCTGCCTTGGAAGATCAGCCAGGACCCAGAAGATGATGAAGCCCTCTACTTTAATAAATCACCTGTCCTCTTGAACCCACAGGCTATAGAGTCTCCAGAGATTGGACTCTCTATTCTACCCAGTACATACCTGCAGGGAGGAGAGGTAAAGGGTAATATTACCTTTGTTTCCAGGGGAAGCTACATGGTGAACAAGATGGGTACCTCTAGATAGCCTAGCTGACTGAGAGAAAAATATAAGGATGCTAAAGCTCCTTTGAAGTCCCTATGTGTAACCCTATAAGTCTCAGCTGACTTGATGATGATGGTGGTGGTGGTGGAAGAGAGGAGGAGGAAGAAAGAGGAAGAAGAAGAGAGGAGAAGGAGAAGGATGTTGTTAATCTGTGACCACATACCTGGTCTTAAAGCCATCAGAAAAGTATATGACATTCAAACATCCATCCAACTTCAGAAATTACTAACTAGACTTACTTGCTCAGGATTTTTAGAAGACGCTCACAATGAGAAGCAATAAAACCCAATGGAGCAAGAAACCAACTGAGAAGTTAGATTTTTCTCTTCAAATGAGACCCAAAGGTCAACTTCAGATGAGTAAATCTATAGCCCATGAGTCACAGCTCCTCCTATTAAATTATTATCCTCATGGGAAGTGTCTCCATAACATTGATAACTCTCACCTGTGCCCAACAATCAAATCCTTCCTTGAGACTCTTCTTCATTTCACTTAATGGCTAATCAACTTTGTGTCTTCTAAATTCAACAAATTATTCTTGATACATCATATCCTGCATTGGACATTACTATTTCAGTTTTGATTTGTGTCTTTGGTTTTTATTCATGAACGACTGATGTCTTCCACATGCCGGACACTAATACTGTTCCATAATACTGTTTAGAGTCTTTGGCCATCTCCTTCTGCCAAGAGCTGTTGGATCACCTGAAGTTCCTGACTCAGGTTCACACACATCCACACCTCCTTAGCATGAACATTGATGAAGGATCATCCATCCAGATGAAAGTAGCCAGAGTGATCATTGCCCCATCCCTTAAAGGACTGTGTCCCACTTGGGTTCAATTCACAGACCCCCACATGACTGCTTACTCCTGTCTCAGGGTATCTGACATCTGTTTCTGAGCTCAGTAGGCACCAAGCATTCATGTGATACACAGAAATACCTTTAGGCAAAACATTTATCTTAAATAAGATGAGAAGGAGTATGAAGGTTAGGCTGATTCCATCACAGGCTTCAAACTGGTAGTTCAGGAGACTATGTCTAAAAACTGGTCAAGTCCAGGCAAGTCCAGCAAGTCTGTTATTAGAAAGAAAGAAAGAAAAAAAAAAAAAAAAAACAGGCTTCAAGCAGCTAGTCAGAAACTGCCCTGCCATCAGAAGCTGCCCTGTTACCTGGCCCGAGGCAAGGACAATGGGTCAGCAGCAGTTTCCAGACTTCCTCAGCAATAGTTTCTAGACTTCTCCAGAAAGTTTCCAGCCCCTACACCCTGGTAATGGTTCTGGAGTGTCCCTAGAGATGGACTCAACAGATTAAGATAGAGGTCACCTACCCTGAAATTCCCTTAATGTGCTTTAAATCAGTCCTTTGAACTCACTTTGGGGTCTCCATCTTGAAATGAGAAACCCCAGCATACTGGACTTCTGCAAAATATAAACACTCTTTGTGTTTACATACTGTTTGAGTCTGGGGTATCATTCTTTGGTAAATCATGGACCCTTACAGGAAGAGGAGAAGAGGAAGAGGAGGAGGAAGAGGAAGAGGAAGAGAAGGAAGAAGTGGAGGAAAACAAAAAGAACTGGGTTTCAAAAAGCCCTTGAAGAGGGAATGTTATGATCAAAACAAAAGCATAAGTTTAAATAAATATTAGGATGTTAGCATTCTTAGTTTGCTCCCATACCTCAGTATTAAAGGTATTAAAGAAGACAAAATGACAAACTTTAAAACACTGAAAAACATAAATAAAAGATTTTGTAGCTAAGTATGAAATAACCAAGCTAGCAAGACAAGAGAACAGTCAGGGATCCAAAACCCAACAAAGCTTTCCAGGTAACTAATTTTTGGTTAAATTTGGTTCAAATTGTATTAAGTCAATCCTCCTGTATTTACACTAATTATATTTCCAAAAAGTTGTTAGAAAATAACAGAGTTGAGAATGCCCTATAACTCACACACACGCACACACACACACACCAATTCAGATCCAGTCATGTTTGTCTCACTCAAAGTGTGCTCTAGAAATGGCTGTCCTGGGCAGGCTGGCCCCATAATTCTGTGAGAGGGAGAAAGGAAAACAACAAACATATAAGGGTCGTTAAACAAACAAACAAAAACCATTGTGTCCTTGATGACAACCAGAGGTAAATGGTTTTCAACAGAAGTTACTATTGTTTATCCCATGATGTAAAAATGCTCGAGTGGGAACAGGAAGCCGGAAGCTCCTCCATGGAAGAAAGCTCTCAATCAGGAACCCCAGCTGGCTGCCTCAGTGGTTTCCTCACTTGATTTCGGATTTGATGACATTGTCTGTTTGCTCTTTCAATCAGGCTATTCCTATTGTCTGTTGAATGTTGTGCCTGGTTTGACTTTTTTTTGCTGTCTTGTTGCTGCCTGTCTATCTGATATATGCTATTGTTCCTTTACTTTTCCCTTTACTTTTATTTGTTACACGCATGATGAGCTCCATCACTAGAGACTGAAAGCATGGTTATTGTATCCTATTGTACAGAATACCACCCACAAGCGTGAGTACCTAAGTCCATTCCCAGTGGCATGGTTTCAGCACTGGGAAAGCAGAAGCAGGCAGATCCCTGGGGCTCCTTGGCCAGCCTGCCTAGCTGAACCTATGAGTCTGGGTCCTGATGATAGATAGCCTTAGCCTCAAAAACAAAGTAGGTAGCTCCTGAGTAATGACACCAAAAATCATCCTCTGCCCTTCACCTTGTGTGCCCCAGTGTGTGTGTGTGTGTGTGTGTGTGTGTGTGTGTTTAGGGTATTCTCAACTCTGTTATTTTCTAACAACTTTTTGGGCACACTCACACACCACAATTACCAGAGAGTGACAAGTGTTCAAATAACATGAATCCCCGAAGTTATTTGAACAAAACGAGAATATGAAGTCCAGAGAGAGAGAGAGAGAGAGAGAGAGAGAGAGAGATGGAGATATGAGAGGGAGAAGTGGGAGAGGGAGAAAAAGTGGGAGAGGAGAGGGATGGGGAGGGGGAGGGGGAGGGGAGGGGGAGGGGAGGGGAGGGGAGGGGGAGGGGGAGGGGGAGGGGGAGGGGAGGGGAGGGGAGGGGGAGGGGAACTCTGCTACCCTAGCCTCTCAGGGGCCAGTAGAAGCAAGTTGAAGAATCAGGAGCTAACCGAAGCTAGGCTCTACAGTGCATCTATCCCTATGTGGATGGATTCTGTGTGTCAGCAGCTTTACACTGATGTTGGCTGGCTCCCTGCACTCTCCAGACTGCAAGTCCTGTCTTCTTTTCCCATTTATTTGGGGATGAGATGACTCTGCCCTAGATAACTTTCCCCAAAAGGACCCCACTGTGCCCTGAGCTCAGATGCCTGACCCTGAGCTTTAACCTGACTTTATGGCTCCCAGCAGGCATCTCTATGGGGGACTGGGGAGAGGAGGAGTCACATGGGCATTGCTTTGTGCTTGTAATAGAGCCGGAAGAGTTGTGAAACTCAGGAGGTTCTACTAGACTCTTCTGCAGTAAATACTCGTTATAAAAATAAACTCAGCCTGTGATTCCACAATGAGCAATCCTCAAGAGCTGCCAGTGCTGGAAGTAATCGGACTTCTCTGGGTACAGGGCTAAGGACACAGGCCAAGCCACAGACCATGACACGCATTTGAGCTCACAGTTGGCATTCTATGTCTCACGGAAGACTCAGACCTCCTTCACAGTTTCAAAGGAGGCACGCTCTCTTACCTGCAGCTGGATATAGAGAAATACAAGGTTTCAAGTTTGAGTTAAATAAATAAAACAATAATCACCAATATAGGGACCAGTGAGGTTAGTTATAGCGAGCGTGACAACCGTCTCCATCCACATTTAATGTGAGCCAATGGTTTGAAGTTATGAAAGTCACGGTGTGGTCTTAACTTCACTGAAGCCTCTAGAGTATGCAGAACAAGGGAGGATGTTAATTGTTCCAGAGCAGAGTGACTTAGGAAGTACATCTAGAGAAATGACTTGGGATAGCATGAGAACTCAAAACCAGGAAGACAGAATCCATAGAGTTTGATACTCCAGAGCTAGGAGAAAATCCAGAGGTACAGGGCCACTCTCTACACACCTGCCTGGGAGTAATCCCAGCAGGCATACTGAGGCCAATAAGGTCTCTGTCTAGTCCATTCCCACGAGGAACGACGACGTGTGTCCTGTGTAAAGGAGAAAATTCACAAAGTAATCTGTGGTATGATTTCATTTCAACTGAGTCAGAGCAAGTGCTCTGCATGAGCAGAAGACAGAGATACCCGAAGAAGCTTCCCAGAGGACGGAGCACTGAACTGACCTTGAAGGAGGCGTGTGAACCCTAAGGACAGAAATAGTAACTCTGTTGAGACCCGATGGTTATCGGGCTCATTAACAGCTAGAAGGTATGTCTCCCTGCGAATCACTTTGTTGCAGAGCCACACAAAATTTTGCTGTGGTAATTTTTTTTTTTTTTTTTGCCATAGCAGCAAAAATGAACACTCAGAACTACCAAGCCTCTGTGTTGTGCTTTTATCACCCCGAGGCCTAGCTATCTTAGCTATCTTCTTCTCCATGGTGGACACGCTCTCTTGACTCAGAGCACCTGTAATTATACACAGGGGACCCTCGTGACATCTAGCCTATTATCACTCCGTCCTGGGATCCTCACGAGACCCTGCCTCTCTGGGTAAGCAGTAGGTCTTCATCAATATAGCTTCTAGCTTTTTCATGTTCTGGGTGGGCCTCTTGAGTGGTGTGGCTACCCTGGAGTCACTCATGATCCTGTGAATAACTCTAATAAATCCCTCAGTTCACCGAGCTGGTCTTCAGTGAAATCTTTGGTTTGTTGGTACCCTTTCTATCTGAGGTTAACAGATATTCTAGATACTTCTTTTTTCTTTCTTTCCTTCTTTTCTTAAGATTCATTTATTTATTTTATGTATGTGAGTACACTGTAGCTGTCTTTAGACACACCAGAAGAGGGCATCAGATCCCACTGCAGACGGTTGTGAGCCACTGTATGGTTGCTGGGAATTGAACTCAGACCTCTGGCAGAGCAGTCAGTGCTGTTAACCGCTGAGCCATCTCTCCAGCCCCCTAGATATTTCTTTATATCTTCCCAGAGAAAGTCCCTCCACAGTAGGTATGAACATCTGTGAGATGCATGTGAGAATGAAGACACGGGCAGTTGGCTACCCGTGCTGCCCTGATCCTGTCCTTCCTCACAGAAGAGCATGCAGGCGTGTGGCAATGGTTTGATGTGGGTGCCTGCAGAAGGCCCCTGTGGTTTTGAATGCTATTGAACATATGATGCTCATTAAGGCTGAGGTCACAGGTGCCCCACAAACCCCAGAGGCAAGTTAAATTTGCTCTCCTCTGAGGGTACAGGTCCTTAAAACCTATCTGAGATGTACCACTGTTCAAAAGAGCCTCTTAAGCCAGTCCATCTTTTCCTTAAATGTTCTGATGGGCCTGCAGGCAAGCATCTAGTTACCTTCCCCCTTGCTTAACAACCCTGCCTCACCTCCAGTTCTGGGGTGGAGGAAGGGATCTCATTTCCTAGAAGGAAAAAAATAAATAAAAACTACAGGGCTTCTGCAATGGGGAAGTCAGGACATAGAAATAGAGACCTCATGTGGCCCCGCCTCCTTATGTTAGGGATAGAAAATGAAGGGGTGTGTCCTGGCCGCCTGGCTCCTCTTATGACACTCCCTCCCAGGCATCTGGCTGCTTCCTTCCCCAGCAAAGCCAGCTCCTCTCAAACCTCTTACTCCTGGCCAAGTGCCAAGAGCTTCTAAGCGCTGTGACAGCATAGCATAGGAGCAGGCCCGCGGTTTTCCTTATGTACAAAAGCATTCAAGAGATCAAAGCAGTCACAGTTTGATGATGTTCCTAAATGCGAACTCAAATTGCTGAGTTAAACAGCCAGCAATTTTGTCGGAGGCTTTCCGGAACAATTACTCAAGAAGGAATTCAACTGTGTTTGCCTTTGGCTCCCTCTCATCCTTTTCCACCGCCTGAAAGGGGAGGGGGAGGGAGTGGCTCAACAAAGAAAATCTTAAAAGATTATTGCTAATTACAGATTTTTACCTACCCTGAGTTCTTTCGCTTCTTGAGTTAATTAAATCAAGACCAGGTGTCTGCCAGATGGGTTAGCTGCTGGCTAGGAGATTAATAGATCCCAGAAAATGAGGTAGGGCCTATGCTCTTGAGTTTTGAGATCACTGCGGCTGCTGCTGCCATCTTTGCTATTTCAGCAGATATTGGAAGAAAGAGAAAGGACTCTATTTTATCAAGATCTTAGGCAGAACTGAGAGAGCAGGCAGGTCCTCTGTGCTAGCCTTTCTGGCCAGGGCATCAGATCTGAAAGAAGTCAGACCTCCAGTTACTAATTTAATAGCAACTGATTCACGTTTGAGGATGTGTAACTTAGGACTAGAAGCCGAAGGACCTTGGGTAGCAGTCAGGGGTCAGTGTCCTCTGCTCTTCTCTGATTGACTCTAGCAAGTGTCCCCACCACCATTTAAGATGAGAAAAATAAGAAGACAAAAGCAGAACCAGACTTAAAAGTTATTCCAACACAGTGCAAAACATCGTTCCCAAAGGCCGTGGCCCTTTTCCACCATCTCCCATCCCAGCCCTGCTATGGGGTAGAGATGTCCAATCCTATTGGCAAGTCCAGGCAGGAGCACCCAGGATCCTGGCTGAGGCCAGCATGAAGGAAGGAGGGCAGGGTGGGGGGGAGACCAGGCAAAAGGAAACAAGGTCAGTTATTATTCACAAAAGACCCATTTGTTCTAGGTGTGAAACTGAACTGTACAGCACTGGGCCATTCACAGGAGCTCCAAGCTCACACCCACCCACTAATCAGTTCCCAATGCTCCCTAGAGTCTGTCTTACATCGAGTGGCTTCTGAGTCACCAGCGCCGAGCCTGTCTCTGGCTGAGACGGGTGATGAGCAGCCAGGAGCGAGGCCCCAGAGCTGGAAGGCCCATTTGGAAGCAGGCCACACTCTCTTTCTTTGTAACTGAAACAGAGCAACAGAGCATGAATACACATGGTTTGTGTAACTTGAATTCCTTTCAGAAGAACCAGATCTACTTCACCTCCCCCACAGTGAATTCAACCAAAGTGGCCTGGCTTTGGAGAGCTGGGAAGAATGACTCAGCTGTATCTGGCAGCAGATAGTCATGGCATGCTACTCTCCGGAGAACAGAAACACACTATAGGTAACAATTTGGTCTGTCCAATTAAAAACAAAACAAAACAAAACCCCCCAAAAAACCCCAACAACAATGAAACCAACTCTGACATCTCAAACTCATTCATTCCCCCATGATCTCTTGGTCCTGTAACTTTACTACAATCTTTGGGTTCCTTCCGATGTCCAGGGTTACCTCTACAGATTGAGTCAGGGAAGGAACCACCCAGAAAGCGAAGTGTGGCAGGCAGCAAGATGCTTCAACAGACAAACACTCAGGTTGAGCATGAACGGTAGTTCGTAGTTCCCCAGTCAGTGTTACCTGGGCGTCCTAGTCCTCCATCATTCTCCTTGCCCTGAGACAAAGAGATCTCTGTCCCCAAAGAAAGTAATTTTCTTCCTGGGTTCATAAACCAGAGGAACATTCTTAAAATACACCAAAACCAGGGGATGGAGCCATAATTAGTAAAATGTTGCTACATAAGCATGAAGCTCTGAGTTTGACCCAACACATGCCTAAAAAGTCAGGTGTGGTGGCATACTTGTAATTCCAGGGAAGCAGAGGCAACAGGATTCCTGGGATGCTCTGGATAGCCAGCCTAGCCTAACTGGCGAGCCCCAGACCAGTGAGAGATCTCTCTCAAAAACATTGATGAGTCCTGAGAACAAACTGGAGGTTGACCTCTGACCTTCACATGCATGTGAGCTCGTGTGCACATAAGAATATACATACATGTGTACACAGAGAGAGACAAATGTTGCAAAGATCCTGGAGCACAGGCATGGAAAACTCATCTATAGACGAGACTTCTGTGTAGCCATGGCTAGGAATTGCTGGCCTGGAGGCGGCTCGCACTGGTCCAGGGTGAGTGGATGTCTGGTTCAGCTGCCTCTGACATGGCCCCTCCAAGATTTCTTCTGGGTCCTGCAAGTTCCTGAGGAATGGCAGTCTTCCAGGCAGCCTTAACCATACTCTTAGCTCTGCCCTACTCCAGGCTCCCTGGCTGATTTTCAACAGAACTCCTTATCAGTCCCTAGGAGCATGCAGAGATAGTCCCTACTATGCCACAGACACTCCTAAGTCGGTGTAGGAAATCTCTGAGTGGTCAGACCCTGAAATTGAACAAGGCACTCAAGAATCCTAACCTGTGGCTGAGCAATGGTGGCACATGCCTTTAATCCCCGCACTTGGGAGGCAGAGGCAGGTGGATTTCTGAGTTCAAGGCCAGCCTGGTCTACAGAGTGAGTTCCAGGACAGCCAGGGCTATACAGAGAAACCCTGTCTCAAAAAACAAAACAAAACAAAGCCAAAAAACCAAAAAAACAAAAAAGAATCCTGACCTTGGGACACATTTCTCCCATCAGACTGAATGAAGGCCTGGATGGGAAAAGGAAGGTTTGTGTCTCAGTAGGTTGACTGTCCCATCTTTTCCCTCTGCTGCTTCTCCTGGGATCAGGAGAAATAAGGCATGAGATTTCTCATGCTCACCCTCTTCCTGCCTTATAGAGGCCGCTCACACATAAACTATAAACTGATCTCAGACCTCTTGAAAATCCTACCTCTTTAGCAGCTGGCTTTTGAGCTTGTCACTTTGGAGACACACAAAACTATAGTTTGACAATGAAATCTGAGCACTGGCAACTACGAATTGTTCCCCTCAATGCACTGGACTTCCTCCTGTCCACCTATACACACATACACACACACACACACACACACACACACACACACACACACACACACACACAGCTTCTCACATACAGTGAACAGGAGGTCCCATAGAAACAGAATTTACAGACTACAAAAACATCCCTGAGAATGTTTTAAACATTATCTCCATCCTGTGCCAAGTCAGCATTTTACCTGGAGCTGTGAGATGCACAGCCACTGTCTGGGTCACAGCGTTTGCCAAGGCGGGTAGAAAGTGGATGCTTACTGTTACCTCATACCTATGTAATGAGACAAAGCAGAGATTAGGTGGCTCCCTTGTGATGTTGAGGAAACTGAAAGTGGGTCCAAGGGTTCTGAAAGTGAATCTTGAGTTTTTATATATGAAGCTCATCTTATTCGGTTTAAAAAACCCTCTAACCAGTCTGTTAGAGACTATGGAGAAACCAGAAATCTTTAACCCAGCTATGGGATCTGGGAGATGTGTGGCCCACCCCTTTCTGAAGCAAGCATGCTGGGCTTAGTCCCGGCTTGTCCAAACCCACCATTCTCACTCAGACTATCTATCTGTCCTACCAGTCCTCTGCAAGCATGAGAGTGGGGGCTTATCTCCTCCTCTCATTCTGTCTCCCACCCTGGTCCACTCCCCTTTCCAATTGTCTGCGGCCCAACAGACTTTTATCTCAGCCCACTGGCCCTGGTCTATAGTAGCACCAACACCACTGAGTTGTCAGGGCTTCCCAGAGCTAGGCCTGCTCTCCACAGGCAATTAAGAGCCCACAGTGAGTCAGCAGCCTGGCTAGGCCTAAGCAGAGACTCTTGGCTAGACCTCTACCAGATGGGGCATTCCCATCCTCCCAGCCCTAAGGGCATCATCTGCCCCCACATTCAGGACTCTGCTGTGTCTTCCTAACCCCATTGCAGCTCTGAAGTTGTCCCAACAAATACCCTTGCCTTGGAGGGCTGGCAACGGGAGCAAAGCACAGAAGCTTGTAGTTGCGAGGAAAGTGGCATTCCGGAAGTCTGAGGGTGTGAAGTGTGGGTACCTCCTCTCCTGGCTGTGACCCTCGGTTCTAGGAGGGAGAGCTGAACAGCCTCCAAGAAGCAACCACACACCCTGGGTGCCCACACTTTTGTGAATCACAGCTACTGTATGGGGTGCTGAGTCACTCTGGGGAGACAATATAGGCCCATTTTAAGAGGATTTGTCAGGGTACTAAAGCCCTAAGTGCTTAGTAATTTAACTGCCAAAAATAGGTATTGGTTTAGGTCTCGGTGCAGGCCAGGCTGCTCCTTTGATGGCTGTCACAGTACATACAGTCCTGAGCTTGCACAGTGGTCTCTGGCACATACAGGGGAGCTTCCAGGCACCACTGCCAGAGTGTGAGCCATACCTTTCCTCAAGAAGGGTGAGAAGGGAAACTTCAGGAGAGGTCAAGTCGGAACAACAGATATTGAATCTTGGCGCCATCTTCTCTGAGTCACTACTGTTCCCATTCATGGGGAGAGAAAAATCTGGTGCCTGGGACTAACTGATTTGAATTTCTAACTTCTTAGCAATCCAAAAAACTTGAAGTTTCTCTTTAGTGGAAGAGATCTCCTTCTAACCCTGCATTTATCCAGGACTCACTCAGTGAGCTTGGGCTCAGAGCCACCTTAGAGATCCATTTGTCCATCCTATACCAATGATGAGCAAACACACAGCCTGAGCAGGTGGGAACTTGTCTGGGCCACAGGGCTGAATCCGGCTATCCATCCCTGGAGTGAAGGATGCAGAGAGGGACATGCATGAGGCACTGGCCCTCAACCAGGAGGCTAGTCCTTACTCTAACAGCAGTTACCACGTTAAAAAGGTCAAGACGGTATAAGAAGTTGAATGGAAGTCCAGGAAAGCAAAGACGCAGATCACTCCTGCACAAGGACTCAGGACAGCTGTCAGGGTAAAAACACTGGAACCAAAGCTGGGATGGTATGGATCCTTACAGACAGGAGGAAGGGAAGAGGGTTGTGTCCATAAAAACAGAGGCTTAAGCTAAGTCATGGAAATGGGATACCTGGGGAATGTCAGCTAGCTGGACTATTACATAGGATGTTAAAACAGAATAATGGGCATGGGAAAGGAAATAGGTTAAAGGCCAGATGATGGAAAGTCAGCAGTGCCACCATTAGGAATCCGAGCTTGATCATCATCATTATCATCTAAGAGCACCAGGTGGCAATGGGCCAGACATCTTACTGAGAAAGATTCTCAAGTACTGCACAGTCTGCAGTTTCTGGGAGCTTGGAATTGAGGAGAAAGAATAAAATTATGGGCAGATATTAAAGACATGTATTAAAAACGCACATAAGTCAAAACCTATTTAACACATGAGTGTTTAAGTGTGAATAGAGAATAAGTCCATTTAATGGACTTGTGGAAGAAGAGGACATTTGGGCAAGCGCTCCTGGGACGACCTCAGCCTTCCCTGTGCCTTGCAGCTCTGAGGAAGGTTCCTGTATTAGTCAGGGTACTCTAGAGTCACAGAACTTCTGGAAAGTCTCGGTATATTACGGGAAATTATTGGAATGACTTACAGTCTGCAATCCAACTAACCCAACAATGGGCAGCTGTGAATGGGAAGTCCAAGAATCTAGTAGTTGCTCAGTCCCAAGCTACAGCTGGCCTTCTATATAAGCTGGAATCCTGAAGAAGTAGGTTCCAACAGATGTGCTGGCAAGTAAGTGCAAGCAGATAAAGAAGAATGAACCTCCTTCTTCCATTGTTCTTTTGTGGGCCTCCAGCAGAAGAGTGTGGCCCAAATTAAAGGTGTGTACCACCATGTGTGGAGCTAAGCTTTTCTTGGAATTGCTCATTCCCAGACTGGCCTTGAACTCAGATCTGCTTGCCTCTGTCTCCTGGATTAAAGACGTGTACCACTTTGCCTGGGCCAAATATTTTCATGGGCATTATGCCTCCAGATCTGGATCACAGGCGTGCCCTCCACTTCTGGACTGTAGTTCATTGCAGATGGAGTCAAGTTGACAACCAGGACTAGCCATCACAGTTCCTAAGAGTGAAGACTTCGGCTTAATATTAGACACTTAGCTTAGTGTGGGTTTAACTGAACTTCTGGCTGGCTTCTGAGACTGAATGATTCCGTAAGCCTCCCATCCATTCTCTTTTCTGTCAGTCCTGTTGTGTGTTCAACCCTAAGTCCATTGTTTGCAGCTTGGAGGGGAAATGGGGAGGAGGCCACTGGCTGCAGTTGTGTAGGTTACCCCACGGAGCAGGTTGGAGCTGAGCACTAGACTTTCGGCTGTCAAGCTGAAGAACGAGTGTCCATGCAGGGAGAGGTGCCTTTTCTAATTCACACAAAGATGTTTAATGGGCTTGTGACCTGATGGTTAAGGAGTGAAGCAGCTGCTCTGGGAAGACGTACTCCAGCTTTCCCCTGCCTTGCCTCCCTCCACGGGTCCCTGGCCAGGTCCCAACATGACAGTGACTATGACCTGCCCAGTTCCCTTCACTGCATCCTTCACTCACTTATGCAACCTTAGGCCAGAGATCTAAGGGAAAACAGAAGCAATTTTGCCAAAGCACATCAAAGAGCCACACATGCAGTAAACACCCACTGGGTCGTGCCCTGGCTTCAGACACACTTCCTTCTGTCTTCCTGGCACACTGTCGGAGCACAGCGCTCCAAGCTTCCAAAACAGTGTGAGAGTTGGAAGCCCTTGGGGTCAGCAGAAATTCCCTCCCTAACTGTCAAGACTGACAGGAGCTACCAGACAGTTCCAGCTTTTAAAGGACAGACCCACAGCCCTCAAGCAGCCCTCTTCACTGCAGCAGGCCTTGGTCAGGGTAGCAAGGACCTGTTCTTGTTGAGTACGGTTGGGTAGTGTGATGTTAGTGTTGATTCTGGCTCTGTGCCCTATTGCCCTGTAAATCTATAGACGAGAAGAAAAAGAGAAAAGAAACGATGATGGTGAGTTATTTCTTTACCCCTCACTCATCTGCCTACACCAGAAAGGTAAGCCCTAAGAGAAGAACCTCACAGCAGGGCATTTGCCTGTGCCCATGCCATGTGCCCTTCTTTGCCCTCCTCCTACCCTCAGGTACTGACTTCCGGACTAGCTTACTGATTACGGGCTAGCAAGGGTCTTTCGAATGCTGTTCCTTGAGCATGACTCATGACTTCCCTCCTCAAAGCTAACCATTTAGATCCTAGGTAGCTAGTGTAAGTACCCTTCCTGGATCAGTCTCTGGTGCTGTGCATTGCCCTGAACTTCAGCCACTAGAGCCTGGTCTCGGATCTCTGGCTGCTGGTTTTGTCGGGCAGTGTCCCAGATAAGTTCCTGGCCTCCCTTTGAACAGGTAAGATGGAGGCACAAAAATAAAGAACCTCCCTTCTCTGGCATGTCTTGGTCTTATAACTGTTTTATCTTAATGGATTATTTGCATTCAGGGGGAAGAGCATGTGTCTTTTTAATCTCTGGATCTGGTATCACAGAGTCCAATTCAGGGCCCTCAGCAAGGTAGAGGCTTAGGGATGAATGATGAGTGAATGAATAAGAGGGACCCTCAGCAAGGCAGGATGGTGAATTAATGAATGAGTCAACAAATGAATGGGGATCTCAGCAAGGCAAAATGATGAATAAATGAATGGATGAATGAATGGGGCTCAGCAAGGTAGAATGATGAATGCATGTATGAATGAATGAATGAATGAGGTTCTCAGCAAAGTTGAATGAATAAAAGATTGGGGCTCTCAGAATGATGAATGAATGAGTGAATGAATGAATAAGGAGGCCCTCAGCAAGGTAGAGGCTTGGGAATGAATGATGAGTGGATGAATGAGAGGTAGAAGAGTAGAGTTTGATTGTCACTTGGATGAGAGGAGAACCATGGACCAGCCAGAAGGGCTGAGAAGATTCTTGGGGCAGGGGTGGGACTCACCTTTCCCTGGCACCTGTGCTCAGATAACTTCTTTCCTCGCAGTTCCTGCATTTCTGCCTGCCACCATCAGTCCTTTGCATATTCTGTTGCTGCTCCTCAACCAAGCAGGTATCTGTAAGAGTGCTTGACAACGAGAAGAGATGGAGTTGACACTCGATGTTGGCACAAGGAAGCAGGGGTAGAAAATGGCCTGAATTGAAGGCTTAATTAAGGAAATTTGACCCGGGTGAGTAGTCAGTAGAAATGCAGGGGGAAGGAGGAGAAAAAAACCAAAACCAAACAAACAGACAGAGGCTTCTGAGAAAAGGTGACAGAGCCATGGGCAGTCACTGATGGGGACAGGCAATGGGACTGGTTTGGTTCTGGGCTTCTTTGAGGTGTCACTTGTACAACCATGGCAACTGAACAACTGACTATTAACATCAAGGACCAAGGCAACAGAAACCAACAGTGGCAGGGAGCACATAAGGAGAGCACATAAGGAGGGCATTCTCCCAAAGGCTGGTCGCCACACCTCCTGGCTGTGCATGCCAGAACAGAGGACTCACTCTCTCCTGCCTCAGAGCTGCTGAGAGGACAATTCCTAGTGTGTTCTAGGCACTGTGCCCTGTGCTCTACGTAAGCCACACATTCCGAACCTACCGAACAGCTAGACCACATGGGAAGGAGCTTCCTGCAGTGACAAAAACATCCTTTACAGGAGGTGCTCCCAGGGCCACCCACATGCTTCTGGAACAGTTGACACAGCTAGTACAGCGAGGCAGCTGATATTTCTTTTATAAATTTGTTCATGTATAAGTGTACATTGCTACATAAGGCCAATAGCCGATCTACTGGAGAAGCAGATCCCTCTACCTTGGCAAGTCACATGTAAAAAAACCAACCAAGTGATTTTTCTCAACAAAACCATCTCCTCTAAGATATGAACTAATGTCCAAAAATTCTATTTCCAGTAACTGTATAACTGAGACCATGTGTGCTTTATAGAAACACTGACATAGTTAGAATTTAAGGTCTGAGTGACAAGAAAGATCTTTTGAAGAATAGAGGGTTTGGGTAAATATCCATACTAGTTTTCTTTGGGTTTTTTTTTGTTTGTTTGTTTGTTTCTTTTAGTTTTTGTTTGTTGCTGTTGTTGTTCGAAAGATGGTCTCATTCTGTGGCCCAGGCTGGCATGGAACTCTCCATATAGCCCAGCTGGCCTCCAAATCATGGAAATCCTGCCTTCCCAGTACAAAGATTACAAATATGAGCCACCATTTCCCATGTCTTAGTTAGCTTCAGCTACCAACTTGCCACAGCCTAGAATCACTTGGGGAGTCTCAACTGAGATACTGCCTGGATCAGTTTGGACTATGGCATGTCCTTAAGTGATTGTCTTGATTGATGACTGGCATAGTAGAGATCAGTCCACTGTGGGTGGCACCATCCCTAGGCAGGTACCCTGGGTTGTATAAGAAGTTAGCTGAGCATGGGCTAGAGAACAAGACAGTGAGCAAGGTAGCAAGAGGCTTCCTTCATGATTTCTGCTTGCTTCCCTCCCTGCCCGCTCTTAATGAGATACCTGCAAGTGTAGATAGACCAATCCTTTCCTTCCCTAAATTGATTTTAGTGAAAAGGTCTTATCAACCACAACATGAAGGAAATGAGAACACCCAGCCTCCTTGCTTGATTCTCAGTGTTAGGGCCAACTTGATTATTCTTTAGGAAGTCAGATGCTTGTTAATATTAACAATGATAATTAATCATGATAATAATAAAATAGATATCTCTGACTGAGCACCTATCTTATGCTCATCTATCACTTCACAAACAACAGTGTTAAAAAAAAATAAGCATGTATGATGTCACAGCATTTCTGAAGGCTGAGAATGGAGGGGTGATTTGGCTATGTAAGCCCATCCATGGCCTGGGGCTGCAAACTTCTTTGAGGTTGACTGGAGCTATAGTATTCGTTCTCAAATGGCCTACAGGAAGCCTCATATGAGTCCTTTACTCCCAAAGGGCTGCTCACAGCATGGCAATGTCTTCTCCACGAAGAGAAAGTAAGCAAACAGGAAGCCCCAACATTTTCTAAGACCTAGCTTTGAAAGTGACATTCCATCTTTGTTTGCCATACAACTCAACCCAACACCATTGCAGGAGAAGGTCAGAAGCAAGTGTAGATCAGGAGGCAAATTCCAGAGCACCATTTTATAATCCACTGTCACTACTTCTTATATACCGTGATGGTTTGTTATATGCTTGGCCCAGGGAGCGGCATTATTACAAGGAGGAGTGGCCTTGTTGGAGTAGGTGTAGCCCTGTTGGAGTAGTGTGTCACTTGTGGGTGTTGGCTTTAAGACTCTCATCTTAAGTGCCTAAAAACCAGTCTTCTCCTGTCTGTCCTTTGGATGAAAATGTCAAACTCTCAGCTCCTCAAGCCCCATATCTGCCTGGATGCTGCCATGCTCCCATCTTGATGCTAATGGACTGAATCTCTGAGCCTGTAAGCCAGTCCCAATTAAATGTTGTCCTTATGAGAGTTGCTGTGGTCACGGTGTCTGTTCACAGCAAGAAAACCCTGACTAAGACAGATAACATCCTATTTCATCCTCACAAAATTAGCAAGGAGAGGCCAATATTATCCCCTTTCCTTGGGCAATTAAGGCTCAGAGAGGGCGTGTGATTCCCAAGGCTCCTGAGTGATGGGTAAAGATGGTGGGTCTCCGTTCCCTGAAGACTCAGACCTATGGGTGTGCACTGACCACCCCACTGCATGTTCCACTGGGATTTCTCCTGGTTCACTGCCTTAAGATGGATGTCCATGCTGCTCAGTCTCCACCAGAAAATATGCATCTTACATTTGTGCCTCATTACCCACTCCTAAAATCAGAACAGGAGGTCAAAACAGGAGGGTTGTAAGTCCAGGGGTAAACTGGGCTACATAACAGGACTCCCTCTATAGATAGATAGGTAGGTAAATATAGATACAAATAGATATACATATAGATATGTATAATAAGACTAATGTGACAAAATAGAAATACGTAGAGAGAAAAGTGGCATTAGAAAAATCTCATGCAGTCCAACTAAAAGTGCTTTTCAGTATAGAAATGTGGGCTGGTCCTACAATACCTCAGAGCGGTAGAGTTCTTACAGTTCAGCCATAACCAGGGACAAGGCACAACAAACACTCCTTATCCCCCAGCTCCCTTTGTGGAGCCTGAGGCCGCTACTCATTCTATGGCCAAGCAGCGATGCCTTGCTGCATCTATCCAGGATGCTCTACCATGTGCACACATCTGGGTAGTGCATAAACAATTGAGACACTTCTCCAGGTTACATAGGCTGGGAGGTGAGCTTGGGGATGGGAGAGATAAAAAATTCAAAGTACCACCCATTTTCTTCTGCCTTGCACAGAGTAGGGTAGACCACTTCTAGGGGAACTTTATGACAGCTGAGAGAAGAAAAACCCCAAGCTTGGGGGTTTTCTTTGTTTCTGGGACTGTTTGATCCCCTGTGCCACAACAGATGAGAGTCATTCTTACTGCTTCGGGTTTTCCTTTCCAGAGGGGAAATAAAGAGCCAGAAGTAGCTTTCTTCTGGGACCAGTGTTTCAAGTACAAAGCTGGAGTGCCACATGCCTACCTAGGCTTTGTATCATAGACCTGGGCTGGGGTGGTGGCTCCAGCATGCAATCCTGAAGAGATCACTCCTCTCTGTGGTCTCAGGGTTGTCCACTGGATGGTACATGGGGAGAAAGCAGTTTGGAGGTGCATGGGAAAATGCTTTGCCTGCTATCGAAAAATGGAAAGACAGTGAGTGCCGGGCTGGCTGCGGACAACACCGCAGGTGCCAGCTCGGAGTGCTTCCACCGAGGATTTGACTGCTGTCCCTCTGTGCCCTAGCCTCACAGAGCTCACCCTCTGGCACAAAACTGACCCTACTGAGCGCCCTCAAGCTTGTGTTAACTCACATGGATAATGAGAAGAGGGCTGTAGTTATCTTGTGCGTTTACCTGGGCTCAGTTTCCTAATCTACAGATGGGCTGTGATTTCTCTGACATTTATAGTTTATATGACAATGTCTACTCTGAGGGGCTAGCCTCACTGGGATGGCATTTTTAAAAGAGTCTCCATCCTTTCCAACAGGGAAAGAGAAGCACATCTCCCTAGGCTCCAAGCACAGTGCCCTTCTAGGCCAGCAGCAGAGTTAGTTGGGCCCCCAATGATAAAGGCCCAAGGATAATGAAAGGTTCCTGAACCCCTAGGAGACAGGAGTAGGCCAACATGCCTGCAGGGGCAGAGCAGGAGCCTTGGCTGTGGTGGACAGGTAAAGAGAAACAAGAAGGAATGAGGGAATATAAAGCAGGCTAGAGAGGCTCAGGGACCAGAACTTCCCCCAGTCCTGTTAGTGCTGAAGGTCTTTGAGGTGATCCTGCCTTTGAGGGCTTCTGGGGGTGCTGTGTTGAAACTAGAGCAGCTTGCCCTGAAAGGTATTTTCCAGTGACCACATCTCTCTGTGGAGAACAGGGCTAGCTGGTTATTAGGCTCTCTGCCGTATGAGAGGCATTCCGGCATGTGCCTTTGGGCACAGCAGTGGGAAGGGTAGCAGCACTGTTCTGCTATGGGCTGGCCATTCCCCATGTTCACAAGATGCCAGCAGAGGCCTGTCAGGCTAGATTGGTCTAGAGTGGTGTAGCCCCAGGTCTTTGGCAGGCTCCCCAGTGCACCTTTGGACACAGTTATGTCCTGCTCTGTCAGCCCTGGCTGTGATGGACCACAGGAGCCTCATCTTTGTCCCAAGAGAAGCTGTGGGGGAGAGTCTGAGCTCTTCTGCTTTGCCTGTTGAGTAGGCCCTGGATTAGAGGGCTGGCCGCTGTCAACCGCAGCTGAAGCCCAGCTGTCCCTGTAAGTCTGCCTGGCCCACTTTTCAAAGCGTGTCTTCTGAACATGATCCTCCACCGGCTGCTGAAAGCCAAGAACCAAGATCAGCATGAAGATTTCTGGGTGCAACTTCCACGTCTTCAGCCGAGACACTGTTTTATTCTGTCTGTTCCTAAATCTGACTTCTCTCTTGAACTGCATCTCCACTGTATGTTCAGCTTGCGTTTCGTCTTTCTCTGTGTGTCCCCCTCAAACCTCCAGTTCCTGCCAGCTGTCTGCAGGCCCCTCTCTCTTTGTTTATGTCTCGTTTGCTTTCCTGTCTGTGTTTGTGTGTGTCTCACTGTGTGTTTCTGTCCCCCCCTCCTGACCTCACTGCCCCTTTTTTTAAGGTGTCCAGGAAAAATGACCAGCAGGAGTAAAGCCCTCCCAGGGCTCCCCAGAACAAAGGAGGGTGAACAGTCAATCTAGGTCCATGTCTCTGATTGGCATGACAGTTCTACCCTGAGAACCTCTTTCCTGGCCACAGTAGGAAAGTATCTAGCAGAAAGTGTTCCAAACTTGTAGAGTAAAGCTCTTTGTTCTACAAGCAGCACTGCAGGGGACAGTGGGAAGGCATACACTGTGTCAACTAATCCTGAAGAGTCTAGGCTGGAGAAATGGCACAGCAGTTAAAAGCACTTGATGCTCTTCCAGGGGACCCAAATGTAGTTTCTAGTGTTAGGAGGCTCACAACTGCCTACAACTATAACTCCAGAGGAGCCTCCATGAGTGCACATGAGCACACACACACACACACACACACACACACACACACACAGAGAGGAGAGAGAGAGAGAGAGAGAGAGAGAGAGAGAGAGAGAGAAAGATCTAAGGAGCTTCTCTCAAGTGGCAGGAAAGGCCTTCAGAAAGCAGTGTCTGAATCTCTGAAACATAGGTCTCAGTTTTCTATAAATGAATGATGTAGGGCTGGGCTGAGGAATCAACAAAGAACAAATAGAAACATAGCCGATAAAACTATTCAGGGCCTACAACCTGGGAAGCTTTGAAAGGACAGCTGGAGCCAGTGCTTTTAACCATACTACCTGTAGCCAAGATACCACATATACCCCAGCTACCTGACAACCAATGTATGAGTCAGAGACATAATCATGGCCATCCTACAGATGTCCTAGGTAAGTAGTCATTGCCTCATTTTGTAGATGGAGAAACCAAGGTCCAGAAAGGCTAAGTTGCTTGCCCAAAGATATGCAACTGTGATTAGAGCCTAGAGCTGTCAGACTCCAGGCCAGCCTGCTTCCCCAATGCCACAGAGGAAGCAGCACACAGAGACGGTTCTTTTCATATCCAAGCATCCTTCCTGTGGGTGGATCAAAACATAGAAACAGTTGGACATAATTAAGCATCAGGTTATGCTGACCTCCACTGCCTGCCTTCCAGGCAGCAGGTGGCTTCTGAAGCATGTCCCAGAGCAACGATGTTCCAATTAGTGCAGGTAGTAAAAGCTCACAGTGATGCCCGTGGGTGTGCTGGTCAGTTTTTTTTAAATTTTTATTTATTTATTTTTGTCAACTTGACATAAGCTAGAGTCATCCAGGAAGAGGAAACCTCAACTGAAAAAAAAAAAAAAACCCTCCATTAGATTGGCCAGTAGGCAAGCCTGCGGTGCATTTTCTTGATTGTTGACTGCAGTGGCAGGGACTAACCTACTTCCGGTAGTCCTGCATTGTATAAGAAAGCAGGCTGAGCAAACCACGGAACGCCAAACTTGTAACAGCATTAGTCCTTCATGGCCTCTGCTTCAGTTCCTGCCTTGAGTTCCTGCCCTGATTTTCTTTCACGATAGACTGTAAGCCATAAAATGAAATAAACTTTTCCTCCTAAGATTCTTTTGGTCATGGTCTTTAGCACACCAATAGAAAGCAAACCAGGAAGTAGGATGGGGAACTACCGGAAGCAGTCCACAGCGGAAGCAGTCCACAGCGGTATCCTCCTCTCACTGGGGGATCGAAAGAAATATATCCAGGGCTTAAGAAAAAGCATGACAGAATGGTTATAATAACATCCTACAGTGCTTTGAATTAAAATAAATTGGCACCATTCTTGTTGTGGCAAAAATCGTCTTTCTAATAGATTCAGCCTTTGCGATGTAAGAACAGGCAGAAGGTTCAAAGAAAAATTCATTGGGCATTGGAGATTAGGAACAGTATATGTGTGTTAAAGAAAACTCTAGAAATAAAGGGAGAGAGACAGAGGAGAGAAAAGGCACCTTGGTTCATCTCCCTGTAGCCTTCCCATCCCAGGAAGTCTTCAGTGGGAAGAGCCAATTTTCCTTACTGTTTCTCCGAAGGAAAAAGGCTGTGTGAGGGACAGACAGGACATGGCGCATACTCCAGGATATTTGATCGTGTCCAGGGCTCTCAGAGTTAATGTCTCCCTGAAGAGGCCTCATTGGGACAAGATATGTATATCCGGTGCCAGGATGGCGCACACACAAAACTGTTTATGAGCCTTAAAACAATTTATTGTTCCACTTATACCCCAGTGAGTGAGTACACACCCATGTGAATATGAGCCCAGTTGCCAATTTGACAGTCTTTATTAAAGACATAAACTAGATTCCATTCCTCGCCACAAATATTTCTGGAGTTCCTACTATGCGCCAGCACTAAATGCACCCCCGAGGGTAGAAATAAATCAGCCATTAAGTCAGCCTTGTCTTCAGAAGAAACTGGTGAGTCCAGACAGGAGAACAGACAGATGTTCAAAGATGCAGAGTCATTCAACACCCAAGCCAGCATGCACAGTTAGCTTTCTGTTTCTGTTTTTTGTTTGTTTTTTCTAAAGGAAGTGGGTAAACTTGTCTATGTCTTTTTTGATCAAATAAGCCACTTTATTTAACAAGCTAATCCTTGTTGTTTAGGAACTTAAAAAAAAAATGCAATGCCACCTTGCCCACCTGCCTGGTAGGTTCATGGGGACCGGGCCACTGACAGGCTGCGTCTTCATTGCTGATTTGGCTCCTGGTTTAATGAACAGTCAAGGAAAACATGAGTTTGGGAAACTGGGTGGACATGAGATGTAGAAGAAATGGGAGAAAAAGATCTGCTTCCAAATGAGCCTACAAGGTAGTGCGATGTAAAGTTCCCAGGAGAAAAAGCAAAGTCCCTCTGACTCTGCTCTGCACACGGAACCGACAGTATTCATTACTTCTGTGCTGTGATAAAACACCAGAGCCAAAAGTGACTTACAGTAGAAAAGAGAGTTTATTTTGATTTCCGGTTCCTGAGAGCTAGCAATCACTAGTGGTAAGGAATGTGGGGCAACAGGAAGCGACAGCTAGTCGCTGAGAGATCACATTTCAAACACACACAGGAAGTAGAGAGACTGAACGGGAAGTGGAGAGTGGCTACAAACTCTCAAAAGCCCACTCGCAGTGAAGTACATCCTACAGCAAGGCCACACCTTCTAAGGGTTCCGGTAGCCTCCCCAAACAGCTCCAGCAGCTGGGGACCAAGTAATCAAATGCCTGAGCATGTGTGGGGCATTCTTATACTAGCAAAGATACATAACGAACTGTGGGCCTCAAACCCACACAGCTCACTGACCTTGTGGCCTTCAAACTTTGAGCCATCACTTGGCAGAGACCTTGGTTGTATCTCAATACCCATTTCAACCTCCTTATCCCGCCGTCCCTGACAGAGTCTAGAAAGTTCAAGCTCTTCCTTTCACGGCCTGACTGGTACCTAAAGATAACCATGTGACAGTTCTGGCTACTAAGCTTGTTGTCTCTAAGGAATTCTTTTTTTGTGAGAAAAGAAAGTTTGTCATCAGAAGAAAACATTTTCCCTTTATTGTCCTTCAGGCTTTTTTCTCCGTCTCTCCTGACCCAGTCCTGAGGTATCTACAGAACTGTCTGTCACAGCAGCCCCTGAACTTTTTCTTTCAGTCGTGGGATCAGCCTTAGCCCACCGGCATGATTAACACATGTGCCACCTCCAGACCCATGGCTTCTTGTTATCCCCATTGTTCAGCTGTTCCAGCTGGGTTTTGTTACTAGTTCCTGAACACAAAGTAATATAATATATATGATACCTAGCATCGAGGCACACAGAGGCCTTCGGTTACCAGCCACCACACAGTGATGAATGGATGGCAACATTTTTTGAGCACTTACTTTGTCAGACACAATTCTGTTATACATGCAAATCAACCCTTGCCCTTCACCATATCATCAACAGATCTTCCAGACAGAAGGTCAAGTTCGGAGGGACTGCAGCTGGCACTCCGCTAACTGGGGAGTTCTCTCCACCAGCAGGACACTCCTTTCTCTGATCTCTTTAATGAAGTTAGTTCTGTCTTAGATACTATTACTGTGAAGATTCACCATGACCAATGCAACTTGTAAAAGAAACTATTTAATTCGGGACTTCAGAAGGTGAGTCCATGATCATCATGGCAGGAGCATAGTAGCGACAGCCAGGCAGGCATAGCTCTGGAGCAGTAGTTGAGAACTTACAACTGATCCACAAGCAGGAGGCAGAGAAATAGAGACTGGCCTAGAGTGGGCTTTTGAAACCTCAAAGCCCACCTCAGTGACACACCTCTTCCAACAAGGCCACGCCTCCTAATCCTTCCTAAATAGTTCTACCAAGTGGGAACCAAGTATTCAAATATTCGAGCCTATAGGGGTCATTCTCATTCAAACCACCAGTCTCAAAGGACATCTCCTGACCCTGCACCTCCTGGGATTTGCTAGAGAGACACAGTCTCCATTCCCATCCCAGACTCACTAAATCAGAAAGCCTAGCAGAGGTGGCCGTGTGTTCTAACAAGCCCAGCCTGTGACTCTGCTATGTGTGAGCATTTGAAGAACCACTTCTTTTCTGCCAGTGGAGCCTCTCTGTCCTTCCTACTCTTCAGACCCTCTTCACCCCTAGCAGGCTCCTCTTTGGGCTCTAACATCCAGGGCCATTTAGTCCCACAGCCATCTTTATGTACTTGTCTTCAGCTATAGCCCTATGATCCTGTTTGGCCACAGGTCTCTGCAATTATCCAAACCCAGAGGAACCTGTCCATACAATGTCATAGATGAGTCTTTCTAAGCTGAGTTGTCTCAGTCCTGCCTCAGGCTGCATTCAATCATTTGCTATTCCAGGATCTCTGGTCTCCATTTCACAAATGTCAAGGTGCCTTCTTGACCCCACTCTGGGAAGCCCAGCCTGGAGCTCCATCGTTTCTTCTATCTCTTTTCTCTTTGTGATGATTTGTCTTAGTTTCCAACTTGATTAGAAACATTTGAGAAATTAGTGAAGCACACTTTTGGGCATGTCTACGATTTTATCACAAAGCCCATTGGATCATGATAGCCCTGCCCTAGTGAACAGGTCAGTCCCTATTCATAATACTGTACAACTATTGGAAGGTGGTAATGAAAGGTAGAAACTAGACCTTGGACTACTGAAGCTCTTTGTGAGGTATGGGCAGAATCCTTAGACCAGCAAGGCAGAAAGGGAAACACAAGGCTATGAGGAAGAAAATGAAGTATTTTCCACAAGGGGAGTAAACAGTCCTCGTCTAAGCTGCCCATATTAAAAAGCTGTTTGTGAAACTGATGGGGCTGAGGAAGGGGGAGATGGGACCTCCAAGAAAGGGAAAGAATGATCGATTCTGTTTAATTTGAGGCTACAGGGAAGGTAAACAGGCCCTTCCCAATTCTCTTAGCACACAGTCTTTTTTCTCTAGGTAATGGGGGCAAAAGAACCTCCTCTTTTGAGATGTGAATCCCAGCAAAGGCATTGTCTACTCTGCAGACTGGCTCAATAAGAGGATGCCTCCTACGTCTTCCTCATCCACCCTTCTATAATGGCCCTCCCACCTCATCTGTCAAAGAGGACAGATTATTATTATTATTATTTCTATATTTGTGATGAGTGTGTTATTTGTAATCATTTTTATATTTTGTTGTGATAAGTAGAAAGAAGCCTTGACTGAAATGGCTATATTGCTTTCTCTCCTCCCCCTCACCTCCAAGACGGTGTTTCTTGTTAACAGATTTTATTCTGAAGACCAGGCTGGCCTTGAACTCACAGAGATTTACCTTCCTCTGCTTATGCCTCCCAAGTGCTGGGATTAAATGGATGTGCCACCACCGCCCAGCAGTCCTCTCTGTATGCCAAACAAATTCAAAGCATTCTAGGTAAAAGGTTATTTGTTGGCTTGGAGCACCTACTATGTTATGCATGGGAATGAACCTTTAAGACACAGAAAATGTGATTTATAAAATACCTCATTCAAATGTACTTCATTGGGGTGTAGATGGAGATTACAGATGAAACTGGATTGGCTCTGTGTTGGTGATTATTTAAGGTTTGTTACAAGAGCCAAAATGTGGGATGGATATGAAATGGCAGACCGACAGATGAAATAGGGCAAGTCTGACAACTGAATATCATTCAGCCCCAGAAAGGAAGGAAATCCTGACACACACGGCCACGTGGGTGAGCACTGGGGAAGTGAGTGACATAAATGAAAGACAAATGCAGTCTTGTCCTACTTGTATGAGATAGACACTCTTGAGAGATGTACGAGTCATAGAAATGTGTGTCCCAGGCTAGGGGATGGAGGGTTATTGCTTAAGTTGTGGGATGTCAGTTTTGTAAAAGGAAAGATACATGGAGATTGGCTGTACAACAGTGTACATTTAACATTCCTGGACTGTAAACCATATGTGCAGATTGTGAACTTTATGCTAAACCCCTTCGACCACAGTTGAAACTTTCAAAAAAAAAAAAAAAAAAGTAATGTTCACATGAATATTCATTATGCTATTATACTATTCTGTCTATACTTATATACATCTGAAATTTTCTATCAGAAAAAAAACTAAACATACTCTATGGATGTATTAATTACAGTTTTCCAGAGAAGTCAAACTAATTGGGTAGATACATGAGACCCATGAGAGCCTGGCATCACTCCTTGATTGCCCTTCCCATCCAGGAGCAATATAGCCATTTCAGTCAAGGCTTCTTTCTACTTATCACAACAAAATATAAAAATGATTATAAATAACACACTCATCACATAATATAGAAAATAATAATGTTTTTTAATTGTCTCGGAAATACCTGTAGGACTCTCTCTTCATCTCTTGCCTAAAGACACTCCACCCCTCAAACAAAACTTTGTAATGCAGGAAAGAACAAAAACATGATCCAGTCTTTAATAGGTTTGGTGGAAATTGTATTTTTGTTCATCACTGGTCATCTAGAGCTGTTCCAATATGTATCTCATTGAAGGGTCTCACTACGGAATCCTGGCTGGCCTGGGACTCTCAAGGTAGACCAGGCTGGCATCAAAGTCACTGAGATCTGCTTGCCTCCACCTCCTGCCACCATGCCTAGCAATCATGTAAATTGTCCAAGCTGTGTTTAAATTTGGAAAGACCTCTATCATGTTCTTCATATGGAACAAAGGTTTCAGACACCTCTTACAAGCTAAGCTGGGCCACCTGTCCTTCAACATGCCAATCAAAGAGACAAACAACAGTGCAAAGCAAAGAAAGGAGACTTATTCCACGTAGCAAGACTAGAAACAGAAACAAAAAGGCTCAGGGACCCAATATCATCTTTGAAGTCTTGATTTGAGATTCGCGTTTAAATTTATTTTATGTATCTGGGTGTTTTGCCTATATGTATGTTTGTGTACTATGAACATGCCTGGTCCCCAAAGAGGCTGAAAGAAGACTTTGGATCTCCTATAAGTGGAGTTATGGATAACTGTAAGCAACCCTGTGGGTACCCGAGTACCAAGCCCAAGCCCTGCACAAGATGACAAATGCTCTTATGCCTGAGCTATCTCTCCAGCTCAAGGTTTAGCAAGAGATATGAATGGCTAAGCAGTACTAGTCAAGGTACAGTCCTGCGCATCACTAGCCATTTGTATGTAGGCTGGAGTCTGTCCTATATGGCTGTCTGACTAGCTGTCAGAAGTGTGTGACGTCTGTTCCCGGAAGACAAACTCCTCTGCCTGACACCAGACCATTTAGCCTTTCCCTTCCTCCCACATGATATTCTTGGGGAAATTCCATTACTCACTAGTCTAATACCTAGAGGAGCACAAACATCTCTTTTTGGATATCTTTACAGCTGCCAGGGTGGTGACAACAATACTTATAAGCTAGCTTGTTTTTGATGTCCCCAGTGGAGTGACACATGATGAGTTTTCTGTTTTGGTCTATAGAGGGTTCTCTGGGCCCCATATGTCCTTAGGTGGTCACATGACCATCTGTAGCCTCTCAGACTGACTGAGATGTATACAGGCCAGCCTCTCTCAGTGGCACTCTCCTTATTCACTTGCACACATCTCCAATGGAAGCCTCCTCTGTGACATTTCCTATCAGTTTCCAGGGAAATTAAGCTCAAACATCTTGAAAGATGTCGGCTTTTCAGTGGCAGAACACAAGGGATGGTGAACCCTCCGCAGTGGGCTTGCATACTCAACTTCTCTACCAGTAGGACAGTCTCATGATCCAAGGGCAGTGGGCCAGCTAGCAATGAATTAAGTGGACAACATAAAAACAATTTAAATATAGTCCACCTCCCAAACCCATCTCCCCAGAACCAGATTTCCAAGATGCCCACCACTGCTTAAAAGCTACTGAACATTTGATGTATATTACAAAAGGAAACTAGGGTTAAAAAAAATATCTAGCTTGTACTGGGTGCAGTGGTACACAACTTTGTTCTTAGCACTCAGGAGGCACAGGCAGGTGGATCACTGAATTCGAAGCCAGCCTGATCTACAAAGTGAATTCCAAGACAGTCAGGGCTACACAGAGAAACCCTGTCTCCAAAATAACAAAACCAGAAACAAACAAACACCTGACTTCTGCAAATTTTACACAAGACACAATCTATGAAGACCGCTAGGCCGTGTGCTTGGGCCTTGAAGGCATCTGCGGACATGGGAGGTTCTGAACCTTGGGCATAACCATCCCGACTGCCTGGATCTCCCCTGGGTAACTGCCTCCAACTGGTTGTGTCTTTGGTTTCTGTTCCTTCTAAGACAGAGTGTTTTGCATAACTCTTTCTGTCCTGGTCATTGTCTTTTTGTGCCTTGAGGTGACAACACCTGGGCTCCAAGTCTAATTCCCAGCACTGTTTGTGAATTCCCAAGCTTTGCCAATAACTCTTTTGGAATGATCCTATTTGAATGTATCCTTGTTTCACCACTACCTGACTCCCCCACCCCTCAGTTCCTCTTAGGACCCCCATTGATTTCATTTTCCTCCTCTCCCCAAAATACCTGACTGCACCCTTGCTGCACCCCAAGTTCCAAGGTCATTCACTGTCCCAAATGATGGCTTATCCCATCTCCCTTCCATAGACGTCCTAAGCAAATCCTACCCAACTTTCCGGACCCAGACCATCTCAGCCTCCTCCCAGGCAGCCATGTACTGCTAAGCACAACCATTAGGGAGAATCATTGTCAAAAGGAGGGAGGTTCCTTCCCTCCCCTGGGCCAGTGAGCTGGGATTCCCTGCATTTGTGAGTATGGGAATGATTAGACTGGCTGTGTGCCCTGCACAGATCATTTCCAGCCCGGCGCCAGAGGGATTCTGCAGGAATGCAAAGCTGGTATCAGTGTGTCCTTCTTGCAAGCCTGCTTTAAAGGACAAGTCATGTCAGATCTAGAGAGGGGAGCTTGGAGCAGATGGCCAGGAGACTGCAGGAACCCCAGGGAAACAGAATCCTGGTTTCCTTCTCTCAGGCTTTGGAAAGTGCTTCTTTGCGGGGAGTGGTGGGAGCAGCTTCAGCTGTGTAGCCAAGCAAACGGAGCCTTCCCTGGCAAAGAGGCAGAAGGGGCTCCTAGGCTTTTCTTCACCAGGGCAAAGTGGTTTGCAGGGCTTGGCAAGCTGCCAAGAGGGAGGCCAGCTGTGGAACCAGGTAAGCTGTGAGAGTGAACAAGTGTTTTGTCAGAAGTTCCTTGTCACCAAGAATGCTGGAGAGCTGCTTAGTATTTGTGGGCTTTGAGAAGAACACCACGAAGCATTGGACCCCGTTTTCTGCTTCAGTGTTCTAAGTCTGTGTGCATTAAAAAATGCAGGGACTTTCAAACCACTGAAGAACCAGATGTTTGAGGAATCTTTTTCTGGCTGCTTTCAAATTAGGCCACATTATTTTTTATCTCCTTTGTAAAAGTAGAATGATAGTGCTTTGGTTTGAGTGTGATCCCAGCCTGCAGTGTCCCTAAAGTTCATGGATTAGATTCTTGACTTCTCCATGTGACAATGTTGGAGGTGGGGTGTGAGGGAGTTTGGGATGCAGAGCTTCCTCCTGATGACTTCTCGCCCTTGCAGACCTGGAACAATACAAGAGCTATGGCAGGAGGCAGGCGAGGCTGCCTCTCATGTTCTGCTTCTTTTGCCACTAGCCAGCTAGCCCTTCTGCTTCTCACCACGGGAAGCAGCAGGCTGCCCCTGCCAGAAACCAAACACATACCAACCACTGTGCTCCTGGACTTGGCAACTTCCGGGACTGTGAACCAGAGTAAACAAACGCCTTTTCTGTATAAACTACCTGGTTCCAGGTATTCTGACTAGGACAGCATGCTTATCTAAAGGTAAGGAGATGATGAGATTACCTTTGGGATCTTCACATTGGAGTATGTGGGGTTGGGGTGATGGTGACCATCATAGTCAGTGGAGTGTATATTACATAGACACCTTATGAATACACAATATATGCAAGTGTATATATGTGCATACATAGTATGTATATGTGTATACTTTGTATATATAGATGCATGTGTATATATATATGCATACATATATGTATATATTCATATATGTGTGTACACACACACACACAGATACATCATAGCTAAATGGTTCATACTTATCAGACATTAATGGAAAGATCATTCAGTCCTGACCATGGGCAGATCTGTGACCTAACAAACTCCATGGCTAAAATTGTTCTGGCCTTTAAGCAAGCCATTTTTCTGTGCGGAGGCTCCATGTTCTTACCTATAAAGATGCAACCAGCACAGTAGATGATCTGCACTGCCCCTTTAGTTGTAAAAATTCTATCATTCTAGCAAAAGCAACCACAGGCCATTGGGAGAGTGAACAGTTTTAGCCCTTCAATCAGGTAAGGTTTTGCTCCTAAGAGCAGCTCCACAGTAAAACCAAGAGGTTCAATCCTTGGTCTGCCTCCTCGTCCCCATCTTGGTTCTGCCTCTCCAGGTCTATGTGAACTTGGATGAGCTGGCGTGCCTCTGAGCCTTGGCTTCAGGTAAACAGAGGGCTTTACACCTAATCAGACCCTTGGGCTTACACGCTCAGACTGAGTTCCTTAACCTGATTTATAGTACAAATCCCAAGGCATGCTAGGTCTCAACCCCAGCTGAGGAAGTAGGGATTTGGAGCCTTCTCTCTGAGACTCTCTATGCCGGGTAAACATTTGTTGCCGTATTCCCTGACTCAGAATGAACCTCTAAATAAAATCTCCCAGGCTTAAACAGCAAGGACGCATGGAAAATGAGTCTCCTGGGGCTTCCTACATTTGGACTGCTGCCATTAAAGCTGAATCTTGTGCCCTGACCCTGTTCTTCCCTCTGGATAACCAGATTGACAGGATAGTCACTGGCCCACCAGCAGGAGGAGAGGACCCATCTCTTTTGGCAGTTTGCTTTGACCCTGAACTAGAAGTAGCTTTCTGTTGAGTCTGGTTTTCAGAGTGCACACTTTCCACCTTTATGCTAACTCACAGGTAACAGAATGTGATGCACCATGACGTCCTTAAACCCAGGAGGTGGGGAGAAAGGCGTGTTCACAAGCAAACAGGTAGAACAAGGAAGGCCTGAGGGCCTTTTCTCAGAGCCCGGGCCATGAAACAGGCAAACCCAACTGTGACTCTGAGTTGATTTACTTTTAGCTGTGTAACCCTGGATACATTACTAACCCCCTCCCTGAACTCACATTTCCTCCTTGATGCATACTTAGTGCCAGTATGTTCATATGATATAGATATACTCTCCATGGGGCAGTGGTCTCGGGACAGGGCCTGGGTTTATGTCAACTATTTCCTTTGACTTTCACAACACATTAGAAGTCTGGTAACATTATGGAGCTATTGTAACAGGCCTGCTGCACTCAGCTCCTCACAGTACACACACACACACACCACACTCATCTTTTTCTTCTCTGATTTGTTACAGGCTATCTCCACTGTGCTGTTGCTCTGGCTGTGGACGCCTGGACCACCCTCCACCATCTCTACACACCCAAGTCAGCCTTTTTCTTAGACTTACCTCACTGGCCTGGCTTGGTGGAATGCACCTCTGTCTTCTAAGTCTGGTTAGAAGTGAGCAGTGCTTGTGCTACCCCTGCCCCCAGGCAGCTGGCACCTCTACTACCCATCTGTTACAAAGAAACAAGACAATTGTCCTCCCTCCTCCAGGACTGACCTCTTTGAGGATGACAAATAGTATCTTGGAATCCTGAGCAGGGTACCTGCTCTGAGCCGAATCTCGGCAGCTATCGTTGTGGGAGTAAATGGAGAGAGTGGATTTACTTGCGGTGGACAATGAGAAATAGACTCCTTCTCCAGGAAGCAATGGAAGTAGGAAAGGGCAACTCCCCTCTCACCATGCCTATTTGTGACAGGGACATTGCAAGCCCTGCTTCATAGAGGCAGAATGTGAAGCTGGAGGGAGCTAGGGATTGACATTCTGGGCATAGTGACGGCATGCTAGACACTGTCCCCAGTGCTTAGCACACGTCATTTCCTCACAATGACTCTCCTGCAGTGCTATAGCCCTTTATTTGTAGATGAAGAAATCAAGGCCCAGAGAAGAGACCTTACAACCTACATTTACAAAGCTCACCTCAAGGTGGGCTGTGATCTCTGCACCACACCTGAGATGGGGGGTGGGGGGTGGTGTCAGTTGTTTATTTTCTATAACTCATCATTTTAGCCTCTAGTATAGCAAATCCTCTTGAGGAGCAGAAACAAACAAAGACTGATTGAATCAAAGAGCTCTTGGTTTGGGGAGAAAGGAGGGAGGCAGACAAAAGACTCATTTTTGTCTGGGCACGGTGGTGCATGCCTTTGATCCTAGCACTTGAGAAGCAGAGGCAGGCAGATCTTTGTGAGTTCAGGCCAACCAGGGCTGTTATACATAGAAACCCTGTCTTTAAAAAGCAAGCAAGCAAACAGAATAAGTTGTTTTTAGTTATCTTGGCTTATTTTGAACAGCTATTCCAGTAATACAAGGTACAACATTCAGTCAGAACCATTTTTTTTCCTTGTCCTGTCTCCCTTGCTTTGGGAATACTGACCCTTGTCCTATCCTCTGGTTTCCTACTATTCTTGGTGGAGAGGCCCTAGTGTGTAGGTCTGGGGTGAATTCCAGCTGCAGAGAAGCCTAATTGTCTTTTTCTGGCCTGGTGGGCTCACTCAGGGCTTAGTGAGGACCTAGGTCATCTACAGCACAGGTAACAGGCAGGACCCGCCTGCCCTTTGTGGTATGTGGGGACAGTTTTCTTCCCAACTACTGTATGTCACTCCCCTTTCCATAGAACCCACAGTAGCCCACTGACCTGAGTGCTCAGTGGCCTTCTGCACTCCCCCAATAGGTCTCTCAAGGGCTTCTGAGTCACAGAGGCAGTAGCAAGGGAAGAGTAGTCCTGTCTCAGGCCCATCCATAGACAAGTACACAGCAAGGTAGATGTCAGATAGGCCTGCCGCATATCTACAGGGCAGCCTCTTCCTGAGACTCCTCATGCAGGAAAGACATATAACTGCACTTCTAAGCATCCTCAACCCGAACCACAGCAGCTGAACTGACTCCAAGCCTTCCGTCTGAAGTTCAAGCCTGCCAGTGAGCCAGGCTGCCATGTCTGCCTCTTGCTCTTCTTTCCAACTCTCATGGCCCCCTCTCTCCATGGGGAAAGCGCTTCGCTCACTCTCCACAGTGTGATGAGAACCTTCCTAGCTCTCCTTCCTGGAATGTTAGTATCGCTTTTCCTTTCTTGAAGCCATTGTGATATAACAACTGTAAGGAGAATATGTCCTTGTCCTATCTGTAGCACCAGGCACCACCTGCAAGCATGTTCAACTCTAAAACTTTGCTTTCAACCACCACTTTAAACCCCCAACAGCAGAACTGCACTAGACTAAATCTGGGATTTGACACAGATCTAACCCAACCTCAACATCCAAGTTCTTCCATTTAACTATTTCTCTCTTTCTCCGTCCAACAAGAGCTTGTTGCTCTAAGACTGTGCTGGGTATGCACTCCACAACAGCCAGGACGTCTCCAGCTCTACTCCCCCCCCCAATACCCTCCTCGCTGTTCCAGGCTCTCTCCCCACAGGGATCTCCAATGTAGACTCAGACACAAGGTTTTCAGAGTGGAAATGCAAACATCTCTCTTTGAAAGCACTTGCATGTAGGCTTCCCTGCTTTGGCTCACTTACGGCAGACTTGAGTGGCCTTTTAATAGGTTTGTTTTGTGGTTGGTTTATTCCTCTGATGGGGTGAGTAGATTTCACTTAGCTGTGTAAAGAAAGAGAGGCAGTTTATGAGCCAAGTGGAGCGTCTGGTGTCAGGTGGGCTGAAGGATGCTGAAGTTTCCCACAGGTCTTACAACTCCCTTGAGCCCCTGACTGGGCGGCTTTGCTGCCTGGTGGCTTTTATTTTGATTTTCCTTCAGCCTCTAGGGATCTGTTTAACTCACCTGGAAAGCTGTATAATCTTGACAAAGCTCAAGACAATTAATTAATTGATTTTTTTCTTGCTGCTGCTACTTTATATTAGCCAGGTGGAAGACCTGGCATTGTACTGTACCATAAAGGACTGTATGTTCCTGTGATAGCTATTCTTGGTTGTCGGCTCGACTTCATCTGGAATTAATTAAAGCCCAAACATCTGCATACTCTATGAGGTTTTCTTTTCTTTTATTAAATCATTTGAAGTTCGAAGAGCACATTTTTAATCTGGATCTTTTTGAGGTGAGAAGATGACCCTTACCTGGGCCCTACCTTCTGCTGACAGCCCATATAAAGGAAATGAAGAAGGAAGCTTTGCTCCTGGCCTGCTTGTTCTCACCTCGGTGGAAGGCCATTCCTTATTGGCATTAGATTCTATGTCTTCAAGATTCTGGTGTATTGCTGAGAATGATGATATCCACCTCATGGGCTAAACAACTACTGATTCCTGACTTCCCTATAGACAGCCATTGTTAGACTAGCTGGACCACACCTGTACGTCATCTCATAAAAAATCCCCTATATACAGATTCATTCTATCCCTCCAGGAACCCTAATACTGTACCTTTACAGTAAATAAAAACAGAGAGTTTAGATGGCAGTGGTGTCACATACCTTTTTCCAGCAACTCCGAACAGAGGCAGACAGGTCTCTAGAGCTCTGATCTATAGAGTAGATTCCAGGACAGTCGAGTTATACCAGAAACATTGTTATGAAAAAAAAACAAATCCATTACAAACTTTTTTTTTTTTTAAAGTAGAGAGTTGAGCCTTTTCCCAGGTCATTCTGATTAGTCCGAACAATATTTGCTAAAATGTGTTTCATTTTCTTTTCCCTTTTTATTTAAAGTAAGATTGGGACAAACCTGACTAAATGTAATTTTTAAATAGAAGCAAAAAAAAAAAAAAAAAAAAATCTCGTGCCTCCTTAAGTGACATTCATTCTGAATGAATGGCTTGGAAAAACCCACTCTAAGAATTTAAGTCAGCAGAAATGCATTGAGTTCCTAATGCATAGGAAGTTCCAGTGCTTGGAAAGATCGGATAAAGAGAAAGTGGAGTAAGATTGTACCTCAGGAACAGGTGGCACCATGAGTACCTCAGCAGACAGGTGCACCATGAGTACCTCAGGGGACAGGTGGCACCATGAAGCTTCCATTCTGCCTAGAAGTCTCCTGCCTAGCCACACCCCTTTCCTGGTACCCACAGTCTGTTCTAGGAAGATGGGCTCGAGAACTATCTCTCTGTCTTTCCTCTGCCCCCTGGAGTCCTAGACCTATACTTTCTCTAAACATTATTTACATGTTTGAGTCTTACACACTAGGTTACCATATTAGCAAGTTAAAAAAAAAAAATACGAGTACAGTTGGGCATGGTGGCACGGCCCACAGTCCTAGTACTCAAAAGACTGAGGCAGAGTTCAAGGCCAGCCTAGGCTATACGGCAAGACCCTGTCTCAAAACAAGCAGAAGGGTACATACCAACATGAAAAAGGTACCATTTCTATCTGACCTCATGTTTGCTACGTTTTACCCAGTAACCCTGACTGACTTGTGTCATTTCCTCATTAGCAGGTGGGACACTCCCTGATATGTCCACTCCAGTCTCTTTCACAGCTTGTGTTCTCTCCGTGGCCTTAAATTCTGAATGACATCAGAGCTACAGTCACTGTTCTTTTCTCTCCCCCATCATTCTCTCTGGGATGAGCTCAACATCAACCCGTTCTCAGTCAATGTAGCATCATTACTATATCAGCGTCTGGTCCAGACAACATACTTACCTAGACTCCCTGCAGATATATACACCTCATGAACACATGGAAACTCCAAGATATGCCAGAGAGTCCCCAAATTCAGTATATTGACAAGTTCTCTGTCCTGTTCTCCCAGTCTCTGATTTTATGTTATTTTTGACCCACTTTCATAAACCCAGCACTACTGTCTTAGTTAGGGTTTCCATTGCTGTGAACAGACATCGTGACCAAGGCAACTCTTATAAAGAACAACATTAAATGGGGCTAGCTTACAGGTTCAAAGGTTCAGTCCATTATCATCATGACAGGAAGCACGACAACTGCCAGGCAGATATGGTGCTGGAGGAGTTGAGAGTTCTACATCTTGTTCCCAAAGCAAACAAAAGACTGACTTCCAGGGGAGGGTCTCAAAGCCGACCCTCACAGAGACATACTTCCTCCAACAAGCCACACCTCCTAATAGTGCCACATCCCAGGGGCCAAGCATATTTAAACACATGCGTCTACTGGGGCCAAACTCATTCGAACCGCTATAACTACCTTCATACTCAGCTTTTATTTCTCATATCTGCTTTTTTGCTTCCAGGTTCCTCTTCTAAAGAACTGTCAGCTGTCCCTCCTTTCTCCCGGCCACTGTCCTGTTACAGTGCACCCTCTCTCTCCACGCCCTCCTCAGTCCTCTTCCACTCTGTCCTTTGAAGGCTGTGCTTCTTTAGATCCTCATCAACAACTTCCTCCAAAGGCCACACCTCCTAATGTGCCACATCTCATGGGAGAAACTTGACATGTGGGACTTGTCACTTTGTAAACGGCAGCTCTGCAAACTGACTGTGACACAAGATAGCCCTAGCCATGCTGACACAGGACACCCCTGGCCGTGCTGACACAGGACACCCCTGGCCATGTGACACAGGACACCCCTGGCCATGCTGACACAAGACATCCCCAGACATACGGAAAAGGCACTCTCCTTCCTGGCTGTGGTCCAGAATCTGCTTGCCCAAGTCAGGACTCTCTGTCATACAGCCCTACCTTTACCCGAAACTATGGAAAAAACACTCATCTTCAAACTTTGTGTTCTTGAAGAGGCCTTTTTTATATCCTCCACGAAGAGGTACCAACTGGGGAAGAAGAGTGAGGTACTCCGTAACTCTTTCCTTAACTGTTAGTGAGAACCTTCTAGAATCTCTGTTAGAAAGCATGAGACTGACCTCAGTGCTACAGCACCTGCCTAACATGCGCAAGGCCTCGATGATGAAGACCCAATCACAGACAACACCATGTGATATTAAAATGGGGAAAATTTCTCCCAGAATAATAATCTGTGTGCAAGACTCCAATGTTATATAGTTGCTTGTAAGTTATGCCAGACTCTAAACTTCTTAAACACAGGGGCCACATTTATAAACAGTATGTAGAACTTTCAAAATATCTTAGGGCATCAGTGAGATGGCTCAGTGGATAAAAGCTCTTGCAGCCAAGTCTGATGACCCAAATTTGATACCTAGGACCTACAACATGCAAGAGCAGGCCTATTCCTATCAGTTGTCCTCTGAACTCCATCTGTGCACCATGGCATGGCCATCCCCCCATTCCCCTTTCACTTGAAATAAAATTTAAAACATATTAAATGCTTTAATTTAATCTATTAAATGTATTAAATCAAATATTTTAATACATTAAATGTATTTCCTGGAACTCACTCTGTAGATCAGGCTGGCTTCAAACTCAGAGATCCACCTGCCACTAGCTCCCAAGTGCTGGGATATTAACCTCAGTTGAGGAAATGCCTCCATATGATCCAATCATTTTCTCAGTTAACCATCAATGGAGGGAGAGCCCAGCCCATTGTGGGTGGTGCCATCCCTGGGCTGGTGGTCCTGGGTTCTATAAGAAAGCAGGCTGAGCAAGCCATGGGGAACAAGCTAGTAAGCAGCCCTCCTCCATGGCCTCTGCATCAGCTCCTGCCTCCTGGTTCCTGCCCTGTGTGAGTTCCTGTCCTGACTTTCTTTTGGTAATGAACAGTGCTGTAGAACAGTAAGCTGAATAATTTCTCCCCCCACCCCAACACACACAACTTGCTCTTTGGTCATGGTGTTTTGTTGCAGCTATAAAAACACTAGAAGATATGACACAATCAAGATTTTGTTGTATTTGCTTCCAATCTTTTCCCTTCTGACTCTTACGTGCTAGAAGCAACATCTGAAGCAGAAAGAAACCAAAAATACCAGTGTGAGAGCTCAAGACCTGCTGGGCAGGATGAGGTCTGAGAGAAGCAGAAATGGACAAACGGAAGCTGTCAGTGTGCCCTTGTTACAGGATTTGAAGTGACAGAATCTAGTCCTCCTTTCCTTTAAAATTCCATTTTCCCAGAGACCGCTGACCCTCCAAGCTGTATACCCTGGTAACAAACTGGAAAAAATAATGAAAAAAAAAAAACCCTTGATTTTCCTGTGGTAATTGAAAAAGGTAGCAATAGTGTAAAAGCATTGGACTGCCTGAGTCTGCTTCAGTGCTGTTTAAAAGCTCTCTGCTCCAACCCAACAGCCTGTGTGCTGACTGTCTTCAGATGGTACCACGCAAGCATGGTTTCCCTTGCTTGCCTTTCTGCATTTTTCACAAAAGTGGAGAGGGAAAGTGCTTATAAAAACACAGACCAGAGGCTGGAGAGATGGCTCAGTGGTTAAAGTCACTGACTGTTCTTCTAAAGGTCCTGAGTTCAGTTCCCAGTAACCACATGGTATGGCTCACAACCATCTGAAACGGGATCCGATGCCCTCCTCTGGTGTGTCTGAAGACAGTGACAGTGTACTCACATGCAAAAATAAATAAATAAATAAGCCTTTAAAACACACACACACACCGAGAGGAGAGAGAGAGAGAGAGAGAGAGAGAGAGAGAGAGAGAGAGAGAGAGAGAGATCAACAGCTGAGGACTTTTTTCCCATGGTAGACAGAATATTTGAAGAAGGGAGGGAGATATTTGCTGGTGGATTTGAGTTTGAAGCTTGAACTTTAAGGGGATTTTATGGATTGTCACATCCCAGGGGATGAGCAGCTGACCTAGATCACATGCCAATACATTCAGAGCTGAACAATCACTGAAGAAGCTATGAAGCACACAAATGCATAATGGTTAAAAATAATAAACAAACGAAGCTTCTGTGTTTTCCTGCCTAGGAACAAGGGCCTGTTCTTCTGGTCTTTATAATGAAATAGTGAGACTCTGGGGGTGGGGTGAGGAGAGATCCAGCACTTGATAAATGATCTAAGTAAAGCACTGCACCGTGGCACGGAATTGGAAATGCCCAGCTTCACCTGGGACTGTCTAAGAATGAAGGACTGGGGACAAGCAAGTGGCCTGGGCCTCCTGCATCAGAAAGTGACCAAAGAAACGAAATGTATTTCATGAGAAAGAAGCTTATTTAAAATGGAAAAGCAAAAGTCTGCTTTGTCTCCTAAAAGTTACATCCATATTCCACTAGAGATCACAGCTATTAAAGCAGCCTTTAAAAGGCTTGCAGACTTCCCTTTTGAAAATAGAATGTCTTGCTTCATTTTATTTGGCATAACTCACAAAGCACAATGCCCGATTTTAATTCTTTGGTTTAGATGGTCTCGTAGCTCTTTTTAGTGCCTCTTGCATCCTGGATTGGGGTGTGAGTGGGTTTAGGAGCTGTACCATGTTGCAGCTTGCTTATTTTAATATCCAAATGGTAGGGTGGTTTCAGCACCCTGCACAAAACAGTCCTGAAACACCTTTTTAGTACAGGGTAAAAATGCATAGTTCCCCAAGGAAGCTCTCCAGAGCTCTTTTTAAAAATTATTTATTTACTTTATGTATAAATGACCAAAGCTGTCATCAGACACACCAGATGAGTATCTTGTTACGGATGTTTGTAAGTTACCATGTAGTTTCTGGAATTGAACTCAGCACCTCTGAAAGAGCAGTCAGTGCTCTTAACCACTGAGCCATCTCTCCAGCCCCCTTTCTGGAGCATCTTATCAGGATGCCATGGGCCATATGTAAACACTGTAACGAGAAATGGGAAAATTGATAGTATTTGTGTTTGATGGGCAGATAGCTGAGGACGGCAGGTTGGCCTGCCAGGTTCCATTACAACAACTGTCCTTTAAGAGGTAATGTCTTCTGAGCCTCTCCCTACTAGATACTATGAAGAATAAGAGGAAAATCATTGGGTTTTCATATAGTCATTTGCTCATTTAGTCAGCCAGCCAGCCAATCAATCTTCAAATTCTTATTACTGGTCATTTATAATATCTTAGATACCAATAGATACAATTATAAAGAATAAAAAAAATGAGGTGTGCTGGTTGTCAACTTGACAAGCCTAGACACACCTAGAAAGAGAAAATCTCAGTTGAGGAATTGCCTCCATCAAACTAGCCTGCGACGTATCTGTGAGGCATTTTCTTGATTGCTAATTGATGAAGGAGGATGTCTTAGTTAGAGTTTCCTTACTGTATAGAGACACCATGACAAGGCAATTCTTATAAAGGCAAGCATTGAATTGGGACTGGCTTACAGTTTCAGAGGTTTAGTCCATTATCATCCTGGGAGGAAGCAGGGCAGCATGCACAGACACGGTTCTACTTATTGATGTGAAGGCGGCAAGGAGGAGACTACATTCCATGCAGGGTGGAGCCTGAACACTAGGAGAACTCTAAGCCCACCTACTCAGTGACACACTTCCTTCAACAAGGCCATGCCTCCTCCAATAAAGCCACACCTTGCTCCCTTTGGCCACTCATCCAAACACATGAATCTATCTAGGCCATTCCTACTCAAACCAACACAAAGAGCCAAGCCCACTGCCATCCCTAGGCAGATGTTAAGGACTGTAAAGGAAAGGTAGATAAGCAAGTCTAAGGAACAAGCCAGTAACCAGCATTCTTCCATGGCCTCTGCTTCAGTTCCTGCCTTGAGTTTCTGTCCCCTCCATTATGATGGACTGTAAGCTCTAAGAGGAAGTAAGCCTTTTCTCCCCAAGTTGCCTTTGGTATTGGTGTTTATCACAGCAACAGAAAGCAAACTAGGAGAGGGGTAAAAGTATTTTACAAAATACAATGTATTCTCATCTGTGTTGCTTCAAGGAACATAAATGAGGAACAATCCTCAAATTCAGAAAGTTTGTGATAGCACAAGGGCATGAAATAATAAGCTTTTTGACATTATAACACAATTCCCAAGGCAAGTAACTTAGGATGAAAAGAGGTTTTAATTCACAGTTTTGAAGGTTCACAGTATATGAATGAATGGGCCCCACTAAGCCTCTGATGAGGGCCTTACTACAGACACTATCACTCTATAGTGAGAATGTTAGGGACAGAAAGCACCACAAAGACAAAAGGAAGTCAGAGAGAAAGGGGAGGAGCTAGGCTCCTTAAAGGACACCCCCTAAACCCCACCTCCTCACCCCAGGGCTGCAGAGAAAAGCCTTATCCCTTTTTAAAGCACACCCACAGAGGCACAGGCCTCTCTCCACCAGTCCTCACCTCTCAAATGTTATGTCTCTGCCCAGGTCACCACACTGAGGACCAGGCTTCTAATATATGGGCTGCTGCAACAGAAACCACATTCAACCAATAGAGCGGAGATGTGGGTAAATTGCTGTGTCACCAAAGTAAAATAAACTTGAGACAACGGAAAAAAGGAAAAGAAAAGTGCCTGGCAGGGAATGAAAAGCTCCCCTCTAGTCTCACATCAGGGCTTTACAATTCAGAGAGTCAAAATACATTCATCTTTGGAGGAAGTTTGGTTTGACCAAGACCTAGGCACCGACTTCAAACAGAAAGGACTGAGGCTGTGCTTTCTTCAAACCACTTAAAGGTGTGTTCTCTTAGTTTTCAGCTCAACATCTTCAAATACAACAGTTTAATTACCCTTTACAGCATCTGTTCTTTGAGATTGAAGGAGCAAAAGAGAAGCCAAAATCATGACCATTAATTCATGTGAAATTAAACCTACCAAGGTTTAAATCTTGAGCTTGCACAATATTTTTGTTTTGTTGTTGTTGAGACAGGGTCTCTCTATGTAGCCCTGGCTGCTCTTAAACTCAATATGTGCACTAGACTGGCTTTGAACTCACAGAGATAACACCAGTCTCTGCCTCTAAGCAAGTACTGGAATCAAAGGTGTGAGCCACCACAATCAGGATATGGCTTGAGATATTTTTTATCTCTGCTTAGAGAATGGGCCCTCCAAGACTTAAAATATAATTTACTCAGCAAATGTGTTTTATCTCAATTCTTTATTCTGATAAATGTTCTAATATGACACAGAAAAATGGCCTTCCTTGGTATAAAATGTAAGTTATTTTTTCCTTTAGTGATTCAACATCTTGTGGCGTCTCGCATTTCTCCTTCTGGATGCCAGTTGCCCTTAGACAGGACTATAGATAAGAAAGACGTGGTGTTTGAGAGGAATGTGTACTGACATCAAAGATTTCGTGACAACAAGCACAAAGTCCCCACTAATAGAATGTACGTGTGTATACGTGCGCGTTGTTCTCTCTTCTAAAAAGAGAATTTTAAAAATATCAATTTATTACAGATCTGGGATAGTCTGGAATTTGCATTTCTCACTCTGCTTATAATTTACAGCGTTCATATTGTGCTCATAATTTTCATGCCCTGGTTTTCTGTGTCTAAGAAGCTGCAGTCCTGTCTTAGAAAGTCTTCCATGTTCTTAGAGCCAAAGAATTAGGGAATTTGCCAAGTTATGAACTCGATGCAGCCTTCATTCCTAGCTTGAAACAAAAGGTTTGCTTCTTAAGAATACACATAATTAGCTGAAATCTCAGCTCAATTAAGTAAGACATATAAATTACTCACATTCATTTTCAATATATTCTCGAACTTCTAAAGGTCCATAATAAAGGATGACCACTTGGAACCAGAAGCCTTGGAAAAATGCATTTTGTTTCCATGGGTCAGAACAATTCTGGGGGTCTCCTGCACCCCTCTATGTTGAGGCAGAAATGAAGAGAAATAAGATATGTAAAATATAGAAAAGGTTCTTCTGACTAAATGAGTGTGTATATGCTTTTCTGTTTTAGTCTGGATCCCTTTTCAGTGTGATTGCTTATTTTTAGGTTGGCATTTTCAACGGAGGATGAAATGGCTTCGGGAAATGATGTGAAAGGTTAAGATGATGGATGAAAGCTGTCATGAAGGGAAACAGCCTCCTATGTTCAATGTATCCATAGTCTCTGTTTTATGTTCAATGTATCTGTAGCCCCCGTTTTATGTTCAGTGTATCCATAGCCTCCGGGTTTTATGTTTACTATATCTCTTAGGGAAAAAAAAAATACCCCTAAGTATCTGTGCTTCTGCTCAGTCAATATCTTTGGATCCGGTAAACTCAAGTAGCCAAGCCGTAGTGTAAAGGGTTGTAGAATGTGTGGAACATGAAGACACAAGTCCAGAGGAGGGGAATGTCATGGAAGAATGAAGTAGGAACAGCCCAAATCAGTTTTATACAATTTCAAAGCTACGGAGTCACGTGGGGGAGATGTGGGCGAGAACAATGGATAAGTTGATATGCTGCTTCTTGGTGAAGTTGGACATGCTACCAACGCTAACTCCCTGCACACTCTTCAAAGTATCATTGAAGGAAAACATTTTGATAATTTGCATGCATAGTGACTATTCTCCTAACATTTTGAGAAGTCCAAGATATTTTAGAAAGCTCCATATTGTCTTAACTCCTTTTTGTAGTATTGAATGAGATAGTTCTTACTGTGGCTTTATGAATTAGTTTTTGTTTCCAGAATTCTTTTGTGATGAATAAGGAAATTTCTAAGTCTATTTAACAATCTCTCAAACCTTCCCCAGTCTCTTTTTAAATTTTTATTTATTTGTTTTATATGGATGTGTTCAGTTCCCAGCACCTGCATGGTAGCTCACAAATGTAAACATACACACACCCAGGCTTGCACATGCAATAAATTACCTTTAAAAAGTTCTTAAAAGACAATAAATAAAAGATTTGTATGAAGTGGTAAACATATCTGATAGAGTCACACATGGGATGATAAGTAAAAGAGTGACCTAAAATGAATAGAAGACAATTCAGTTTCTGTGTAAAACTCACACTTAGGGAAATGTCAGGGGGAGGGGCCACACGTGTTCTACAGGGCTCTTGCTCCTGATAGATTGACTGTTCATGCTTCAGTGGATGGCTCCATACCCATGTGTGCATGGGCAGCAGTAACTGGTCCTTCCATGTGGCGATGCAGACATTATTCGTGGTAACAGCATTTGCTTCTCAAAAGATGGTTAAGTCAAAGCCAAATGTTGAAAAGATGCTGTGATTTGTAACATGCTACTGAATTATTTATGGTATCAAAACAAATCTGTGCCAGAAGCAGATGATAACAATCGGCTTGGAGATTTTGCTATTTTTCAGTGGGTTCTGCTAACTTGAGAGTCTTGAACATGTGTCTTCAAGGTGGAAACCAACTTATCAATATAAATTAATATTAATATAATCATATCAATATAATATTAAAATATAAACCATGGCAAGCATTTCAAATGAAGCTGAAGTTTGGCAATCCCAAATGAAGGCAAAGAACGTGTTGGCTAAATACAGTCCTGTGAGCCTTGAAAAATACACAACCTTGCTTTCTGATTTCATTTAATAATCTGAGAGCAGATTTGAAGATTTCTGGGAAATATGGAGCTAGAGAGATGGCTCAGCAGTTAAGAACACTTGCTGCTCTCATTGAGGACTTCAGCTCAGTTCCCAGCACCCACATGGTGACTCACAACCATCTGTGACTCTAGTTCTAGGGACCTGACATTTTCTTCCTACCTTCAAGTCACCAGGCACACATGCGGTACACAGACATATGTGCAGGCAAAACACCCATACATATAGAATAAACTAAATAAATCTAAAAAATAAAAAATAAAAATAAAAAATAAGATTTCTGGGAAATAATTGCTACTTTGATATGTTTTTTGTTCCATTTTCAATTGACATACTCTACCTGTCAATTTTCAAATAGACTGCCTAAAGCTGACGTTCAACTTATCAATAGGCACAATCATGGCTCTTTACAAAACTTAACCAAATTCTGTCTACCTCAAAACAAATGTCCCTCCTTTCTCCACCACGCTTCATTCGTGTCCTTGCCTTTTGCTTTCGGAAACAACTCTTTTCACGAATGAGGCACACTAAGGGTAAAACTTAGAGTCATAGCATCTGCTGAGAACACCTTCAGAACTCAGAGAACTGCAGCTACACCCGTCAACGGGAGAGCCATGCGCTGACTTCTCAGAAACCGGAAATACATCACTAGTTTCACAGGACCCTCTTTTCTTTTACTTTAACATGTTTTTAATGTATTTATATTATTTTCTGAGACAAGGGTTCTCTGTGTAGCCCTGGCAGTCCTGAAACTCATTCTGAGGGCCAGGCTGGCCTCAAACTCACAGAGATCTGCCTGCTTCTGCCTCCTGAGTGTTCATTTACTTTATATCTTTTAAAATATCTTTAAAAAACAAATCAATAAAATATATTTTATAATATTTTTAAAAGTTAATTAAGTTTTATCACTATCCATGTCCATTTTCTTTATTAGTGATCACAAACTTAGAGCCGGCTTTAAGGTTTCAAAAGACTTCTCTAAACAGGGCAGCCTGTTACTTATCTGTGGTGGCAGACATCAAAAAATTATACATAAGTCTTATTTCTGTTCACAGCTCTAATTAGTGTTTGTGTGTTTAATGTGTGATCCCAGACAGTTCTTCTTTGTCCAGTGTGGCCCACAGAAGCCTAAAAGCTCAACTGTAAACTCTTCCCTAGCCCACAGTCTATGTCATCGAGTCGTGCTTCGTCCCAGCCATCCAGTCTACCTGGATGCATGCTCAGCCAGGCACTTTGTCCATGGTGAAATGGAAGTCTAGTTAGAGCGATGATTGCCATTCCTGTCCACACCCTCTGCTGGAGTGTACACTGATCTGTCACAGGCTATGCATGGACTTCAGAACTGATACAAAAGGAGCACACTGTTCAAGGCTAGCAGAGATCCTCTCCTTTTCTTTACCCTTGTTCAGAATCCCTCCTACCCAAAGCCTCCTGTGTTCCTGCAGGGAGCCAGGCCCTATGGTAGGTGCTGGAATTATAAAGATAGGCGTCTGCTCCTGTATTCACACATTCTAATGGTTTAGACCTTGAAAATACAAGACCAATGGAGTACCGCATATCCATAAACTTGTTCAATATTTTTAGTTTCCTGCTTCTATTTAACATTGGGAGTAATGAGTTCATTGGTTCTTTATCTCTCATACCAACTATTTAAAGCATTTAGGGAAAAGGTGTCACTTAAAGAACTGTAAATTAGCCAGGCAGTGGTGGTGCATGCCTTTAGTCCCAACACTCCAGAAGCAGAGGCTGCTTGATCTCTTGAATTTAAGGCCATCCTGGTCTACAGTGTGAGTTCCAGGATAGCCAGGGTTACACAAAGAAACCCTGTCTCAAAAAAACAAAAACAAACAAAAAGCTGTAAATTAAGTTGGTGTAGTGGTACTCCCATTAGATCCCAGCGTTTGGGAAGTAAGCAGATCTCTGTGAGTTGGAGGCTACGCTGATATACGTAGTGAGTCTGAGGCCAGCTAGAGCTATATAGTGAGACTCTGCCTCAAAAAAAAAAAAAAAAAAAAAAGGCAGTAAAAAACAAAACAAAAGAGCTGTAAATTAGGTCAGATGGCCCAGTGAGTCCTGCTGCAACCGCAACCTGAGTTCATCTCCAGAATCCACACGTGAAAGGAAGGAACCAAATTATTACACAACACACACACACACACACACACACACAATTAATTAATTAATTATATTAGAAAAATGATTTTGAAAGAACCTCAAGTTAACCAACCCAACCTCAAGTCTCTAGTAAAGTTTTTATTCCCCTTATGTTTGCTTACTAACTTAAAATTATTTTTATTTTAAGTGGCTGGAGGCGTACGTAGGCCAGGGGTAGAGTGTTTTCCCATGTACACAAGGTCCTAGGTTCAATCCTTAGCACCACAAAGAATCAATAATAATTAGAATTTTTAAATTAAAAAAATTATAGCCTCAGAAGAAGTTGCAAAAATAATGTAGAGTCCCTTAAACCCACTTCCCCAAAAAGGTGCCATCTAATATGACGGCAATAAAATATCAAACCCAGGAAACTAAGACTGGTAAAATACTGTTAAGTAAAACATAGACCTTCTTCAGTTTTTAGCAATATCTACAGTCACTAACACACCTTGGCTCCACATTTAGATCATATAACCATCAAAAAATCAGCATATGGAAAAGCTGTATTCAAAATAAACTCCAGCTTTAGAGTCCCTGTCACCTGACAGCCATCAGTCTGCTCTCCACAACTGTCATCTGAGGATGTTAGGTAAGTGACCCATACAGTGTATGACCGTTCAGGATTGCCTCTGTCATTCACAGAGCCCTGTGACCCTTCCCAGGGCCTGCATTGTCCCTTTCACTGCTCAGCAGTCGCCATTGTGTAGAGAATCAGAGTTTCTTTACTCTATCACCCACTGAAGGGCAGCTGAGTTGCTTCTAGTTTTCTTACTAAATTGAATAAAGCTGTGTTGAATACTCATGTGCAGTTTTGTTTTCAGTTCTTTGAGATGAATGTCCAAAAGGAAAATGCCAAGAGTAGTTCAAGGTTAATTGAATGTGTGTGTGTGTGTATACATGTGTTTGTGTGTGTATACATGTGTTTGTGTGTGTATACATGTGTTTGTGTGTGTATACATGTGTTTGTGTTGTGTATACATTTTGTTGTTTGTGTGTGTGTATACATGTGTTTGTGTGTGTTATACATGTTTTGTGTGTGTGTATACATGTGTTTGTGTGTGTTGTGTTATACATATAAAATCCTATTTGACAGCTTTTAATAACAGCTTTACTGTCCACTCCGTGGGCAGAAACACATGCCTGGCACTGTAATCTAGCCTAGAGCCCATGGTCAGGAAGCTTACAGTCCCCAGAGGTGAACCTCCTAAGATATTCTGTCCTCTAAATTCGTATTTCTGACCCATAGATTACCACAGTTCTCAGACCTCATCAGAGTAGTTTCTCTGTGCAGTGGATAATAGCTAATGAAGAATCACACAGCCGGGTAGTGGTGGTGCACGCCTTTAATCCCAGCACTTGGGAGGCAAGAGCAGGGGATTTCTGAGTTCAAGGCCAGCCTGGTCTACAGAGTGAGTTCCAGGACAGCCGGGCTACACGGAGAAACCCTGTCTCGAAAAACAAAACAAAAAAACAAAAAATAAAAGAATCACACAATGGTCAAGGCTAGAGAAGTATCAGTGGAGTGTGCAGTCACAAATACAGATGCTCAAGGATCAATGAGAGAAAAGGTGGGAAGATTCCAGGATCCAGAGGAGGCCGAAGCCAAACTGCCTTCTAGAAATGACAGGATGCTTCATGAACTCACAAAACCACAGCTGAGACTGCATGCACAGGATCAAGCCAGACAGCATTCCAGCTGGACATAGGGAGGGGCTTAGGAGCCCAACCACTGGGGAACTGTTGACTGCTGGTGGCTTCTGAGGGCAGAAGAATCAGTTTTCTTGAAGGCTGTGGCCCTGGCATATGAGCCATCCTCCAGTGGATGGCCTCACACCAGTGAGTATGTGGACTGCATAGATTGGACACACTTGGCTTATTGAAAAACAAAACAAAAACAAAAATTAGAAGACACAATGTTGGAAAAGCAGAGAGGATTGGGAATTGGGGGTAAATCTGGAAGGAGCTAGGGGAAGAATGGGGTTATGATCAAAACACAGTCTATGACATTCTCAAAGAATTAATAAAATATTACATAAAATATATTCTAAAAGCTATGGTGAGACACAGTTGAACATAACACCACTTGTTTAAAGGATTCAGTTTAATAAATAAGCTTTGGTTAAAGTGTGAAGCCATCACCACAATAGAAACAGCAGATAACTCTTGTTCACCAAAGGTTTCCTCATGGCCCTTGACAATCCATTACCTGCTCCTGTAGCTCACCCTGTGGCAACTAGCAATCTTTCTGTTACTATAAGTTATTTTGCACTTATAGAAGTTCTGATAAATGTAATCACGTTCTTAAGGGTGAGGGTAAGCCTGACTTCTTTCATTCAGCATGATTATTTTGATATTCATGCATGATATCATGTGTAATAATTACTACTCTTTCACCAAGTTACTATTTCATTATATTGGTATACAGATTGAGGAGATGAGACCCAAGATAAACAAGAAACTCAGTTATGCTTTCTGTGTGGCTTATACACATAGCCTGAAGGTCATTTTACAACACTTTCAGGGAACCTGGGTTTTGTTTGTGATTCATCACCTAACATCAAGTACAGAGTTTTCTATTTAAAGCACAATGCAAGCATTCAAAATGTTTCTGATAGCACAGCATTTTAAACTTGGGCTTTCAGATTAGTTGCACCATAAGTTGTTTATCCAATCACCCACTGGTAAATGCTTCTTTTGTTTACAGTTTGAGACTATTGAAAATAAAACTGCTATGCACAGGCCTGGTAGATGTCCTCAGGATACACTGATGCCCTGCACATGCCACCAAGAAAAGGAGAGAAAGTAAGGGCACTGGCTTTTGCCAGAGAATGTTCCAGAATGAGAAGACTCTGCTGGAGCAGAAGTGCCTGTCTTTTGTATTGTTCCTCATGTTCACATAGCTCTTTCACCTTCACTATTGTTTCCGACTTAACACAGGAATAGTCCTGGCACCTGAGACTGAGATGCTATTCTCACCATTTCACAGATGGGAAGACTGATGCTCAGCATGGCTATGTCAGCTGGCCAGTCACACAAGCTCAGATTTTAAATTGCTCTTATGGACCTAATACTTTAACTATCTGAGAATCAGGGGTGGGGAGTTTCAGACTACCCACCTCAAGAAATGTTATTTTATTTCAGATAGACTCATACCTGGCTGCAAACCTGCTATGTAGCTTTGGATAATCTTGAACTTCTGATCCTTTCTCCCCTTCTTCTGGAGTGCTGAAATTACAAGTATGTGGTGGGGTCAAACCCAGTGCTTCCTGCATGCCAGGCAAGCAATCTAGACTGCTCTGCATCACCAACCCAAAAAACTCTAATGTGCACACAAACCCAATTATTTTCAAGAATCATCCAACCTGCTTATTTAAATTGTTTGGGAAAGACTAAAGGAAATTAGTTAATACTACTAATTTGTCAGATTCTCCCAGAATATAAAAGGTATGTGTTGAATTAGGAGAATTTAATAGTCTTTTTTTCTTACAAACACATTAGCATGTATAATCAGGAAGTCCCTGATACAATATGATGATCCTGGGACATCTCACTGTAAGAGACAAAGGGAACTTTTCAACAAATTTTTGGGGTGTGTGTGTGTGTGTGTGTGTGTCAGGGAGAAGGTTGCACACATGCCATATTACCTATGTGAAGGTCAGAGGACAACTTTGGGTATCAGCCCATCTTCTACTTTAAAGACAGAGCCTCTCTTATTGTTCATTGCTGTGTGTACACAGCTAGCTAGACAGTGAGCTTCCTAGGATTTTCCTGTGTCTGCCTCCCATCTGGATTCCCAGTGGAATCGCAGAGGTAAACTCTACTGCATCTGGCTTTTACATGGCTTTGAGGATCTGAACACAGGTCCTTATGCACTGGTGGTATAGTGGCCACCGACCATTTCTCAGTGCCTTACCTAGCATTTAAAAAATATATTTTATTATTGCATGTATTTGAGTGCTTTGCCTGTGGGTTTATGGTTTATCTGATGCCTGACGAGGCTGGAAGAGTATGTGGTTCCCTGGAATTGGAGTTATAGACATTTGTGAGCTATCGTGTAGGTGCTGGGGATTGAACCAGGTCCACTGGAAGAACAACCAGTGCCATCTCTCCAGCACCTCAACTAATTCTTTTTCTTTTTAAAAACTTTTTATTGATTTTTTTCTGAGTTTCACATCATGCAACCCAGTCCCATTCATTTCTTCATCCCCTCATATCTGCCCTTCGCCCTTGAATCTATTCCCCCCCCAAACAACAACAACAACAAAAAAAAAAAAAACAAAGCATAGAAAACATTTCATCATGGAAGCTGTAGTCTATCATGGTGTGTCCCACAGTGCACCCCTCTGTCCACACATCTTCACTTGCAGATGTTCATTGCAATGAGACATTGGTCTGGTTTAAGATATTCAGCTTCTGTGACACCATCAATATTGGATCCTCATCAGGACTCTTCCTGGCCCCCTTTTGTTGCTCTGTGTCATGGAGATCCTGAAGCTTTAGATCTGCAGGATCCACTCCTTCCCGCATTCAGCAGTTCACAGATGGAGTAATGTAGTCGTGAATTTGCGCTACACACTTTGTGCTCCGGGTGGGTGACTGGTGAACTCTTTGGATCCATGAATGGAAAACACACACACACTAGCTTATTTTTGAAATGCCTTGGCTACCTCAAAGGATGTGCACTCCTAAACCCTTCCCTACTATCCCAGGCCCAATCAGGGGAGTAGCCAGTGGCCACCTACCCAAATTCTCACATGGATGGTTGTCTTTCCTGCAGCTCCTTCTTCCCTGTGTCATGGAGATTCTCTGTCTCCTCTCTCCTGTGCCCTAGCCCATACAACTCTAAGGGTCCCGCCCCATGCCCAGCCATTGGCCACTGGCCTCTTTATTGATGGCTGAAAAACCAATTGGGGACAAGGACCTTAGCGTTTAGACATGCAGATTCCCAGTTGAATCAAAACATTGGACCCAGTCTCCAACAGGGTAAATGTTGGGATGGGCAAATTCAAAGCCTTGGATCTAGGCTGAGTGGTAGCTGAGGTGGTCAGCCCACTGACTCTTCCTTATCTACACCACCAGGGTGAGCTTTCCAGAACTACTCCAGCTAGGCCACCTAATGCCACCATAGGCAAGTGGCAGGCAGGGTCAGCTCTCCTGCTCTCATGCTCCTGAGGCCAGCTCACCCATACCCATGACTGCAGAGTCAGCTCCACTGTGCTGCTCAGTCAAAATGCAGAGCTCACTGTCCCAAGTGCTGCAGCCTGTGAGGGCTGGGCCAGCTCTCCTGCAGCCACCCTTGGGGTTGGTTCACCTGTGCCTTTGCTATCAGGGCTAGCTCCACTGTATTGCTCAGGTGAGGTGCAGGCCCACTTTTCTAAGTGCTGCAGCCAGTGAGGGGCAGGGACAGCTTATCTGATCTCATGACCCGGGGGTCTTCTCATCGCCCCTCACCCCCTCAGCCACCTCATGGCTGACAAGTTTTGGAGTCAGCTCTCCCTCACTCATGTCTTTGGGGCAGCTCACGAGCATCTCCTCCACCAGGACCAACTCTACTGTGCTGGTCAGGGGTGGTGCAGTGCCCACTTTCCCAAGTGCTACAGCTGGCAAGGGTCAGGGACAGCTCTCTGGCTGTCATGACCACACGGCCTGCTCTCCTGGCTGCTGCAGCTACTAGGGCGGGGGCGGGGGCAGTAGGCATCACCCCGATCCCATGCCACCTCACTGTGGACAAATAGTGGGGCCAGCCCTCCTGCATTTTCACCCTCAGGGCTGGCTCACCTGTGTTCCTGCTACCAGGGGTCCAGGTAAGATGAAGGACCCACTTTTCTGAGTGTGCTGCAGCTGAACTTATGACTCTGTGGACAACTTTCTGACTGCCTGAGGTGGCGAGGCACATCTCGGGAGAAGGGGGCATGGCATCACCTCTGCACCTGTGCCACCCCATGGTAGATGAATGGCAGGGTCAGCTCTCCCACACTCATACTCTCAGGGCCAGCTCACCCCCACCCCACCACCAGGGACAGCTCCACTGCTGCCTGGGTGAGGCACAGCGCTGCCTCTGGTGAGAGATGGGGCCAGCTCTGCAGAGTGACACAGTGGGGAGAATCGGGAACGGTTATGCACAGGCCCTGAACATCTTTGTGGTCCCCAGTGGCTGTCCCAAAGGACATCCCTAGTTCTCTAATGGTAATATGAGCCACTGACATCAACACTGACCACTACCGCTATGTAGCCAGAGATTCAGACATGACCCTTAGCAGCAGCTTGGCCTGGGCCCTCACCATGGCCTTAGGTGGCAGGACTGCCCACTCACAGCAGGCTCCTCCTCTCCACCCTGCGTCTCCAGTTCCATCTCTCTCCATAATGTTCAAGCTGCTCCTCTTCTTTCTCTCCTGTCTGACCACCTGATCAGCCAGGGTTCTCTAGAGTCACAGGACTTATGGGTAGGCTCTACATAATGTTGAATGTATTGATGACTTACAGTCTGTAGTCCAACTCCTCAACTATGGTCAGCAGCAGCTGTGAATGGAAGTCCAAGGATCTAGCAGTTGCTCAGTCCCACAAGGCAAGCAGGCAAAGAAGAGTGAGCCTTCTTTCTTCCAATGTCCTTATGTAGGTCTCCAGCAGAAAGTGTGGCCCAGATAACGTTATCTGGGACCCTACCACATACTCGGACATTGTGGTGGCTTCTGCTGCAGGCTGGACATGTGGCTTGCAGGTCTCTGGGAGACATCCTCCATCCTTGCTGTGCTTCATGGTGTGGCATCAAGCAGGTGTCTATTGCCCTCCTGTGACATAGACAGGAAAGCAGGTCTGTGGGTGGCATAGCCGTCTGCAGGTCTCTGTCTTCTTCTTCCTGCACTGTGCTGCCTGAATTTGATTTGATTTTTATGAGTCCTAAGGCATAAGACAGCTTTGTCTACCAAGCCAGGCATCAAGCTAGGATGCAGACTGCCATCTGCTCTGCCCTGACTGATAGAAGAACAACTCCACCAGCAAGGTGTCTCTTTGCCCATTGCAGGGAAATAACTCATTTTTAAGTGAGATAGTAGAATAAAAATTTTCCATAAAAAGTAAATAGTAAATAAAAACATTTTTTTTTCAAATAAACAAAAACCAAGAGACATCATCACCACCAGGATTTCATCAAGCTGGGGGAAAGTGAATCAGATAGAGAATTAAGTTTGTAGATGGAATATAGAGTTCTAAAAATGAAAAAAAAAAAAAAACCTTAAATATAGAAGACATTTTTCAAATTTTAATTTATTTAAATTAAAGTTGACTGTTTTGTACAAAAGTAATCGTGGCATATTATGGATCTTACAATATATGCAGAAGTAAAATGTATGCCATTGGTGTGAAGGATCAGAAAGGGAAAGGAAATATACTGGTGAAGTTATTATGCTCTCTTTGATTCGCTCCAGTGTCATGAGAAGACAGTAATAAGTAAAGCACATATTTTGGAAGCCCTAAAACAATCACTAAATTACAACTGCTAGCAAGGCGATGGTGAAGAGAGAATGAACAAGAAATATTTCTCAGTCATTTCAAAGAGGTCAGGGAAAGAAAAGGTAAAGAAAGAACAAATGAGAGAAACAAACAGACAAAAATTAATGAAGTGGTAGATTCATGTGAGGCTACTGTAATAATTATATTAAATGTGTTAAGATCCTGATTAAAAAGCAAAGGTTGTCACAATGGATGAGGATAAAAATTAACATCTAAATACTCTGCATAATCAACAACCACAACAGAAATAGTTTAAATATCTAGTTACAGGGGGCTGAAGAGATGGCTCAGTTTCGGTAAGGCTTAGTGGGTGGTGCACAACATTAATTCCAGTACTTGGGATGCAGAGGAAGGAAGATCTCTGTGAGTTCCAGAGGCCAGCCTGGTCTACAGAGCAAATTTCAGGCCAGACAAAGCTACATATCAAGACCTTATCTCAAAAGGGAAAAGAAAAAAAGAGCACTTGCTGCTCTTTGGGCGGGGTGGGGGGTGGGGGAGGATTGCTGAGTTCAGCTCCCAGCATTCACCTCAAAATCAGGCAACTCAAAATCACTGTTAACTCCAGCTAAACCTCCAAAGGATCTGACACCCTCTTCCGGACTGGACACGAACACACACACACACACACACACACACACACACACATTCTTTTTTTTTTTTTTTTTTGGATTTTTTCGAAACAGCGTTTCTCTGTGTAGCCCTGGCTGTCCTGGAACTCACTCTGTAGACCAGGCTGGCCTCGAACTCAGAAATCCGCCTGCCTCTGCCTCCCAAGTGCTGGGATTAAAGGCGTGCGGCACCACCGCCCGGCACACACACACATTCTTAACAGTCTTTAAATAACAAAATTGTCCAACAGTAGAACACTTGTCTCTTTAATTGATTTTCTATTCAGATTTGTTTAATTTTGTGTATATGAATTTTTTCTCTTATCTGCATATATGCCTGTGAATGGCACCAATGCCTGGTGTCCTTGGAGGCAGAAAAGGGTGTCATGCTCCCGGAAGTTAGAATTACAAATGGTTGAGTCACCGTGTGGATGCTGGGAATTGAACCCAGGTCCTCTGCAAGATCAGCATGCTCTAAAGAGCCAACTCTCCAGCCCCAACCATACTTGTTATAAGAACCCAGAGGGGTAAACATTAGCATCAAATGAAAGAGATTCCAAAACAAAGAGTATCATCAGTTTAAAAAAGGGTAAGGGGACATTTCGTAGCATAAACAAACTAGTTCAGCAAGGTGTACAATTCTGGATGTATGGATAGCTAATAACAGCACCTTTAAACATCTGAAGCAGGGTATAAGAGCAGATTGACTGCAACATCTGCTTTTCCCTTGATTTCTGGGATTGATTTGTCTGCTCTGACTCTTAGACAGGTGTCCCTCATCCTCTCCATACACACACACACACACACACACCACATGTCCCTCCGTCCCTTCCCTCTGACACTGCTCATCTGTCTGCTTTAACTGATGATGCAGTGTCTGAGGGTGGAGGTTGGAGCAATAGCCTCACTCCCACCTGGGACCACCACTCAAGTTTTTGTAGGAGAATGTAGGGTAGTCAGGCTTCCAAGATTCCAACCCCAGCCAATGAGTCACTGTACATGGCCATCTGACTTTCCTTAACACCAACGAGCAAACAATAGCAACAAAACAAACAAAACTAAAAAAGGAACCGAGAAACAAATGACAACAAAACAGAAAAATAAATGTGCATAAAATTTTCTTCCAATAACCAATAGAACATGTAAACAGAAACACAATAAACTTACAGAAAACATGAACTACAGTTATCAAATGTGATTTATTGCTGCTTTCAGAGTCATGTTTCCCCAAACAAGAAACTTAGATTAAAAAAAAAAGTACACTGAAAGTTCACCAACTGCTTCTTATTGCAACAGAATTAGATGAGAAAATAATAACTAAAGGTGTGCAGAAAACATCAATCATTTTTAAAAATTAAGCTACAGAATGCCTAAATAATCCACTGGCAACAGAAGAAGTAACTGCAGTCCGAAACCGTTTTGAAGTGGGAGATAGGAGCGTGCAGCCTGCTAGAGAAGCCATTTAATTATCCTTCTAATCCGCTGGCAGATCAGAGCAGGGCACTGTACCTCTTGTCCTACTTAGCACCATCCGTGTCCCCTCCTCCCTGGATAAGACAGTGTTATCTAGGTTCTTAACATCAAGTAATAAGAATAATTACATGTCAGGCGGTTAGTGTCTGATGAACAAAAGATTAAGTGCTTTGCTGACATTCTCCCTCCTGTCTTCACAGCCATCTTCTGAACAGCAGCTATTGTGCTCCTTTTAGTTACTTAAGGGATGGGGGTACATGGAGGTGAGCCTGCTCAGATCATAGCACTGCTGAGCCAAGAGTCAAATCTAGAAGGCAGACCCAAGACACTACCATGCACCAGTACAATGGCAGACATCACACAGTTCTAGGGGCAAAGGAGAATACAATTTTGATTTTGTACATTGTGTGTTGCCACAAAATGGCTTCTTATTACATCACAGCTTTCAAGTACTTTCTCCCAAATGTAACCATTTCTTCCCAATTTGTTAGGGATGATGGGAGAGTCATAAATGTTTATCAACATGTGCCAATAATAATTTCATCACTCCGTAGGTAGAGACAGAAGAATCAGGAGTCCAAAGCTAGCCTGGGCTACAAGAGACTTTGTCTCAAAAAAAAAGTTTTTAAATCTTGGAAAAGTCCATTCCATGTTATTCATTATGATAACACCTCGAAGACTAGTAAATGAATCACAGGTGATTGGAAAAGCAATGACCTTGGGATCAGAAGTGCCTGCTTATCAGCTTTGTGACCTGGGCTAAGTCACTTCTAAAAGGCACACGTAAGAAAATGTAAGTTAAGTGTATCTAAGGTGCAAACTGGCATACAGATCGGAGAGAACTCTTCGAGTTGACTGGGGAAGACCTCTTGAGAAGCCCTCACATTAACTGAAAAGTTAAGATCTAGTCATGTGTCTTATGAATGAGCTGTCACTGTAACCAAAAACCTGGCAAGAAACTTCTTAAGACATCACAGCTTTTAAGTACTTTCTCCCAAACATAATCTTTTCTTTCCAGTTTGTTTAGGGGAATGGGGAGGTGTCATAAACACTTGTTGTCAAGTCCCTGTCCTTGAGATGTTAAGAGAGAAAGAGCTTATTGGCTCGGACTTTGATGACACAGCATCCTGGCGGGGAAGGCCAGTCGGTTGGAGCAGGAGGCTGCCTGCAGAAGCAGGCGGCTGCTGGTCCCCTTGTGTCTGCAGCCAGGAAGCAGAGGGTGAGCACTGGTATTCTCTGGCTTTTGCCTTTCCTTTTTACTCAGTCTGGGACTCTTGTTCATGGGATGGTGCCATCCACAGTCATGCAGGTCCGTTCCCTGCCAAAGAATTCTCTCTAGAAATACCTTCACACACAGGCTTGCTCAAAGCTGTGCCTCAGTAATGATGGGGTCTTTCTTTTCTCTTATTTTTGAGACTGAGTCTCATATATCCCTAGCTGGCTGGAACTCACTGAAATTTGCCTCTCTGCTTCCGGAGTGCTGGGATTAGAGGCATGCTCTACCACAGAGGGCATTTTAGGTGTTTCTTAATCGAATTAAGTGGATAAATGATCCATCACACTCATTTCGCTTGCTTTAGTGAATTATATCATACTTTTCACTTCCAAATAGGAATTTTGGTGTAAGAATTATTTTCTTAGTCAACCAGTGGTGGCATACACCTTTAATACTAGCACTCAGGAGGTGGAGGCAGGCAGATCTGAGTTCAAGGCCTGCCTCCTCTACAGAGAGAGTTCCAGGACAGCCAGAGCTACACAGAGAAACCCAGTCTCGGAAAAAATTTATATACTATAGGATCCGTACATTGTCACTGCTGGCCCCGTTACCTACAGGATGCTGTGACTCTTTGGAACTTGCAGACTATAATGCAGTTTGTAGGTTACATCAGATCCAAAAGAAACTTGGGACAAATGGCTATATGTGGTGCCTATTAACATACCTACGAACATGCAGACTTCCTGGCTTGCTCAGTACAAGTGCTGAGGCTCTTCTCAGCTCTTTCACTCTGCCTCTACACTAAACTTCAGGTCACTGGTTTCTCTCCCGCCCACCACATCCCCACACCTTCTCATTCCCTTACATCCCTACATTTCAGCTCTTTTGTCCCCCTCTCAGCACCATCTATTGGTCTCCTCTGCCCATTTTGTTATTTTCCTCCCTCTCTCCCCACAACCCCATGGCCAGGTTCAGTTTTCTAGCTAAGTTCAGTTCATTACTTTCTCCCTCTCTGCTCTGGACTCTTCTACACACCCCTGGCTGTACTCTCTCTCATATCTACAATAAAAATGTTTCCCTAGCCAGGTGCTGGTGGTCAATGCCTATAATCCTAGCACTCAGAAGGCAGAAGCAGGTGGATCTCTAAGTTCTGAGTTTGAGACCAACATAGTCTACAGAGCAAGTTCCAGGACAGCCAGGGCTACACAGAGAAACCCTGTCTCAAACAAAACAAACAACAACAACAAAACAACCAAATAAACCTTCAACCATATGCTCTAACCATAGCTTGGAGCAGTCATAATCTGAGCTCATACAGTTTAAACATTAAATATTACAGTGGTGGTGTTTCATATAGATGGCTCCCCCATTTGAGATGGTTATTAAATCATAGCTGAACAGAAATATCCTGTCGTAGGCTAAGCCTTTTCAGAGATTAAAAAGTAAATGTAAATTACCTAAGAAAGAAAAAGTCTATAAAATAACACGTATGCTACTATTTTTTGTATGAAAAAAATGTATATGCATGGAAAATACTAGAAATATCTTCAACAAATGTTAGTTGGTTGGCAGTTATCTTTAAGTTATGTGATCTGGGTTGATTTTTTTCCCCCCGGAGTGTATTTCTGTTTTTCAGTGTGAATTCACTGAGTATATAAACTAGATCCCTCCCCCAATATTATTATATACAAAATGATGCTTGGATTCACTCTATCAGGAATGCTTTGGTAACCATGTCGATCTTTTCTTTATTAGTCCAGACAGTATTTCTCATGTTAGTCTACTGAGATGTGAGAAGAGAGCTGGACCGTCAGGGGCAGCTGCTGGCACAGGAAGTCCTTCAGCCCTCTCTTCCCATTCTTCCTCAGTTCAGCCCTGTGCCATCATCCCTTCCAGTCTCCTACTCAATTAGGCCGTCTTTCTGGCACCTAACACTTGTTTGGTGGTTAGCTCTGCAAATAGCCTGTTGTCAAGGTTTTAAGCACTCTGAGAACAAAGTATGCTGTGAACTTCAAAGTTTCTCACGAACGGGGCTGTCTCAGAGACCCGAATACAACTTGTGAAATGAAGGTCATTCTGAAGACATGGAGAGGGTGGCAGTGAAAAGGGAGACAAATAAGACTGACAAGGCTCAGTCCCAGGAACTCCAGGGGCAGAAAGAAGAGACAGTAGAGTGGAGGCTAGTGCCAGCCTCTGATGAGCTATGCGCGCATCGCTTCAGCAGAGACTTGGGTAGGGGGCGGGGCGGGAGAAGCACAGCTTCTGAGAGATAGCCATGATGCTTCTAGACCTCATGCTAAATTCTCAGAACAGCTATGCCGAGGATGTATTACAAGTTCTCTAAAGCTTGTAGGACCAGCAGGAGAAGAAAACAGGCCCATTTCAAACCTTAATCGTGTGACTTAAGATCAGAAGCACTTCTGCGGCTCACTGACTCCTGAATTTCCTGGGCCTTGCTGCTACTTTTCATTTTTCCCACCCTGAACTAATTTTCCTTTTCCTTCAAGTTTATTTATTTTCTTTTTATGTATATGAATATTTTGCCTAAATGTATATCTAGACATTATGTGCATATCTAGTGCCTGCCTGCAGAAGCCAGAAGAAAGTGTAGGATCCCCGGAACTGGAATCATGGATGGTTGTGAGTTCCATGTGGGTCCTGGGAACTGAACCCTAGTCCTCCGCAAAAGCAGCAAGTGCTCTTAACCACTGACTGAGCTCTCCACTCCCTTTAAAGTCTTCCTTGTTCTTATCTTGCTTTTCTCCTTTTTAATTTGTGTATGGTGTCTGACTCTGTGTGCGTGCGTGTGTGTGTGTGTGTGTGTGTGTGTGTGTGTGTGTGTGTGTGATCATCAGGACTGTCCTGGAACTCACAATTCTCCTGCCTCAGCTCTTCAATTCTGGATTATAGGCAACCCACCTGGCCCTTCATCCACTTTTCTTCTTTAGACCAATGGTTTCTATTGACTTCCTGCAGGTTAGCACTGGGCCATCTTCATCTCTACATCCGTGAACAGCTGGTATTAAATATTGCCTGGACTGAGCAGACTGAAGAATAGGGGCTTTCTTGTTCCCAATGTGCTCGTTTCCTTGTTTGCAGGCGAGTCCTTTTTCATGCAGAGCTGAACTTGGGTCATTGTCCACCTTCATCTCAAGCTTCTAGAATCACCAAAGACACCACCTATCAGCAGCATCTCAACCACATCCTGCTCAGGGCTCTGCCAGGAGGCAGTTCCTTGGTTCAGAAGCAGTCCTCAACTCAGTTCTGCTGCCAGCATTAGTGTGGACTGCCAAGTCTTTGGCATCCCTGTGATGCCGGGCACTGGCCAGATCACTTCTCCAGAAAGCAGTCAATAAGTCTAGAGCCATGAATCTATTTATTATTTTTTTTTACCTTTACATTTATTTACTGTTGGAGCTGTCATGTGCCACAGTCCTGAGTGTGGAGGTCAGAGGGCAATTTGTGGGAGTTAAGGTGTTTTTGTTTTGTGTTTTGTTTTTGGTGAGTCCCAGGGGATTGAACTCAGGCTTTCAGACTTGGCTTCCAACACCCTAATGGCTAAGCTATCACATCAGCCCCCAGAGTGAAGAATTGTAAAGCAGCTTCCTCCGTGCAAGTGATAGGTTCTAGGATAAGACCTTTCTCTCAGTGGAGTCACCCTTGCCTCTGCTACACAGGCTTCTCCATGGCTAACCGTGTAAGGCTTATTGTGAGAGTGTATGCTCAGGACTAGAGCCGCCTGACACACAGTACAATTTTCCTCTCTGTGTCAAGTGGTTCTGCTTTGGAGGACTGATTTACCAACCTGCAGCAAGCTGCCTATGTTCCTTACGTTCTTTTAGCCCAGCCTAAAAAAGACACAGGAACAAGGCTAACCCTGGAGTCAGCCTTGCCCTTGACCCGATCTGAACTTTCCAGCACTTTGGACCAGAACAGCACCAGTCACACTCAAGTTCTTAAGGTCACAATGGCAAGAAGAGAGTCACAAGCACAGAGCCAGGGAGGTCTTCCTAAAGACTGATTATGTATGCATTTGTATTCTTTCCTGGCTTGTACACAATTAGCTTGCAAAGCTGTGTGGAACAAAGATCACGAAGCCTAGAGACTTAGAGACCGATTACAGGACCCTATCACCGGTGCCCGCCCCGCCCCTTCCCCCAACCCCAGCAGCATTTCCTTGGAGGATTCATCAAATTAAGCCCTGAGCTGCATTCTGGCTCGATATAGAGCCACCATAGAACAAGAGTGATTCACCAAACAACTTCTGCCTTTCTGTTTCGGGGGCTTCATTTAACTGGTTTATGTCTCGGGGTAAAGCTATTATAATGACATTATCCACCTAATGAGCAATGGTGCAGTCTTCCCCGGTGGCAAGCTCTAGAATTATGCAGTGTTTAAAAGCCACCACGACTGCAGGGAATAGTCACTAATTTTTCTCTTGCAAACACTGTGATCATATTCAAAACGAATAGATGTAATTATTTTGGTATTTTTTTCTGAACATTTAATTCTTTTAATAAATCATCAGTCCCCAAAGAAATAAGCACAGTTCATTAGCAGTGCTAATGAAAATGTCATTTTTAGAGAAAAAAAAAAAAAAAACCTTACCCAGAAAGAACATCATTCCCTGGAGCAAGATTTCCAGGAGCTTTGTTTGCCAATTTTATTAATGAAAACTTTGTGCTGTGAGTCAATAAATTAAATATAAGACAGAAAAACAGAGAGGGAGAGGAAAAGAGAATTGTCCTAGACAAGTAATTATATGTACAATATTTTTTATTATAATTCTAAAAATAGAATCACAAACTCCCAAGGATTAGTAGTAATCCTTTTTTAAAAATTATTTTATGTGTAAGGGTGTTTTGTCTGCATGTGTCTGTGCTGCACATGCATATCTGGTACTCAGAAAGGCCAGAAGATGGCATCAGATTATCTGGAACTGGAGTTACTGGTAATGGTGAGCAGCCTGGTAGGAGCCATGAATCAAACCTGGGTGCTCTGGAAGAGCAGCCGGCGGGCTTCACTGCTGAGCCACCCTCTCTGCCCGTTAGTAGGATTTCTCTGGGGCACATTATGGTCATACCGAGGATGTTTCTTCACTCACATGCAAACAAGGGAACTTTAAAGAAATCTGAAGGCATTCCTTTGCACTCTGTAGTCATGATAAGCACAGACTCGTGATTCAAACCGCCACACCCCAAGGCCTCCGCTATGCGGTCTCCTGGCTTTCTTCTTGGACTAATCTGTCTGACAGAAGTGTGATTTATTCTAGTATCTGGGAGAGAGGGAACATGTATCTGGCTCATCATTGATGTGCAATCTATATCAGTTAAACCGGGGACCCGATGGAAGATGCCGGTATTGAAGTAGCCGACTAAGCAGTGTCTTCCGTTAAAATTTTCATGATTGCCCTTTTAAGGAAGTTTTTAATGCCATTGTTGAAATGAGCAGTGGACCTGAATGAGAACAAACCAAGGCCATTATCATACAGACACTGTGCTAGCAAAGGGCAGAGCTGCTCTCTCTTGAGACTGTAAAGCTGTCCAGGAATATGGAAGCCTTATAACACAGAAGAGGGAAGAAGGAAAGATCCGCAGGTATGCGCTCATTGGTGGTGTTAATATGACAAAGCCGGAGCGGGGTGGCTAGAGGTGGGGTTTGGGGAAACATTTAGTTTCCAGTGGTCTTGAGTTAGAAGCAAGGGCATAGGTTAGGAAAGCTGGCAGTCATGGCGTGAACCCTGGTTCTCCAAGGCCAACTGCTGAAGTGGAGGTTACTCTTCCCAGGCTGATTGCTGCAGAGAAAAGTTGTTGGTCAGAGTCTCGTTGGCATGTCTGGTCTAGTCAGTGTCCCTGTGCATATTCAGTCATATGCATCAGCCAGTTTTCACACTGCATTTTTATCCAAATCCATATGAACACCTTAAAATGGTGGGCCTTCAAAGGGACTTACCAGCCTATTAAAATTCACTTGAAGATAAATGTGGTGGTGTACTGTTTGTAATTCCAGAACTTGTGGGGGAGGGGGAGTCGGCACAGGAGAGTTGCAAGTTCAAGACCAGTCTGGGCTACATATCCATAGTGTTTCAAAATTTAAAATGAAAAAGAAGAGGAAGAGGAGGAGGAGGAGAAGAAATCTATTTTTAATGGGTATGTGAGAAATGGTAACAGGATGGAGTTTATTGGTATGTGTATGTGCTTCTTAAATTGCTATAGGTTTTCTTTCAATCTCCGTGTGTATGTGTTTATGGTGTGTGTTGTGCAGGGGGCGGGAGTCTAAGTTTCCCTCACTCCTTTTCGACTGCATTCGATTAGGTTACTTGCTCTAGAGCTTCCATGGATTTCTCGTTTCTCTGCTTGCTGTCTCTCCTGTAGATACACCGGGATTACAGGCATGTGCTAATCCTACTGTCTCTGGCTTTACATAGGTTCTGAGATCAGAATAAGGTCAAACCTCTGTCTTTTATAGACCTGCAGGAGGGCATCACCCGAGTCAGTGGGAACCTGGGCATCTTGATTCTCTTTATTCAGATTGTTCACTATTTCCTGGTTTTCAGCTCTAGGGGCACCATATCCTAAAGTCTCCCAACTTTCTTGGAATTCAGGGCTGTCATTTCCATATCTCTTCAAGAAAATCTAAACTTTTTCTGGGATTAAACATTTAATTAAGGAATATTTTAAGTCTTCACAAAAGTACTCAGAATAAATAGAAGAGACCACTTTGTATTTATCACACATTATGATTTAATGATTTGTCAATGATGATAAAGGCACCGTGTGTATTTTGAATTTTGATTTTTTCCCTAACTCAGTAATATTCCTACAGTACTTGATTGTAATGTTGGAACTTCTAGTCAGCCATGCCGTCAAGAGGGGAAATAACTAATATTCCACAGTGTTTTATGTTCTTGTTGTTTTCTGTAGGTGGATAATTCAACACATTATGAGACATTCAACCCTTTACTATGAAGTAGGCTTTGTGTTGAATTATTTTGCCCACTATAGTCTAATATAAGCATTTTAGGCATGTTTAATAATAAGTTAATTAGGCCAAGCTATATTCAGTAGCTTAGAAGTATTTGAATGCAATTGGGGGATATTTTTATAACCTCATTATAAGACGAGAGAAATATGCCCCCCTCTCTCTCTCTCTCTCTCTCTGTCTCTCTCTCTGTGTGTGTGTGTGTGTGTGTGAATTCTTCTCTACTCCTTTTTTTTTTTGGAGCTGCATTTTTCATTCTTTCAACACCCCCCCCCATACACACATAGATTTACCAATATTTCATCAACTTTGCGTCTTGTTAGAGTTAAATGCTCACATCTTCACTAAGACTGGAGGAGCAATCTTTTCTTTTGTTCTAGTATTTGGGGAATGATGTTTGAGAGAAAGACTAAAGAACAGAGATACGGCTTTGTGTTGCTTGCTTAAACCCAGAATCCTCTGAAGAACGTTAGCATTTCTTTCCTTCCTTAAAATGTTTTTCTTGATTGATTGATTGACAACAGTTCCAGGTGGAGAAGGGCTTCACGTGTTCTACAGCACAGGTGTGCTGATTCGAAGACATCTGGGGGGGTGTCAGTTTTCTCCTTCCACCGAGTGGGTTCCAAGGATGAAATCAGATCATCAGGCCTGGGGGCAAGCACCTTTATCTAATGAGCCATCTTGCTGGCCTGAGGTTTTCTAACTAAATATTTCTTTTCTTTCTTATTCTTATTTTGTTCACCTTCATGAGTGACTTGTAATGTCCCTTTTAAGAATTGTTGATTTATAGCTGTTCCTGCCTTCTTGCCTCCCTCCCCTGGGTCTTGGCTTTATGTGTGGGGTAATTTGTGATCTGGAATGATATCCATCTTGGGAAATGTTTTCAGGATTTTTTTTAAAGCATTTCTGGAAAGTTTTTTTTTGGGGGTGGGGGTGGGGGTTGTCAACTGTAGCCTGATTTATTTATAAAAAATAGAGGTTATTTTAACCACAAATATTTCAGTTGGTAAAACTATCTTGGAAAGAAATGAGTATACATTTGAAGGAAGTTTAAGTAGAAAGTAAGATTTAAATGACTTGTTGTCTTTCCTGTCCTTGTGAGTGTAAAATGACAGGGAATAATAAAGGAATTTAAGATTATTCAAAATGAAAACCAAGAAAATTATAGCTCTAATGTGTGCCACTTCCCCAGATGAAAGACTGCCACAGAAAGCTGTTTTTCAAAAAGCTCTGGCAGTCTACCATCCCAAAGGTGACTGGACACATGACTCAGTCCACAGCCCATTATGAGAAATCTTCCAACTTCTTTTGGTTTATCTGAGTTCCATTAGGCCCCATATCAGAAACAGAATACAAATAACTTCACAGCATTCTAATAACATTTCTTCAAATTTCAATTAAGTCCGTGTTCTCCGAATATAAAAAGATAATCTGATTGAGGAGTCTTAAACAGAGCTTTCCTGGAAGAGACACTGTTAATCCTCTGAGTATAGGGTGGGGTGAGGGGACCTTCTGGAGTAAAGAGATTTTAGTGGATCCTGAGGGCTTCAATACCAGCTCCTGCGGTTCTTTCAATATGAAGAGTTCTTTAAAATCTGAAGTCCAACTTGCCTAAACTTAGAGATGTACTGTAAGAAAACATACTCTTCTCTGTAGTACAAGGTCAATTACCCTTCGATGCTAGTACTTTCTGCTCGCTAGGAAAGTCCTTTGTAATTGTATGTGATGCTAACTAGCTGGAAACTCTCCTGGATTTATGTGGCCTGTCTGTCAAAGGATGGTACCAGGTGTTATCTGAGGGCTCCATCAAGTTGAACATCTCATGTTGTTAGGATAAAAAATTGAAAACATCTTGAGACACAGAGCAAGGAATTCATGGTCAGCAGAGGCCACTAACAACTTGTTAAAATTAGCCATAATAATAATAATTTTGAGCCTCTTCAGGGGCAGAGTGACCAAAAATGAAAAAAGAAGCAAGGACGCAAAGACATACAAGTCTAAACAAGAAAATGAGTAATGGGTCATCTGGTACTCTTGAGTCCGAGGATTCATGGTCAAAATAACTGGTCTATGCAAATTGCTGATGTTTAAAATATCCAATTATGTGTAACCGCGCCAAATCTCCTGCTCTTCCACCCCTACCTATAAAAGTTCCCAACTTCCTGGGGTCTTGGTCGAATCCCCTGTCTCCTGCGTGAGATATGATTCGAACCGAGGGGCCCCTCGATATTAAAAAACTACCTTTTTGCTAATTGCATCGAGATGGTCTCGTGTGTCCTTGGGTGGTGAGCCTATTCCCATATCAGCATGAGGGACTCCCCCTTGTGAGGCCCTTTCAATGTGTCTAGGAAACCTCTCAACTATACTTTGGATTCCTGTCAGGGGAAAAGAAGAAGAAAGATGCTATAGGGGACTTATTTCTTTTTACTTTTAAAAAAAAATGTGTAACAGGTACTTTGACTAAAAGTATGCCTGTTTATCATTTGTGTGTCTGGTGCCCACAGAGGCCAGAAGAGATTGCTGGATCCCTGGAACTGGAGTTGCAATTGTGGAGTCCCCACGTGGATGCTGGGAATTGAACCTGGGTCCTCAGAAGAACAATTCAGTGCTCTTAGTGCATTGAACCATCTATCAAGACCAAAGATATTCTAAAGATACACCTTTGCATTGAGGAAAATGAATCAATCAATCATCAAACAAACAAACAACACTTAAGCCCTAACTCATTTAGTCACAGTCTGTAACCAGGTTTATTTCTTTGAGGCGAAAGTCAGTGCTCCTATTCCCTGTTCCATTAAAATTGTCTCCACGGTTGAGTTAGTTTATAAATGTTGAGAATATTATAAATATACAACAGACTAGCCTATTCCCTGTTTTTGTTTGTTTCGTTTGTTTGTCTTTTCTGTTTTTTTGAGAAGAGTCTCATTGTATAGGCCAGACCGGCCTCAAACTCAGAAAGATCCATCACCTCGACCTCTCTCTGCCCCTGCCCCTGTCCCTGCCGCCCTGCCCCTGCCCTGCCCCTGCCCCTGCCCCTGCCCTGCCCCTGCCCCTGCCCCTGCCCCTGCCCCTGCCCCTGCCCCTGCCCCTGCCTCTCTTTGCTTTCTGTTTCTGCCTCTGCCTCTGCTTCTCTGCCTCTGTTTCTCCCCCTGCCCTGCCCCTGCTCCTGCTTCTCTGCCTCTCTTGCTTCTGTTTCTGCCTCTGCCTCTCCTTGCTCTGTCTCTCTCTGCCTCTGTTTCTCCCTCTGCCCTGCCCTGCCTCTGCCCCCGTGCTGCGTTTTACTTTACTTAAGTCTCTAAGCCTCTCTCTATTTTCCCGCCTCTTTTAGTTTCTGTCTTTCTTTCCACCTCTGTTCCTCTTTAGTTTTTGTATACTAGCCCTACCTACAGATACACTTTTTGGTTTTGCTTTTAACTTATGGAGAGGTCAAATAGAGCCGAGGAAATGTAGACGAAGGGAAAACAACACAGTGCTCACTCCCAGCCTCAACCCACTAGCTGTGCTGCCCTAAGGTAACCTTCTGTCCTTAGTACCCTCCTCTGCAGTGTGGGAGAGCACAACAGAAAGTTTGTTAGGTTGCTGAAAGACTAAAGTAAGTTAACTTTTTAACACAACATAGAGTATAGGGATGCAGGTTAATATAGAGTCCAAGGCATACAACTCGCTATAGAAGCTTGCGGACCTCCATTTGAGAAGCCTGACTTCAGTACTGATCGCCCACTGAGGAGGAGAAACTGTCCACACTTTAAAGGGAATTGAAATGGTGTCAGTGTGTAGCTTTTATTCTGAGATTCTCTGTGATGGTTATTTTAATCATCAGCTTGATACAATCTAGAATCCCTGAGAAATGATTCTCGTTGAAGGATTGCCACTATCAGGTTAGTCTACGGTGACATCTGTGAGAGAGTGTCTTGATTAAGTTTCTTGTTGTGGGAAGACCCAGCCCACCCTGGGTGGTACCTTGCCTGGGTCAGGGATCTCTGATTTATTAAGGGTAGAGAGCATGCTGAGTGAGAACAAAAGTAACAAGCGGCTGCTCCTTCTCTGCTCTTGACTGGATGTGACTGGTTCCTTCAAGTTCCTGCCTTGACTTCCCTGAAATTCTAAACCTAGTAATTACTCCTTATGGGATCTAAGTTTTTCTTTTTGTCAGAATATTTTCTCACAGGAAAAAATAAGTAAAATAAGAACATTATCCACGAGGCCAGAGTTGGTATCATCTGAACTGGGTAGACTGGATTCTTGAGGTAGATAAAATGGTTCTAATAGCATTTTGGTATTCAGCTGGGGCTGAAGTTGCAACGGCTCAGAGCTGTGGCTGCAGATGTTCAGTCTTCTGTCCTGTCTCGGACTTTATATCAAGGAGGCCCTGCTGAGCGCATACAGCATCTTTCTCCTGGGAAAGTACAACCAGCTTTTGGAATTTTGGAGTATTACACCAACCACATTAAGGAAGAACTTGGCAGTATCTGTATATCTTTCATCCACAGTTTGACTTTCTGTCCCCTGGGCAGGTAGAATAAGCCTGCCTGAAGACCGAAGGCAAGCTCTGGACTCGATCTCTTTCCCCAGTGAGATGGCCTTAGACTGAATAATTTTTTTTTTTTTCCTGAAATAAAGTTTCAGAGGTGCAACTGCTCTGGTTATACTTTTTCCTTTCTTTTCTTTTCTTTTTTTTTAAGAGTGGTTTTCCAAATCACTCTTAAAGTGTGCTGCCAAGATATGCCTCCATGGGCTCTCCTGGCAGTCCTACTGTCTGCTGAGATGGGACTATGCCTATCCTAAGTTACTCTATATTGTACAAAACACTTTTTTCAGGCCACGAGTCACCCTAAGAGACCCCATTTTTTGTTGTTATTGTTTTGGGGGGAGGTTTTTAAAAAAAAAAAAAAAAAAAACAACCAAAAACCAGGGTCTCAATGTTTAGCCCTAGCTGGTCTCACACCTTGCCTCTGCTTCTGCCTCTGGCATGCTGGGATGATAGGCGCGCACCACCATGACCAGCTCCATTTTGAATAGAAGGGTCACTGAACCAGAAACAGTCCCATCTGTCACCATCCATCACAGACTGTTAAGTGACTTCTTAGAGTAGAAAGGAGTAGAAAACCAGCCTATAAGTTTGGAATAATCTGAGACTGTTGGGTCATACAGGCATTTTGAAACTCTACCAGGGAAACCAGGCTCAAGAACTTATCAGACATGCCAGGCCATCACCCATAAAGTAATGGACATCTAACCCTTCAATGGCATGGCCCCACAACGACCTGATACCTGGTGTGTGTGTGTGTGTGTGTGTCCGTGGTGAGGGTGGTGGTGGGGTGAAGAGGGAGGAAGGAGGAGGAGCGAAGGCTCCTTGGCTCAGTTCCGTTCTCTGCTGCCCGTGCAGACTCCTGGCCTGCTTGCCAGTCCATCTGTTTGCCCTTTTGGACCTGACTTTTGATTTCCTGCTCCTGACTAGTACCTGCGACTGAACTTTGCAGCTTTGCTTCCAAACCTGATCCCACAGCTCCCTCCTGGAACTAGTCTGGTTCTTTATCTTATCAAAACGGATTCTATCCCAGCCCATTTCTGAAACCTTTTGATCTCAGCTGTAGCCTCTTTAACTTGTATTTATTCTGAAATCTACATATATGCATATAGATACACAGATGTGTTACTGTGTGCTAGGAGATATTGAGAGTATTAGTAACTAAGACTGGAATAAAAGAAGCTACAACATTACTTTGGCCAGCTAGTCTTAAATGACAACCGGCTGCCACTGAAACAGCTGAACCTTGTGAATTTATTATTATTCAATACATTCTGACACTATGGAAAGACACCAGCATGTTCACTTACGTTTCTGGCATAGTGTGCTAGGGACACTATCTTTGGTCACTTTCACCACTCTTTACACTATTCCTCCTACAACGTAAGCTGCCATAAGCCTTCTTGATGGCATCACATGCTTTTCTTTTTGCGATTGTCTTGGCACAGCCAGCGTACTGCTACTCTGCCAGCCTGAGAGTTAACACTGCCATAGAGGCTGACAGGATCTGTACAGCTTTGCTGAAGGCAGGGTGGGGCTTAGGGGGCAGGAAGTTAGATGCAGAGCTGCAAAGATAGCCCAGGTAGGTTGCTGGCTAGGAAGGAAGGTTTAAAACTGAAAGTCAATATTCTTTGAGATCAAATCTCTCACATATCACTATCAGAATGGGAAGTTTCGACTTTCTTTGCGGTCTTTTGACTCCTGAGGCCTTTAAACTATACAACAGAAAAGATAACTTGAAAATCTTGTGGTTGGATTTAATCTCTGTTCTCTTCTTTTATTTAAGGTTTGTGGGTATACACGTGTATGTGTATTTTTAATGAGAAGGTTGGAAAAGTCATGAGGTTATATGTTGAGCCATATGCATTTAAGTGCAAAATGTAGGGAAGAGTTTGTGAAAATAAAAGCTAATTGGAAAAATACGGACATTGCTGCTTTGAATGCTCTGATATGGAACCAGCTTCTACCATAGTTCCCGATATTTCTTCTTCCTATACTCATGTTCTTGAATACCTGCTTTTGGAAGGAGATATTAAGTCAGCCCTTATAAATGGGATTTCTGCCCTCATTAAAGTGGTCGAAGGGAGCCTGTCTGCCTCCCTTTCTACGAAGGTGCAGAAAAAAAAAAAGACACCATTTAGAGCAGTAATTCTCAATCTGTGGCTCACCTAAGACCATCAGAAAATACAGATGTTTGAATCGCAATTCATAACAGTAGTAAAATTACAGTTATAAAGTAGCAATGAAAATAATTTTATGATGGAGGGGTCACCACAACATGAGAAACTATATTAAAGGGTCCCAGCATCAGGAAGGCTGAGAGCTAATGGTTTAGAGGAATGGGCTCCTCACTACATGTTGACTCCCCCAGAGCTGTGATAAAACTCGTTTATAAATTAACTAGCTTTAAGTAACCAGAATGCACCAAAACAATGTTTCTTCTGCAACAAGGGCAGGAGAAATACTGAGGTTTCTGCCTTGTCTTCTTGGATCATTTGTCCCGGGGGAAGTCAGTCACTGTATCATCAAGCAGTGAGGTAGAGAGGTTTTCACTGTGAGAAACTAAGGCCTCCTGCCAACAGCCATGTGAATTAGCCACGCTGAAAGAGTCTCATGACAGTGTCTGGTGGTGTGCACCTGCAATCCCAGTGCTTAGAAGGTGAAAACCCGAAGCATCTCAACAAGTTGGAAGCCAGTCTGGTCTTCATAAAGAGTTCCAAGCCAGCCAGGGTTACATAGTAAGAACCTTTCTCAACCCTGACAGCCTCCAGAACCTCGTTGGCCTTGATTAAAGCCTTCAGATGACTGCAATTTCTTGAAATCCTAAACCAGAGCCACTCAAATAAGGGGCCCCTAAATTCCTGTCCCACAGAAGCTGAGATAATATTTACTGTACTTTTAAGTTCCCAAGCATCAAGGAACTTGTCATATAGCACTAAGTAACTAATGCAGAGGGACGGAAATGAAGTCAAGTCTTCTCATATTCTACCTGCACATGTCCTAGCCTCTCAAGGAAGAACAAGTGGTAGGTTCATTCCTGTTTTCAGACATCGCTGGGGGGGGGGAGTATATATATATATTTCCACCACAGAGGAGAGCGATATGTTCCTGATCACTGCCTCTTTTTGTTTAGGGCAGGATTAGGATGACAGTAAATTTCAGGGTTCCCTGGAAGCTCATTGAACCTCATTCATTTGCTATGGGGCTCTGGGTCCTTGAGAGCACAGCTTGGATCTTGCTATTTCTACCCCCATTACCTTTCCTAGCAACTGAATATATATGAACAGAGTGAAGGCAAGGGAGAGGACAAACTTCCCTATATCCTGAATTCTAAGAAAAGTCTATTCTTAAAATGGTTCCGTGCAGACCAGAGAGATGGTGGTTAAGAATAGTTCCTTATTAGAGCCATTGCATTGGCAGCGTATCAACAAAGTCTTGACAATAATACAAAGCCATTCGACATTTCCACTGTTAAATAAACTCCACTCATTTATTAAGATCCTTTTCTTTCAGGAGCCATCCTAGTCCGCTCTCTGGTCCAATTTCCTCTATGCAATGTGGCTTTTACTGTTGATCAAGATCCCAGCATGCCTAATGCAACAAACCAAAACAGTCTTCTGCCAATATGCTTGTTCAAACCCATAGTGAGATGTTCCCTGGGTTGGAACTAGGAGAGCTGAGTTGTGCGCTGTCGCCACTGACCAGTTTATATGGCTTGGGGAACGTTTTCTTTCCCTTTCTGGACCTGGTTCTCTACCTCAAATTGAAAGTAGATCTACGTGAGCTCTAAAGTCCTAAGGTTCTCACAAGTTAGGATTCTAAGGTACAATCCAAAAGTGAAACCCAGTCATCAGCATACCTGAGTTATGGTTGCTGTGCAAGGTTCTTCTCTGACTTTTCCATCATCAAGGATAGGGGAAAGGCCTGTCAGGTTTATTGAAAAACAAAAACAAACAAACAAAAAAACCCAAAAACCAAAACCCTTAACCTCCTCCCCCTTTCTTTTAATTAAAACACATTTACTGGATTGATTTTAAACGTATATGTGCACGGAGGTCAAAGGACAACTTATGGGAGGCTCTCTCTTTCCACCATGTGGGTCCCAGGGATGGAATTCAGGTCATCAGGCTGGGAGGCAAGAACCTTAACCAAGCGAATCATCTCCAAGCTGGATCTAAGCGGATCCAGCCTTATGGTTTGACACACATGGATCTCTGCATTTCTGGTTCTGCCTCAATAACTTCTGACGACTTTGGAAAAATTCTCCTGGGCTATGGAGCAGAGACGTTCCTGCTGCTCAAAAGCAGCTCAAAGAGCTGGGCAGTGACTTGGAGAACTTTCCCCTTCCTCAAGCTGCCAGCTCAACTCTAGAGCAAGGGTTCCTTGGGACTGTTTGCTTTGCTCTGAGGAGCTTGAAATTTAAACTACTCGTGAGAGCTGGCAATAGCTTAGCCTCTGGGGTAGCTAAGCTACAAATGAGAACCTTTTTTGTTTGTTTGTTTGTCTTTCACCTGAGACAGGGTTTCTTCTCTGTGTAGCCCTGGCTATCCTGGAACTCATTGTAAACCAGGTTGGCCTCGAACTCATAAAGATTCGCCTGCCTTAGCCTTCTGGAATTAAAGTCCTGTGCTACCACCGCCGGGGTAGACAGGTGAGTTTCTTAAAGGGCCCGCCATTAGATGGGTAACTCCTGGAAGCATCACTGGGTGGAGACACATTCACGAACGCACAAATGAATACAGGCATGAATGAATGAAAAATTAACGACCGAACTTCTTTTCACCTGATTAAACGGCTCATACTAGGATTTAACCACTCAGACCTAAAAATCTTCTGAAAGCCTAACACGTTTAGCAAACTAATCAGTCTCCGTTTTACATCTGGTCCTTAATGAAACTCCTCAAACCTTTTTTGAGAAACGAAAAACTTAAAAACCAGTAAAAAGTGGAAGACGTAGCGTGGACTACCCTTCCCCTCCAAGTCCCTTTTTCCTCTGCCCCTTAACGCGGCTGACGGGCGCAGTCCGCACAAATTCATTTTTCCCTGTTGGGATCCACCCCGGGCGTGCCAGGCACTCTTCCTTTCTTGAAGTTGGCCAGCACGTGTTCACGGAGGTTAAGGGGTGTCTTGAGCTTGTTTCTTGGGTCTAGCGCAGTGAGGTCACTTCTCTCTTTCAAAGTCTCCAGCATCTCGAGTCCAGCGCGCTAGTTCCGAACCGCAGGCCACCCCAGGTAGGCTAGGGCGACCTGCAGGCTGGCTGTCCGAAGCCACTTCGGGCCACCTGTAGAGCGCGTGTCAACTCCTTTGTCCTTAGAGCTACTTGGATTGCAGCTCCTCTCAGCAAGGCGCTTCCCTCTGGATGCTAAAGGGTCCTCCTTCTAGTACTCCAGCCCACTCCAGGCCCTCCTCCCTTTTCCAACCCCTAGGTAGCAGCGCCCGGAGCCCCGGGCTCGGAGCGAGCCGCCTCCTCACTTCTCATTGGCTGAGAGCGTTGGGAAAGCAGTCACGTGGGCGCGCGGCAGGCCAGCTCCAGGGCCGCCATCTTGGCGGAAAGTTTAGGGGGAGAGCGACTGGGGGCGCGGAAGGAGGCGAGGTTCCGGGGGTGGGGCGGCCCGGAGACGAGCGGGCGAGCAGGGCCGCGGGCCGCGGCGAGCGGGCAGGCGGCGGCGGCCGAGGCGGAGAGAGCGGCGCGGGGGTGCGGCCGCCGAGGGGAGCTCCTCCCCCGTCCCCTCACCCCCTCAGCTGAGCTCGAGTCGGGGCGGGGCGGGGTACGTGGAGCGGGGCCGGGCGGGGAGCTGCTCCGAGTCCGGCCGGAGCGCAGCCGGGGCGCCCGCCTTCGCCGCTCGCGGGAACTTTGCGGCGGAGCCGCAGGTGTGGAGGCCGCGGAGGGGTGCATGAGCGGCGCGAGGGCGGCGCGGAGAGCGGCGGCTGTCCGGTCCGGCCCCTGCTGGAGTCGCCGCCGGGGGGAGGCGAGCGAGGAGCCAGGCAAGCGAGAGGAGGGGCCCCGAGCGGGACGGGGGAGCAGCCGGGCGCTCGGCTGGGCGCTGCGGGGCTGGGCACGGGCCGGCCCGCGGCAGCAGGTGGGGAGCGTGGCAAGCACGCCGCGGCGGCGGGCCCCGCTTCTCTTCAGGTGCTCTTTACGAGGGGGAAGCTCTGGACGAACATTCCCAAGCGGGCTTGGGTCTGATCCCTATCTGTAGGGGCCATAGCGACCCCCGAGAGCCAGCTTTCTGCCTTGGCTGACACTGCTGGTGGGGGCTTGAGGCTTCTGCTTTTTAACACTTGGGAAAACTTTGGAAGGTGAGCAGTTCCACCAAGGTTGGAGTTTTTCGTAGTCGAGAGTTTGGGCCGGGGTGAGGGGGTGGGGTAGGGCCACGAATGGATCCACGATTCAGTTCTTTGCATTAGTTCAAGTTTTCCTTCCTGTTTTGTGTTTGTAAAGGTGTGTGCCTTCTTCCTGATTCTGGAGAAAAATGCCGGTCCGGAAGCAAGGTGAGAATTATTTTGGGCTGTTTTGTGGCTGTTACTTGCTGTAACGTACATGAGTGTTGGGTTACTGTTTTTAAAGGTTTGTGTGACTTTGATGAATCAGCAGGCTCTCGCCTTTATTCCTTATGGCATCCAAGCTTCACATCATTCAGAAGGTTTGGAAACACCTAGTTGGCTACACACACCTTCTTGACATCCATCCGTAGTGATTACAGAAGCCATCACCCCCTACCATGTGTTTTCAAAACTTCGTGACTTCAGTATTTCACTTTATCATTCCTATCAACACTGTTTTCTGAGCAACTAAGAATTGATGTTTAGAAACACATTTTGGTTGTAGGAACAAATTGCAGATAACTTGTTCTTGTCTATTAGGCATTCTAAAGCCAAGTTGCTACCAGTTTAATTAGATTATTTTTTAGTCTTGGAAGCTGTCAGTCCACAGTTAACACAGGCTACTCACTTGTTCCTTTCTCTTCTGTGATATAAAGCCCTTAAAATATTTGTCTTAGCAGGGAATGGAATATGGATGTAGTGATGGCAGCACTTGACTTGGAGGCCCTGGGGAACTCTTCAGATGTCTTGTAGAAGTGGCATATAAATATGTAAATATGTATGCAGATACAAACAGACCCTTAATACATACATGAAATTTTCACCATACTTATCTTTTCAGATACCCAGAGAGCATTGCATCTGTTGGAAGAATATCGATCGAAACTAAGCCAAACTGAAGACAGACAGCTCAGAAGCTCCATAGAGCGGGTTATTACCATATTTCAGAGCAACCTCTTTCAGGCTTTAATAGGTGAGAGTTAAAACTTTACTTGTGACCACTGTACTAATGCACGATGCTTCTCTGTTAGTTTAAACTTAGAAGTGTGCTTGGTTCTCTGCGGATGGTCATTAACTTAGAAAATCTCTAGTGAGTCTGTGTTTTCCAGTTAGGCCACCTTTGCTTCTAAGAATGTTTAATTACCAGTAAAACTTACTGGTCTGGTTATTTCTGTGTACTTTGAGAATACCACTTCATGCCTTAGAGTTAGCTGTTGGAAGATGGATGAGTTGTAGAAATGTTTTAGGGACATCAGTTGTAATGACTGAACTACTGTTGGTGTTTCTGTAGTTGACTTGTATTTCTCTGGAATCCTTGAAAATGTTTGAAGGGTTATGCTGCTGTGTTTGAGAACATTCCTTGAAACACACCTCTGTTAAATATGGCATTTGTGGAATATGAATTTTAGACCTGGAAAATGATCTCAGAGGTGATGTTTTCTAATAATTATTATTCTACAGACAGTTTGTAACAGTCTTGTCCTTACCTGTATCTTAAATATGAGATAGTTCGTTGTTTTAAAGAGTTGGACAAATAGTCCAAAGTCCTGACTTTAGTTCTTGACACTGTTAGTGATTAAATATCAGAACTCATTCAGCCTGTTTAGGCTATTGTGGTTACTATAGACTGTGAGTGGGAAAATGAATCAGTGGGCTTTTACCACTTTTAAAGTAAGTAGACTCTTTTAAAACTGAATTTTGGTTTTTCACATCATCCCCAATATATTAAGCAAGTTGGTCTGTCTCTGTCCCCTTTTATCATGTACTTCAAAAGTTTACAAACTACTGAACCAGGTGATTGATTACTTCTAGGTTTAATAATGAGATTTTTAAAAAAATTATCTACTGTCTAACATGTTCAAATAAGACATATGCTTTCTCACCTTTTGTTCATTTTTTCAGTAACTCCCAGCAGATTGGCCTAACCACTGTGTGTGTTGATAGAGTATTGGTGTGATTGGAGCACTGCTGTCAGTGTGTGCCGTGTCAGAACTTACTGCTATACTGATGCTCTTTACTGAGTTCTAGTCTCTTACAGACTTGATAGCCCTTAACACCTTTTAGAATTTAGTGTTACGACAGACTTAAAGACATGCGTAAAGGGTGGGGGGATGATGAACCGCCATCCCACCCCCCCTCAGAGATGATCAGTGTTTGGATGATGTTAGAGTGAGCACGTTTGCATTTGTTTTCCAAGTCATGGCATTTAAGGTACAAATAGATAATCTGATTGATTCTTTGGAGGAAAAAAAACCTAGCAAATGAGGAAGAGAAAAGTAATATTTTAGTTATGTAGTTTTCTAGATCAATATTAAACTTAAAATTTTTTATTTGATAGAGACATGTTAGGAAAAACCCCAGTATGACTTGTATGTCCCATTTACATACTCATGTACATATAGACCGTAGTCTTACTGTGTGGGAAAGCTGTAACTTAGGAAAAGTAAGTAAATAGAAGCAACTCTTTCCGTGTTATGCTTGAACTTGCTATGTTTTGAGGCAGTTTTTTCATCTTCTTACCTATTTTGAATGTTCATATGCATAGTTAAATTTTGATAATGTTCTATTTAAGTTTATACTAGAGAATTTTATCTGTCTTTATAATTTTGTTAGTTATGGATTTCCTTTGTTATTTGGGCTTACTTGTCTTTTAGTATTTATAGTTAAGAAGTATCAGGTTTAGTGGAGCAGAAGTAACTGGATATTAAGCATTGGAAAGAGACAGGTTTGGTTTTTATGTATTATAACTGAGTTGATGACACTGCTGCACTAATACATTCATTCTTGTCACATATTATCATTTTAGCACTTGAAGCTGAGGCAGGAGGATCGAGAATTCCAGGCCAACCTGGCTAAATCATGGGGTTAAGAGGAATCTGAGTTACATAGACTTTGTCTCAAAATAAAACAGAAAACCAACACCACAAAGCATTTCTCACATTTACTTCTCATTCTGAAACTTTTAAGCTGTTAAGATTCTGTTCTTTATATCTTTACCATTGTTTTTGAAATAGTTTTGCAATGTGCCTTTTAGCTGGTAAATAAATTGTTCTATCTTAAAAACCAGTCCACTTTGTCCAAGTTTATACTGAAAACTGTGGACTGAGTACTTCTCCTCCAGTGGTAGCACTTTTTACTTTCCAAGCTGGTGCACGTGAATGAGTATCTAGATTTAAAGGAGACATCCATCTCAATGACCAGGGCTAAAAATACCATTTGGCAGTTAGGTTCTTGACTATTGTTTGGAATTGAGTTTTCATAGGTTTTAGTGACTTACCTCTTTGTAGGTTGTTTCTTTTTTGGGGGGGGGGGCAGGGAGGCATGTTATACATTGAGTGTTTGTAATTTCGTTATTATTTATTGATTCCTTGAAAAAAGTTAGTATTGACTGTTTTCATGAAATTAAAGTTTATATGAGTCTGTAGGGTTTGGTGGTATGGAAATATTAAGTCTTTCCCCTAGTTGATAATATGCATTAGCTTCTGATACTTTGGAGTTATTTGAAAGGACGGACTACATTGTATCTGTTCTGTAATACCATTTAAATTTTATTATATTGAGAGAGAGAGAGAGAGAGAGAGAGAGAGAGAGAGAGAGTGGGTGTGTACATTTATGTGTATGAGCACACATATGGTGCTTGTGTTGATTAGAGAACAACTTTTAGGAGTTCATTTTCTTTCTGTGAAGGAGGATCTGGGAATTGAACTCAGATCATCAGGGTTGGTGGCAAGTGCTTTTTACATCCTGAACTATCTCACTGGACCCTGTTTTAAAATTTTATAATAAGTCTGAAAGTGGGTGTTCTCTTAAATGTACTATATCCCCCATTCCTTGCCCCAGTTTCTCTTCTGTGTATCCAGACAGGCTCCCGAGTGCAGCAGTTCAGATGTGAGCAATCGCATCCGAATTGTATGTGCCATTATGAATTGGTTGTTTGGTTGTGGGTTTAAAGTCTTTGTTATTATTGCTGTCACATGAAATAGTGATGTAACTTAAAATTGACAATATTCTCAATTTAGATGTAGAAAATGTTCTGATACTTGAATAGTATTGTTAAATAATAATTTAAAACTTTGAAAATTCTTGAAAAGCAGTCAGATTTGAGTTTCAGCTAAGTTTGTTCTTTCTTTCTCTCTCTTTCTTTCTTTTTTTCTTTCTTTCTTTCTTTCTTTTTCTTTCTTTCTTTCTTTCTTTCTTTCTTTCTTTTTTAAGACAAGGTCTCACTATGTAACCTTGACTGTCCTGGTACTCCCTATATAGACCAGGCTGGCCTCAAACTCATAGAGATCTCCCTGTCTCCTAGGTGGGATTAGGCCTCTGTGCCTAGCTTCAGCTAAGTTTTTTCTTTAGAATCAAATATTTAAAATTATATCAACAAAACACATTATTATTGCACATTTGTTTAAGATTTAGTCCCAAACATATCTGGTGATTGGTTTTGTACAGATAGAAAGTAGTATCCTTTTGTCATTCTTTCATCCCCATATCCAGTATTACATCTGAAAGTTTGGGGGTTAGATAGACTCAACATGGTTTAATTATATCAGAACCCAGATACTCAGATTTTAAGGTGTCTGGGATTCAGGGTGACCCTGGAAGTCTGGAGATTTCATACCAAGTCTACCCCTGTAGCTGTTTCTTACCACATCACTTTCAAGATCTGTCTTTAAATCCTTGGGTAAATTTAGTCATGTGATTTGCATGTTTTTATTTTATTGCTATTTTTTTAATCTGCAATAAATAACAAGCTTTAATTTTATTTAAGGGAAGGCATGCTGGAGATTAAACCCATTTTAAATAAGCACTCTACCATTGGACTATAGTCCCAAAAATAGCTACAGTTCATACCCCCTACCCTTCCCCCCAACCCCCCTGGAGTATCCCAACTTTATATTGTCTTTTTTTAAATAATTCACTGAGTCCAATTATTACTGCTTATATGCATGGGCAACATACCAGTGGCCACACACATGAAGAAAAGGATTCTCTCTCCCCAGCAGCTATTCACTGCCAGTAGCTTTTCAGCAGGTTGTGGGGTCTTGAACTCCTCAGCTATCCATCCTGGAATTTTTGCTGGCTTGATCTTGTGCAGGCAGCCCTGGCTGCTGAGGGGTCATGAATGCACTGGCTGTGTTCAGAGCTCCCACCTTTCAACCCCATCTTCTCCAGTGTTCCTTGAGCCTTGGTGGGGAGGACCTGTTGACAGTGATGTCCTGTTTGGGTCTGAGCATTCATACTTATCCTGAGCACTTGGATCAGGTATGAACCTCTGCATTAACTACTGTCCACTGTAAAAAGACCTCTGGCCAAGGTTAGGAGCTACATAGATGGGGCAGGGTAACCATGTGGAGAGGCTGTAGTGAACCTTATTTATAAGTTAGATTTTAACGTGTATATTTGAGGTTTACAAAATGATGTTGTGAGATACATAGATAAATAGTAAAATAGAACTATAGTGAAGCAGTTAATGTACCATTTTGCATACTCTAATTTTTTAGTCAAAAGCAGCTAAAATCTGCTTAATTTGACAAAGATTCCCCAATACTGTCCAGTTTTATTAGCTTTAGTCCTAATGTTGAACATTAGATTCCTAAATTTGGTCATCATCCATGTCCCACTTAGTTTAAACCTCTTTTTCCTGGGTCTCCCTCCTCACCCACAGATTCATCCTCACCATATTTAAATTTTTCATTTTTCCTTAAGCATTCCACATCCAGGGGAAGCCAGGTGGTGTTTTTATGTGTCCAGCTTATTTTAGTTAGCACAGCATCTCTAGGTCCATTCATGTTGTGATAGGTGAAACTTTTTGTTAAAGAATGAATTTGTGTGTATGAATATATGTGTGTGTGCATACACAGCACATCGTTAAAGCTTCTGGGCCATTAACAACATTTAAATTGTGTCTTCGGTATTATGAGTACGCGGCAGTGAACATGGACATGTAGATATCTTTACAAGGTGGTGATTTCACCTCCTTTGGTTGTATCTGTTGTTCCCGATACATCCTGGGATTCCTGGGCTGTCTGGTAGTTCTATTATTAATTTCTTTGGGAAACTAATACTGTTTTTCATAATTGCTTCACAGATCTAAATTCCCACCAGTAGTGTAGCATGCTTTCCTTTTTATTCTTGCCACCGTTTGTTACCTCTTGTGTTTGTGACGATGGACATCCATATAAGTGTGAGATGTTATCTCATGATGGCTTTAATGATTTAGAGCTCCTTTCTGTCCTCCCTCCATCATTTTTATGTCTATGGGGAAAAAAAGTATGTTTAGGTTGTTTGACTCTTTTTAATTGAAGCTTTGTTTGTTTTTCTTAGCCAAGACCTCATTGAAAACTGTATTGCCGAGAATGGTATAAAAAGTAATAATAGCTATATTTTAAATATTTCATTTAGTCCTCAGTCCTGTGAGGTATATTTAACAATAAGATGGTTACACCATTTTATAGATTAGAAGTCTGAGGCACTAAGAAATAACTAGTTTTACCCAAGAACCCTCAGATGCTAATTTGTATAGTGTAAAATTGAATTCTAATTTGAATCCAGAACTTCTACTTCATTAATTAAAATATTCCATATTGTTATGTTCACTGTCATTATATTAAATGCAATGAGCATAATAAGTTTAAGACATGCTGGTCTGTAGCATTGGTGGATTGTTTTTTTAATTTTTAAAGTTATCATTTTCAAGGAAAATGTTTATAATAAGTTGATTTTATAATCAGGATTTGAGAACTTAGCACTCTCAGTAGGTAAAATCAAAATTATGTTTTTTCTTACTGTAACTGAGATTACATTTTAGCCTGTTGCTAGTATTTTTAAGCGTGTATGGTAGTTGAGCAGGAAAACATTAAAGCTATAGATTAGACTTGAATTAAAAGAATTTTTCTTAACTTTACATGTAGCTCCAACATTGACAGTTTTAATAAAATAATTCCCTCTTGAGGCCTCCTTTAAAAAAAGATTTTTATTTTATTAGTAGTAGTGTTTAGCCTGCATGTATGCATATGTACCACGTGCATGCACTGCCCATGGAGGCCAGAAGAAGACATTAGATCCCCTGGAACTGGAGTTACAGACACTTGGAGCTGCCATATGGGTCCTAGGAACTGAACCTGGGTCCTCTGGAAGAGCAGCCAGTACTTCTGACTGCTGAGCCGTTGCTCCAGCTCCTGCTCTTATGCTTTTATATAATGGTCTTCATTTAGAATTTATCTGATGTTTGTAATTACATTCAGATATTGTATTCTTGGTTTAGGATTCTGTATATCCAGAAGTATGCAATGTCATCTTCCCTTCCTTGGTAGCATTAATTTTGATCACCTGATTATATGTTGTCTTATTTCTCTTCTTTCTAGTAGCTTTTCCTTTACAAGCGTATATGAACCGTTTACATATATTACTCTTGAGCAAAATCATAAACACTTCTTGTTGGAAGTAGTTGTTCCTGTGGTTGTTGGAAAGTGATAGTTACTGAATAGTAACATTCCTCTGTGTTCCCAGTTAATATGTATTTTATTGTAATCAGAAACCCCCTCTGTCTGTGTGCTGTGAACTTTGCAGAGCTTTGTTTCTTTCGGTGTTTTCATTTTTACCATCTTAATGATTTTGATGTGCCAACTATCTCAGGTTTAGCTCAGGGGTGCCCTTCTCAAGCTTCCTCTTGTGTTTTTATGATTTGTCTCATTTCTTTAGCACTGTATTGATTTTTGGCATAAAGTGATGCTTCAGGTCCACCTTGTGACTACCAGCCACACACCTTTTAAAAGGAATATTCATGTTAGTCAGATGATGTCTGAAGAATGGAGATAACTTATTTTATGTACTACCTTGACATCTACCATGTTTCTAATGTGTGAAGTATAAATTGGTTATAATCTTGAAATTCTGTAGGTTATTTTCCTTTGGGATCCAAGTGGCTTGATATAGAAGTATGCTGAGTGTCTTTGGCTCTGTTAGATGAACTGATGAAGATTTTCCTTCTGCAACTGCACATTGCATTTCACTGTTATCCTGCTCTCTAGACGTATTCCCTGTAGCCCTCCAAAATGGAATCTGTCATAAGGATAGTACATGTTCTACCTAAAGCATTTAAGGCTAGACAACCTTAGGTTTTTTTTTAAAAAAAATACAAGTAAATGTTATTATCTTTATCTGTACAAATACTTTGATTTCGTAAAACATCTTACACAAACAAAACAGTAAAGCTGTTTTCTATGTAAGAACTGATTAAAGTTGGCTGTAAGGACAGGCTGGAGAGATGTCAGAGGCTAAGAGCACATGCTACCTTGCTGAGTGGTTAAGTTCCTAGCACCTATATCAGGCGCTCACAAATACCTGTACCTCTGTCTTCAGGGGGTTTGCATTCATGTGTACATATTTACATTCTGATACACACACTCAAACAGATACAGGTACACACACAAGTACTCAGACACAGGCACACACACAAAAATAATCCAAGTAAATCTTGAAAAAAATATAAAGTTATTATATTGAGTGAAAAATGCATCTAGTTAAAACATATCATGACTATAACTTTTTTTCCTTTAGTGGCATAATGTTTCAGTTTCTTTAATTGAATACCAGATGAAACAATTGACTTGTTTAGAACTAAAGAAGCAGACTCTGCATAGTAAGGTACAGCAAGAAGCTCCCACTCTAAGCAGCACTGAGACCGAGAGGGAACAGACTTCTCCACCTCATCTTGTATGTGTGATATGCACTTATTTGGTGGGCTGACAGAGAGAACTGCTTTGTGTGTGTTGGTGTGCCTCGGTTGAATTTGTATAAATGTGTGAATTATCTATGCCATACATAATTGTTTGTATTTTTCCCCAAATTTACCAGCAGATTTCTTCAGTGTCAGTTTTTTATCATCGTAAATGACAGTTTACATAACATAGATATTTCTGGTAATAGCTTTCCAGGAACTAGGTTTTTTAATTCAGTTTTTTACATGATTTGATAAACATTGCATTCATAGCGTACAAGTGTGCACATCTACCCATGCAGTGGAGTTGTTCTGTTTTGCATTCTTTATTATATCCATAGGATAAATTACCAGAAGTTAATTACTAGGTGAAAGGGTATACATTTTAAGGCTTTCCTTGTAATTTGTAAAGTATTCTTACTAATGTTATGTCAATGTAATATTTTAGGCAGCATATAGAAGAATGACTGGTTTGACTTAAGTAGTGTAGAGTGTTATGTATCTTTTAATATTATCTCCTCTGATTTGTGGAATATACTTCGAGATAGTTTGATCTTTTATGTGAATTTCTGAATTTCCTGTTCATGTCATTGTATTTCTTCCCATTCTTTTCTCTTTATAAAATGAACACAGGGCATACCAACCCTGTCTGGCATGTAAATCACAAATAACTACTCTAGTTTGTAGTGTGTTTTTAAACTTGGATTTTAAAAACTCATGTTTATTTATGGTTAGATTTATCAGTAGATACGTGTTTTATGTTTGTAGTATCATGCCTAGAAAGGCTGTCCTTGATATTTTAATCCCCAAGATTATTATCTTAATCTGTCTTCGGCATTTATGAAAGTATTCACCTACATTCAAGACTTTTAAAAGCATTTGAATTTGTGTATATTGTTTAATCCCTAGCAGCACACATTTATTTATGTACAACATATACACACATGCACTAAAAAGGAGCATTTTAGTAAATGTTTGATGGCTGTGGTTTAAGATGCTATAGCAACTTAATTATATATATATTTATATATGTATATAAATATATAAATTATATATAATATATATAATTATATTACCTTAATTATATATAATTTGTGTATATATATATATAAATATATAAATTTCTATTACTGAACATGTATTCAAATTGTGAAGAAAACATTGAAAGTAGTAGGAGGGACACCTAAAGATGTCTGAGCAAGGTAAAGAGTACATTCTCAAAAACAAATTTGACAATTGATCATGTTGATTTTTTTTTCTCAGTTCTCACTTATTCATGTGTTTAAATACCCAGTGTGAACAATAATGACTGCTCATACTTTTATATGTACACTGTAAACAGTATGTAACTATAGAAAAAATTATAATTAATGCTTCAAAAGTTGTATCTCTCACTATAGTATCATTAGAAATTAGCACATTTACTACCCGGTGTAAAGTAATAGTCCTTCAGGAAGCCTAGGTAAACCATTAATTTAGATGCTCACTTAGAAAGTAAGTGGTAAAAAGTGGTTGATACATCAGTAGACCAAGAGTGATTCCTGCCTTTCCTGAAGGTGCTGCAGACAGCTCACCAGATTCACATAACAAACAGAAATAGAATAACTGATTGCATTTTTATTATTATTATTCTGAATAATTATTTTCCTGTGAAAATGGTGATGTGTTAGCAGGAAGAAACGTAGAAGAAAATGCAGGAATGCTCAAGTATGTCTTAGAGGAAGCTGCTTGTTTAGACGAATCACAGTTGAAAGCCTTGCTGGAATCTGCGGGGTCCATCTTATCACCATGCAGTCCTACCCCTCCATCATGGGCTCCGTGCTCACCTTGATTTTAGACTAAATGAAGAGCCAATCAGAAGGTCCCTAAAAGCTTGAACATATGTGTGAAAGCGATTAAAACTTAAACACTTTGAGTTAGTCCTAAGAATCAGCAGAATCATTCATATCTATTTAAAAAAACAATTCTAGAGGCCAAAGTGGGTAAAAATGCTTGAAGCACAGTCCTGATGACCTGAGTTTAATCCTCAGAACAGAGAAGGAGAGCCGACTCCCTTAAAGGTCTCCATTGACTCTCACATATGCCTGTGGTACACATGTGCCTATACTCATATACACATATTACACACAAGGAAGTCAGTAAACATTAAAAACAAAAATCTATGAAAATCAACTAACTTATTTGAGAAGTCTTCATGTAAAAGATTTTCGTTGTCTTTGTTACTTTCTTAGTTGGCTGACACTGGAAGAGGAAGTATAGCGTTCCATAAATAGCCTCACAGGTAGGGAGCCAAGGAAGGTGTATGAGACTCAGAAGGACAGACATGTTCAAGTGGGCCAAGAAACTTTACTGTGGGGGTAACATGCATCATCCTAAACAAACACCTCACACACATGTAACGGTTCCCAAACTAAGAACTAAGGCTAGTGCTAACCTAAGCTCAAGTTAGAAGATCTGGACACTGACCTGAGACCATGCAATAAGTAAACACAACTTAGAGAACATTCCTAACCTATGAGAAAGTATTTTATTTGGTGGAAAAAATACAAGTCAGAACCAGTAAGAAAATATTTGTGAAACATTTATCTGACAAAGGACTGGTACCTAATTACACAAAAACCATGTAAGATTTGACAGTAAGAAAAAAAATCCACTAAAAGTGAGCAGAAGATGCAAATATCTGACTAAAGTTAGTCAGAAACATCAAGTAAATATACAGGAAGATGTTTAATATAAAATACCATAGGGCACAGCCAATAAAAATATCTAAACTGAGTCAGTGGAATAAAAGTCCAAGTCCAAGCTGGGCGGTGGTGGCGCACGCCTTTAATCCCAGCACTTGGAAGGCAGAGGCAGGCGGATTTCAGAGTTTGAGGCCAGCCTGGTCTACAGAGTGAGTTCCAGGACAGCCAGGGCTACACAGAGAAACCCTGTCTCGAAAAAACAAAAAACAAAACAAAAAAAAGTCCAAGTCCACATGAGATCCTGTACAAAACCAGGCAAACAAAAACCTACATAGTGCCACATGGCTTTCAAAATGCTTAAAATCCAAAGCACTGCTTCGACTTAATGATGGTAAGGATGTAAGGAACACACTGCTGATTGGCATGCAGAAGAGCATGGCCACAGCAGAATACTGCTCAGGTAGCTTCTTAAAAATTACACCATGTTACCTAGTGGTTACCTACACTCCTGGATATTTACCCAGATGAACTGAAACATGTCCATTAACAACCAACCCATAGCCCCCTTTTCTTGTTTTCCTATCCACCATAATGTAAATAGTTTCTGCCACACACTCCTATGCCCATTGATGTCCAGAGACACAGCCAAGTGACCATGAACTGAACACCTTGGAAACCATGAGCCAAAACTCTTTCCTCAAAACTAAACAAAACAGCACACAAAATAAAATCAAAGTGTTGGGGATGTAGCTCAGAAGGTGCTGAAACAAACCTCTGTATAATTCATAGGAGCTTTATTAATGTCAGTAAAAGTTAGAAGGAGTCAGGGTGTTCTTGATAAACAAGGTTCGGTAGAACCATACAATATGGAGTATTAGCAATAAAAAGATAAAAACTGACAAGCCATAAAAAGACAGGAAACTTAACATGTATTGTCAAGGTAAAGAAGACAGTCTACAAAGACTACTTTGGGATACATTCCTAAAACTGAGTTATTTGGTGGAAAAAAAGGGGGTATGTGTTTAGGGCTTTTTGTTATGAAATGCTCATACAAATGATATGCCAGTTCATAAGGTAATATATGGAAGATTCAAAAAACTACAGTGGTAGCAAAAAGATCAGTAGTTTCCAGAATTTGAGGAGTAGAGGCACATAAGATTTTTAAGACAGTGAAACTGTTTTGTTTGGTATCAGGCTGATGGATTAATATGTCAAAACAACAAATGTACATTTTAAGTCAGTATACAACACAGAGTGATCCTAATGTAAGCTATGACCTTTAGATAATGATAATTAATAGCTTGTTTGTTTTAGTAAATGCAAGATACTAACATAAGCCATTAATAATAGGGGATGAGGAGGTGAGGATATGGAAACTACTTTCCATTCAGATTTTCTGTAAATCTAAGTTTACTAATTTTAAAAAGATGGATGAGCATAAATTCACATTTTAAAACAGCAATTTACTGTGTATTAAAATAACTTATAATTGTATAACAAGTTAAAATGTTTACTGACGTGTGCGTGCGCGCGCACACACACACACACACACACACACACACACACACACACACCACTGAATCACTAAAGCCAGGCTTTGTATATGCTAGGTAAGTGCTCTGTCACTGAGTTCTATCCTTACCCTTTCCCTTCAGTTTTCTCAGTCTTTCAAGGACACTTTTGTTGTTGAGTTTTAAAATATGTATATTGTTCCTAACTTTTATTAGTTTTTATGTGTATGAGTCTTTGCCTTCATGTATATATACCATGTGCATGCCTGGTGTCCACAGAGTCCAGAGAGGGCATCAGATCCCTTGGCGATGGAATTACAGATGGTTGTTCAGTTTTCCTTTGTGACCTACCACCCTTAACCAGGGCCACTCACATGGGCATGAGTGTGATGTTTTCTACCAGGAAATGGGTAATTTACCAGTGGTTATGTTATCAAAGACAGTAACTCCCTCTTTTCCACCAGCCCTCTCTGACCATTAGCTCCTTCCCTATCTGTGACTGTGTACGGGCTGGTTGCATATAAGCCCTGTTTGTACACGGGCAGCGGTTGTGAGTTCATGTATACCACAGCCATGCCCACAAGGTAGCATTTCATAGGCTGACTTTTTGTGATCCAGCTCTTACAGTCTTCATCTTAGAAATGCTCTGGTTGTATTTATTTATTTATTGCTTTGTGGTAAAGTATACATAATATAAAATTTAGCATCTTAACTTTTAATGATTTTCATCTCAAACTGAAATTCTCTTCTCGAGCAATAATTATGTCTCAAGCAAGCAAGCAAACAAACAAACAAACAAAACCCCTCGTAGCTAGCTAGTGCCTCATGCCTATTTTACAGGGCCCCTCACCTCCACTCCTAGTGAGCATTTCACTTTTTGTCTCTGAATTTGATATTCTGGACACTTCATACAAATAGAATGAATATATTGTTTGTCCTTTTATGTCTGGCTTATTTCAGTTAAGGATATTATCAAGATTTATCCTTCCACATAGAATGTATTAAGAACTTAATTCCCTTTTAAAGATAAATTATATTTCTTTGTACATACATATTGTACTTTATTCATTCAGTTTTGAAGGATAGTTGTGTAGCAGTAATTATTTAAACCGCCAAATTTGTTGCTGTAAGATTTATACCCAAATTTATACCCATTAAAAAAAAAAAAAAAAAAAAAAAAGAAGGAAGCCAGCGGTAGAAGGAAGCCGACACCCGGAGGAGCTGGAGCCGGAAGGACAACCATGCGGCCCAGATAAACTGCAAGTTATGAGGGATCTCATAGCCGGGGATTAGAGTAGTGTAGTGGTAAATCTGCCCAATCTAGGCATGCAATTTATACCCATAATAATTGAGTTGTGTTTTCCTTTACTGGTCTCCTTCGGGTAGGAGATCTTACAGCAACAAATTTGGTGGTTTAAATAATTACTGCCACAAATTGGCGCCCAACTTATTGCTTAGAACTCAACTAACCTGAGGTAAAAGTTCATTGCCCCTCAACCCCTGAATAGGGTTCGGGCAGCCTTTTAGGCTACACTAGCATGTATTGAAAGCTGAGTGGATCTGAGAGGCCTACAAAGAGCTGCAGAGAGGCTCCCTCTCCCAACCCCCAGACAGAGAGCTAAGCCAGGGTCAGGAGCAGCACCTGAGCCTGCAGCCGGGCTTGATCCAAGCTGTAAAAACTGCCTGTGAGGTAATTTTCAGCCAGAAACAGTAAACTGAAGGCTCTGGACCAGGTAATTCTTTGATATGTATAAAAAAAAGTTATATAACCTTTTGATATTTAAAGATGAGAAACACGATAAATATCTTTTGGGCTTTATGTGATGATATTTCGAATGGTTTGACAGGAATCAATTTAGGAAAAATAGACACCTTATTATTTATCAGTATTGCAATATTTATTCTCTTGATTTACTATGTCTTCTCAAAAGATAGGGCCCTAGATAAAAAATTCCTTGTCCTAGAAAAAAGATTACAAGTAACACTAGAACTAAAGGTTCAGGATTTAATTAGTCAAAATAAGCAACAACAAGGAGATAGAGATAAGATTTGGAAACAAGGTCTAGAAGATAATTTACTAAAGCTAACAAATCAAAATAAGGCAGATGCTGTAATATTTAAAAATAAATTAATAATATTTAAAACAAACAAACAAAAAACAAAAAAAAGAAAGTGAGCCAGGCAGTGGTGGCACACACCTTTAATCCTATCACTTGGGAGGCAGAGGCAGGTGGATTTCTGAGTTCAAGGCCAGCCTGGTTTATAGAGCGAGTTTCAGGACAGCCTGAGCTATACAGAGAAACCCTGTCTCAAAAAACCAAAAAAAAAAGTGCGTAGTGAGTGATTTGGCACTGATAGGAGTCACGTGACTCCTAGCGGGGGAACCCTGAACAAAAAACTGCAGCTGAACTCCCTGTCTGTGGGGAAACACAAGTTGCTTTTTGTTAGGAAAAGAAGAAAGTAACTGACTCTAGAGTAGAGAGTACAATGTCTGTGAATTAAAATTGAGATTATTTGTTTTTAGGAAAGATTTATAACCAGATTTGTCCGAATAATGTGGGGAATATCTTCTGTGGTTTGGAACTTAGATAGGGAAAATTTTCACTGGCTCTTGAGAAGAGAGTACAGTGTATAAGTGGAAGCTGCTCTGGAGTACAGAGTCAGATAGATGGTATAAATAAAAAACTGTTCTAGGCAGAGGACGGAACAGAAAGATAGTGTGAATCAGATGTATTCAAATGATATAAAGTTATATTGCTTCACAGGAGACTCGAGTTCTGTCTAACGTGGGCCCCATGGGAATTCTGGGTTCTTTTCCTGCTTGGCAAAATAGGGAAAGCCTAAGAATAGGCATATACAGTACTTTAGTTGAGATAGGGAGAATTGTCACTGATTTAGAGTAGAGAGTACAGTGTATAAATAGAGACTGTTTTGGCAGAGAGCCAAACAGAAAGATAGTGTAAATTAGGTGTATTCAGATGATATAAAGTTATATTGCCTCACAGGAGACTTGGGTTCTGTTTAACGTGGGCCCCACGGGAATTCTGGGTTCTTTTCCTCCTTGGCAAAATAGGGAAGGCCTAAAGAATAGGCACATAACAGTATTTTAGTTATTAAGTTGATTTTATTTTCAAGATGGGTGATATATATATGATGATGTTTATGTCTCTTATATGGAGACAGCTCTGGAACTGGCTGGGACTAAAATGTCTCTACAAAACCAAGAATATTTATTGGGTACTAATTTCTAATGACTTGTTAATACATGCCATCCTTTATGAGGGCATGTATACAACGTTATATTACAGTTTGATTAAGTGATCAAACTAACCTGAAGAAAGGCAGTCGTCTTTCTTTATTGATCTTCATTGACAAAGCTGTGTACCCTGCATGCTCCATGTGAATGTCCTTGTAGAACTACCTGCTGCTTTTAAGTTTTATATATTGCAAGATGAAAGAAGAGAAAGACAGCCCAAAAAAGATTCATACTCGGGGATGCTGAGACCTACTATTCCAACGCTGTGCTTGATTCTACTGCAATCACGTTGAAGACTTGCTTCCAAAACTTTTCCAGAACAGCTGGCTTGCCTGTCCAGCCTTTCCGACTGTCACAGTCACGATGTTAACTAAGCAATGAAATCTCTCAGCACATAGTGACTGCAAGGCAAATGATGCCCACTAGCTCTCCTTTGACTAAGCCAATTTACCTATTTCCCTTTGGCCCCAGATGGGAATGCTACGCCCAAATTCAGCTTGAAGAAGTTAATGAAAAGTCGGCGCCCCTATTCCCTGGGCTTGGGGACTGAGGTGGTTAATATTAGGCTATCCTTCTAGGTAAAAGTAATGGTTTTATTGGAACAGGGAGGAATAGTTAGAACTGATTATTTCTACATTGGTAGAAATCTCTATAATTGATATAAAGTTGAGGTTGTAATCTCTTACATTGGTATAGAATTTATTTTGTACAAATCTAAAATTTTCATTGATATGAGTTTCTTATTGATATAAAAGTGATATAAAATATTGATATAAAAATTGTTACTCTCTTAGGCATTGTGCCTATATAACACATTTAGGAATACAATACCCAGTCCTTCTTTAACTTTTTTAACTGATTTGAGATGGTTAGCCTGTGAGTTAAAGGCCTGTAGCAATTGCATGACTCTGAGTTTATTGTTAGGATATTTTCTAGATTTTAATTAGAAATAGCAGAAAGGAGTTAATGGACAACAGTCCAGATTGCTTTACATAGATAGATGGTTTTCAAAAACGTCAGAAGTCCACAGAAATGACGTCACTAGAATTTCTGTATTAATGTTCATTTTACTAGAGACCTGTCTGCTCCTGACAGCTTCCCTGTCTTGGATTCCAAGAAGAAATTGAGCATCTTTGGAGTTACTTCAGTTGTGGTGAGACAGCCACTAGGCAAGAATTGCCTCTTTTCATCTACAGACAAAATACTGCTCAGAAAAAGGACACACTTGCAGAATAGTCAACTGATTATATCTGCCAAGACAGAGTAATCAGCCCTTAAAAATTCTACATTACTAAGTCTGTCAGATGATCCTGGGCCAGAAGGCTGAAGACCTGATGCTCCAACGTTTTGAAGTAAGGAACTGTCCAGGTGTTCAGAGGTCTATATAAATTGGCTAAGTTTTGGAAGCCATGCTTTGTGCTTCCTTTATCTTCAGTTAATTCAGTCATTCTGGATTTCTGATGGGGTTGAAGACTTATAGTTTCACAGCCAACACAAGCTATTTACTTTGAGAGGATAGTTTTCACATGGCATTCATTTTAAAGACAGAACATAAGCCAGGCCCAGAACTAAGCCTTTTAGTTAAGAGAGATAGCAGAGGTTCTATTTAGTTAACAAAAACAATAGACTGGGTATTAGGTCTGTCTTGCACTTTAACAATTACAACATGGTAATATAGTTTGTGCTCAATATATCTGAGAGAAAGAGTCTTTTAATTGGATAAAAAGGGGGAAATGTTGTGGATAGCCTCAGCCTTGTATTTTGATCCTAGTTTCACTTTCCTGGGAGGGGCTGCAGAGGACGATTGAATCTGTACACCAGTGACGTCTTGTAAACCTTTGTCCAATTAAAACTTGTAAAATAAAGGCTAGAGCCAGTGATTAGGCAGTAGAAGGGGAGGCAGAGAAAAAGGCTTAGGGGAGGAGAGTGAGAGGAATTGGATATAAAAGGTAGAACAGAAGTAGAAGCAGGAAAAGAGAAGCAGGAGGAAGTTGAAGCAGAAGGAAGCCGATAATGGAGGAGCCGGAGCTGGAAGGACAACCATGCGGCCTGGATAAACCGCAAGTTATGAGGGATCTCATAGCCGGGGATTAGAGTAGTGTAGTGGTAAATCTGCCCGATCTAGGCATGCAATTTATACCCATAATAATTGAGTTGTGTTTTCCTTTACTGGTCTCCTTCGAGTAGGAGATCTTACAGCAACAAATTTGGTGGTTTAAATAATTTCGTCTACTACATAGTTGTATTTTCACTTTTCAGCTCTTATGTCGTAGTGACGATTAGTATGTAGATCTGTCAGTTTGGCTCAGTCTCTTTTGTTCTCTGTATGTATACAAGGAAATGGGATTCCTGGATCACGTGGTAATTCTGGGTTTTAGTATTTTCAGAAGACACCCTTCCATTTTCAGTAGCAGATTTTTACCATTTTACACATTTGTTCATGAGCAGTGATGAAGGGGTCTACTTTCTTCATATCCTACTAATGCTTGCTTTTTATATTTTGATTGGTTTTATAATAGCCATTCTAAGTGGTGTTAACTCAGCTCATTTTGTATTCTGATACAACTGAAATAGAGTTGATATTTTATCCTCCAGCTGCAGGAGTTTAAATAGAACAAATTAGGAAGGGTTGTTTGAGGAACTAGGGCAGTGGCTCAGAGTACCAGCCACTCTTTTAGAGGACCCAGGTTCAGTCTCCACCACCTGCAACAGATTAACTCCAGACCCAAGAGATCTGACACCCTCTTCTTGCCTCCAAGGGCACTGCATGCATATGCAGACACTTGCAGGCAAAGAACCACACACACAATTTTAAAGAAAAGTCAGTCTAACTAAACTGTATATGATTATATATAGTTAGTATATATTAAATGTAGTCATATTATATATAGTTTTGTGTATGTATTGTGTGTGTGTATATATATTGGCTGTTTGATAGATGATATTCATCAGATCTAGAGTTGAGGACTTCAATTGACAAGCAAGATGCTGTGAAATTTTTTCCAAAATTCACACTTTATTTCTTGATTATACATATCAAATACAATGTTCCCTTTCTAGAATGGTAGTAGTCTAGATTTCTGCAGTAATTTTTAGCCATGTGGCTATTTAATTATGCCTACAAAAACTATAAACTCAGTTCTTAAATACACTAGTCATATTTCTGATGCTAACAGCCATAGGAAGCCATAGGAAGTTTAGGCAGTGCAGCCAAGTCTATTTTATTATTATTGAAAGTTGTGTTTTTTAGGTTGTTACTAGTGTAGGTTTTTATTGCATTGGTATTAAAGCAATGCTCCGTTAATTAAAAGGTAAAAGATCATATAGGACTTTACAATTTGAAGCTTGCTTTACCATAGTATAGTTTAATTAGATACTGGTAACTATTCAATAATCATTCAGTGTTCTTGGAGGCATAATGTAATAGGCTCTCTTGTATATTACTTACATATCATGTCGGTGCTACTGGTTAAGAATATGGTAAGACTCATATATGCTATGTATATGCTATACATATATATTCTACCTGTATAAAATACCTATTCTTCATCAATCACCTCCACATGTTACTTTTACTACAGATTTTCCCTAGTGTGTTCTGGGAGGCAGTTCATCTTTCCTTAACTTCTCCCATTGCTTCTTATCGCTGCCTACCCCACTCTATATCACTGGTAATTCATTGGAAATTCAGACTCAGACTCTGCAGTTGGTGCTATCTTTAGTTCTTTTGTACAAAATGCAGAATAGTCTGTAAATAATTTCTTCTCCTATTTGTGGTTTGGCTTATTGAGGAGATAGGTGTCCAGTTTGGGATCTTATTTAATGATTTGCTTTAGGGTGTTCTTTGACTTCTATTTGCTGTGAACTAGAAATTAGTTCTGAAGACTCGATGGAGGTTGAAGTTAAATAATTTTAGTGAGGATGTCTTATAGGAGATACAGTGATTTTTTTAATTTTTGGCTTCATGATGTCTGTGTGTCAGTTTTATTCAGTGATTTCTGGCCCATAAAATACTTTCCCGTCCAATTTTCTTTGGTAATATTCTTTAAAAAAAAAAAAAAAGACTTAGTGTTTTCATCTTACGTGTAAGATTTTTTTTTTTTTTTTTTTTTATCAACATCTGTGTATTTGTCTGGGGTCTGAGGAGGCCAGAAGAGGGCAGTGGATGCTGGACCCTCTGCAACTGAGGTTAAGGACTGTTACAGGGCACCACATGGGTACTGGGAACCAAAGCCTGGACCTCTGCGAGAGCCAGCCATTGAGCCATCTCTCCAGCCCAGTGATCATTTTAACAGATGGTGAGATGGGTTGACTGCATCTTCAATGTACAGGCATTTGTTTTTAATTAGTACTTTACTTGGGTTGTGCGTTTTTTTTTAGTTCTGCTGGTTGTTAAAACTGCAAACAAAACTACTTTGACCTTACTGTCTTGTAAGTTGTGAAGTTTAAAAAAAATTATTACATTTCATTTATTATAATTATGTATGGGTATGCAAGTGCCACAGTTTGAATGCAGACACCTGAGGACAGCGTATGGGAGTCAGTTCTTTCCTTCCACTGTGTGGGTCCTGGAGATTGACCTCAGGTTATCAGGTTTGGTGACAAGCACCTTTACCTGCTGAGCTATCATTGGCCCAATGAAATAATGTTTTTAAAGAGCATAATGATACTTTAAAAATAGTAAGAAACAAGAAATAAAAGTTACTGTAAATATTATTTATAGTTACTTGTGATTTATTCAGAATAATGCCCATATTGGCTGTTAAACAGTTCCCTCTCTCTAAAGAATTCAAAATTATACCAGTAGTAACTAGAGAGCTCACAGTGTGAAATCTAAGCATTAGGTACTTGTCGCTCAGCGTTACTGAGCTGTATGAATAGCCACTGCTAATATTATTAAATGCAGTAAGTTTATGTAATTCCAACTGGGAGCAAAGTAATTTTATCTTTTAAATTATGCTATTCTTGAATTAAAGTTGTTTGGTTTTCTTTCTCTTTTTGCATGCTTTTAAGTGATTATTTCTCACTTCCTCTTAGATTTTGCAGATACAGAGTTGGAAATGTCCTAGTTCTTTGGTTTTAAAATGTTTTCACTTTAGTTATGAGGACAGTTAAAACCATATGAAGATTTACATTTCCTGTCTGAATAGTGATTATAAAGATGTAAAATTTGTAATGATTCATTTGAACAATTTAATAACACTGTTTATTAAGAATATATATTTGATAGTGTGCTAGGCATTTTACTGTGCTCATTCTTGCACAATTCACAGTAAGACGAAATTTATCAGAGGTTAGTATTTTTTTTGTAGTTAATTGATAAAGGATTTTAACATAGCAATTTTAAAAAAAATTAATTTGTTTGAAAATTTACATATTTCTATAGCTTACAATGTATTTTGATCTTATTTGCCCTATAATTTACCATTCAGTTTCTCTAGTTCTTATCCCATATCTATTCCCACCTTCATTTCCAATACAGTTTTTAAATGACCTACATGCGTCTAATTAGGGCTACCCTTATGTGTTGGTATGGGCCTCTCTTGGAGGGACCATGTGTACCTACTAGTTGTTATAATACCTCAAAGAAAAATGCCACTGTCCCTTCCACCATTTGTTAACTGGCTGTAGCTTCTCAGCTAAGGTGGACTTGTGAGCCCCTCCTCCATCCCTGGTGCCTTAACTGTTTAGATTTATTTGAAATGTGTACTGGAATGTGTATTGTGTGTAGGGTTATGTGGGGGTGCCTTCAGAGACCACAAGAAGGCATTGGATACCCTGGAGCTGGAGTTTCAGGCAATGGTGTCCTCCCTTGCATGGGTGCTGGGACCCAACCAAGGTCCTTTGTAGGAGCACTGGGCAGTCTTAACTGAGCCGTCTTTCAAAAAACACTAACGTTTGAAGTGTAAAATTTCTAAGACCCTTGTAGGTTTTGATGCAATTTTGGCATAATGAAATGAGGAAATAACCTGTTATAAATAAATGAGCTATAGTTGGTGGCACAGGCCTTTGATCCCAGCACTTGAGAGGCATAGGCAGCTGAGTTCTGTGACTTTGAAACCAGCCTGATAGCTGTTTCACAGAGAAACCCTAATCTTGAGGGGAAAACGAAGAATGTGGTAGAATTGGATTTGTTTTTCTAGTAGTCAAATGTGACCTTGAATTATGCTGTTTTAACATGGTATAGTTTAGTAGATATAAATGCTTTTGAAATTTTCTTTTTCTTCATCTCTAGATATTCAAGAATTTTATGAAGTGACCTTACTTGATAATCCAAAATGTGTGGATCATTCAAAGCAGTGTGAACCAGTTCAGCCTGTGAATACTTGGGAGATTGCCAGCCTTCCAAGCACTGCCGTGATTCAGAAACCCTGCCCACAGCCTTAGCCCTCCAATAGAGGTAAGAGAAAGTTTGCATAAAGTCATTTCTCAGTGATCAGTTATCTTTTTAAGATGGGTATTTTTGGAAATAATAATGAGATAGAGAATAGAATTAAAATATTCTTAAAAAGTCAAGAATCTTGATTCTGTCTTAGTTTTTAACTTGTTTGAGGTCTTGAAATTCTTGTTTTAGAAGCTCCATTTGTATAATTATTAATATGGCCATTGTAGTTTGAAAGATGATTTTGCTTGATGTTCTTGCCTAAAGAAAGAATATAATTGTGGCTCTGAGCCTTTACTTATGTTACGAATTCTCTGTTGATTGGCTTGAAGGGTTGCATTAAAACTCATTGAAGACTAGCAGTCCTTCCAGTCAGCATTGGCCTTTACATTTTTCTGTAGTTAAACTGCTAACTTCTTTGAGTTGTAATAGCTGTCTTGTAATTGGTAATGTTCTTTTTGGCTGTGCTATATTGTTGCTAGTAGAGTTGGATGCGGTGCAGCATGCTGTAATGAGGATTCTGCTGAGAAGCATTAGTCATTTAAAAGTGGCTGTCTCTAAATTTGATTCTAGTCCCTCTGGTTAGTACTAGACTGTGCCTGGAAAATTGAATCAGCTTCTGTTTGATGAGTAATAAGTTGGGGGGGGCCAGCTATGTAGCACACTGGGAATAAAGAGTCCAAAGTTTTTACTGTCTCTTTTATTTAATATGTTGTTGCATAACTAGCATTTTAGAGTGGTATGATTGAACACATATAATCCCTCTCCTACATTTTAAAGCTGGAAAAAAAAAGAAATCTAAAAGAAAATGACTGACCCAGCTTAAAGGCTAGCTAGTTTTCGCAAGTCTATCTTTGGATATCAAACTTTTTAACATTGAATTTATGGTTCTCTCAGTAACCCTGATAGAATCTTACACATTGCTCTGTGTATGTATTCTTATTTTTTTTTTTATCTTTTTAAAAATTACTTTTTTCTTGAATAATTTCTTTTACCATTTTCTTCTTTAGTTGATACATTGTTTGCTATAATGAGAGTTCCTCCTGTGGTCTAGTTCAGATGCAGTTTAAAATGTCTATAGTTACTGCTGTGGTTCAGATAAATTTGTTGCTTCCAAAATAAGTTGCCTGACATGCCCAAGGCTCTGGATTCAACCTTACCCAGGAAGTGGGGAGGCTATGAGGGCTTGCTCGGCACAAGTGATCCTTATAAAGAAGCTTGATGCCAAAGTTTAGGTCTGCCCTCTGCCTGTGAGAGCGAAGCAAGATCCCCCTTACCAGAGCACATGCCTAGACTCTAGAATGTGAGGCATATGGTTCTCTCTTATATAAATTATTCTCTCATGATAAACCTAGACAGTTATGGCTTTCTAGATTATTTATATGTATGAGCATTTTGCCTTTATATATGTATGTGAGCCACATACATGTCTGGTGTCTGAGCTGGTCAGATGAGAGCATACAGTTCCCTGGGCTGGATATACAGATAGTAGTAAGTCACCATGTGGTTGCTGGGAATTGAACCCAGTTCCTCTGGAAGAGCAATAAATGCTCTTAACTATTGAGCCAATTCTCCAACCCCCAGTTACAATTTCCCTATTTATTACCTTAGTCCTAGATAAAAGAATTGTGTTTAAAAAAAAGTGTTAAGGTTTAAGAGCATTGACTTTCATGTTTATGTACTATTTTTTTTCTATTGTTTGCTTATAAGTCATTGTGTGTATCACATACATGCCTGTTGCCTGAGGAGGTCAGAACAGTTTGGAACTAGAGTTATGGGTAGTTATGAGCCACTGTGTTGATTCTGGGAACTGAACTGCAGTCCTCTGTGAGAACAACAAGCACTCTTAATCATAAAGCCATCTCACCAGCCCTTCCTTTTATAGATTACTTTAAAATGTCTGATATAGTACAACCATTAAGTTTAAAAAAAATGAACTTTTGATGAGGTAGAAGTTTATCTATCTCCATATAGATTTCTGTAACGAAAGGTCAACAATGTTGTCTTTGTTAGGTTATTGCTATGATGAAACACCATGAACAAAAACCAAGTTGGGGAGGAAAGGGTTTATTTGGCTTACAGTTCCATATTGTTTATCACCAGAGGTAGTCAGGAAAGGAGCTCAAGCAGGGCAGGAACCTGGAGGCAGAGCCATGGAGGGGTGCTGCTCACTGGCTTGCTCCCCATGGCTTGCTCAGCCTGCATTCTTACAGAACCCAGGACTACTAACTCAGGGGTGGCACCACCCACAATGGGCTGGGCCTTCCCCCATCAATCACTGATTAAGAAAATGCTTTACAACTGGATCTTTTTCTTAATTGAGTTACCCTTCTTTCAGATAACTCCAGTTTGTGTGTGAAGTAAGACTAACCAGTATAAATGTGTTGAGTTTCATTAATATTATAAGGGAAAGTAGAAATTATAGCTTACTTAGTACTTGCCTGGCATGCATGAGGCCTCTTAGGTTTGATCACCAGCGTAGAGGGGAAAGGATTTTAGAAACATTTCTATTTTTATAAATAAGTGAAATACTGGTACCAAAATGCTATACAACCCTAGTTTCTTTTCTGTTTCTTTCTTTACTGTTTAGACATGCTGAAGGCTCAAACGAATGAAGAGTGAGAACATTTAAATAAAAAAAATGTTAGATGTGATTAATTTGGAAAATGTATGAGAAAGAATAGGATCACATGGTATTCCCTTGAGCAAATGCTCAAGTAATGTTTGAAATTCATACTCATTCATGGACAGACCCTTTAAGAGAAGCATTGGGATACATCCATGACTTTTAGGTTATGGCAAGATTTATATCTGTTAACTAACTGTAATAAATAAATACGACAAAAAACTGAACAGATGCCTTAAACTGCAAAGATTTGTTTGATTTTTTTTGAATTTTTTTAATGGGGAAAATGTATGTGCCAAACTTGTGAAGTCAGATGTTAGGAACTACTATGTGTGTAGCAAATTTCTTGACAGATATTAGCCTGAAAATGTACATAGTTTAAAACATACTGACAGACTGTTATGAGCACTGTGAAATGTTTGGAGATATAATTGTTTTGAGAGTATCTCAGTAGGAAATATCTATTCACCTATTATCCATTCATTTCTTGCTGTGTTTGGATGGGACACTTGGCTAGGTGATCATTAACTTGATCTCTTTTCAGTCATGTTTGTGACTGAGAAGACTTTGGAGCACACTGACCCAAATTCAAACAAATCTTTGCAGTTTAAGGCATCTGTTCAGTTTTTTGTCGTATTTATTTATTTACAGTTAGTTAACAGATATAAATCTTGCCAAATCCTTTTTAGTTTAACCTTATGACTTTGTTATTTTTTTTCTATTGTAGTAAAATTAAGTTCAATATAGTTTATTTTTAAAGTGATGTCTTACTTTCTTAGTGACTTTTTTATGTGTGCCTTTTACATTGAACATACACCTAGTGAGATGTTTAAATAATCTTTGTTTATAAACTTATTTTAGAGGTAAGGGTCTCACACGCCACCCCTGCCCTCCATAGTGTTAATGGTCAGTTGGGGTAGTTTGCATGTATATGCAGTTCTCTGCTGGCCTGCATTGCCTGCCTTCCCCTTCCCTTTGTTGTACTTTTATTCATTTGTTTTAATAAAAATAATTCTGTTGGATTACTTTGAGAAGAATATATGACTTTAAAGAAAGGAAGATAAAGTAAGAGAAATTGCCTAATTTACTGAGGATTACAGAAAAAATCTAGTGTTCTATTCCTAGTATCACATTTAAGTGGCTGGATGAACCAAAGTGTTAAAAATGAGACCATGAGAACAAACTTTTCTATGCTTTTAGGATAAAAGAAACCTTTTTTTTCTGTTTTGATGTTTCAAGACAGGGTTTCTCTGTGTAGCTTTGACTGTCCTGGAACCCTCTCTGTAGACCAAATTGACCTCAAACTCAGAGATCTCCGGTCTCTACCTTCTGAGTGCTGGGATTAGAGGTGTGTAGCATTATCCCTGGCTAAAGGAAACATTTTCTAAGGTTTACAAAACAAAGAAGCAACCACTGTGGAGCTCAGGCTCAAGAGGATAAATAAACTGGGGAACTTAAATCCTGTTACAAAATAAACTGTGAAAGAAGTCTAGGCCTGGCTGAATAGCTCAGTGCTAGTACATATGAGGCCTTGGGTTCCATTTTTAGTCTGATTTTAAGTCTGGGGAAGGTGCTTTAGTGGTTAGTGCATGCCTGGTATGTATGAAGCCAGATGTCTGATCTCCAAAGATCAAGAATGCTGACTATAGCATTATTTTGTGGTCTTCAACTTTGGTTGGATTTTAATTATAGAACTTTTGTATCTTTGGGTGTGGTGGTACTTGACCCTGATCCCAGTATTCTGGATGTATTTTGAGTTTGAGGCCAACCTGGGCTATATAGTGGGTGAACCCTCCTCCTCTCCCTCTTCTTCCCCTCCTCCTCCTCCTCCTCTTCCTCCTTCTCCTTCTCCTCCTCCTCGTCCAGCTAACCAACAAATCAATGAAAAAGAAAAATTTTCACATAGTGCATAAGGACTTTATTTGTAACTATTTCAACTCAAGAAACACAGAATACAGTCAGCATTCAATATGAAAGTGACCAATGGATGTCAATAAACAGCTTGTAGAAAAAATATACAGCAGTAAACCTGACATTAAGAAATGCAAATTAAACTGACAAGGAATATTGTCAAATAAGTAGTTCATTAAAGGCCAGCGAAATGAATACACAGACACTTATGTGGTTGGCAGAGGAGAGTACATTTGCACAATGGTTTTGAGACAGCAGTATACAATGCTATGGTGCTCATTGGGGTATTCTGTGTAATATTAATAAATACAAGAGAGGAAGCAGTCTGAATGATTTCCAGTAAGGAGCTGGATTGAAAGCAGACTATGTCAGTGACATAGTCTAACAGGTAAAGGCGACTTCTCAGGACTCACGTGGTAGAAAGAGAGAACTGACTTGCACAGTTGTCCACTGATCTGGACATGTGTGCTGTGGCATTTTGCTCATGTTTGCAAGCATATACATGCACACACACAACATGAAAATTTTAAATTAAAACATTTTACTGTAGCTATTTTAAGCTAAACAATTTTAAGCTAAAATATATTCAGCTAAAATAAACACAAATATAAATTCTGTATGTTTTCTATAGCTGGTTTTCAACTTGATTTTACTTACTATGTTTTGACTTTATGATACTGTGAAAATGATAGAATTTAGTAGGAACCGCATTGCAGATTTTGAATCTTGATCTTTTTCAGTGTCCACACAGTGGCTCACAATCATCAGTGACTCCATTTCCACCTCCTGACCTCTGTGGGCATCAGGACTTTTGAGTTTGAGTGAAACTCAAGCCTGGGAAAGAAGCACTGAGCTGTAGCCCTACCCCCAACCTTACCTTTTCATTCTAGGCAGTGGCAGCACACCACCCCTGCCAGTCAGCCATGCGGTCACATACTGCATTTTCAGTGTCATAATTCCATTGTCAGAGTGTCTGTATATTGAATGGAGCAGGGTTTATTCCATAAGGTATGACTGTAAAAAGAAGAAATCTGAGGTTAGTTGTCTGAAAGAATACATACTTAGTCTTCTTTCAGTACTGTTGTTTTATTGTGTCTGTTACCTGTAGGTCAGTGCTCCAACTCATCGGAGGTCAGCCTAGCAGGAGAATTACCTAAGTGGTGTGGGAAGATAATCTCTCTTTCATCTTACTTTAAAAAAAAAAAAAAACCTAGGAGTTTTGGAGGCAGGACAGTTACAAACACATATGGACTACTAAAGTTTAAAGCCTTCTAAAGGATAACTTAAAAATTCATTAGAGAACTCTGTTATGTGCATTGGAAGTATGTAGAGATTCTTCATACTGATTTGTTTGTTTTTAGTTTTCCTATCATTAATGAAATGAACAATTAATTAGAACCTTTTCATATGTTAGTTCTTTCTTATCTTGGATGTATTTGTTTGTTTTGCCTACATGTACGTGTGTGCACAACGTTTGTGCCTAATGCCCACAAAATCAGGGGGTGTCAGACCTCCTGGAAGTGAAGTTACTGATGGTGTGAGCCACTGTGTTGGTTATTGGCAATCAGAACTGGGTCCTCTGCAAGAGTAACACATGCTCTAAACTTCTGAGAGAACTCTTCAGCCCTAGTTGTTCATTTTGATTCTTCAGTGAAGTATCTTTAAATTTCTTATCCATTAAAAAAGTCTTCTATCTTATTGATTAACATTTCTATCTGGATAGAATTCCCTTGTCAAATACATTTATTAAAAATATTTCCTCAAATCATTGGACACATGCTTCTTCTGTTTTTTGTTTGTTTGGTTTTTTGTTTTTGTTTTTTTGTCTTTTGAGACATTGCTGGAGCTCTCTATGTAGACCAGGCTGCTCTTGAACCCACAAAGATTGCCTGTCTCTGCCTCTTGACTCTGAGATTAAAGGTATGTACTACTATGCCCAGGACTTCTGTTTATTAATGTTCAAGCTTTAATATAGCTCAATTGATGATTAATGCAAAGTGTTTCTGGTTTCAAGATGACTCAGATTTTCTGTTATATTTTTTTTGTTTTTTGTTTTTCAATCAGAGTTTCTATGTGCAGCCCTAGTTGTCCTGGAACTCACTCTGTAGACCAAGCTGGTTTCATACTCACAGAGATCCTCTGCCTCCTGAGTTTGGGGACTAAAGGCATATACAACCATCATCTAGCCTGTATTGTTGGTTTTTTATCAGACACTTTTATTTTGGTTTTCATGCTTATATGATTCATATTGCAATTTTAAGAATGATAAAAGTTTTTGTGCCATTCTTCAAATTATAGTTGCACCATATTGCACCTTGATTGCTCAGTTCAAAACCTTTAATGTGAAATCTTCACCCATTTCTTGGTAGAAACTAATCTCTGTATGCCTGTAGTTAGCACTTTGTACTTTTTTTCTTCTTGAAAGGTGGAGTCAGCGAGATACTCAAGTTTGTTATTTGGTAACTTTCTTTTGGGTCCCATATTTTACAATTAATTTAGGCCCATTTTATGTGTCTTTAAAATTTTGTTTTAGAAAAACCTTATAGCCACAGAAAAATTAGCATGTGCTGTGTGTGAATTCACATAGGAGTTTGAGTAAGTAGGTTTACAGTTTTTACTCACAATGGAAAATTTCACCCACTGACTGGGATATGATAACATAGCCTCAAAATCCCAACTATTCTTGAGTCAGAGACAAGAATATTATAAGGCCAGGGGCTGGAGAGATAATGGTTCAGTGGTTAAGAACACTGGCTGCTCTTCCAGAGGACCTAGATTCAACTCCCAGCACACATGTGGCAGCTCACAACTGCCTTTAACTCCAGTCTCAGGGGGATCTTACTCCTTCTGACACACACACACAGGTGGAACACAGATACATTTAGCCAAGAAACCCATACACTAAGATAGATAGATAGGTAGATAGATATAGATAGATACAATAGATAGATCTAGATAGATCTACATTTAGCCAAGAAACCAATATATTAAGGTAGGTAGGCAGGTAGGTTGATAACTAGATGAAAAGGAAAGGGAAGAAAAAGGAAGAAGGAAGGAAGAAAAGAAGGAAGGAAGGAAGAAAAGAAGGAAGGAAAGGAAAGTATTTTAAGTCTAAGGCTTGACTAGTCTACAGAGTGTATTTAGGGCTACTGTGGACAGTTTAGTGAGATCCTGTCTCAAAACCTAAAAATGAGGACTGGAGTATATAAATCAGTGCTTTATAGAGTGTTTGCCTAGCTCGTACAAGATCCTGGGTTAAAAGTGAGAAAGATTTCATCCCCCCCCTTACACACACACACACACACACTCACGGGGAGAGGGATTCTAATTACATATAAATTGGGATTTGTCTCCACAGCTCTCTAGTGTTTTGATTTTTTCATTTTGGACAGTTTCTATGTCTTAAAGTTTATCAAATGTAGTATCATTAATTCCATTCAGAAAAATTTTCATTTCAGACATTTGAATGATCTCTAGAAGTTATTTCCCACTTCGTATAATATAGTCATGGGTTTTTGTTTGCTTGTTTTTGTTTTTTTTCTACTGAACATAATTGGGGCAGAACCAAAATGACTTTAAATGCACTTGTATACTATTTTTGTCATTTGTCATTTTTGACTCTCATAATGGGCTTTTTTTCTTTCCTTTTCCTGCTCTTTACATGCCTGCTCATTTTTAGTTTGAGTTTAAATAATAAAAGTTTGACAGACATTTGTGTATTTTAACCCTTTGTAAGTATAGACTCTTAGTGCCACTGTGTATTTATAAAAAGGAAAATGGAGTCCTCCCCAAGCCCCCACCAGGAAAGAAAAGGACTGGTTATATAGTTTATTAATGGGGTACAGCCACGTTTGTGATTTGCTATAGGGATTGTCCAACATCTGCTGTTAGGTCGGCCACAGTGAGGAAGGTCTTCTCTCTCTGGGCAAGACTATTCTTGGTGTCTTGAAGTTTCATGAGAGAAATTTCAGAACACTAAGAAAGAAAACAATAAATTCTTCTCAAAATAAGATGCCCTGTCAGTACTTGAATGTTGCCTTTATTGTTTTAAAACCAACCATTTTGCTTTAAAAAATGGTAAATTTATTGAAGGGACCAAAATTGCAGATAGTGCTCTTCCTTGCTATGTGCTTCCATAGGAGAGTCAGAAGCTTATGAACTGGAAACGACTGACACCTTTGTGCCCTTTCTCCTCTCTGTGAGCCTGTCCAGTTTGCTTGATGATCTTGAGGGACAAAACTTAAAAGTTAGGTGAATTCTGGGTTAAAAAAAAAAAAAACTTCCTGAGGAGTTTGAAATGTTACAGTTGTAACTGCCTCTCTGTGATGTTGCCTCCCTCTACCTGAGGGACAAGGGATTGGGTGAAGTGGATTTAGTAATACAATAAAGAAACAATCTGTCTTCACTGATAAAATGTTATTTATTTTGGTAAAGAGAGAAAGTGGAAGTTTTACTGATACTTTACATGATTGCTTTGTTCTTCCCGCTCCCCTTCACAAAAATAACACTTGGACTATTCCATTCATTCCTGCCGAGAAAGTCATCACTTTGCAGGCTGCAGCTGCCGACATGGCTTAGTGGAAGAAATGTTGGCTTGCGGTTTTCTAGTGATTCTTTATTAATTTTTGGGCCATTCTTTGAATATCCACACTGTAGCAAACAAGGAGAAACATTTAAATTTGTGTTAGGGAAACCTCCTTGTGGGGCATTTTATCAGATGACTCCCTGGCAACGCACCCTGAAGAGAGGGATTAATGAAGTAGCGTCTGAAGCAGCAGTGGGCTCTCACGGAATCAACCCGCCAAGTTCCACAGTGTTCTGTTGGATAATTTCAAGTTCTTCAGACATAGATTACATAAAGAAGATTGTAGGGCACGTGATGCATTCAGGCTTCTTATATTTCAGATAGTAGAAAAATTGCTAGCTCTAAGAATGGATCCTGGCGAGATCTTGGCACAGTCGTAACTTTTCATCTATGATTTTATCTAACAACTTTATTTAAAGTTTAGTTGTTGTTGAAATAGGCATTTTGAATAGTTTTGCTTTATGTATAAAATATTGTAATGGTAGAATAATGGATTGCCTGTGCATTGTAACTACAAAGGTAAGATATGGTATGATTTTCTATGTTCATTTTTAAAGATATAATCATTGTTAGATGCTTGAAAACAGATCTTGAATCTATGTAATGCATAGTTAGCAAAGGCAATAGTTTGAAATGTATTTCAAGCAGATTAAAAATAGTGTGTTAAACTGATTTTTTTTTCTCTGCAAGATTTACAGGAAGCTTTCCTCTTAACAGCACAGGTCTGGAAAGCCTTCATATGCTCAGGTCTTGTATTTCCTCAGAGTTCTTCTCTTCCACTTGGACATGTCATGTTAGCTGCAAGTGTAGTTCATTTTGCAAACAGTTTCTGGACTCTTCTTTTTAAACAGTCTTGTTCTTGATGTGTTGTTAGATGTCTGGTTTAAACAGTCTTGTTCTTGATGTGTTGTTAGATGTCTGGACTGGGGACCTTGAACTTGCTCAGGTACTTCTTGAAGCTCTCTTTAAGGCTGCTCTGCTTTTTATCTTGAGTACAGCACGCCTCACTTAGTCTCCAAGCAGACTACTTTATAAATTTTAGGTGCGTACATTTAAACTTTAGGTTTGGCTTTTCAAAACAAGAAGTACCCATTTTGGTTTTTATTTCTACATATTAATGTCACATAGTTGAGACTTTAAGATTATGTTTAGTGATAAAAGAATAAATATTTCTAAAAGCAGGCTATTTTATTTCTGTGTAATGAATTAGTTCTCAGAAGAAAAGTGGGAAAATTGATGGCATTGAGTTCTTGTTTTGTTTTATTGCATGCAGATCTTTAGTTCAGGCAGCAGTCTGAGATCAGATACCAATGTGCCTGTGATGTGGCCGGTCCGCTGCTGTCTTGTAGGACTTTTTGTGTTTGTTTTTTGATATCTCTCTTCTCTTGATATCTGTGTTTGGCTTTCTCTTGTGAATTACCTTTTGTAATTTCATTTAGTTTAATTTTTTGCTTCCAACCTTAGAGCAAAGTTATTTGATATATCTCTTTAGTCTTAATTTGATAGAATTAGATTTATTTTTGCATTCAGCTTTTTTAAGCAGAAGAGAACAGATTTTATTGCTTAAAAGCCATTGGATATAATCACTTACCTTAAAATATTTATAAATTATTATGTAACTGAAAACAAAAATAGGAAAATATGTAGGTTGGAAATTAGGAAGCATAAAACATTTGTAGTTTTGAAAATGCTAAATTAGAATCATTTTTTCTATGATTAGAAATGAACCTTTTGAACATTTTAATCAGTTGCTACAGCAAGATGAACAATTTTTTTTCCTCCTCAACTAAAGGCTTCAGTGCATGCTCCCTCCCCCTTCTTGTCTTCCGGTTCTAGGGGCCTTTCAGATTTTTGGAGAGCATTATGGTGTATGAAATCTGACAGTGTATTTGGTATAATTCTATCTTGTTAATACTAAACACCTCAAGTAAAGTTTTTTTCATCATCCGCCTCCCCTTTCTCCCACTTGTGTAGGCACAGTGAACTAGGTAGGCATGTTGCATCATTGCTACCATGGATACCCTTAAGAACAGGCATGTGGGTTGAGCTAAAGCAGTGATGATTAGCTTTCTAGTCCCCCCATAACTATTATAACTATATGTTCTTCACAATGAAGACTGTTATTTTAAAATGCTTTCAAATGACGAGGTTGTGAGATGGTATGACTAAATCTTCACTGTTATTGAACTGCTAAATCTTGGCCTCCATCTACAGTAGTATAATTGGCATTTACTAATTTAAGACAGTCATAAATAGCCCTACGTTCCTCTTCTGATTAATACATTCCTTAAAAGGAACTAAGTTGATTTCCCTGCTCCCAGAGCTGGGAATTAGACTCAGGACCGTGAAGATGTCAGGCAGGTCTCCACCACTGAGCTACACACCCAACCTGGATAGTAAATACACTTGGAACAGAAAGGGAGTGGATTTGAAAACATGCTTCCTCCTTGAATTAAAAAAAAAAAAGTCGTGTTGGGTTTAAACACTTTTCAAGAGAAACGAGCACTTATAGTATTGTTTCTTGTTATTTTTACTTATATTAATATAGGTTATATATTATTTAATCAGCTTGGGTACAGTATTTTCTTGTGTGTCTCCCATATAATGTCTTGAAAATAATTTAGTTTTCTCCTTGAGAGTTTTTAGCTTCTTAACTAGTGATTTTTATGAATATATCAGTGTGAAGGTAATATTAGGGGCTAGGCAGAGAAATAGAGTTTTACCAGTTGGTTCATTACCACTGTAAGGAAGTTGTTACCACACTAGATCTCAGGAGTACTTAGGGAATATTGTTAAATAGCTTTGGTTTGTTGTTGTTTGTTTGTTTATAGTAGAAGTAAAGTACCAAGTGTAAACTGCAGCTCAGGGAGTCTACCTTCTTCACGGAGGATTTTATCTGATCAGTAACTGGGAGGAAAGAAGAGAGGAGGAGCTGACAGATACAATGCAGTATCGGAATTTTTGTAGGACCCTATATTTTTCCACCTTTGGTTACAGTAATTTTTGATCATGAAATAGAAAAGCTTTTCTCTATGTCTTCTTAGGATCATTTAATAGACTGACAGATGGCAGAGAGTAGAACTGGAAAAAAGAGAAGTATTGCATATAGGTCCTTAATAACTCTGGGAAGGAGAAAGTGAACTCTGCAGCTCAAGAGATTTACTCATACTCAGTGCCAGTTGCTAATATATATCTACTTTTTTAGGATTTAATTTTAGTTTGTGTATATTGTTTTTTTCCTTCAGGGTGTGTGTGTGTGTGTGTGTATTTAATTTCCAATTAAAGAATTGGCAAACTTTTTGCTTTAAGAACTACACCATGTTCCCATTACTCTCTGTTAATAGGGCTTTTCCTAGTTCTTCTAAGGTGTTTCTTTCATCTTTGAGGTATATGTGCATAGCAATTTCCTCAGAGCTTAGCCTTCCGACTTCAGTTTGTGGATGGCTGCGTCAGGCCTCTACTACTTAGTTCTGCTGCTGCTATAAGAGCACACCCACTTCCTCTCACACACAGTAGACCATGTGTGCACTTATATTCTTTAGAACTGAAAGTATCATGAAAGCAGTGTTGTTTTGTTTCCTGTGGTATATCTGCCTGCCCAAATGTTCAATATATAGTAGGTACTCAGTACATATTTGTTTTGGGTGTAGCTTTGGTCCAGATAACCCAAACTTGAGGCCTAAAAAATTATTTTACTTTGTAATGCACTTACAGATATTTCAGAAACTGTCATTAATATTTTATTGGGGCTGGAGAAGTAGCCCAGTGATAAGAACTCTGGCTGCTTTTCCAAGGATTGGCTTCAGTTCCCAGCACCATATAGTGGTTCACAACTGAATATAACTGCAGTTCTAGGAGGGCCAATAATCTTTGCTGGCTTCAATGGACACCAAGCACACAAATAGGGCACAGACTTACATGCAGGCAAAACAGTCACACACATAAGCTACAATATTAAAAGTTAATTATCATTCTGCTGTCTTTTTTAGCAATAAATTCAGAAGGATCCAGAAAGTAGATTTTTCTGTTATTTTCACTCATTTTTAAAAATAATTTATTTTCGTTTTGTGTGCATTGGTGTTTTGCCTGTATGTATGTCTGTGTGAGGGTGATCAGATGATCTCCCAAAACTGGAATTTTGTGAGCTGCCATGTAGGTCTTGGGAATTGAACCAGGGTCCTCTAGAAGAGCAGCCGGTGAGTGCTCTTAACTGCTTCGACATTGCTCCAGCCCATTCTTGTTTGTTTGTTTATACCCCAACTGATGCCCCTCCATCCTGGTCCTCCTCAGAATCTCTCCCATCCCCCTTCCCCTTTTCCTCTGAGACTGTGGGACTCTTCCTGGCTATCCCCCACCCTGGCTCATCATGTCTCTTCAATGTTAGGCACATCCTCTCTCACTGAGGCCAGTCAGGTAGCCCCAGCTCCAGTTGTTGTGGGACCCACATGGAGACTGAGCTGCACATCTGCTTTCTTATTTGGCTACTCCTTAAATGCCGGAACAATCCATGGACTATGTGAAGTTTGTACTTGTTCCGTATTATACTAGAATTGAGAAACAAAATACTTTCTCATGTTAGTGCATTCTGTCTCTGAGCTGCAGAATGTCAGCAGCTTCATCCTTGTCCAGTAGAATTTCATGCAGTTATGGAAACATCCTGAAAATGGCACTGTCATGTCTACTAGCACTTGAAAATGTAGTTAGTTTTTACAAAGAAACATAGTTTCTAATTTAATTAATGTTATTGGTCTGTAACAACCATTCTTATTCAGCAGCTAATCTTTCACTTTCTGCTCCTGTACTTTTTTCAACATAATGTTTGAGGAATAAGCAAACAGACAACGTGCTTGTAATCCCGGCCCCTGAGTGGTAGAGGCAGGAGAATTGTAAGTTCTAGGCCAGGCTGGGCTGTTTGGCAAGACCCTGTCTAAATATAACAACAAAATCAAAACTGTCACTAAATAACTTAGATAACCAGGAGTGCTTCTCTATTATTCCAGCATTCAGGAGGCAGAGGCAGGAGGAAAATCACTGCAATTCAAGGTTATTCTAGTTGACAAGTTTTAGGCCAGCCAGGGCTGGAGTGAGACCCTGCCTCGCCCTTTCTCCTCCTCAAGGATATGGCACTGTCACATTTTTATCCTCTCTCTTCTAGGGGAAACTGGATTTTTTGTTGTTGTTTTTGTATGTATGTGTGTGCACATGTGTACACACATGTTGAGGCCTATATTCTTCCTCAGTCGCTTTTCATTTTTTGAGACAAGGTCTCACAGGACCTAATCCTCTTTCAGCCATTAAACCCAAGGGGTCTTCTTGTCTCTGCCTCCCAAGTGCTTTGGTTATATACAGCACACACTGCCTTGCCTGGCTTTTTCCATTGGTGCTGGGGATCTGTTCAGCTTTATGAACTGAGCTGTCTCCCTAACCTCAGAAACTTTTTATTTGTTCTCTTTTTCTAGAACTTAATACAATTACAAGTAAAAAGAATGTTTTTTATATTTCTCTTATACAATTGATATTGTATTTTACATTTATGTAACTTTTCACCCTTTGTTGATTTTTACTTAGAAACTTTTCCTCAATAATTAAAAAAATAAATTTGATTGTGTGTATGTGATTATATTTAAGTAAAATTGGAATTTAGATCCATACCAATTTTAGGAAAAAATTCTAGATCTTTAAAAGATACATGCTAAAGTTTGAGTGATAATGCCACCCCCCAAATTCAGGTTAAAACTTTATACATGCAGTATGTAGATGTTGAGAGTTGTAGCTTTTGAGAATTGATTGTGTTGTGAGTAATGGTTTGGCCTTGAGACGTTAGTACCTTGATGAAAAAAAAGGCTCAAGACTGCAGGAGCCCTTTCTGTCTTCTGCCCCCTTCAGATACTTGTCCAGAAGGTGTTCTGATACTATGCCTTCAACTTCCATACACATAGGAAATACATTTCAGCTCTTTATTAATTACTTAGTCTGTGGAATTATAGTCTAGCAACACAAATGAGCTGAAATAATTGTAAATCATACTTTGAGTGAGCAGAACAGTTGTTTCTGATTTTTCACTGTTAAAACTAGGGCTTCAGTAAGCAACTTTGTTATTTTGTATTTATGAAGGTCTTGACTGTGTATGTGGCATTGCTAGTTGAGAGAAAAATGTAGCTTAATTTTGGTACCTATTGTTAAGTAACTCCATAGGAATTGTGCCATTTTTGCATCTTTATTAGCAGTGTATGAGAAAATATTTTTCTGCAAATTAGCAAAAGAATGACTTTTCAGATTTTTACTTCTTTGCTGGATGAGCATTGTTATATAAGTGAAGTTTTATTTATTTATTTTTATTTTATTTGGTTTTTTTTTCGAGACAGGGTTTCTCTGTGTAGCCCTGGCTGTCCTGGAACTCACTCTGTAGACCAGGCTGGCCTCAAACTCAGAAATCCGCCTGCCTCTGCCTCCCAAGTGCTGGGATTAAAGGCGTGCGCCACCACCGCCCGGCATAAGTGAAGTTTTAATTTGCATTTCTTTATGGTATTTAAACAAGGTTAATTATATACTGTATTATTTGCAGAAGTGGTCCTTTTTTTTTCCTTTTGGTTTGTAAGAACTTTTTCAGCCAGCGGTGGTGCACCACTGCAGTTGCCTGGCTAGAGTCCGAGGCGGCCGTCTCTCCCTGTTCGAGTCCAGCCTGTGCCCTGGGGTGGGAGGGGACCGCCGTGCAGTGGTGGCGCACGCCTTTAATCCCAGCATTTAGGAGGCAGAGGCAGGCGGATTTCTGAGTTTGAGGCCAGCCTGGTCTACAGAGTGAGTTCCAGGACAGCCAGGACTACACAGAGAAACCCTGTCTCGAAAAAACCAAAAAAAAAAAAAAAGAACTTTTTCATTTTAATCAGAGATTAACCTTTGTCTGATGTCAGCTGATGGTCTCCACCCCTCACGCACTTTGTCATGGATCTTTACTCACAGGGTCACTCTTCAGCCACCCTTTTCAGTAAAATGTTTTTTCTATATTGTTACCTATTTGTTCTTGTCATTTCTTTAAAAGTCCTTATTTACCTCCATCCCAGTGAATTGAAATTACACCTAGTAAATTCCCATGTCCTCCATTCTCTTTCAGTCTGTCTCACTGGTCTGTTTATGAACCAGGTTGACAGTGTTTTACTGATTGAAGCTTTATATTGTATCATTTAGAATCTAATATGGTCTTACTGCTTAGGACTGTTTTAGAGCTCTGCTTACTTCAGTCTTACTTACTCTTTGTTTGAGAACGGGTCTTGTGTAGCATGGACTGACCTTGAATGCATACTCCTCAAGTTTCCAAGTGTGTACTGTTACCCCTAGCTTCATCTATTTTTCTATACAAAATTTGGACTCAACTTACTAAATTTGTTACGCATTTTGCTGTTGAGAGGCCCTCTAAAAAAGTAGCTTGGCATCCTTGGGAATGTTTCTTGTCTAGTTCAGAGAGGCAGGAGAGCTAGGTAAATTCATCTCTTCTACATCTTTCCAAATACTAGTATGAATTAGCCATAAGAAGATTCTGTAGAGCCAGTGAGATGACTCAGCAGGTAAAAGTGCTTGTCATGCCAACCTGACCACCTGAATTTGATCTGCAGAACCCACAGTAGAAAGAGAGAACTGAAAGTTGTCCTTAACCTCCACATGTATGTTGTGGCTGAGCCCACACACACACAGACACACACACACACACACACACACACACAGACACACAAACAAACAACTAGGAAATGAAGCATATTTTAAAAAACAAACCACTGTAGTTTTCCTAATTTTGAGGCTGGGTTGTAGATTATTGTAACTGGAGTCCTTAGGGGCTTTTTATTAATAGGACACAGTATGAGAGAGGATTAAAGACATATTTCACCTGCTCCCAAGTTGCTTTTACCCTTTGCATCATGATTTTACTAACTAGGTCCAAATCTATTCTTTAACTAAAACACACTTTTGAATTTAATTTTCTTTGTTTGTTTGTTTGTTTATTTTTGAGGCAGAGTCTCAGCTGTGTATTTCTGGCTGGTCTGGAACTCAAGATGCAAACAAACTGGCCTCCACTAACTCAGAGATCCACCTGCCTCTGCCTCTCGAATACTGGGGTTAAAAGTGTGTGCCAGTGCACCCAGCCCTCACATCCTTTACTCTTGGTACTCACTCGTTGGTGTCAGATGAGTGCTGATCAGGTTGCTCTGCTGCTGAGCTGAATCACACCCAGCAGTTGTATTGAGAATTCTGATAAGAAGTTGAAGGCAAGTGTGCTATAAGCAGTTGGTATCTTTGTTGTGGCTGAGGGAATGGAGATGGGTGGGAATGGGATATTTGTGTTTAATGCATTTTGAAAATTCTTAACATGTTATTGTTTTACTGTAGCATTTAAAATGATTTCATTGTTTGGATGTTTTATAATTTATTTAATCAACTTTTTTAAATTTTCCTTAAAATGATAAACTTGCTGCAAAACCTGAGCATAATCAAGATAATTTTTGCTGAGGAATTTCTAATGTAAATAATAACATTTTTAATGTGTTGGTAAATACTGCTATTGTCTCACAGTTAAATTACCTTCAGACTGTCTTTTCAGTTGAACACGGTAGTATATGCTAAGTGTGTTTCCACTGAATTGTTTATAATTGGAAGGGCTCATTAGTATTCCTCATTTGAAACACAGTGATTAGGGTTTGAACTTTCCGGTTTCTGTTGTTTGGTTTGGGTTTAGTGACAGAGTTTAGTGTCTGGTAGTGCTCATCTGGGTCCGTCTTATGTGGGATCTTCTGAATCAACAGAAAAGACATTGTTTTCAAGTACTAAAGCTCTCATTTTTTAAATTCTTCTTAAATTCCTTTAAATTTCTGTTTTTGCTTAAGTTACTCAGCAGATACTATGCCAGTTAGGTGGACAAGAGGCCACAGGATACTAGGCACTCAGAGCTCAGGCTCTGGAGACTGTTGAACTGTTTAGTGCAGGACTGATTGAGGGGCCAGTTGCTCAGTAATTCTTCTGGATTGCAGTTTCCTGATCTGTAACACAGGGGAGATAAGGTTAACTTCTTTACAACCTCTTCAAGAGTAAGTGAACTAAAACCTGTCAACTTGTGAACAAAGACTGGCTCATGGTAGCGTAACTTTTAATAAACAGAATATGCAGCCTCCTGGCTGGACAGAATAGTCTTTTCTAAATAATTCCTTTTATAATTTCTGTCCCTTGATTTTTAAATGGCTGGGGGTGGCAGGTTGTTTTGAATCACCATTGGAACAAGCTGGAACTTAGAATAATGGCAGTATAAAGGACGGTGAGACTTAAAAGTTGCTTCCACTCATGCCTGTTTGTGCTCTATCTGCTCTTTGTCACTTTGATTCTCTAAGAGCCCTCTAAGCTTGGCCATCTGTGGCAGTTCTAGATCTGCAGCCGCTAAAGGGTTAGGGTTAGGGCAGAGTACTTCTGGGGGTGAGTGTGTGTGTAAGTGTTCACTGTGGATAGACAAGACACACCTTTATGCTAGGATGACTGTCAGCCTGGTGTGTACTCAAGGACTTATTTTAACTGGGTAACTGACAAAACATCAAGTAATAAATTATACTATCATTTTTATTTTTGTTTGACCTGCTTGAAAATTATGAATACCAAATTTGATTTATATGGACAAAGTCTTCATTATATACACTAGGGCACTTTTACTTGCAATAGATAGGTTGTATTAAAAATTGCACTTCAGCCAGAAGCTTTGAAAGAGTTGTGAACTCAGAGTTCAGATTTTTTTTTTCAAAGTTAAAATGAATAGAAATGCTGCCCTCTACTGTTAGCTAATACTTTACTGCCACACAAAAATGTTCATGAGCCTATACCAGGATGACAACTTTTTAGTATTTATTATGCCACTAGATTGAATTTTGATAATATTAAGTGTTATTGTGACAGTATGATTATTTTATTGTATATGATTATTTTATTATAATTAAGTAATATTGACTTCCATGAAATATGTCTGTACTCATATTGGCTTTTGGGAAAAACTTTGGTCCTAAAGCAAGCTTTTGCTTAGTTATAGCTTTGCATTTCATGTGGTGACCTTTAAGTAGTTCTTGCATTGATGATGATCTGCTTGTATGACTCAGAGCTTGCATTGATTACCTATAAATAAACCATATATAAAGATTTTTCTAAAATAATTATTGTTTCAGCTTGTCTTTTGGTATTTGAAGTTTCAAAACTTCATGTTTCACACGAATTTCACATTTTGAATATTTAGTATTAAGTAACAATGTAGATCTTTGTTTAAGATCTAAAAGGAAAATTTTCTTTAAAAATTATGTTGAGTACAGTTTAACCTCTGATGAAAAGGTTAGGGGTAATTTTAAGATTGTTTCTAGCTTTGTTTTATGGAATGCCTTCTACATATAAAGCCCTATAATGTAAAGAAAATGATAAAGCCCTATACTATTTATAAAATAAACATGGGAGACAAAGACTGGCAAATTGAGCACTAGGTCAAATCAGCTTACCCCGGTGTTAGTATGGAGAGGTCATTGCCAAGAATCTAACAGGTTGAAAGATTGGATGCTGAGATTGACTAGTAGTCTTTGCCATGGTCATGGAACTGCTGAAGTATGTCATGACAGAAAAATGAGGCCATTTGTATTTAATCTATTTTGAAATCTTGACTTGGATTTAGTTTTTGTACACCAGAAGTTCTTCATATACCCTGGATATTAATCCATTATTAGATGTGTTATTTGCAAATACTTTCTCCTGTTCTTTTTATTGTTAGTTTGGAAACAGGGTCAACGTTGGCTCTGGCTGGTCTGTAACTCATTATGTAGTCCAAGGTAGCCTAGAACTCATAGAGATCAGCCTGCCTCTGCCTCCTGAATGCTGCAATTAAAGGTGTGCACCTTTATGCTTCCTTCTCCCATCTCTCTGCCCATCTTCTCCTGTTCTGTGAATTTGCTTTTTTGCAATGTTAATAGTATCTTGATGTACAAATTAAAGTTTTCCTGAGATCAAATTTGTCTTTTTTTTTTTAGTTGACTGTATTTTTGTTGTCATATCTAAGGAACTTTACAGGTTTTCAGCATTTTATAGTTACATTTATATTTGGTCCTTTGTTAGTTGTGTGTCCAATTTTTTTTAACTTGGTATTAGGTAAAGGTCCAACTTCATTTTGTTACATACACAAGTATAGTTTTTCTATCCCCACAGGGTGACTGACTGCCTTTTCTAATTGAATGATTTTGATATACTTGTAAAAGATTATTTGACCATGTATTAAGGGGTTAATGTGGGCTTTCTATATTATTCTATTCAGATATCTGTCTTTAGTATCATTGCTTTGAGTACTGTAGTTTTGTAAGGTTTTGAAACCAGGTAGTTATTCTCTCAGTCTCTCTATCACTCTCTGTCTCTGTCTCTCTCTTTCTGTGTGTGTCTGTGTCTGTGTGTGTGTGTGTGTGTGTGTGTGCGCGCGCGCGTGCGCGTGCGTGTGTGCGCGCGCGTGCTTCTGTCTCTCTATCTCTGTGCATGTCTGTCTCTGTTTATCTGTATCTCTGTGTGTGTATGTGTATCTGTCTGTCTCTGTCTCTCTCTGTGTATATGTGTTGTAGTTGTATGTATATGCATGTGTGTGGAGGCCAGAAGTTGACATTAGGAGTCTTTATCACTCACTCTTTTCCTTATCTTTTGATTAGGTTCTCCAAGAATCCAGACTCAAGAATTGGCAATATGTCTGGCCAGTGAACTGTGGGTCTGCCTGACTCTCCCTAGCTCCTGCTAGGATTTAGATGCTAGTGACCATCCCTCACTATTATGTGGGTGCCAGGGATCTGAACTCAGGTCCTCATGCATGTGAAGCACATGGATGCAAGGCAGACTCTTTACTGACTCCATTTCCCTAGCTCCTTGGCTGTGTCATTTAAATTAAAATTTTCCCTTAATTTGGAGGTGTGGCCTTGCTGAAGGAAGTCTGCTACTGAGAGTGGACTCCCCCTTGGTCAGGTTTGCTCTCTGCTTTCTGCTTGCATTTGAGGATGCTCCTGGCACCATGCCTGCCGCCTCCTGCTTTGCTTCCCTACCATGCTGAACTCACCCTCTGGAACCTTAAGCCAAAATAAACTCTTCCATAAATTGCTTTAATCATGGTGTTTATCAAAGAAATGTAAAGTAATGAAGATATTTTAAATTTTCAGGATCCCTTGAGATTCTATATGAATTTTAGGGTGGGCTTTTAATATTATACTAAAAAAAGTCCCTGGGATTTTGAGTTTGCCTTGTATGTGTAGGTTGGCTTAGAGAGCATTGACATCTCAGCAGTATTAAGTCTCCCCACAGAAAGGGAAGTTTGTTAAGTTTTTGATCATGCCATCATTTCTGTAGACAAGTGTTGTTGTTTTCATTGCACAGTGGGATTCAAACCACCTGTTACTCAGAAACACTTGAAGTTTTGGGAAAACTACATGTACTGAACTTGGATAGACTTTCTTCTTACTCCTCAAACAATACAGTATTACTTGTAGGTATTATTAATCATGGGGGATGTATATAGGTTATGTGCGAATGCTGTATCATTTTATAAAAGGAACTTGAGCACACTCATCTGGATGGGCAAGGAGGCCTTGTAATAAGTCCCTATAGTCTCCAAGGAAAACAGAGTTTTAAAGGATTTTGACATCAATATTCACAATGTCTTTTGCCATACTTCAGATTTTTGTTTTATTAATGGGTAATGCATATGGAAATACTCTTCTTCCTAATATTTTGCAAATAAATTTAAGGGGAAACTAAAGCTCACTTAAAAAATGTGTGGTGGAAGCTGTTGGTGGTGGTGGGGGGTCACTGGGTTGTTTGTTTTTATTGGTTTAATGGAGTTTTTTTTCCTTTGTGGTTTACTCTTAAAAAGACCTCCACACATGCTCCTCCCTCCATGTTCTCTCTCTCTCTCTCTCTCTTTTTCTCTCTCCCTCTCTCCCTCTCTTCCTCCCTCTCTCCCTCCCTTTCTCCTCCTCTTTTACTCCTCCCCTCTTTCTTCTTCTTCTCCCCTCTCCCATTATCTCTCTGTTTGTATCTATCTCCAGGATCTACTGTGTATCCCTGGCTGGCTTGGAACTCACTGTGCACTGTGCAGACTAGGCTGTCACACATCTGTTTGCCTCTGCCTCTTCCTCCTGAGTACAGGGGAGCTATTTCTTTTTCTATCTTCTGCCTGATTGTTTTACTCATAGGGAATATGATTTCTCTAGCTTTTATTGTATAACTGTTCTTGTTGCAGTTCTACAAATTTTTGATTGATACAGTTTGATACTGTGTTCGTAAATGTTTGCAGTTATGTCTTGCTGTATTGAAACTGAATTAACATAGAATATCCCTTCTTTGTCCCAAACCTTTTTTTTTTTTTTGTTTTTGTTTTTGTTTTTGGTTTTTCGAGACAGGGTTTCTCTGTGTAACCCGGGCTGTCCTGGAACTCACTCTGTAGCTGGCCTCGAACTCAGAAATCCTCTGCCTCCCAAGTGCTGGGATTAAAGGCGTGCGCCACCATCGCCCTGCTCAAATCTTTTTTTTAAAAAATAGGTTATTTATTCTTATTTTATGTGTGTTGGGATTTTTTTTCCCCATATGTATTTATGTCTGTGTGAAGGTGGCTGATACTGTAGTTAGAGACAGTTGTGAGCCACCATGTAGGTGCTGGAAATTAAACCTGGGTCCTCTAGAAGAGCAGTTAGTTTTCTTAATTGCTGAGCCATGTTTTCAGCCCCTTGTCTCAAAATTTATTGATTTGGAGTTTTTGTTGTTGTTGTTGTTCTGTTCTGTTTTGTTTTTGTCTGACAAGGCTATTGACATTGAGCAGTACATGGTGGTGCCACATGCCTTTAATTCCAGCACAGCACTGGGAGATAGGAGCATCTCTGATTGAGGCCAGCTAAGGCTACATAGAAGAACCTTGTCTAAAGAAATTTTCAAAAGTTTGCTAGGTGTGATGGCATACACCTTTGATCCCAGCACTCAGGGATCAGAACAGGCAGATCTCTGATTTCCAGTGCCATGAAAAGCAAAACTAATAAACACACACACACACACACACACACACACACACACACACACACTTTTGCATACTACAAATATATAGAGAGACATCCCCATTCTCTTTTTGGTACTATTTGTGTCTAATAGCAATTTTCATTCTTTACTTTCAGCATGTCTTTGTATTGAAAGTTGGTCTGTTTTAGACAAATACTTTAATTATGCTTTATTTTAAAAATATGTTCTTCAGTCACTATTTTTGTTGTTACTAGAGAATAAAACAATTTATATTTTTAATTACTAGTTCTGGAGGGTCTTCTCCCACTTTGTGATTTATTTCTTGGGTATTTATGGCAGTCTTGTTCATTTCCTGCATTTCTTTCTTCTGTGTTTGATTGATTTTACATAGAACATTTAAATTTCTTTCTTGGCCCCCTTTTAGGTGTGTTTTATATATCTATTTTCTTTATGGTTGTCATGAGAATTACATTGAACATCCTTAAGTTACAACACACTATTTAGAACTTAGACTAGCTTACCCTTAGTAGCACACAGTTGCTTTTTGACAGCTCTTTCTCATCCCTTTTGTTGTCAATATCCAGATTATATCTTCATGTTTAATGTGTCCCAAAACATAAATTAACTAAACAGCTTCTTTAAATATAATAGTCCTAAATTTTTTAGTTTATAATAGTTTAAATTTTTTAGGACAAATTTATGAGGTCATAAAACCAAAGTAAAAACCTGTAATACAGGCTAAACATCTCTTATCAGAAGATCTGAATTTCTCTGTAATCTAAAACTTGGAGCCCTGAAATGATCCCACCTGTAGGAAATTCCACACTTGACTGTATGTGATAGGTTACAATCAGAATGCTGGTATGTTAAATATGTAGACACACAGACACATATACATACATGCTAATAATACCTCCATCTTACTGTAATTCTTTCAGCATGAAAAATACCCTTTCCCAACTTAAAACTTTTGATCACCAGTCTAGTCTGTTCATTCTTCTCTGAAAACCATCGTAGCTCTGTTTCTTTAAAGATTTCTCTACACGGCTTGTCACCACTTTATCTCAAATAACTCTTAAGTTGTCTTTAATCCATCCTTAACACTCCATTTAAACTGTTCTATTAAGTTGCTGACAGTTTCCCTCTTGTCATAGCTAATGATCACTTCTCCTATTTTCCAACCTTTTAGTAGTAGTTTCTAGAACCCAGCTCATTTTTGCTGTTGTTCTTCAGCTCTTGGTGTCTTTTTATGTGCTATAGTACTTTGCCAGTTCTCCAGTGGTTTTGAATTTTCTTTTGTCTTGCCTGTAATTTGGTAATGACTTTGCTCTTGTTTTATTTTTTTAATTACTAAGAGCAATTTTGTTTATTCCTTTGACTTTAACCATTGTCTGTATAATGAAGTGGCCCCAGTCTGTATTTCTGAGGCTCTTTCCTAGCTGTGATATGCCGCACCTTAGTTTGGGATTCTTCCTCCTGGAGATAATGTCAAGTTCTTCCTCTGACAAGTTCTCCCTCTAGTTGCCCCCAGTGCTTCAGGAGATTACTGAGGAGATTCTAATTTCTTGGAGTTCACTGTTTGAATAGTCTGACCAAAGACAGAGGCACACAAGTCTCTTTACAGTGTCTTCATTTCTGCCGGTCATTCTGTCACAAGTTTAATTTGTGTTCTGTGAACACTTGAGTTCCAGTTTTTTGGCTTTCTCAGGTTAAGTATTAGTCAGTCTACTAGGTGGGTAGTAGCAACTCATTTCAGTATTTAAAAAACCTACAGTATGCCATGTTGAACATCCTTTTGCTTTCTTCCTTTTTCTTGTTTGATTAATTTGTATTAATATTTTTGTCTATTTCTTACTGGATTATAAGAGTTCTTTGTATATTTTGATCATTAGTTTTTTTATCATAATTTTCCAATATTTGCTTTTAATTTATGTTTTTATTTTATTCTATATTGTCTTTTACAGAGAAATGTTTAATATTAATGAAATATATCTTAACAGTTTTTTCATTCTTGAATAATGTTTTAGTGGTATATCTAAAAATAACTATTGTTGATATTAGAGTCACTTCGGTGTCATTTAAAAAAATTGCAGTGTTGCACAGTTATCTGTTAAAAGACATTTAAAAATCAAGAATAATAATTTTACTATTCACTCAGATATTGCCATTTTGGTGATCTTTTAACCTTTGTCTTACAGATTATCTGACATTTTCTTTTATTAAAGAGACTTCCTCTCCCCCAATTTGTTTATTTCTTTTCACTATATAGATAAAACTGCCTTCAGCACCTTGTGTAACAAATGTCTGGCTTTTAGTCACACAGGGTTTTACCAAATGTTTCAAAGCCATTGTTTGCTATCACTTGGCAATTTTGAATCTGTCCCTGTGGACTGATTTACCCCTGAAACTGGATCAGTTTTCTGCTTCTTATGTTCCAAGGACTCTATTTGAGGTTACAATGAAGAGATTACCTTGAATCTCAGATAATACTTGAACTTTCAACATTCTTTTAAAAGATTTATTTTAATGTGTATGTGTGAGTGCCTCCATGCCTGGTTCTTGTGGAGGCCAGAAGAGGTTATTTGATCCCCTGGGGCTGGAGTTAAAGGCAGTTGTGACCTTCCTCATGTGAGTACTGGGAACCGAACTCAGGTCCTCTGCAAGATCAGTAAGTGTCATTAACCATGGAGCCATCTCTCCAACTCCCTGAACTTTGAACTTTTAAAGATTTGTGGAAGGAGTGTGGGAAATTTTGAGGTTTAGATTTACTGCAGTTTGTATTATGAGATGGTCATTAGCCTATGGAGACAAGAGGTTCTTTGTGTTTTGGCTCAGAAGTGTTATGTTTGGATGTCCACTTGACAAAGGGTAGAGTTCTGGTGGTTTTTATCTTGTCAATTTGAGATATAGATCAACATGGTAGCAGGTCTCCAGACATGCTTATGGGAGATTATTTAGGTTGGGTTAATTGAGGTGGGAAACTCCATCCTAAACATGGTGATACCATTTATTGCTTGACCTGGGATTCCATAATGAGCTAACAAGAAACACTGGGAACCAAAATAAACTCTTAGGCTGCTTTTGTTGAGCATTTTGTTACAATAATGAGACAAGTAAGTAATAGTTTCTGATGTTAATTCTTTGTGAAATTGAAGAGAAATGGCAGTGTTTCTCTAATTTCATTAATCATTTGAAACCCAGATAGTTTTCTTAACAGCATTTTCTTTCCATGAGAATCATTAAGAGTTTCTGCCCAGGATAATTCCTAATTGTTGAAGTTAGCAGTAGCTGTTCATTAATGTTGCATATTTGAGCTGTCACCATGGAAAAATTGTGACTAGTTCTGCTAGGAGAACTCTAACTTGTTGAAGTTAAGTCTAAGTCAATAAGATGGTTAAATAAATCACTGTTTGTGTAGTAATTAGAAGAGTCTTGGCAAAATAATGTTATGTCATAGTAGCTGTTGCTGTCATTTTAGTCTTGGATTTGGACAAATGTGAAAATTAAATTCATTATTTTTTAAATGTTTACTTTTATTTATATATATATGTTTTGTCAGCATTGTATATATGTGCTGTGTGCGTGTGCGTGTGCGTGTGCGTGTGGTGTGTGTGTGTGTGTGTTTGTGTGTGTGTGTGTTCCTACAGAGTCTAGAAGATAGTAGCAGATCCCCTTGAACTAGAGTTGCAGACAGTTGTGAGCCACATATGGGTTCTGGGAATGGAATCCAGGTCCTCTACAAGAACATCCAGTGCCAACTTTCCAGGCCCAGATTGATTTATTCATTAAGATTTAAGTTTCTGCACTAAGTGTAGTATCTTTTGGTGATTTGATCTAAATATTGTGCTTTGTACAAATTATATTTCTTTTAATTTTGTGACATAATACTGGGAAAACACTAATTTAAAACAGTATCTTAAAAGGTTGCCTGTGCCCTCAAATTGTCATTCTGACAACCAGAAAGGACAGTAAATACTTTGGATTTCAAAATTGACTTAAGTATCTATCCATTATTTACATTTATTAATTATTGAAAATAAAATCTGGAGTCCCCTTTGTTGCAGGATACTTGGTCACACTGTGAACCCTGAGATTGTGTTATTTACTGAAAACAATCTATTTCTAGTTGTGGTATGACTCAGCTCTTAGCACACCTTTAATCCTAAACAGTGAAGATAACGTTTGTAGAAGGAAGTGCCCATGTGCTCCACTGGATAGGCAACACAAATTGGACGTACGTGTTGGGTTATTTTTTTTCCTTTTTTTAAAGTGATTATTTTAATTGTCTACATCTCAAATGTTCCCCCTTCCCGATTCCCCCTCTGCAAGCCCCCTATTCCATACCCCCTCCTCACTGCTTCTATGAAGGTGCTCCCTTCACCCATTCCCACATCACCGCCCTAGCATCCCCCTATGCTTGGGCATCGAGCCTCCACAGGACTAACTGCCTCCCCTCCCATTGATTCCAGATAAGGCAATCCTCTGCTTCATATGCAGCTGGAGTCATGGGTCCCTCTTTGGTTGGTGGTTTAGTTCCTAGGAGCTTGGGAGTTCTGGTTAGTTGATTTTGTTGTTCTTTCTATGGGATTGCAGTCCTCTTTAGATCCTTCAGTCCTTCCCCTAACTCTTCCCTTGGAGTCCCTGTGTGCTGAGAGCCTCCACATCTGTATTGGGCAAGCAGGCTATGGTACAGATACACCAGGCTTCTGTCAGCAAGCACTTCTTGGTATCAGCCATAGTGTCTGCAGATGGGATGGATCCCTCGGTGGGGCAGTCTCTGGATGCCCTTTCCTTCAGTCTCTGCTCCACTCAGTCCCTGTATTTTTTTTTAGACAGAAACAATTCTGGGTTAAAATTTTTGAGATGGGTAGTTGGCCCCATCCTTTAATGGGGGGGGGGCTGTGCCTATCCACTGTTCTTTATAGGTTCTATCCCCTGTGTTGAGTTTTTGGCTAATATCATCCTATTGGGTCCTTGGAACCTCTTGCTTCCCTGGCATCTGGGACTTCCTCTTGGGTAGCCCCAGTTCCTCATCCCCCACTGCTACACACCTCCATTCAATTTCCTGATCCTCTGAACTTCTCCCCCTGTCTCCTCCCACACCTGATCCTGCCCTCCTTTTATCCTCTCCCTCCTCTCACCCTCCCAGATCCCTTCCTCCCTCTACTTACCATAATTATTTTGTTCCTCCTCCTTAGTGGGATTGAAGCATCCCACACTTTGGTCTTCCTTCTTCTTGAGCTTCATATGGTCTGTGAGTTGTATCGTGGGTATTCTGAGCTTTTGGGCTAATATCCACTTATCAGTAAATACATACCATGTTTGTTCTTTTGTGACTGGTTTATGTCACTCAGGATGGTATTTTCTAGTTTTATCCATTTGCCTGTGAATTTCATGAAGTCATTGTTTTTAATAGCTGAGTAGTACTTCATTGTGTAAATGTACCACATTTTCTGTATCCATTCCTCAGTTGATGGATATCTAGGTTGTTTCCAGCTTCTGGCTATTATAAATAAGGCTGCTATAAACATAGTGGAGCATGTGTCCTTGTTATGTGTTGGAGCATCTTTTGGGTATATATGCCCAGGAGTGTTATAGCTGGGTCCTCAGGAAAAACTATTTCCAGTTTTCTGAGGAACCACCAGACTGTTTCCAGAGTGGTTGTACCAGCTTGCATTCCCACCAGCAATGGAGGAGTGTTCCTCTTCCTCCATCTGCTGTCACCTGAGTTTTTGATCTTAGCCATTCTGGGTGGTGTGAGGTGAAAACTCAGGGTCATTTTGATTTGCATTTCCCTGATGGCTTTTAACATGAAGGGGTGTTGTATTTTGTCAAAGGCTTTTCAGCAACTAATGAGATGATCATGTGGTTTTTTTCTTTGAGTTTGTTTGTATAGTGGATTACATTGATGGATTTCCTTATTGACCCATCCCTGCATCCCTGGGATGAAGCCTACTTGGTCATGGTAAATAATCGTTTTGATGTGTTCTTGGTTTGTGAGAATTTTTTGAGTATTTTTGCATTGATATTCATAAGGGAAATTGGTCTGAAGTTCTCTTTCTTTGTTGGGTCTTTATGTGGTTTATGTGGTTTAGGTATCAGCATAACTGTGGCTTCATAGAACAAATTAGGTAGTGTTCCTTCTATTTTGTGGAATCGATTGATAAGTATTGGTATTAGGTCTTCTTTGAAGGTCTGGTAGAAGTCTGCACTAAAACCATCTGGTCTTGGGCTTTTTTTATTTGGGAGACTTTTAATGACTACTTCTATTTTCTTAGGGGTTATAGGACTGTTTAGATGGTTTATCTGATCCTGATTTCACTTTGGTAGGTGGTATCTGCTAGAAAGTCATCCATTTCATCTACATTTTCCTGTTTTGTTGAGTATAGGCTTTTTTAGTAGGATCTGATGATTTTTGGATTTTTTTCAGTTTCTGTTGTTATGTCTCCCTTTTCATTTCTGATTTAGTTAATTTGGATACTGTCTCTGTGTCCTCTGGTTAGTCTGGCTAAGGGTTTGTCTATGTTGATTTTTCTCAAAGAACCAGCTCCTGGTTTTGTTGATTCTTTGTATAGTTCTCTTTGTTTCTACTTGGTTGATTTCAGCCTGAGTTTGATAGTTTCCTGCCCTCTATTATGTCTTTTGAGTGTATTTACTTCTTTTTGTTCTAGAGCTTTCAGGTGTGTTGTCAAGCTGCTAGTGTCTGCTCTCCTCCAGTTTCTCTATGGAGGCACTTAGGGCTGAGTTTTCCTCTTAGCACTGCTTTCATTGTGTCCCATAAGTTTGGGTATATAGTAACTTCATTTTCATTAAATTCTAAAAAGTCTTTAATTCCTTCTTAATTTCTTCTCTGACCAATTATCATTGAGTAGAGAGTTGCTCAGCTTTCATGTGTATGTGGGCTTTCTGTTGTTTTTTATTGTTACTGAAGACCAGCCTTAGTCCATGGTGATCTGATAGGATGCATGGGATTATTTCAATCTTCTTATATCAATTGATGCTTGTTTTGTGACCAATTATGTGGTCAATTTTGGAGAAGGTTCCATGAGGTACTGAGGAGGAGGTATATTCTTTTTTATATTCTTTTTTAGGGTGAAATGTTCTGTGTGCATATATAACAACCCATTTGTTTCATAAGTTCTGGTAATTCACTGTGTCTCTTTATTTTCTGTTTCCATGATCTGTCCATTGGTGAGAATGAGGTGTTGAAGTCTCCCACTATTATTGTGTGAGGTTCAGTGTGTGCTTTGAGTTTTAATAACATTTCCTTGCATTTGGGGCATAGATGTTCAGAATTGAGAGTTCATCTTTGTAGATTTTTCCTTTGATGAGTATGAAGTGTCCTTCCTTATCTTTTTGATAACTTTTAGTTGAAAGTCAGTTTTATTCGATAATAGAATGACTACAACTTGTTTCTTGGGACCATTTGCTTGGAAATTTTTTTTCCAGTTTTTACTCCAAGGTAGTGTTTGTTTTTGTCACTGTTTTGTGTTTCCTGTATGCAGCAAAGTGTTGGGTCCTTGTTTCTGCCTGTTCTGTTCCACGTTTGGGGGCCACTTTGTTCCCACCCGCCCGTTCTGCTGCTCAGGTCCGTGGGTCAGGGTCTAGCAAGAGAGAGAGTGGGGCAAGAGACACGAAGAATGGAGACAAGACAGTGTCTGATCAAGTCTCTTTTATTGAAAGGAGATCCTGGGTATTTATACCCTTTACCACGTGCCTTGCCCTCATCGAGGGGCACAGCTGACGGCACTATGTCATGCGCCTAGCAGTGTGGATACCGTGTGCGCCTTGCAGCTGGAGGCACTAAACAGCAAAACAAGATATGTGAGAAAAACAAGATGTTTATCAGAGTGTGCTCAGCTGTTGTAGGCTGTTGAAAACAAGTCTCTTGTCAGGGTATATGACTCAAGATAGCTGCAAAGATGATAGCTGCTTTCTGCTATAAGTCGGCTCCCAACAGGTCCTGCTTACATATCTAGTCTGTTAGTCTATGGCTTTTTATTGGGGACCAATGACTGTTGCTTCCTGTTATTTTTGTTAGAGGTGTAATTATGTTTGTGTGGCTCTCTTTTGGGTTTGTTGTGAGAAGATTAGTTTCTTGCTTTTTCTTGGGTATAGTTTCCCTCCTTGTGGAGTTTTCCATCTTTTATCCCTTGTAGGGGTGAATTTGTGCAAAAATATTGTTTAAATTTGGTTTTGTCACAGAATGTTCTGGTTCTTCATCAATGTTAATTGAGAGTTTTGCTGGGTATAGTAGCCTGGGCTGGCATTTTTGTTCTCTTAGGGTCTGTATGACATCTGCCCAAGATCTTTTGGCTTTTAGAGTCTCTGTTGAGAAGTCTGGTATAATTCTGATAGGTCTGCCTTTATATGTTACTTGACCTTTTTCCCTTACTACTTTTAATCTTTCTTTGTTCTGTGCATTTGGTGTTTTGATTATTATGTGATGAGAGAAATTTCTGGTCCCATCTATTTGGTGTTCTGTAGGCTTCTTATAGTTTATGGTCATCTCTTTCTTTAGGTTAGGGAAGTTTTCTTTTATAATTTTGTTGAAGATGTTTGCTGGTCCTTTGAGTTGAGAATCTTTGCTCTCTTCTGTACCTATTATCCTTAGGCTTGGTCTTCTCATTTTGTCCTGGATTACCTGGATGTTTTGGGTTAGGAACTTTTTACATTTTGTCTTTTCTTTGACTGTTGTGTCGATGTTTTCTGTGGTATATTCTACACCTGTGATTCTCTCTTCTGTCTCTTGTATTCTTCTGTTGGTGATGCTTGCATCTATGACTCCTAACCTCCTTCCTAGGTTTTCCATCTCTGTTTCCCTTTGTGATTTCTTTATTTATTTTATTCTTTATTTCTTTATTTTTTTAGATCCTGGATGGTTTTGTTCAATTCCTTCACCTGTTTGGTTGTGCTCTCCTGTATTTCTTTAAGGGAGTTATTTATTACCTTCTTAAAGTCCTCTATCATCATCATGAGATGGGATTTTAGATTTGAATCTTGCTTTTCAGGTGTGTTGTGGTATCCAGGGCTTGCTGTGATGGGAGAGCTGGGTTCTGATGGTGCCAAGTAGCCTTGGTTTCTGTTGCTTATGTTCTTGTGCTTTCCTCTTGCCATCTGGTTGATTATCTGTGGTGTTAGCTGTCCTTGATGTCTCTAACCAGAACCTTTTCCTTCTTTTGAGCCTGTGATCCTGGTTGTGTCAGAACTCCTAGGGGACCTGCTGTCTCTGTGATCCTGTATGTGTCAGAAATCCTGGAGGACACAACTGTTTCTGCATGTGGGTGGAGTGGGTGGAGATCCAGAACCCAGGGTCTGCTCCTGGGCTCCGGTGCATGCTGGAAGGAACATGTGCCTCTGGTTAGGTGGGGGTGCTTGCATTCCCTGGGTCCTTAGGGGTGGGGGGGTGCAGTTAGGCCAGGTATTAGAATCTGTCAGAAGTTCTGGAGGACATGCTGCCTCTGGGTGTGGCTTGGTTGGGGAGGGCAGAATAAAGGCTCTGCTCCCAAGAGTGGTGCAAGCCTGAAGGACCGTGTGCCTCTGGCTGGACAGGGGTGCCTTGGTCCCCTGGGTGGGGTCCCCAGTTAGACCAGGTATTGTGGGGTGAGTTGGGGATCTCACCTGTGATCCTAGATCTGTTGGAAGTCCTGCTTTTCCAGAGGATCCAAGTTCAAATCCCAGCACCCACATGACAGTTAACAACCATCTCCATAACTTAGTTCCAGGGACATAGCATCATCTACTGGGCTCTATGGTCACCAAGCACACAGAGTACACAGGCATACATGCTGAGAGAACACACATACTCAAAAACAAACAAATATTTAAAGAAAGATTAACTTTTATTTTTATTTATATGTATGCCATATGTGCAGCTGCCATCAGAGGCCTAAAGGCAGCATTAAGGCCCCTGGATCTGAAGTTCCAGGTGCTGTGAGTCTCCCTATGTCTATGCTGGGAACCAGATCTGGTCCTTTAGAGCAACAAGCATTTTTAACAACTGAGCCAGCTCTCTAGCCCCAAGGTCTAGTTTTTATGAGAGCTTATGTGAAATGTCATTATTCTCCGTTGATATAGGATTATTCTGCTCATGTGGAAAATTAAATACATAGGAAACTCTTATTTATGTATGGGACCAGGAAGCTCATCTGATAACATTTTGATACAATCAGTGGTTGTTGGTTTATTATTTAAACTAATATTATAGGCTTTTTTAAAGTTCAAAATCAAATTGATCTTAGGTTATATACAGGGGGGAAAAAGCTTTCTAAAGCAACAGACATATGCTTCTTTACTTACCATCTGTAAGTAAGTGTTAAACTTTATGGCAGGTTCGAACTTTGCCCCAGAATACAAAAATCTTTACATAGAACCACATAGATCATAGAACCACCTGTAGATCACAATCCCTTGAGGGTGCAGTGACCCTTTGACAAAGGTTCCCTAAGACCATTGGAAAAGTATTTACATTACGATTCATAACAGTAGCAAAATTACAGCTTTGAAGTAACAACAAAAATAATTTTATAACTGGGAGTCAGCACAACATAAGGAACTGTATTCAAGGGTCCCAGTATCAGGAAGGCTGAGGACCACTGACATAGAACATTATTAAATGGCATAAAGAAGTGATATGTTGGGGTTGGGCAAATGTCTCAGCAGTTAAGAGCACCTGTTCTTGCAGAGAGGAACTGGATTTGGTTCCAGCACCCACTTGATGTCCTCATCTGCAACTCCAGTTCCAAAGGGTCTGATCCTCCTCTAACCTTTGCAGCCACCAGGGACAAATGAACTCAAAATACTTGTACACATAAAATTTCAAGTGATATATTTACATAATTTCTGCAGTTAAAAAAATATTATGTGATTTAAAACAAGTTGAAAACAAAGAACTTTCCAACGTGTTTCTGGGAATAAGATAAATATAAAGAGATAAATATAAAAAGATTTAATTTCTTAATTTGTGTATATGTGTTGATGTACATATCACGGTGAGAGGACAGTTTGCAGGAGTCAGTTCTCCTATTTTGTGGGTTTAGTTCCTCAGGTCACCAGGTTCACTGGCAAGCACCATTTCCTCCTGAGCCATCTTGCTTATCCCAGAAATAACTTTAAATAATTTTTTCTTTAGTTTCTGAAGAACTGTGGAACTTTCCAGTTTGTGATATGAGTTTGTCTTAAATTGGTAGTAGACTAAACTATACTGAAACTCAACAACAACAACACCGTATTAGTGAATGTATTGCTTTTCTGACCACCTGGAGAGTGTTTGGCTGTGCTTTTTGTTTTTCCTTCATTACAAAAGTCTTTGTACTGTTAGAAAAATCATAATAATATTTCAGAAATGGCTGTATAAGAAAAATGTTTTTTATTAATGTTTGTTATAACATTTTGACTGGGCATTAAATTATGAGCCAGCAGAAAGTCCCTTTGTATGCTTAGACCACTCAGGCTACATTTATGTTTCTCTGTGTTTTAGGTTTTTCTTCATGTGTCATGTACTATGGGATGTTTGTGGAGGTGGGGGAGAACTTTAAATACTTAAAACTATTGATTTTCAATGTAAAAAAATAATCACTGGAAAATAGTTTCCTTCTTAAAATTTAAGCTGATTATATATTATGAGATGTATAAGATGTCTTTACAAGGCCACCCTCGTCATATGGATCATGCTAAGAGGTTGCATATCACTGGGTATGACCAGCAGTATTCTTTATAAATGCTGAATACCTCTTCTAAACCTCATCACTTTAAACTATTCTAGTTTAAATGGGCACCACAGAATACCATTTAGGATTCTTGGTGGCCCTCTAGTGGGAAAGTGAAGAAAATATTACACTGAAAACATCTTATGGGCATGTATAATAGTTAAGGATAGTTTGAGAGGGCATCTAAGTTATATTTAAATAACAAAAAATACTTCAATAATTTTGAAAGTAGAAGGAATGTGGATAGACTAGTATTATCATATGAGAGGCTTAACTTTATAGTTAGAATTTTTAAAGACTGTTTTCCCAAAATGTTGGAATAGTAAACAATATATAGTATTGACAAGAGACTATATACAGACTACAAATACATGAGTTACATTTTCACTGATGTGTTCTTATAAATTCAGAACTTATTGTTTAAAGCTTTGTGGTAAAATAAGTTCAGATAAAATGTTAAGTATCAAAGCAGGCTACTTTTTAGAGGTGAATAGTCCTATAAATTTTGGTTAGAGCAGGCCAAAGACAGCCTGAAACAATAATGAAAAGTAAACCTTTTCTTCCAGCATATAAGGATAATATAAACTATAATATACTTTTAAAGTTCAATTTTCTTTTCTTTTTCCCAGATGGGTTTTTTTTTTTTTTTTCTGTGTTTGCTTTGGGAACTAGCTGTTTACATGGGCTTTGTAGAGGCATTGGGACAGCAGCAGCAGCAGCAGCTCTAGATCACAGTTGGGGCGTTCGGTCCTTCCAGGCTCCTTGAGATCTATCTCTGCCCACCCTGCTGTGAGTGGCACGGCTCGTACAGTAATGTGGTTTGCCAGAGAACTTGGGAAGCACAGAGATGTCTAGTCAGTTGTCCCTGACACAGCGGCTTCTACTGTGTACCAAGTGACCCAAACTTTGTAATGGCCTCATCTTTGGTCATGTACCATGCACTGCTCATGCATCTAACTGGCTGGAATTCCTGTCCTGATTTCCCTCAGTGATGGACTGTGATGTGGAGGTATGAAACAAAGAAACTCCTCCTATACTAAAGCTGGTTTTGGTCAGTTTTATCATATCAACTAAGAGCAGACTAGGCAGACACCACTGCTCAAGATTCCCTAGGAGGAAGTTAGCTGCATGAGTACTTCACAATCATTGTACAGCAAGTTTTCTGGAGTATAGTCTTAATAAGAAAAATACTTTTAAAAGTTATGTTTTAGCTATAACCATGGTGCTTGGTTAAGGTTATAATTGGATTAATGGGTATTTTATACATATAAAATTATAGTATGGAATTTGTGGTAAATATGTGATATTCAAAAAATAGCATTCATGGTACTGGAGAAATGGCTCAGTGGGTAAAGCACCTGCTGTGCAAACAGAAGGACTTGAGTTCCCATCCCAGCACTCAGATGAAAAACTGGGCGTGTCCTGCGCAGGGGTCTATAATTTCAGAGCTATAGCGGTGGAGAAAGGATCAGTGGCCTTCGCTGCCTGCCAGACCAGCTCCAGGCTCAGTCAGAGCCCTGTGGCAAGAGAATAAGGTGGAGAGTGACAGAGCCGAGGACCTGATGCTCTCTCTTGGCCTTTATGCAAGCACTTGCACACTCACTCACTCACTCACAGCTACCATCCATGTCCATGTAGCTCAGTGTCTCCTTCCTCATCTTCATCATATCCTTAAATAATCTGATGGTGCTTTTGGTGTTTGTTTTTTTCCCAATTAGAGGCCATTAGGTGGATCTCATATAATTGCCTGTACTACTCCTCCCTCATTGGGAGGAGAACAAAAACCTTACAGTATAGATTTGATCAGTCTGGCTGATTTATTTTGTTCAGCTCACTCATGCTTAAAGGCTGAGTTTACAAATAATTAAATACTAATATAACAGCAACTTTATTATTATTTATATATATATATATTTATATATATATAATATATATTTATATATATTAAATACATATATCTACATATAATAAATGCACCTCCCCTACTCTCTAGTACAACCAGCATGGAAGTAGGGGTGGTTACAGGTACTCATATTTCTACCTTTATCTCAGGTTTTCCTTCATTGAGAGTCTGTTTTAGTTCTAGCTATAATATATAAAGAAGAAGTAGAAAAGGGAGAGGGATGTGTTTTCAAACTAGCAGATGTATGCTTATATTTCATTGATTATGTCTGTCTTAATATGGACTCTATTAACAAGAAAGAGTTGGAAGCCTAGTAGTTAGCTTTTAATAGCCTGTGTGTATTAGAAAAAACAGGGAAAACATAGTGTTGAGTGAAGCAGCATGCAGTTCGACTTGATATAGTAATTTTGATGAAGCCATAAATTTCAGACGTGCTGTCACTAAATTTTTTGTCTGTTTAGCTGAAATACAGGATAAGTGCAAACTGAAGCAGTCTTAAAAACCAGTGTGTTTATCATACAGAGGGATTGCTTTCTAATGCTATTTCTGTTCAGATGTACACAGACCTTGGCCATATTCACGTTCTCTTACTCTCTGCTGTACACTCACTAGACCCCGGTTCTATTTTCTGTCTGTATGTGGGGGTGTGTGTATTCATAGGCAAGTGGATAGAATTGGAAATCACTGCATTAAGTGTAATAAGCCAGACCCAGAATGATAAGTATTGGATGCTTTTTCTTCACATGTGGACCCTAGATTGATTGTATATATTTCTTTCTCTTGCTTTAGTACTCTTTAGACATCGTAAAGCCGTGTGTTGAGTTAGAATAGAGAGAGCAGAACCCTTGTTTCAGATTTTAGAGAAAATGCTTCTAAATTTTCCTCATTTAGGCTATAAGTTTGTCATATGGCTAGTGGAATATTCTTTTATTTCTAATTTCTTTGGGGCTTTTTTTGTTTGTTTGTTTGTGACATGGTTTCTCTGTCTGTCCTGGCTACCTTGGAACTCATTCTGTAGACCAGGCTGGTCTTGAATTCAGTGATCCATCTGCCTCTGCCTCTCAGGTTTTTAGGGCTTTTATTACAAAAGAATACTAATCTTTTGTCAGATACCTTTCTTGGATCTTGTGTTGTGATTTCAGTCATTGAGTCTCTCTGTGTGCCAGATTTTCATTACTAACCTTCTCTGTGTTGAGCCATCCTAGCGTATGTTCTTGTAATGAAGACAACTCAGTCAAGGTTGAAGGGGGGGAGGGAGGAGAAGACAGAGAAAGAGTGTGAGTTCATGTGTTGTTGAATTCAGTCTGCAAGTATTTTAGTGAAAAATTATGCATTTGTACATCAGGGATAGTGGGATTGTTGTAATTGTTTTTGTTGTTTTACTTACCCAGTTTTGATATTAAGGCAATCCTGACTTCATGAGTTTTGTAGCATTCCCTTTCTGTTCTATGTTGTAATGTGGGAGATTTATATGTTAGTTCATTTCTAAATGTCTGATAGAATTTAGTAGGCTTTTAGAAACACTACTAATTAGGTTGGAGAGATAGCTCAGTAAGTACTTGATCTGTAAGCATGAAGACCTGAGTTCAGATTCCCAGAACACAAGTAAAATGCTGGGTATGTGGTATGTGCCTATGATTTGTGTTTTAGTTATGGTTGTGTTGCTGTGATAGGACACCATGATCGAGGTACTTAAAGAGTTTATTTTGGGCTTACATTTTCAGAGGTTGATTTGGGATCATGGCAGGCAGGCAGGCATCATTCTAGAACAGTAGCTTAGAGCTTATATCATGATCCACAAGCACAAGAGGCAGAGAAAGACACTGAGAACGGCATTAGCCTTTGAAACCTCAAAACCCACCCCTAGTGACACACCTCCTGCAGCAGGCCACACCTTCTAATACTTCCCAATCAGTTCCACCAACTGGGAATTGAGGAGACATAACTGATCCCAGGTGCTCCCTGGCCAGTCAGTCTAACTTGAGCTTCAGTAAAGAGAAGGTGGAGACATTATCAAGGGAAGACTCTTGATAATCAGTTTCTGGCCTCCACACAGTCGTACAATGAATGCTCCCCTCCCCTCTCCCTCTTCTTCACCCTTAAATTATTATTTTTTATTTTTTTTTTGGTTTGGTTTTGGTTTTGGTTTTTCAAGACAGGGTTTCTCTGTGTAGTCCTAGCTGTCCTGTGTCTCGTCCGCCTTGGCCAGCAAGTAAGACACGACATGGTTGGATCCTTCTCAGTCAGCTTTATTCCAGGAACAACTCTTGACTTAGGAATGGGGAACTGGACGGGGGCCTAGGATGGGGACGTATGGCTGGATACCTGGACCAGGAAGGGGATGGGCTGGGCTCGGCTCCCAAGCAGCAGAAATGAGCTGCTTATATATCTGCCCAAGGCGGGCTGGGTGATGTGTTCTCTCAGGATAGGTTCAGCTGCCAATACCTCATTAGCATAAGCCCGCTCGGAGGGGCACGAGGCTGACGCATGCTCAATGGACTTGTTTACCAGGTTAGCTGAGCTGGCCACTCTGGAAGCCAGCTGCTTACATTGTCAGGTGCTAGTCATACGACTTTGCAACTGTAAACATGGCTGCAGTCCTGGAACTCACTCTGTAGACCAGGCTGGCCTTGAACTCAGAAATCCACCTGCCTCTGCCTCCCAAGTGCAGGGATTAAAGGCGTGCACCACCACTGCCTGGCCAATTTTTTTTAATTTTTAAGACACTTCCATACTGTTTTCCATAATGACCTTATTGCTATAGAAAGAGAAACTTTGGTCTTTTGATGATCATCATTTTAATTGGACTTAGATGATGTCCTGTGTGTCTGCTTTTCTGTGGTGGTTACTGATGTTGAGCTTGGTTCACATGCCTCTTGGCCTTGTATATGCCTTATTTTAAGAAATGTCTATTTATGTCCATTTCCTGGTTTTACATTGGGTTGTTTGGGGTTTAGCTATTGCATGTTTTAAGTTCCTATTGTTTTCTGCTTGCTGATCCTGCATTAAAGATGTCATTGTCACTTTGCCCGTGAATGTTTCTTTTCCTGTGCAGCCAGTTTTTTATTGAAATCTCATTTGTCTATTTTGTTTCCTGTCTTTGGGGTCTCATCCCCAAAAATACTTGCCATTCCAGTGTCCTGAGGTAGTGTCCCTATCTTCTTCTAGGAGTTTCATAGGTCTTACAAATAAGTTTTAAATCTATTCTGAGTTGATATATATGAATGGGGATTTAGTTTTATTCTTTATAGGCTATCCAGTTTTCTCAACATCTATTTAAATTAAATTAAAATTACACTTTAAAGTCTAGTAACATAATGATTGCTGCTTTGATCTCCTCATAATTGCTTTGGCTGTGGTTGCATTTAAGTGGCAGGGTTACTTTTTCTAGTTCTATAAGCAGTGTTATATGTATTTTGATATGTATATTGAATATATAGATCATATAAATTTACTATTTTATTGTTTTATATGTGTGTGGTGGCAAGAAAATAACTTATTAGAGTCCTTCCATCTTTATGTGGGCACCAGGGATTAAACTCATCATGCTTGCCCAGTAAGTAACTAAGTACCTTTAAAGTCTACTGAGCCATCTTGCCACCCCTCATTATGGTTTGTAGTTCATCCTTTGTGCTTGCTTGCTTTGTTTGTTTGTTTGTTTGTTTGTTTCTCTCACTCTCTCTCTCTCTTTGATCTCTTATATTATTGATCAGATTATTCCTAAGTCTTTTTAGGGGAGGGTAGCTGCTATACAGTATTACTTTTTCATTTTTATTTTTCATTATTTGCTATTGACATTATGATACTACTGATTTTTGTATATTGATACTATTCTGCACCTTTGGTACATTTGATTATTCTGATAGATTATTGATAGAAATTTTGGAGTTTTCTTGTAAGGTTTTTGTCTGCAAACAGTGATGGTTTGATTTCCTCTTTTTCAATTTGGATGGCTTTTGTTTCCATTGTTTGATTTCTCTGATCATTCCCTCCAGTACTGTGTTGAGCATTCTTGTCCAGTTCATTTCTTAAAAGGAACTTACCAGCTCTTCCCAGTCAATGAAATGTTAGCTGTTGGCTTATCATAGGTGACTTTTATTGTGTTGAGGTATGTTCCTTCTGTCTGATTTGTTTAGCATGTTTAATCATAAAATGACATTGTCTTTTGTTCTTTGTTCTGTTTATCTGGTATATTGGGTAAATTAATATATCCTTTTTAATCCTGATCAGTATTCTTTTCTATATATGTAGTACATATAGTGGTAAAGATATTCCCAAAGTATATGGTGTTATTTGAATATAGCTAATCATTCCTTAGCTGTTATATGTGACTGTGTATTGTTTACCCATTTGGTACATACTGATTACATATCAGATTTCTCCCTGACATGAAAGCACAATATTTCACAAACTTAATGGCTCATACTTGGGAAAGAAGTAGTGTCTTCCTCTGTTGTTCTCCAGCTTATTTACTGAGGCAGAGTCCCCATACTCTCTCCTCTCCCCCAACCCCCATGTTGACTCTTAAGCTTGCCAATTCTGACTAATTTAGCTAGCCAGCTTGCCTGGGGGATCCTGTACTGCTGTGGTTACTTCCATACCCACTCATGTTATATATTGGTTCTGGGGATCCATCCTGTAGTCCTCAGGTTTGTATAGTATCCATTTTACCTGTTCTGAGCTGTGTCCCAGTCCACTGCTTATATCTTTAAGCAGTAACAATCTTCCTGAGTTCTAAGTTCTTAGATAGGAGGCCTTTTCGAAGACACTCACTTAAGATTATGTCATTCTTTTCTACACACCTCCAGTAACAACAAAGGACATTGTACAACTACTGACCAAAACATGAATAAATGCTCTATCATTAATTTGATTATATAATTATATAATTTGAGACTTTCAAGTCTCCACATGTCAACACTAAATTTTACTCAAATTCAAAAACAGATGAGTGAATAATTAAGAAAAAAAAAGAAATGTAGCATTTTCATCCACATGGTTACTAAATAAGGATTTTATCATGGAGCATTTTGTGATATATAGTAGGCACATCCCACCGTAAGCGCACGTGTTAGTCTCTTGTCTCAGTTTATGGCTATCAGCTGATGAATATTCAAAGGCAAATGAAAGGAAGTAGATGCAAATATGAAAACAGTATTATTGTGCTTGTGTCACTTAGGAAAAGGAAAATGTTCTGCAGGTGTAGACCAAGATTCTCTTTAAGTGAATTTACCTTTGTAGAGAGTACAATTCTGTGTACAGAAGGTTCTGTAACTTCTGCCATTTATTCTAGAATGTTTTCATTGCACACAAAAGAGGTTTCATAAACACTAGCAGTTGATTTCCTGTCCCCTGTCCTGGGCAAACATCTATTTTCTGGATATATGGGTTTACCTATTCTGAGTATGTCTTATAAATAAAGTTTTATAACATGTAGCCTTACTAGTTATATGGGGTTGTTGTTGTTTGTTTTTTGTCAGCTTCACACATGTGAGAAGAGAGAATCTCAGTTGAGGAATTGTCTCTCTCAGATTGGCCTGTAGGCAAGTCTGTGGGGATATTTTCTTAATTAATTATGGATATTGGTAAAGGGACTCTGGCCAGCTTGAGCATGGCGAGCATGGCTAGTATGACTCCGACAGGCCTTTCCTTTCTCCCCAATTTCCCCTGCCATGCTAAAACCTGTTAAGATTGTATCGCCTAAGCTCTCAAGGATTCTCAAGACTCCAGACAAATACTCCTGCCAACCAACAGCCTAAGTTTTGCTGCCTATTGCCTATTCCTAAGGGTGTGATCTCTTCCCCCTTTCCCTGGTCTTAGGACTCCTCTTCTCAACTACCAGGACCATGAACCTAGAAATGGGAGAGCCCAGCTCACTTGGCAGGTGGTCCTAGGTTGGATTTAAAAAAGCTAAGCAAGCCAGTATGCAGCATTTATCTATGGTCTTTGCTTGCATTCCTGCCTTGGTATCCCCCAAGTGATGCACTATGATCAGGACACAACACATGAGCTGAATAAACACTTTCCTCAGTCATGGTCTTTATCACTAGGCATACTAGAACAGTTACCTTTTGTGTTTAGCTTCTTATACGTAATATAATGTTTTTAGGTTTCTATGTTGTGCTAGCTTTATGTCAACTTGACACAAGCTAGAGTCATTTTAGAATAGGAAACCTCAACTGAGAAAAATGCCTCCACTAGATTGGCCTGTGGATGATCCTGCATTCTATTTTCTCGATTGATAATTTATGTAAATAATTTATGTAGGAGAGCCCAGCTCTCTGTGGGCCATGACAACCCTTGGTAGGTGGTCCTGGGTACTAGAAGAAAGCAGGCTGAGCAGCCCATGAGGGACAAGCCTGTAAATAGTCTTCTTCCATGATGTCTATATTGGTTGTGCTGCCAGACACCAGCCTTGCTTGGGTTCTTGTTCTGGCTTGCCTCAGTGATGGACTACAGCTGTAAAATGAAATAAACCCTTTCCCTCCTCATTATTGCTCTAGAGGCAGTGGGCTCTGGGAGAGTGGAGCTGATAAATGATTAGACTTACGTCTCATCAGTACCATACAATCATAAGGACAAACTGTACTGGTGGACAAATTACACATAGTAGGCAAGGTGCATGTGACATGCCCACAGAGGCATATAAACAAATAAGAATAGCCAGTTGTAATGAGTAATCTGAAATAAACTCAATCTTATTTACTATACCTGGGGAGGGACATAGAAATATAATCCACGAATAAATCTGTGTTATTGAAGAAACTGAGGTCACAGACTCTTGTCTTAGTTTCTTGAAGCTTTCCTCACAAACACTCAGAAATCTCACAAGACTCCACTCTTGGACCATGTTCTGACACAAGTTATTTTTGCTCATAGTGTTTATAACATACAAGCCCTAGCTAAGCCATGTCTTATAATCGGTAGTTCACTCTTCAGAGATACTACTACATCATGGGTGTACATAATTTTTTTATTTGTAAGTTAATTGGCATTTGAACTGCTTTGGGACTACTGAGTAGTGCTGCTATAAACACTTCTAAGTTCTGAGTGCTTATTCTCAGTTCTTATATGTACTGCGACATGGAATTGCTGAGTGATGTGTAACCCTTAAAACCCTCAGGGACTGTTACTCTGTTTCTAACAGTACATTCCCACAAAAGTATTTGGAGTCTGTTTTTACGTATCTCCAACTGATCACTGTCAGTGGTTTTATTATACTTATTCCTATTGAATATTGAGTAATAGTTTGTTATAGCTTTGACTTCTGTCATGACTGATAATGTTAAACATCTTTTCATGTGCTTATTGACTTTTTTTTTTTTTTGGTTTTTCAAGACAGGGTTTCTCTGTGTAGCCCTGGCTGTCCTGGAACTCACTCTGTAGACCAGGCTGGCCTCGAACTCAGAAATCCGCCTGCCTCTGCCTCCCAAGTGCAGGGATTAAAGGCGTGCGCCACCACTGCCTGGCCAATTTTTTTTTAATTTTTAAGACACTTCCATACTGTTTTCCATAATGACCTTATTGCTATAGAAAGAGAAACTTTCTGGAAATACTGTTTGTGTTTCTACAGTGGGGGTTTCCTTTTTTCTTTAGATCTTTTAATGTCCATGTGTAAGTAAATGCAACAAGGTCAGAGGAGGGTATCAGATCCTATGGTGATGGGGTTTCAGATGTTTGTGAGAAACTCTTCTTGTGATATGGATACTGGAACTAAACTCCAGTCTGCATGATTGTCCGACAAGCATTCTTGTCCACTAAACCATCTCTCCAACTCCTTTTCTGAGTCTCCAGCTCATGCTCCTGGGATTACAGGTGTGCACCAACATTCTCCGTTTACACAGTGCTGGGGATTGAACCTTACTTCATGAAGGTGGGAGGCTAGGGAAATATGTTACTAGTTGACCTACATCCCCAACCCACTTTTTGTGAATATCTCTGTATTGACATCTAGAATCAGGAGGTATGAGTTACTTTACATCGTTCTTATGTTTAGAGATTTGTTTTGGCTATTCTTGGTCCCTTGCAATTCTATATGACATTAAGATCTGCTTGAAAATTTTAAAGTCAGGGGTAGGGAGCAAGGTGAGATATTTATAGCTATTATGGGTAATGTTAGGAAGATGATAAACAACTTTTGTATGTATTGAAATCTGTTCATAGAAAGAAAAAGTCAGGCATTTCTCCTGTTACTCCTGTATGTGTCATACTAGCAAATAAGCAAATAATTGCTGAAGTGTAGCTTTTACATGTGTTCTATTTAATTAGTGAAAAGATTAGCTTGTCATCATTTTTCAAACCTTTTTCAAGGAATGTCGTTTTAAGCATTACTAATCAAGAGGAACTAATGTCACAAAAAGAAATAACTAGATATTTTGTGCTTCCTGATTAAAGGACATACCATTAGATGGCTCAATGGTTAAGAAGACCTGGGGTGGGTTCCCAGCACACGCATGGCGGCTGAAAACAATCAGTAACTCCAGTTCCAGAGAATCTATTTCTTTCTCTGGCCCTGAGGGCAATGCACACATGATAAATTCAGGGAAAACACACTTATACATGCAAAAGAAAAATAAATGAATCTTAAAGAAAGAAACAATAATTAAAAAGAGAACAAGAACATTAAAAGGTAGCTAGAAAACAGTAATTTAAAGTGATTTCTCTGGCCTTTCAGAATGAACTAAGTTATTAATTCCTTTAATCTGCATTCATGGGTATGAATACAAACATCTATATATTTATTCAATGTATATACTATTGTTTTACTTTAAAATGTTCAAATTGTGTATTTATAGTTTTACTAATGTACATATATGACTTTTTTGTATTATATAAATACCCAATTTTAAGGCATGCTTTTTTAGTCCAGTAATTGTCGCGTCCGCCTTGGCCGGCAAGTAAGACGCGACACGGTAGGATCCTTCTCAGTCGGCTTTATTCCAGGAACGACTCTTGACATAGGGATGGGGAACTGGACGGGGGACCTGGACCAGGAAGGGAAGGGAAGGGCCTGGACCCCAAGCAGCAGAAAGGAGCTGCTTATATAACTGCCCTAGGCGGGCTGGGTGATGTGTCCTCCCAGGATAGGTTAAGCTGCCAATACCTTATTAGCATAAGCCCGCTCCGAAGGGGCACGAGGCCGACGCATGCTCAAAGGGACTTGTTTACCAGTTTCTGAGCTGGCCACTCTGGAAGCCAGCTGCTTACATTGTCAGGTGCTGGTCATACGACTTTGTAACTGTAAACACGACTGCCTACAAGTAATTTGTATCTTCAGCCTTTCCTAATTTTTTTTAAACCTAATTTAACTTATATAGAACTTCTATGATGAGTTTACTTAGCCCTTTTGGCGGGGGCATGGAGAATCTATTAATAGGTACTTTCAAAAAAAATTCTTTTTAACTACCCTAAAATAACCTTGTGGATATGTCTCCCCTAAAACTACAGGCCAGTTTTAGAGTACCTTTGTTGCAAATATGGCTTCTTTCTTTGTATCATATCTGCTATGAGTATTTAGATTTTATTTCCACTCAACTGAGTTATGTATCTACATACATACTATAAAAAGAACCTTCTCTCATAAGGGTAAAAGACTCTATTATGAGTGTATACTGATAAGAACTTAACATTGCAGTTTACTACTATGTTCACTTAGCATGATAATAGTATTAGGTTCTCCCCTAGAGACTATTACCTAGACACCCATAAGTTTTTGGTCCAGGTAATGGTACGAGGCATAGTTTCCATCTTGTGAAGCAAACTTTAAATCCAGTCAGTCAGAAAGTAGTTGGTTACTGTCCTTAGCATTCATACCACTATTGGACGAGGAGACATATCTTGCCAGGCCAGTTATTATTCTATATTCAGCCAATATTTGTGTTCTTTATCGATGCTGTTTCTTTTTGTTGTTGCTCTGCTCTGTTTTTACACTGAAAGGGATACTGGTTAACATAAAGGCATTTTCATAAACGTATATAATGGTCCCTTCTTTCATTAGTCACCTTTGTCCCCTACTTTCACACCATGTGTACGTATATGTATTTACATGAAGTCTAAAACCCACAAATATATAAAACATGTACTGTTTACACTTCTGAGACTGAGTTCACCTAATGATTATCTCCAGGAGCATTCATTCTTCTGTAACTAGAGCTTCCTTAGTTATAACTAAAAAGTTCTCTGCATGCATATGTGCGTGCATAGCTTTTATCTATTCCTCTGGAGATGGATATCTAGATTGGTTGCTTAAAGCTGCAGTAAACTGCGCTCTTTCTCTCTCTCTCTCTTTCTGTGTGTGTGTGTGTGTGTGTGTGTGTGTGTTTTGTGTGTTTGTGTGTCTGTGTTTAACGTGAGAAATAGAAATTTAGTTTCATTCTCCTGCAAGTGTATCATTGATAATGTTTCTAAGATTAATTTCTAGAAGTGGAATTACTAGGCAGAGAAATAAAAAGTTTTCAGAGCTTTTGAATCATTGCCAGACTGCCCTCCAGAAAGACTCCTAGTATAAACTGATAAAATTTGCATGCTGAATGTCTTCATGCTAACTCTTTTTCTGCTTATTAAACACATTGAACAATTTTCCTGTGAGTTGTTGGCCTACTTGTGTGACATTTAAACATATTTATTTGTGTTTGTTGACTATTCTTTTCAAATGATTTTTTAAAAGCAGCTTTTAGTGACCAGTAATACTTGGAGAATTGTTTTTTTTTTTTTTTTTCTTTTTCTTTATTGTTAGGTTTATTTGTAAGTAATCTGAGAGTCTTTTATTTTGTATTGACATGTTGTGGAGAACAGACATAGCCTGGGTTGAAAAATGCACCATGCTTTTTTTCCAGTTTCTATTATTATAATTTATTTTTATATAAATAAATAAAAGTAAAGTAAATTTGTTTTTAAAGGTTTGTCTTTTAAAAGTACATTGCATAGGGCTGGGTATGACAGAACACACCTTTAATCCCAGCACTTGGGACAGGTGGATCTCTGTGCCTGAGTTGGAGACCAGCCTGGTCTATATAGTCAGTTCTATGACAGTCAGAGATACAGAATGAGACAAATAAATAAACAAATAAAAAAAGATTGCATAGAAAAGAGGAGTGTGTGTGTGTGTGTGTGTATGTGTGTGTATGTATGAATATGTGTATGGTGTGTGTGTGTGTGTGTGTGTGTGTGTGTGTGTGTATGCATACATACGTCCAGCCACACAAAAAGTCATTAAGATTACATTGTTAGGTAAAGGAAAATGCTATTTTCTGCTGGGCTAATTTTCAGTTCCAAATTGAAATGGCTGACTGGTTTATTTTCTTTTTTATGCAAGTTAACTGAACAAGGAACCAGACCAATTTAGGTAAATAAGCAGATTTTCATGCTGACTTCATTCAAACAGCTGCCTTTTAGATACACATGTAGTGCTGGGTAAGAAAGAAATGGGCAAATTAATATTTAGGCTTCTATTGCAACTTTTTAAAAAGCTTTTTATCATGACTTTAAAATGGAGTCTTGTTTTTCTCAAATTTTATATATTAAGCTATACTAAATACTTACACATTGTTTATATTTAATATTTGAATAGTTATGGAAATCACTTTTTGAATTAATTTTCCTTTGGTTTTAGGATTTCTTCATATTTAATAGTTTTCTTTACTTCACAGAAATACCGATATCAGGATGAAGAGGTACTTCCTCCAGAGCATATTTCTCCACAAGTCACAAATGAGGTGCTAGGTCCAGAATTGGTTCATGTCTCGGAGAAGAACCTGTCAGAGATTGAGAACGTCCATGGATTTGTTTCTCATTCTCACATTTCACCAATAAAGGTAGGATAATAACTATTTGTTATAATTTCTTATTGCTATGCTTTAAATGGTACTTTTGTTTAGAAATAATTGTTCAAGCTCATGTAAATTCCCCACTCTTTGGGTTGGTTTTAGTTTTTATAGTTTTAAAGAATTTCTTGCTGTTTATTAGTGTTTCAAATTCATTTTTAAACACTTGATTAACATCTTTGAAATCTCATATGTGGATTTTCTTGGTCGTGTCTCTTCATAAACAGTCACAGTCCTGCTTTGATGTTTACCTTTTCTCAAAGTTTTGCTATGTATTTAGACTCACAGTAAATGTATTATTTTGTGTATTTTGAACTTTAATTTGCAGTTTGTGCAACATTATATTCCTACAGTTTATTACCTGATTTCACAATCTAGATTTTTCTGTTTTATAAGCGTTCAAAATTTTTCTCTCTTTTAATTGGTATTATTTTCAAGTTATTGCTAGATTAAAAAAAAAGAATAGGAGAGACCATCTAGACACTTGCCCTCTTGATCAATGGTGCCAAACTACTTTACAATATTTGTATAATTTTCACTTACAAAAGCAAGATTCAAGACTTTAATTGGTCTCTATTCTCATAAATACATGATGTTTTTAATTTTCTCTTGTTTTTGAAATGATATTACATTGTGACTTGAATATACATGTCCCTTCTTATTAGTAAGCTGGGATATACTTACTCATCAGCTAGGCTTCATGTTTTATGACTTGCCTACTTAGGATTTTAGCTTGCTTTTATATAGAATATCATTTGGCCCAGTTTGTAAGCAGGTGGGTTTTTGTTTGTTTCTTTGTTGTTGTTATCTCCTCCCCCCAACCCCCATAGCAACCCTTTGTTTATTCTAAGTATTTGTTTAAAGACCATTTATTTTCCATTTTTTGTAACTCAAACTGACTTGGGCTTTTGAGTCCTCCTGTCTCAGCCTTCTGAGTGCTGCTAGGATTACAGGCCTTCTTATTCTTCTTTCAGTTTGTTTATATGGTGGTTTACACTGACTGATTTTCCTATGTTAAACCATCCCTGCATCTCTAGGATGAGGGCTACTTAGTCATGGTGGATGATCTTTTTGATGTGTTTTTGAATTCAGTTTGTGAGTATTTTATTGAGTGTATTTGCATCCATGTTCATAAGGGAAATTGCTTCTCTCTCTCTCTCTCTCCTCTTCTCTCTCTCTCTCTCTCTTTTTCTCTCTCATTGAATCCTTGTGTAGTTTGGGTATTGGTGTGATTGTGGCCTCATAAAATGAATTTGGCTGTATTTCTTCTGTTCCCATTTTATGGAATTAATTTGAGGAGTATTGGTGTTAGCCCTTCCTTTTAAGTCTGGTAGAATTCTGTGCTGAAATCTTCTGGTCCTGGGATTTGGGGGGGGGGGGGCTAGAAGACTTTCAATGACTGCTTCTATTTCCTTAGGGGTTATAGATTTATTTAAGTTGTTTATCTGAGCTTGATTTAACTTTTTAAGTGATATCTATCAAAATTATGCATTTTAGATTTTCCAATTTTGTGCAATATAGATTTTTAAAGTATAACCTAATGATTCTTTGAATTTCCTTGGTATCTGTTGTTATGTCCCCATTTTCATTTCTGATTTTTAGTTAATTTGGTTAAGGGTTTGCTTATTTTGTTGATTTTTCTCAAAGAACCAACTCTTTGTTTCATTGACTGTATTCTCTTTGTTTCTATTTTATTGATTTCAGCTCCTCAGTTTGATTATTTCCTACCATTTACTCCTTTTAGGTGTGCTTTAGTTATTTTATTCTAGAGCTTTCAGTTGTGCTATTAAGTTGCTAGTATCTCTATTTTTTTATGTAGGCACTTAGTGGTATGAACTTTCCTCTTAGCACTGCTTTCATTGTGTCCCATAAGTATATGTTGTGTATTCATTTTATTGAATTCTAGAAAGTCTTTAATTTCTTTATTTCTGTCTTCATCCAGTAGTTATTTAGTAGAGGGTTGTTCAGTTTCTATGAGTTTATAGACTTTGTTGCTGTTTTTGTTAAAATCCTGTTTTATTCTGTAGTAGTCTGATAGGATGCAGAGAGTTACGTTTTCCTGTATCTGTTGAGTCTTGCTTTATAACCAATTATGTAAACAATTTTAGAGAAAGTTCCATGAGGTGATGAGAAGAAGATATATTCTTTTGTGTTTGGGTGAAATGTTCTTTAGATATGCTAGGTCCATTTAATTTATAATAACTGTTAGCTTCAGTATTTCTCTGTTTAGTTTTTGTCTGGGCAATCTGTCGATTGGTTGAGAGTGGGGTATTGAAGTCTTCCACTCTCAGTGTGTGAGAGTCAATGTGTATTTTAAGCTTTCGAGTTTCTTTTACAAACATGGGTACCCTTTGCATTTGGGACATGTTAAGAATTGAAATATCATCTTGGTGGATTTTTCCTTTGAGTATGAAGTTTCTTTCCCCGTCTCTTGATTAATTTTGGTGAAGCAATGTCTATCTTTGGTGTTGAGGTGTGTTTCTTGTATGCAGCAGAGGGATGGATTCTGTTTTCCCATTCATTCTGTTAGTCTATGTCTTTTTATTAGGAAATTGAATTCATTGGTATTGTGAGATATCAGTGACCAATGATTATTAATTCAGTTATTTTAGTGGTGGAAGTGATAGATGGATGTGTGTGTTTCCCTTCTTTTAGTTTTGCTGGTGTGAGATTATTTCCTGTGTTCTAATGGATGTGGTTAACCTCCTTGGGATGGAGTTTTCCTTCTACATTCTGATGGACTGGATTTGTAGATACATATTATTTAAGTTTTACTTCATCATGGAATATCTTTTTTTAAAACTTTCTATTCATTCATTTTGAGTTTCATACCATGTACCCAAGTCCTGTTCATCTACCTGTCCTCTCATATCTGCCCTTTGCCCTTGCAACTCCCCCCCCCAATTAAAACAAACATACATCATCAACAAAACAAAAATCCCAACTCATAGAAAATCTCTCATTGTGATAGCTGTAGTACGTCACAGTGTGTCCCGTAGTACATCCCTCTGTCTACACATCTACACTTGCCGATGTTCATTGGAGTGAGTCTTTGGTCTCATTTGAGATCTCTGGCATCTGTGACACCATCAATATTGGATCCTCATTAAGACTCCTGGTTATCCTGTTGTTGCCCTGTGTCATGGAGATCCTGCAGCTTTGGAACAGCAGGACTGGCCTTTTCATATGTCCCAACCATTAGTAGATAATATAGATTTTGGGGTAGACCAATTTAAAGCTCTAGATCTGGGTCTGGGCAGTAGCTGCTGGTCAGCCTGCCAACTCTCCTTTCTCAGCACCACCAGGGAGAGCTCTCCAGCACTGCCCTGGCCACCTAATGCCACCACCGTCAGGAGGCAGGGTCAGCTCTCCTGCTCTCATACCCTTGGGGCCAGCTCACCCACACCCACACCTCCAGAGTCAGGTCCACTGTATTGCCTAAGCAGTGCCCTTTCTCCTGAGTGCTATAGCCAGTGAAGGGGCAGGACTAACTCTTCCTCTCTCTCGACCCCAGGGTCAGCTCTCCCAGCTACTGCAGTTGTTGAGGAGGGAGAAGGCACCATCACCCCTGCACCTATACCACCTCACAGCAGACTAGTGGTAGGGCCAGTTCTCCCAAGTTCTCACCCTCAGAGTTGGCTCAACTGTGCTCCTGCTCTGCTCACCAGAGTCAGCCCTGCTGTGCTGTACAGGGGAGATGCAGGCCCACTCTCCTGATTCCCACATGGTCCTCCTGAGCTCATGGTCCTGTGGACAGCTTTCCTGACTGCTGGTGTTAAGAGGTGGGGGCATCACTTCTGCACCACAGCAGAAGAGTGGCAGGGTCAGCTCGTCCACACTCATGCCCTCATGTTCTCTAGTGGTAATATGAGCCAGGGATATCAACGCCGACCCCTGCATCTTCATGTAATGATGGACTCAGACACTCAGTGGCAGCTCAGGCTGGGACCTCACTATGGCCCCAGGCGACAGGACTGGCTACTCATTACAGGCTGCTCCTCTCCACCCTTGAGTCTCCAGTTCCATCTCTCTTCATAATGTTAAAGCTGCTCCACTTCTCTTACCCTCCCATCTGACCACCACATACTTGTACACCTTGGTATACACCCTGCAGGCTGGCCACTCAGCTGGTGGACCCCTGGGTGACATCCTCCCTGCTTTGTGGTGTGGCAGCAAACTGGTGTCTTTGGCCCACCTGTGCCATGCGCTGGAGGGCCAGTCTGGGTGGCATGGTAGTCCTCAGGTCCTGTCTTCCTCTTCCTGTACTCTGTTGTCTGGATTTGATTTGACTTGATTTTTATGAGTCCTAGGCATAAGACAGCTTTGTCCACCAAGCCAGGCATCAAGCTAGGATGAATAGTGGACTGCCATCTGCTCTGCCCCTGACTGATAAAAGACCACTACCAACAATAAGGTGTCTCTTTACCCATTGCCAGGTGATAGAATATCTTTTTTATTTCCTCCATCTATGGTGATTGAAAGTTTTGCTGGGTTTAGTAGTCTGGGCTGGCATATGTAGTCTATTAGAGTCTGTAGAACATCTGTCCAGGCCTTTCTGGCTTTTAGTGTCTCCATTGAGAAGTCAAGAATAATAAAATTGGTTTTAAGGTCTTTTTCTTGTCTTTCAGCTATGTTGGAATATTCATGGCCTGATGTGGTAGGATAACTGGGCTCTAGTGGTGACATATTGCCTTGGCTGTTGTCAGTTATATTCTTACACTGTTTTGGGGTGATTTTAATTCTAGGTGTCAGTTTGAGTTGGTCTTTTTTGCATGGATGTTTTGTTCCTTGGTTTCTGTTTCCTCTTTGGTCTTCTGACTGATATGGCCTGTAGGAGTCTGACAGCTGGCAGGGCCTTTGGTTGGGGCAGGTGTCTGCCTAAGTTGCAGTCTGGGATACAGTGATGAGGAGGGAGGAGGAGGCATTGGGAATAACATCAGGGGGAGGGACACAGGTGGCTGGCCTGTCTGGACTTTTGGTATGGCCTCTGGTCAAGCAGGGATTCTTTGTTTCCTTCTTTTATTAGGGTGAATAATGATGTACTGAATAATCTTTGTAAAAATAATGTATGGGGCTATTTCTTTAAGATAGATTCCTGGAGGTCAAATTAGTGAGTAAAAATTATAATTACATTTTAGTAAGTTCATGATATTTGACAGAGTATATTATGATATAATTGCAACTTAAGAATAATTTAGAGGATTTCTTCTGCTTTTCCTTTCTGTGTGTGGATATTGTGGTGGTTATCTTATAAAATACTTGGTTTGAGAGATGAAATAGAGTAAGTGGATAAAAATAATATTAAGTAAAATTATTTGAGTTCCTTCAGCTTTTCATTAGAAAGTAAAAATTTATAAAACTTAAAATTGATAGATTCTAAAGGGATAAATGTTATAAGGAACTCAGCAGTGAAGTATAACTTAATATCATGTTCAGTTAAGATTAACAACCTCTTTAAAAGAAAAAAGCCAATGCAAGGGCCTTTTCTATCTTTACAGTATTGTGGTTTGTATTGAAGTGAAACATTTAAGGGATTTGTACAAGTCAGTATGTAATTTATTATTTGACAGTATCATACAGGTATATATTGCATTTTGATTACTCTTATTCCCCAACCCCTGTTGGCAACTCTCTCCTCTATAAGTCCCTTTCCCATGTTTGTATCTTTTTATTTTGTTTTTGTGACCTACCACAGGTTTAGAACTGCTCAGTGGAACCTAGCAGGACTACCAGTGGATACGCAAGTGAAGGCAGTGATTCCTGTCCTCTAGTTTATCACTAGCTAATTAATTAGTTCATCAGGGAGGAGTAGGGCCTCAATGATTCTCTCCCCGATCCTTGGCTGATTATTGACAAGTCCACTCTTATTCTGTGAGTTCCTATTTGTAGTAGCTGGGCCATGTGCAGGAGATAGCATTTTTATAATCCTTTTCCCTGTCTTGTGGCCCTTACATTCTTTCCATGCCCTCTTCTTTAACATTCTCTGAGCCTTGGGTGATGGGGTTATAAGTACCTGTTTTAGAGCCACCAAGATGACTCAGTGGATGAAGGTGCTGTTGCCAAGCCTGATGACCCAAGTTTGACCAATATGATGGTAGGAGAGAACAAACTTCTGTAAGTTGTCCTCTGACCTCCACATATGCACCTGACACACATGCACACAATAAAAATGCAGTATTAAAAAAGAATGAAAAATAGACATCTTTTGAGGGCTGAGCACACAAGTACCCTTGCTTTCATCACAGTGAGCAGCCGGGGTCTGCACTCACCACTGCGCATTGCAAAGAGGGGCTTCTCTGATTGATTGAAGACAAATCGAAAAGACTCATTGCAAAGAGGGGCTTCTCGGATTGAAGGCAAATCGAAAAGAATGCTTTCTGGCTAGTAGTGTTGGGAAACATCTCACTAAAGAACTTAGTAATAGAATGCTAAAAAGTAATCCCAATGTGAATAAAAAGGACATAGTGGGTAAATTCATGTATTAACAATAGTATCAGGACTCTTAAAAACAATGAGTTAAGATCTAAGGAAGGTAGTCAGAAAGTAAATTAAAATAAACACAAATTCAGCCTTCAGAATTGGTCCAATGTTAGGTAAAGTGACAAAGGAGGGCATTTGCCATATGTATGGGAAATTATAATGACATGGGTAAACAAAATAATTCATACGATTTTCCTTAATGGTGAGGAAAGTTTTGTTTAAACTAGTATATATAACATAAGTATTGGTAGAAGAAACTTGAAAAGAAGATAAAGAAGGGTGATCCCTAAACTGGATTCATTTTCTACTTGCATACATCTCACAGAGCAGTAGTGAGAATATTGCAAAAGGTAGTCACGGTCACGTAGTTCCTCTTACAGTTTTTCAGAAACTATCAAACAGGGCTTACAGAAGAAAGTTTAGAATCAAATATAGTCCTTTTTACTGAATGCTATAGAAACACACTTTCTGTTTCAAGTAAATAATATGCAATTTGAAATTAACTAATTTTTATAACTATAGAACATATACATTGAAATTTTTATTTTTACCTGTATGTGTGCTTGTATCAGATTGTGCATGCACACACATACACAGGCACCTATGCACACACACACACACAGCCAGAGGATCTTCAGGAGCTGGAGTTAGGAGTGATCATAAACTACCAGATGTGAGCACTGGGACACTAATTTGTATTCTCTGAAAGAACCGTACATGCTCTTAACTGGTGAGCCATCCCTCCAGACCAAGAATTTCTCATATTTTCCATTGCTTGTTGGGGTGGCCTTAAACTAAGACCATATAATTTGTATTCAGTTTGGCCACTAGATGGTGCCCATACAGAGTGGATTTACTTACATGAGAGAGCAGGTGGTGTGTGTGTGTGTGTGTGTGTGTGTGTGTGTGTGTGTGTAAGAGAGAGAGTGAGTGTGTGTTCACTTTTCTAAATAAACAGCATTCTTAGTCCACTAAGATTGCTAAATATATGGTATTGTAATTATATCTAAAGGCTTCTGGGTTTATTTGTAAGTTTGGAAATACGTTTGCAAATAATCGAGAACCTATTGTGTATAATTTTGAACTATCTTTACCTCTGTTTAAATGTTCTGTATTATAAAATACATATTACACTCCTAAGCTTATGATACTCAAGTTTTTCGTAATGACCATTAAATGTATACTTTGCTGGGTATCGTGAACACCTTTAATCCCAGCACTTTAACTCTAGGGGCAGAGGAAGGCAGCTCTTTATGAGCTCAAGGTATTCCTGGAGTTCTAGTTCAGCTAGGGCTACATAGTGAAACACTGATTCAATATGTGTGTCTGTATACGAGTATATATTGTATGAGTCTAGGTTCTCTAGAGAAACAGAACTGCTAGAATGAATGTATATTTATATAATATAATGTTATATTCTTACATATAAGTCTTACATTACATATCTATCAATATCAATATCTCAGCTTGTCTTAAGTGCATATCAGAATCTCGAAGAAGTAGGCCCTAATATCAAAGAAGGAATGAACTTCCAGTTAGAAGTGAGAGCAAGCAGACAAAGAACAGAACCTTACTTCTTCCATGTTCTTTATATAGGCTGCCATCATATAAGATGGGTCTTCCTACTTCAAATGATTTAGTCAAGGAAATTTTCTCACACTTGTGCCTAGCAGTTTGGGCTTTAGTTAATTCCAGATATAGTTAAGTTGACAACCAAGAATAGCCATCACATATATGTGTATGTGTATTCGCTTTACTAAATTAAATTCTAGAATTCTAGTGTGGAATTCTAGTGGAAAGATTGCTCAGTAATTAGGAGCACTTGGTGCTTTTCCAGAGGACTTGAGCTTGGTTCCCAGTGTCCACATCAGGTGACACACAACCACCTGGAACTCCAGCTCCAGAGGGCCCAAAGCTCTCTCTGCTGGCCTCCACACACATGGCAGACACAGAGTCACACAAACATATGGATACTTTTAAAGGAAAAGTTAAATTGTATAAAATGTTAATTTCTGTATATCCTAAGAGGTTAAGAGCAATTATTTTTGTTGATTGTTTTAGGTGGCATATTAGTTTTATTCAGCATTTCAAACAAACTTTCCAGGGTTTTCTATAATGAACTTAAATTTTGTTTTAGTGGGGTTAATCTTTCAACTCGGAATAAATAAGGTTCCTGTAAAGCAAAAATACATCCCTTGACCCTGTTATGATTTTGATAAACATTGTTTGTGTGCATGTACTGTTGTGTAGATAGATCCTAGATTTTTGTTCTTTGGATAACAAGATATTGTTTCCGTAGAGCAACTTTTTAAGAAATTGGAAGTTGTGTAGTACATAAATCGAAAAGGAAATTTCTGTATTACAGCATATTTAGTTGTGCTTTGGAGAACTTAAAATGGAGTGATCTCTCCACTTTGAGCTGTCCGCAAGCTCTTTGACTTTGTAGGATAAGTCTGTGTATACTGAAGGATTAGTCTTGTGTCTGTTGATACTGTTTGCAATTTGAAGAAGGAGGTTTGCATTTAGTATTTGTATCAGTGTCCTTGTCACAATCCATAATATCAAGGTCTGTATCAAAACTAGAGTGTTGTGTTTTGTTTGATTTTTGTCAGAATATATGGATCATGGCACATGTTTTGGAATCAAACTAATGACTATACTATCTATATGAACTGTATTAATGAGTTCTTTATTAGATACCTGGACCATAATAACACTGTTTTTCAGGAGGTCTTATTCTTTCCTTCAAAGAGGATTCTTAGATCTGTATGAGCTTTTAATGTTCTCATATTTTCCTTTACTGAACATAAGCTTCGTAGAACCACAGTTTGCAAGCTTGTTGCCTAGTTTTTGGAAATAAACTCCAAACTCTGTTCTAATCTCTCTGGGAAGGTGTCTTTCCCTGAGAATCCCATGTGGTTCTCTGCTCTTTGGGGACATGTCTTAGGTAAGGTTTCAGTGAGATAGTATGGCCATCTTTTCTTCTTGAGCCAGATTTGCAGTGGACTCAAGGGTGTGGCTTGTAATACTATGTTCAGTGGGTTACATTTAATTTTTGCCTGGAAGTACAGAGATAAGAAAGAAATTGTCCATATCTGAAAATACTCGTGACTGGCCTGGAGTGTGTGATGTGTTCATACAGGATTAAAAATTGATTCAGTTGTTATCAAGTAGCACTTTTGTTCATGTATACTTTCTCAATGGACATAAATTATAACATATACTAATACAGCATAGCATGGCTTATACTTCAGAATCTGCTTCTTAAATTTGAGGGTGTTAAGAGTTACTTAGGGAACTTTCTAATTAGCATTCCGTAGGAGCTAGAGAGATGTCTCAGTGGTTAGGAACATGTGTTATTACTCCAGAGGACCTGAGTTGAGCTAGTTCAAGCACCCATAACAAACAGTTTCCAAATACCTGTAACTCCATCTCCAAGGGGGCCTGATAATCTGATGCCTTCTTCTGACCTTTCTGGTCGTTTACATATATGTGGCTTATACACATACACATATACTGAAACATTTAAAGCTTTTCTATTAAATACCAGGCAATTCTAAGGTTAACTACTGTGTTGAAAAAACACAGGAAAAAAATAATTTATTTTTTAAAAAATGCTCATTAATTTAGAAATCAAGTAGCATTACATCATGAGCCAGAGTAGTATTTATACAGTGTTTTATAATAAAAGAAATTATTGGTATTATTTTGTATATTATAAACTCACAATCTTGTAACTTTAATGATTATTATATACTAAAAGGACAGTGCTGATTACTCCTTAACAGTTCTTTTTATCATAAAATTTCCAGTGGCCATTAATGTATTTTACTGATTAATCTGTTCTAGATTCAGTAATTAAAACATTAGAAATTAATATAATATGTAAAATGATTTTGCTATATTATAAAAATATTTCCCTAACATTAGATCCTCAGAATTTAACACATAGTATCTTCAAACAATTTGAAAACCAATGCTTTATAATGTAAGATTCATTCTAATGTCAAAATTTGTGAATAGCAGATATTCTTTTAATGAAATTACCTTAGCAATCAGAGCTGTTAGCAGAAAGAAACCTTATATTTAGAATTCAGTTCATATTTATAATTTATGTAAGCAGTGAAGATGCCATTGGATTTTACTCTACGCTGATTGAAACTTAGTAACCTGGGCTTTCTCCACCCAATGCATTAAATCAGTCATCCCAAAGGGTCTAGGTAGCCCAGTGTTTATAACATCCTTCTTTACCTGCTAATCGACCTCACTTCCTGGATTTCAGTCCGGGGCTAGTTATCAGCTAACAAAAGAACAGCTTTTGGTTCCTGCAGACGCTGGTGAAAAAATAATCACGAGAAAGAAATCCACCTTATGTCGTCTTTTTCTGTCTGCAAAAATAAACTCAGCCACCATACAGCTAACAGGTACAGAAGGAAGATACAGGCTCGGTCATAGGAAGAAACTGCAGAGAAAATGAGCATCATTTCTCGAGGTTTTTATTCCCCTGATCTACAAGTGATGCTGCTGTAATTCTAGCTGCAGTTTTCACCGATCATTCACCACTCAGCAGCTGGTAGAGAAGTAAGACTGCTTGGCAACCACCTGCAGGGCTGCAGAGATGAATTACATTTTCGGAAACAACACACTTCTGTACTCTCGCGCCAGTCGAGGAGGCAATGCTAGCTCTAGCCATGGCTCAGTAGGCCCTAAGCAGAAACACTGGGCAAAAAAGGGCTCGTCAGATGAACTGCAAGCTGAGCCAGAGCCTTCACGCTGGCAGCAGATAGTTGCATTCTTCACTCGAAGACACAGCTTTATTGACTGCATCTCGGTAGCCACCAGCTCCACCCAGGTAACATGCCACTTGTTGAAATTATTTTCAGTATATTTATGTTCATATTTGCTTTGCTATAATGTCTTAGTACAGATTTATTATTAAAAATGAGTCTACTGTGTTGTTATCTTGGCACTGAAATTTTATGTTTTTAGTCCATCTATGCAGGTCTTTAGCACAGAAGGGGAAATGAAAAACATTATCCCTTATGTTATGTAATACTAAACAAAACAGACTCAGATTCTACTAAATTACTTCTCTAAAAATGTAAAGTCATTGACATGTGAGTTAAAATACAAGTAAATGTTCATCTTATTTTTAGATGGTGTTAAATGTTAGAAAGAATGATGTTTGAGCAAAAGAAAATTACCTATTTTTGTATGCTAGTAAATAATCTTAGGAAGGCATAGTAAGAAACAAAAGATAGCTTAAATATTTTTATTTTTAATGTTTTGAGAATAGATTAAAGGTAATGTAGTTAGCTGATACAATATATAATCTTAGTTATATTAAATTTATTTATTCAAGAGATTAATGAGTATCCATTTTACAAATATATATTGTCTAAGAATAATCTGGAATTAGTAAACTTGTACAATTGCATAGTCATGGAATATTTTTAACACATTCAAATTTTAAAAATGATAGCAAAACTGAAAAGTCCCAATTTTTAAAAAAGTCCCATAAAATTCTTTCTTTTAGGGGAAATGAATATTGACTATAGGAAACAAAAATAAACAGTTGAATGAAATGCTTGTAGTTTGGTATAAAAGAAGGCAAAAGGAAGTATTAATATTTTAAAATATATTTTAGCAGCAAGTCAATCAACTAGTGAAAATAAAAGGGTAAAAAATAGTCTAAGAACAAAGTGAGAATGGTTTATCCTTTGATATCAGTAATTCTTAATATGTATACAGATGTATATATGATCTTTTGGGCCTTTAAAAAATAAATTTCCTTTAAAGATTATTTCTTGACTCATTAGAAGCAGCACAATAAATATAAATATAACTGCCAACCTGATTATTTGTTTTGGTTACTAGAATTTTCTTACAATGTTTTGTGGTAGTAAATTATCAACTTCTAAAGTCAGAAATTCTACCTATTTCTTATATGTTTAAGATGAAATTACATATATAAGCACCAGGCTTTCTTCCAGCCATAACTTACTAAAATGCAATGACTGACTCTTAAATTGAAAACTGACTCCTCTAAGCATTTTTTTTTCCTGCTTATGATCATAAAAGGATGAAAAGATTAAAGGTTAGTGCTACTAGTTGTTACAGATTAATATTAAATAGCATTTTAATAGCAATAAAAAGATATACCTTAATCTTTATGGTTTTATAAATAAACTACTACATACATGCATATATACATATTAATATATTTGATGTTCATCTTAAGGACATAAACATGAAAAGACCAATAGTTCATACATAAAACTATTCAAAGCATAGAATTAGAATATAGGAACCTATACACTAAAATTGTTGTAACCCCTATTACACCATTGACTATTATTCTCTCCCCCAAAATTGGCCCTTGTAGTGTCTATGTGCTGAAGAGATAGTTTCTCTTGCAACCTCTTAACTGATGCTTCTCTTGGCCTTTTCATTACCTCTGTGGTTTGTCTCTGGAAGAAGAAAATCCTAGGTCAGAGGTTTTCACTTCTGTTTTTCCTGGAGTAATCACATTTCACTTGTCTTTCATATACTTTTTTAACTGATGAGTTGTATAATTTATATGTTCAATTTCTTAATTATAATTTATTGGAGTTTGCTTTATATGATAAAATATAGTGGAACTGAGAAAGAACTCGAGAGATGATTGCACCTTATTTAACACTGGAGTACATTTTTGTAATAACTCAGGCTTGGCAATTTTATTTGTAACACCAAAGGAATTTGCATATTGTTGTAGGGAGCAAAGTAGATGAATGAAATTTCATAATTTGTTGAGCATATACTTTGTACTTACTATGAATATATTCTATACTGTGGTTTGTAAATAGCAGGATCTCCTGTTTTGTTGTTTTCTGAAATGAACTTTTAAAGATGTCATAGGAAGATTTAACTTTTAACCTAAATTTACCTTTAACTGGGTTAAATTATACTTTACCAAATTGGGGATTGTTACTAAATTTAATTTTAATTATTATCTCAAATTACTACTCTGATTCCCAAACACATCCTAGGAGTGAAAAGAAATTTTACTTACAGATTCATTTTAAGTGCTTGTCTATTATAAGTATTTATGTTCAAAACTAAGATTATGTGCTAAGTTCCATGAAATATCTGGAACATTTAGGAAGTCATCATGTTCTAAATGCTAAGGAACCAAATAATTATAAAGATCTACAAGATACCAAGACCTTGGGCACTCAGTAAATGTTTGTGGAATTAACATCTGTTTCAGTTCCCTGGAATGTTATTCATAATATACCACAGTCTTCATGAAGAAATACCTGTAGTTCTTCACAGTGCCTCATTTCTTTGTCTTGCCTTTTCTCTTGCTTCATATTCTCCTCAGGGCACACAAATCTCCAGTCCTCCTGATTTCCTCACCCCTTTACCCGCTACCAATAGTGATAAAAATGTTGGGACTTTTTATCTCCATTCATTTAGTTTTGCCTCAGAAGTTTACATTGGGAGTTGAGAAAGAGAATTCTTTAATTATTATTAAGATATATTTGTCATGAATTAGTCTACCTTGTTATAATTTTTTTCTTCAGAGAGTTCATACTGCAAATAGTCTTTGTTTTAGATAGTTTACACACACGCTTTAAAACTTTAAAACAAACATTCCTTTTCTTTGATTCCTTACAACATCATTCTTCCTGTTCCTGTAACTAGTCACCATGGCACCAAGAGATGCAGTTGATGTCATTACTAGTTTGTGGATGACTATACTTCATCTTCCTTCTTTGTTCACGACTATAAAACCTGCTTTTGGGGTCAGGCCAGTGGTAGCTCACATCTTTAATCCCAGTTTTCATGAGGCTGAGGCAGACAGATCTCTTGAGTTTGAGACCAGCCTAGTCTACAGAGTGAGTTCCAGGTCAGCCAAGACTACATTGAGAAACTCTGTCTTGAAAAAAACAGAACAAAACAACAACAACAACAACAAAAAAAACCCTGTGTATTGTTATCTCAAGTCACTCTTTTAAAACCTTCCACCAGGAAGACCCAGGTATCATCAGTCAATATTTTCTCTTTTTCCCCTTTCTGGGTGTCTGCATCTCTCTTAATCACTGGGACTTGCAGAGTATTTGAGCACTGACTTGATGTCTTTGCTCTGCCCACTATTTGTATAATCATTCTTACTGACTTTCAGTGTCCTTATATAATCTACCTAAAATCTTAACTTTTCTATTTTTGATATCTTTTTCCATAGGGATGTTGGGTTTTCTGTCACTTGAACAATCTACTCAAATGATATAGTGTTCAAGACTTTTCAACACCACTCACCATATCACTTAAACCTCTGATGCAGGCATTTCACATGACTAGCACTTTTTCTTCTCCGCTCAGTTGTTCAGGACTTCCACTACAATGAATTTTAATCCTCTTAAGATCCAGGGACCAATGATTTTTTTTACTGTCTTTTGCCACTTATACATCCCTCATTACATTACATTCATACTCTCAACTCTCTTCCATTTCCTGCCACTTTATCGGAAGCATTTATACTCTAATTGCAGCTTTGCCTTCTCCACCAGCTCTGAAAATTGCCCATTAAGCCTGCAGTGTCCATTTCTAGCGACATTCTAAGTTGATAATCTTCCTCTGTGTTCTGGCCTGTTGCAGTAAGCGAACTGTATGCTCCTAAAGCTCACCCTTCTCTCCCATTTGATTATTCAATACCTCATCAGACACCTTTTTTTTTTCACTGTCATTTGCCTTTTCCTGTATATTAGATAATTTCCATGAGCTGAAACATCTCTCACTAACATAAATAACTGAACACGCCTCCTTGTACATTATCAAATCCACTGACCAGTTGTTCCTCTTCATATGACCTGCTAGACAGATGATTTTAACACAAGTAATTACTACTTGACGGGTTTTCACCTCTGACTCCTGGATGCTAACCTAACATTCTACTAGCTTCACTTTTCTTTGGAGTGTTTTCCTTTTTCCTATTGCTAAATAAGGGTACAGTCTTGAATTCTTGTATGTTTGTGTATGTGTGTGTATGTGTGTGTATGTGTGTGTATTTTGTGTGTGTTTTCAAGTAATCTTGTCCAGTCAGTCTTGTGCCATCATCATCAAGATTTCTGTCTTCAGCTCAGAGCTAATTCCTGTACACTAGGCTTTGTAGCCATAGTTTCCTATTTATCTAGTATTTAAGCATAAAAGATAATTTTATCTTTTTTCATCATTATTATTGAGTTTCTTTGTTTTCATTTAACTTTAAATTTTTCATTTGTTCATTTTCTTCTTCTTATTGTTCTGGTCTTTGATAGAAAGTACGTGTTCTTGCCCATGCTAATAAGCATGCTTTTATCACTGAGCTATGTGTCAGCCTCAAGAGAGTTTTTAACCTACTTCCTGTTCTTATGTATGCTGAGAATCTAAAGACAAAACCTGTGGGATTGCCTTCTTTTCTTTTGCTCCACTTCCAAGATAACAGCGAATCCATTGTCTTTTGGTTTAGGGTAGGCTTCTCATTCTGCCCCTCCCTCTCACCTGTCTAGGTGAGACCTTTCCTATAGACGTCAGTCTCATTTTACTTTTATAATTTTCTTCAGAGTCTGAAGAAAATTATAATTATATGTATTATATGTATTATAATTATATATATATAATACATATATTAAAATTATATGTATTATAATTACATAAATACTTATGTAAATTAGTATTTACATAAGACTAATTTTTATTATAATTTTTTTTATTTAAGCGTATGGCTTTAAAGATTTATTTTGAATTGTGTGTGTGTGTGTGTGTGTGTGAGTGTGTCTGTATGAGTAAGTGCAGGTGCAGTTCAGAGTCTGTCTCCTTTACTAGCCTGGCAGTTCCTTGGTGGTAGAATTTTCTATTTATGTTTATGCGAATCCTCAGTTTCCATAACATTATTGGCAACATAGCAAATACAATAACAAAAAATTACTGAGTGAGGGAAGAAACAGACAAATCAACCTGTACTCAGAAGAGCTAGTACAGATTTCTGTCGTGTTTTATTTCTGTCTTAATCTCTCCATGAAACATTTGTGTGCTTCCTTAGTATTAAGCTTATCCTCTACCTGATAACTGCTTTAGTACTTGTCCCACTGGGGGCGGGGCGTGGGGGAGTTTTGGTTTTCTCACAGTCGGGGTGACTGTAACTCTGATAGGTTTTAGATGGAGAGAGGGTACTATTAATAACTAAAGTGTGACAACCAGTACAAATACACATTTCCTAGGCAAACAGGCATATGGTTGCCTATTTATATCCATTTGCCTTCTGACTTACAACTAGGCAACTAGTGCCAGTGTTCCTAACAAGACGTCTTCATCTTGGAATATCCTAGAGTCCAGCTTTGTTATCCATACATTTTCATAAAATTGGTCCCAGATAAGAAGGAAGGAATAGTCTTTATCTTTGAGAGGCTGTTTTTATTTATTAATGTAGTTCCTTTGCACTAAACTGGAATATATAACAAGTAAATAGACAGCCTTTTAAAACTACTGCAGAAATGCCAACTCTGATAAAGAGTAGGGCAGTTTCCAAGATAAAAGGGTAGACATAATCTGTTTAACTGGTCACAACATGCTGCTTTGGGCAGGAACATTTATTTCTTAATTCCTCACTCAAAAGGCGATGGGCTTTATTGCGATTCATCTTTGGAAATGCTCGCCCTTCACAAGAATACTATTGTTAGATTTCTGTTTGTCTTAAACTTTTTTACAGCACACATATATGTGTTTAGTATTTAAGAACCAATTATTGGTAAGGCTGAACACTTTGGAAATCAGACACTACACAAAAAGTATTTGTTTATAATAGTTATAGAAGTTTTTACAAAATACATCATTGACCATACAACCTAGCAGTGATAATCCTTAAAATCTCTTCAAATTAATTACAGACTTTTGTGCAGAGAAAACTGTAGATGGATGTTTGTGATTGCTTATCATTGCCAAAACCTAGTAGCAAATAAGGTGTACCTCAGTGGGTGAATAGATATGCATCAGACAATGGAATAGTATTTAGCAGTACAAAAGATTGAGCCACAAAGCACGTGGAGGGAATAGTAAATGTTTATTACTAAGTGAAAAGAAAACAATCTGAAAAGGCTTTATACATTTTATCCCAACCCTGTGACACTTGGGGAAAGTCAAAAAGTAAAAATCTAGGATTCCTAGGATTTTAAGAGGAGAGTGAAAGTATTCTGTGTGATTCTGTAATTGTGGATACATGCCATTATATGCTTGGAAAACCATAGAATGGCCAACAGCTGGAGTGAACCCAGCATAGACTAGACTCTGTGATAATGGTGGGTTGGTATAGGTTCATCTGTTGTAACAAATATACCACTCCGGTGCAGGGGGTTGAGTGGGTTGGCTGTACACATATGTGGGCCAAGGGTATGCAGGAACTTGCTGTACTCAACATTCAGTTTTCTGTAAACCTAAATCTGGTCTGAAAATTAAATTCTATTAAAAAATACAAACTTGCTATCTTAAATTTAGATTGGCTTAGTCTGGAGAACTAAATGGGAAAATTTTTATGTAAGTTTTCATCTGTGCAGCTTCTATATAATGTCTGGATATAGTTGGCCCTTCTGTTAAGGACAAATAGGCTAAGAGAAATACATTTCAAATTTACATATTTTAATATATTTGAGTAAATTTTAAAAGTTAACTTTTAAAGTCAATTTTAAAGTAAACCTCTGAAAAAGAGTGGAGCCACATCCCTACAGTTTTCAGACTCACTGAGCTTCCGTTTGGGCTCCTTTGTTTAGTTTCAAGCAGTGTTATTCTTCTAAGAATTATGTTCACTGTCATCTGCTGAACTTAAGCTTCAACTGTGTGAGGTTTCCAAGTGGTATCTAAGCATATATCCTTGGGTAAAACACCTGTAAGCATAAAATAAAATAAAAATAATTTTAAAAAATTTTATAAAGTACCAAGTTGTTTCCATTTCTGAACATGGTTTTTGTTTGTTTGTTTGGTTTTTTTTTTTTTATGTTATAACTATCATGTTTTTGTTTTTATGTATCATATTTGTGAGACTTCATTTATTAGTTTAGGATTATATAAGACAGTATCCACATGGAGGTCAGCTTCTGACTTCAGTAGCATCCTCATTGTCTTCATCACCACAGACATAATGATGGCTGCCACCATTATTAGTTCCACAAAATTCATCTAGCTGTGAAAACATAATGATTATTATAGAGTACAAGTTTTTTAAGTGGTTTTTCAGAAAATAACTAGAGATTATAATCTGGAATTTAAATTAAAATGGATCCCTTTTTGATTTTTATATACTCTATTCTTTGTAAAAAAAAATCTTCTATAATAAAAGATCATAAATTTGAAATCGTTTTAAGAGTATTTTGGAAAGTAAATATGAGACATATGAGTTATTTCCTTTGCTGTTAGTGACTATAGTCAAAGTCTAACTCATCTTAAGCTATTTTAAAACACAGTTGGCTATACTGCTTAAGTGTGATGTTTTAGAGCACAATGGCCTGAGTCTATATTCTGCCCTTTACATGGCACAGCACATTAGGAAAATTACCTAAATTCTGAATTGGTTTCCTTGTTTGTAAAAAAAGTAGGAATTGAAATATTATCTGGACCAAGAGTCAGTAAGGATTATATAAGACAGTATCCACATGGAAGTCAACTTCTGACTTCAGTAGCATCCTCATTGTCTTCATTTCATCACCACAGACATAATGATGGCTGCCACCATTATTAGTTCCACAAAATACTGTGGTCTTGGAAGTAAGGAATTTGGAGGAATTGATCTAATTACAGAATGAAAAAGAATTATGTCCTAATTTTTAAAAATTAACAAAAACAGGTAGATTTTTAACCTTAGCAGGATCCAGCCAAGAGAAAAATCAAAACCCACAATAATTATTCCAAGAGAGAATGTAACAGGAGATGATCTGAACAAGTATTAGAGCTGGGCATGGTGGTGCATGCCTTTAGTCCCAGCACTCCTGAGACAGAGATGGGGGATCTCTTTTATTTGAAGCCAGTCTGATCTACCTAGAGCATTATAGATCATCCAGGGTTCCATAGTGAGATGTGTTTCAAAAAAGAGGAAACCAAACAAAACAATAACAGCAAAGATTGTATTAGAGAACCAAAAGGTCTAAGTAGGAATATCACAGTAAAGCGGATAACAGCAAGAAACACTTACTATCTAAGAGAATAGAGTCCAGGTTGAGATTAGGAGAACCTACAAATTTAGAGGAAGGGCACTATGGGCTTGAGAAGATAAACTTAGAGGTACAGTTTGAAAAGGAAAGAGATGAAACTCTATAAAGAGTGGTTTATTCTCATAGAGGCCAGCATTGGGGCATTAGTTGTAATCAGAGGATGGGATGGGGGATGGACACTTGTTTTGTTTTCTTTTTCTTAGTGGAGGGAGTGTGGTGTGTGCACTTTTACACTTTGAAACTTCTGTTTTAAGACTGGCAAGTAGAATGCCTTGAACACTTCTGATTGGGTGTGCCCACCCAACCATGCAGAAAGAACCTTTAGTTAGTGTCTGTTCTAAGTACAACATGACAGGAAACAAGACGGAAGAGCACGTATTCCAAATCCATTTCAGAATCTATGTTGATAGTCATATGGTTTTGTTCATCCCACACACATAGCTTCATTCGATAATGAACATAAAGAAAAACTAAACAGAACTCTTTGCTTTTGTTGTCCTCATATCATAATAGAAGACACTATGATTACAAAAAATAAGGTATTCTGGAAGAAAAGTTAGGAGGAAAAGAAGATAATAAAGTTGCTGATGGAGACTTTGATTTGAAAGTGATACTTTTTTGAGTAAAGACTGGAAAAATTCCTACACTTGAGGGTGTAGCTGTCTAAGCAAGAACATTTTTGGAAGGAAAGTAACTAGCAAGTGGAAAGGTATGGAGTAGCAGGCCAGTGTAGCTGAAACAGTAAGTAGAGAGAATGGAGGGTCACTGAGCTGGAAGGCTGGCAGAGCCTGACCCTTGGCACTTAGAGAGGAGTGACAGGAACAGAGCAGCTGCCTTACTAAGAAGCATTTTGGGCCTCCTTAGCTTGATAGGTAATGAAGTCCATGGTGGTGCACGTTTATCTAGCCAGTTCTGAAAATAGCAAAGGTAAAGGCACATTGCAATTGATACTATCCTCTCTGTGTTAATTATGTAACCATATCTTTAAATTCAGTCTTTAAGGCTCTGTCTTTAAATTTGTAGTGACCGAGTCATCCTTTTTAAAGGTTGTTAATTGAATGTTAATATAAAGTACTATCTTTTCATAATAAAGAGATCAGAAACCTTAATTTTATGAATTCTTGCAACTAGAAATAATAGATTTATGAGCTAACTTGTCTGTGTAAACTATAAACAGTTTCACATCTATACTTCTACAATAGAATTAATTACTAGATCTATTTTTCTATTTCCCATAGCTATTTTAAGTTTTTAAAATATTTGTATTTTGATATCTGAGACATTGGCATGGATGTCATACATGGGTGAAATACTTTTTTTTTTAGCTAAACAAGTTTATATTAAAGATGTAATGTGTTTGCAGTGACAGTGGCAAAGGGCGTATGAATCATAAGAAAAATATTAAACTATGAAAAACACCTTTTGTCCTGCAGATATTGATCCTCTCTTGAATGCAGTAATTCCCAAGTGAAGTTTGTATAAATCTACTTTGCTATATTTTATCCTCTGCAAACATTCAAAAGGCTTGCAGGTTTTTCCTGGTTTCTTTTTTTTTTTCTTTTAAGTAGCTGCTTTGACATTTAATCAGAAGCATTCCTCATTATGGCATAGTAGATCTTTAAACAAAGGACCAAAGAACCTGGCTTATTAAGAATTCTAACTATGCCGTGTACAAATTCAGGCTCCTTAGTCACCAACAGTGGCCTGGGGTGGTTACTTTCGTTGTCTTAAGATACTGGTACCAAAAAATTTGTTAATTGATTTATTTCATTTTTCCTTGAAAATGCAGTATATTTTTAGGCCATGGGTGGTTTGGTCTTAAGTTCATTTTACTGAGTATATGAAGCATGTGAATATCAAACGTAACATTAGCTTCTTGATATTGTGGTTTTATCTTAGCAGTTTTAAATTCTGAAAATCATTTTTTGTTATTTTATCTCTTGATTTTATGTTTTACCTTTTGATTACAGTAAACTAAGTTTTAAACCCAGGGCTTCATGCTTGTTAAGCAGGTATTAAATCACTGAGCAAATCTCTTCCAGTCCTGAAAGTCTTAATAATTAGCAAGAAAAATAAATATTTGGATAGCACAACAGCTCTTTCATGTCCAAGTCTAATCATTATCTAGGAAATAAACTTTTAGTTGGAATTGTGGAAATTGTTTTGTTCTGTTTTGTTGCGACCATTTTATGTTGATCAGGCTGGCCTTGAACTCACAGGAAAAAGATCCTCTTGTCTCTGCCTCCCAAGTGTTAGAACAAGAGGCACACAGCACTGTGGCCAGCTGTGGGTATTATTAATTCCTCACATCTCATCAATTCCCAGGGTACATTAACTCTACACTCACGGTTTTTTATCTGACTCCTCATGCCCGTTTTCACCAGTGCTGCCAGTCAGGTTATTCTCGGCTCACAATATGTATTTATTGTTGGATGCCTAAAAGTGAGGGTCAGTACTACATTGTCATAAATGAGGATGTGCACATACTTCAAATTACATAAGAGTCTATATTTTGAGTGCAGGTTTTCTAAATTAAGACCTTAAATTAGTATAAAAAAACAAACCTATGTAGAAAATTAGTACAATTTTGTTAAATCAGTTTAAACATCTTTCAGGTAAATGCCAATGTGATTTTTTTTCAAAAGTACTTGACAATGTATATAATCTATCCAATTATTTTATAGAACTGTACAATTTTCTGCAGTGTTCCTTCAGACAGTGTTAATATTATAACCTCTGTTGTCATGGAAACAAGTCTCTGAAGGCAGTCAGCCTTAGAGGCTAATGATTCTGTGGTGTTGCTATGGATAGAAACATCTGAGACTGTTGTTAGTCATGTGACCAAGGTTTTTAAAAACAATAACAGATCTTGATTGAGCTGATCTTACCAAGTGATACAAATAGAGCAGGACAAGAATGTTCTAAAGGTCACTGTTTTCTACTTGATTTATATGGTTATAGTAGAGTGTTACGGTTTAAAATACTATTATCTACTTTTTTCTGAAAATAACCTAAATATAATGATTACTTTGTATTGCCTCATTGTTTAAACTATACATGTTGATGCATTATTATATTTGACATTTTCCAGTTTAGAATTGTACACACCTCCTATGCATTTTATCACATTCTCAAATGTATCCAAATTCTCTTCATCTCTTTGCTGTATTTTATAAAATCAAGTATTTGTCATTCCTCATCAACTTTCATTTGATTATTAAGAATTTTTTAGGGCTGTATTTTTGATTCAAGTGAATTAAATGGATTTTGTTACTCTTTATCATTTATGACTTGGATATTTTATTTGTCGGTAAATCATTATTGGTTAAGTATTTGCATGCTGTAGAGGTAGGGACTCATGTTCTTTCACAGAATTCTTAACTCCAGGTGTCTTATAGACTAAGATAAGGTGTCATAGGTTGTTTTAGGGATTTGGTTTTTTTTTAAAGAAACAGTATTTAGATCCTGTACTGGCTGGGTTTGTGTGTCAACTTGACTCATGCTGGAGAGAAAGCCTCTCTTGAGGAAATGCCTCCATGAGATCCAGCTGTAAAGCATTTTCTTAATTAGTGATCAAGGATGGGAAGGCCCATTGTGGGAGATGCCATCCCTGGGCTGGTAGTCTTGGGTCCTATAAGAAAGCAAGCTGAACAAGCCAGGAGAAGCAAGCCAGTAAGTAACATGGCCTCTGCATTAGCTCCTGCCTCCAAGTTCCTGACCTGTATGAGTTCCAGTTCTGACTTCCTCTAATGATGAACAGCAGTGTGGAAATGTAAGCTGAATAAACCCTTTCCTCCCCAGCTTGCTTCTTGGTCATGATGTTTGTGCAGGAATAGAAACCCTGACTAAGACAGATCCTTTCCAAAGAAAGTAGATTCTAGAACAGAACAGGCTCTGAAAAAGAAGGGTATAGAAGGGTTTAAATGTAACATAAAAAGAATAATGGTTTGTCATAAGGGATGTGGGGAGCAATGGTGTGTGTGTGTGTGTGTGTGTGTGTGTGTGTTTGTGTGTTTGTGTGTTTGTGTGTGCTTGGCTTTAAAATTTGAGGTAAGTGTATAGCTTTGCCTAATTTTACATGAACTATAACTCTCACCCTAGGTATTAGGACTCTAGTGATCACTAACTAGTGTAGAAGTGCTTTGGTACTACTAGACCATTACTCAAAACTAAACAACAAAAACACACTAGGCATCTCTTAGAGATGATAGACATATTCACAGCCTTCATTGTGCTCATAAGTTTCATATGTGTTAACCCATCAGATTGCATACATACTGTTGGGGCTGGAGAGATGACTTTGTAGTTTGAGAGCATTGGCTACTCTTCAAGATCTTGGTTCAATTCTCACATGGCAGCTCACACCCATTTGTAACTCTAGTTCCGAGGGACCTGACCCCCTCTTTTGTCCTCTTCAGGAAGTGCATATGTGTGGTGCACAGACATACTTGCAACCAAAATACTCATACAGGATAAAAATTATAATATAGTTTATATTAGTCATGTTACAATAAAATTGCTTATAAAAATTACACAGTAATTTTAAGACTCACAATTATCACAATTTAATGAATATGACCAGTTATTTTATAGCATTATCACTTAGTTTGGATTTGTCTGTTTGATTAGATTCAGTTAATTGTGTCTGGAAGGAGAAAGCAGGGATGGGATGGGGGAGCTGTGGAGGGGTAACAGGGAAGGGGGATATCATTTGAAATGTAAACAAATAAAATTATTAATTTAAAAAAGAGAGAAAGAATCATCAAAGTGAGTGTTACTAGTGTACCCTGTCAGATACACTTAACTTCAGTCTGTCTTATTACTGGTAATGTTAGCTCTGATCACTTGATTAAGATAGTATCTGTTGGGTTTATCCAGGTTAATACTTTGAGGAGTTACATTATCTTTTGTATCCCATTTAGATGTTCATTTATGCCATGCCCATAGTGACCCCATGTTGATGTCATCCTCAGCCTGTTCAAACTATAACACCCTATGGCACATTGTTCCCTCCCCCTCATTCCTTGCACATAGCTGATAGCATCTCTTTACCCAACACTGGTTCCATCAGTGTGCACTTCTCTGTTCAAGAAATTGCTTCCTCTGCAAAGGCAGTGGTTTCTTACCATATCACCCTCTAGAACCTCTGTTTTGTTAACTTCTCTTAATATGATTGCAAGTAGGAATCAGTTTTCATTTGATCTGGCAATGTGTACATCCAGGTGATCTAACAATAGTTCTTTCAAAACCACTCTTTCCCTGTGCTTTGTCATAGATCACTTGAAAGGACATTTAAGTAAAAGGCATTTAAGTGGTTGCTTACTACTTAAGTTATTAATCCAAGCTTCAAATATAAAATTTAGAAGTCTTTTCTATAGTGAAAATGTAGAAATGATGACTAAAGCCCCAAGTCAAAGTCAAGAACTTTTCATTCACAGTGTACTTTTTTCCCATTGTGATAAAGTAACAGCATAAATATTTCACACACACTTGTATGGTGTGTGTGGGGGGGGGGGGGGTTGTTCTGCCTAAATGTATGCCAATGCACCTGTTTCCCACAGCAAAAGATATCAGCTCTCCTAGAACTGGAGTCACCTATGTGGGTAATGAGACTCGTACCCAAGTTCTCTGCAAGAACAGTCAGTGCTTTTAACCCCTAAGCCATCTCTCCAGCCCCTTATTTTAGCCTTTTTTTTTTTTTTTTTAATGGACAAAGGCTTGTTTTATTTTAATGACATCCATGGGAGGCCACAGCCGGGCACTATGTACAGACTGAGGGAAGCTTATTTCTTGGTCTCTTCCTCCTTGGATAGAGTCTTGATGATCTCCTCCTTGGCCTGCAGGCGCTCCTCTCTGCGCTTCCGTGCTTCCTTGGTCTTAGACCTGCCTCAGCCTGGTCAGCCAGTAGCTCCTTGCGGGCCTTGTCTGCCTTCAGTTTGTGGATATGTTCCATGAGAATCCACTTGTTTTTGAATACGTTGCCTTTGACCTTCAGGTACAGGCTGTGATATATGTGGCAGTCAATCTTCTTAGATTCCCGGTATCTCCTGAGAAGGATCCTCATCCTTCTCATCCGGTCACCTTTTCAGGCATCTGAGCGTTGGCCGTACCCGTCCTCTTCCCTCTGCCCATATGCCTGCCTTCCGTCGGGCCAAGGTGTTTTTCCGACAGCGAGCCCGGGAATGGACAGTCACAGGCTTCCGGATGATCAGCCCATCTTTGATCAGCTTCCTGATCTGCTGACGGGAGTTGGCATTGGCGATTTTCATTGGTCTCGTTGGGATCCAACCAGACCTTCTTTTTACCACAGCGGAGGACACTAGAGGCAAGCCTCTTCTGTAGCCTGAGCATACTCATGGCTGCGGACGCAGCAGCGAAAGGAAAGCTAGCTTTTTAAGTATATAATTCGATGACATTAAGTATATATTCACAATATTATGCAAATGCCATCCCTTCTCTACTTCTTTGGGGAGGGGAGATTGATTGTTTTTCTTTTCATCATTAAATCTAATAGCTAAAAATGTGTTTGAAAATAAAATAAGAAATTCAGATAGCAGAGCCCAACAATTCTAGTTCATTTATCAATGTTAATATTCTTACTGAAATTCAAAGTATCTTTAGAGCATATTCATTGTGTTTGTCTTGTAAGGGGTGTGCCAATGAAAAGATGATTTATTTTGTGTTGGTATGCATAGATCTTCCTCTTACCCTGTGTTTACTGTTAACAGTTGGAGAAATCAAATTCAAATCAAAGCCAGTGCAGTCACAGTCCTGACCCCAGTTAACGTTCAAACCTTCCTTCTATTTTTCATAAATTTCATCTCTCTTTTAATATTATAAGCAGTATTCTACCTGATTTATAAACAATTATAGATTATTTTAATTGCTTCATAACATTTAATGTTAGTGGTTAATGTTACTTAAGATACCTTTGAATATTTAGGATATTAGACAATTCCCCAGTTATAAGCACTGTTCTAGAGACTACCTTAGAAGTTTTATATTTTCTTTTTAAATTGTTTCTTGAGAGTAAATTAAATCAGAGTTCAGACTTTTTTTTTTTAAAGACTGTAGATATTTACTGGCAAATAACTTTTTCTAAACTGTCCCCTGTCACATGAAGACAACCAGTGATAGTGGGCTAGTGGCTTTTCAGGATCATCAGGCAGACATTAGGAACATTATTGTTCTTGGCAGCAGAGTTTTTAATAGTATGGATCATTTTTAATGATCAAACTCAGTTTGGAGATTTTCTTTTTAATATTTTTTTCTGTGGATTAATAAACTCATTATTTGCATAGTAGGCTAGTTTTTTTTATTTATTTTAATGTGAAAATGGAAATTGTCAAATAACTTCTCAATGCTAGAAAAGCATCCTGTCTACAAAACAAGCACATCATAAAGTTGATTGTGATTGTCTTTGTTGATACATCTTACAGAAAAGACCTTCTTAATCATGGGCCCTAGCATTATAAATTGATGCCATAATTATTGCTGGAATAATTAGGACAGTCTCATTACTTAACTAACTAAAGTAATATCTTAATAAATTATTCACTTATTAATTATTATAGAGAACTATAATTTACCTTTATGGTACAACTTTCTGTTTGTTTTTCTTTTATTTGGTGTTTTTTCCTGATTTTTGTCCTTGATGATTTTAGCCCACAGAAGCTGTTCCTCCCTCCTCTCCCATTGTCCCTGTGACCCCTGCCCTGCCAGTCCCTGCTGAGAGTACTGTCGTCCTGCCCTCCGCACCACAGGTTGTTACTGCTTTCTTTTTTCTTTATAAAAATTTAATTTGCTTTCAATGTTTTATTTGTATCTTTTAAAACTGTTGGAGTATTTTTTGTTAGGTATATTAATTTGCTTTGACTTCAGCTGGTATTTAAGATAGGTTCAATGTTTGCCATTTTATTTAGTAGTCTATGAAATGGAGTGCATTCTGAACTTACAGTAATGAACTTTTGGGGATTTGTTAACATGCTTTCTTACTTGTAACTGTGTTTAGAACAAATTTTATAAATTAGTCTAAGAAGAGGAATGCCCTCGGTTTGTTGTACAGACGTGACTGGTGTCCTTAGATGACAGCAATCCATGCTGTATCATACGGGGGGTCATGGCTTTGTCTCTTTTTCCAAGATAAGTATTGTCCTCGATATTAAATATAATGCATTTATTGTTTTAAAAAACATTAATAGAACACTAAGTGTTTGTTCCCAATAAGTTTTGAAGCATATTGTTTAAGGAATGTGTACCTTGGAGTAGAGGGCTGGCTCAACAATTAAAAGAAGACCCAAGTTCAGTCCTGAGCACTAAGGTCAAATGGCTCACAACCTATTTTTGATGCCAGCTCTAGGGGATTTGACACCCTCTTGTGGCCTCTACAGGCATTTGATTCACAAATACACACAAAAGCTCACACACTTAAAAAAAAATAAATCTTCATTGTTAAACCCTCATCAGAGAAGTTTCTTGCAGTAGATAAGATTTAGCACAGAGACCCACAACTGGACAGTGTGCAGACAGTGAAAGAAAGACCATGAAGCACTTGACCCTAAATGGCATGTCTTCATCACACCCTTGAGGCTCAGGGATCAGTGCAGAAGAGGAGGCAGAAAATTGTAAAAGCCAGAGAGATAATGGATGATTCCAAGAAAACAGTCTTTTAGATGCACATAGGAATTCAGAGACTGTGACATCACTCATATTCAAGCCAGACAAAAATCCCAGCAGAGAGAAGTAGATATGTGATCCAAGAAGCAATTTGCAGTTGATACTTGTTGAGAGATAGAAAAGCAGTTTACTCCATTGTAGTGGTGCTGGGTTTATTAGCCACACACCAGGGCAGGTCCCATCTCACACTCAGAAGTTGACTAACAGAAAATGGATCCCATTGATTTTTGTTGTTATGGTTTGCTGGTTTTGTCTGTGATATTTATTTTGTTTTCTTGGGTTGTTGGGCTTTTTGTTTTGTTTTACTTGTTTTGGGAGAGGGAGGGACGGGGACACATTAAGTTGAGGAGGTAGAAAGGATATGGGAAAACTTGGGGAAGGCAAAGAATATGACCAAAATGTATTATGAAAAAAATGTAAACCTTTAAAAATGAAATATACAAAACAAATGTTTAAAAGAATGTATAACTTAGGTTTGTTCTTTTAGAGGCGTCAGGATGTAATAGATCCTATTTAGTTGGGGTTAGTGTCATGAAACCCCATAACCAAAAACAAGTTGGGGAGAAAGGGCTTATTTGGCCTAAACTTCCACATTGTAGTTTTTCACTAAAAGAAGTCAGGACAGGAACTCAAACCGGACAGGGACCTAGAGGCAGGGCCTGATGCAGAGGCCATGGAGGGATGCTACTTACTGGCTTGCTTTTCCTGGCTTACTCAACTTGCTTTCTTATAGATCCCCTAGGATCACCAGCCCTGGGATGTCCCCGCCCACAATGGGTTCAGCTCTCCCATCAATCACTAAGGTGCCCTACAGGCATGCCTACAGCGCCATCTTATGCAGACATATGCTCAGTTGAGGCTCCCCCTCTCAGAGGACTTTAGTTTGTATCAAATTGATGTAAAGCTGTTGAGCACAGAAGTAGAAGACAAAAGATTCAGAGTTTAGTCCTGTCTTTGTTACACAAATAAGTAACACTTTCAGAATGTTATGTTCCTCCCTTATCTGTGAGGGAGAGGTTAGTCACCATATTTCATAGTAACTGTGAGGTGCAGGGCATAAACCCAAAAGAAGAAAGATACTTAGATGTATGTTTTTAAGACTATATTGTCAGATGGGCACAATGGTGCATTCTTTTAATACTAGCACTGGGAAGGCAAAGGCAGGAAGATCCCTGTGAGTTAGTTCAAAGCCAGCCTGGTCTATATAGCAAGTTCCAGACAGGTCAGAAAACCACAAAAACCAAAAACACCTTTTTGGTGTCTTTCTTTCTTTTGTGGAATGCTTTTATATTTTACAGAGTGCTTGTATGTTGATCCTATCATTTGAACTTTATTAAAGCTGACTACAAATGGTACAGAGCAAGATACATTGAATGGCTACATAAAATTAATAAAACATCATGAACTTAATAATCTGATCCAAACCCAGGTTCATAAAGTTGCACCACTGAGCAACACTCATTTCTGAGAGCGGAAGAATTTCTCATGGTTTTCAGAGCTCCAGTTTCCCACATGAACCAAAGCATATGATACATAGTTCTTTCTGCCAAAGATACAACCAGTTATCTTCATGATTCCAGCTTTTTAGTCCAGAGGCATATTTCTACTCCAGAGCAGATGCTTTAAGCTTGTTTATGTCAACTTGAAGCACTATGCTGTGATTCAAGTTTGGGCGAAATGCTTTTGCTCTGCTGTGCTCTTGGATGTATTCTCATTCTTCTCCCCTCTCCCCAGGCCCCCGTCTCTTGCTCTCCCTCACTCTCCTCTCTCATTCCATTCTCCTTTTTCTTTCCCCCTTGTGTACTTGCCATGCCTGTGTGCATGGGGGGGAGTCTCTTGATACTCAGATACATACTTTACAATAAGTTGGTTTCATTCTTTTCTTCTCTTTCCTCCTCTTCTTAACCCCTCTTCTTCTTCTTTTTCCTCATCTTCTTCCTCTTCTTCTTCCTCCTCTTCCCCTTCTTCCTTCTCCTCTTCCTTCTGGTAATTGGAACAGTCATATGCATTAAACTCTTCTCCATCTGAGATTTGGTTTTCTGCAGTTCCATTTACTGCAGTTGAATTTCCATTTCAAATTTGAAAAATATTAAGTGGAAAATGCTAGGAGCCATTGAGTCAAATTTTATATAACCTTTATTTTACAATAGTGTTACACTTGTTTTTATTTATTACTAAATACTCTTAATCTCTTTCTGTGACTAATTTATAGATTAAACCTCATAGGTATCATAGATATGTTACACATACACACACATACACACACACACAAACATACAATACAATGCTACTACCCAGTTATTTCAAGTACCTGTGCAACATCCCAAAAGATATATTCTTTGTGGAACACACACACACACACACATACACACAAGCAATACAATACTACTGTTTGTTTCAAGTACCTGTGCAACATCCCAAAAGAAATTCTTTGTGGATCATGGGAACTTAAGTATATACTAATACCATAATTGACTTCCTACAAGAGGAACTATAGATGAGAAAAGTTAGCAGTTAATTTTATTATGGCATAAGAGTAATTTCACTTAGAGATATAGTCTACTTCAGAACATCCAATGACCTCTGGACCTTTCAAATTTTACAATACATAAGAGTATTGAGTCTTAAATTATTGGATCAGTAGTCTTGTTTGACTTGATATACTTTCATTTTATGAGTAGTCTTAAAATAGCATCTGTGAGATTATCTGGATGAATTTCTTTGTAATTGTATACTGACACTTGATGAAAATTTCTTTATTTTACTTATTTTTTAGAAAAATTTTTAGTTTTGTATTGGGCTTTATTTTCAAATCACTTCAGGTTTATAAAGTTGTAAAATAGTACAAAGATGTTTCATACTTTTACCTAGGTATACTAGTTGTTAATACTTAGACTTAACTACATCCACTATATCATTTCTCTTACTGTGTATCATCATCATTATTAATTAGTTCTATGAATTTTGTAGTTTAATATAGCAACAATACAGATACTTTATTAATCATTAAGTAGATCAGTAAAATTAACTTTCTTTAACTGTTAGTAGTAACACAGGTCAGATTCTTCTGTCAGTCCTTCTTCTCATGTGCCATAGGGCAGGGTACCCCTTCCCTAGCCTCTCAGAGACTGATGGGGCTTCCTAGTCCATGTTGAAACACACACAATGTTGTATTTGTTAGTAAGTAATGATAGATAAATAGTTTTCTATGGTTTATGACATGTTTTTATTTATAGCACTTCTGGGACCCTTATACAATCCTTTGGTAAAGAGTTTAAACATTCATTATGGTTTAATATAATCAAATGTCACTGAGTAGTTGTGGAGTTGAGATGTTTGACCAGGTCTTGGCATATAGTGTCTTTTGAAGACAGATATAGGAAGTAAGTTTTTCTTTTCCTATCTAAAATAACAAGAAAACAGAAAGCAGAGGCTACTCTGTCCAATGTTAGGCCTTGACAACCTTTACGGGACAAGAAGTAACATGGAATGAGCAACCTTCATTTAGAAGAGTCTTTACTGCAACTATATAAAACTAGTTTATTTTCTGTAGCTACACTTTATACCTTCTGTGGGAAGCAGCCTCTCTTCATTTTTGCTGTTAGAGTAGCTTTAACTTTGGTGCTATATTTATCTATCTGCATTGTGCGTATATCTTCTGGATCAACTCAAATTGTGCTCCTTCATTCATTCCTGTTACTACAAATTGGAAAAATATAAAACAATATTTTAACAAATACCATGTCTATATCTTGTAATAAGTAAAATTAGAAAAGTTTGGGTTGGTAGGTAATTTATATATCAAGATAGAGGCTTTCATTGTCTTCCTACTGATATCATCTTATATTTTACCATTTCTTTAGGTGCCTAAACTTAAGGTACTCAGACCATCTCACCATTTGAGCTTCATGTCTGCAAGCTCTTATTTTAAATGACTTTTATGGCATTTCTTCTTTCTTTATAATTATATTTTTAAATAATAGAATATAATATCAAACAAAAACTAAGCATGTTAGAACTGGACAGAAAAAATAACAAAGAATCTAAGAGAAGGAGTAAGACTCAGTAGCACCCATCTACACTCTCAGGAATCCCATAAAAATACTAAACCTGAAGCTGTACTGTATACTCAGGGGACCTGGTGCAGATTGTTACAGGCCCTGTGCATGCTGCCCCTGTCTCTGTGAGTTCATATAAGCTTTGTTCATGTTGATTTAAAAGGCCATTTTTTGTGGTGTCCTCTATCTCCTTGGGCTCTTAGACTCTTTCTGTCCTCTCTTCTGTGGGGTTCTCTGAGCTCGAAGGGAAAGGATTTTATGAGGATATCCCTTTTACGCTGAGTGTTCCAAAGTCTCTCACTCTCTGTTATGACATATTTTTTTCAAATTGCTAAAGTTTCTTAATATCATGATAGATGCTAGACTGATTTAAATTTTTAACTAATCCTTAATGTGAACATTCATGTTTTTTTCCCTCCAGTATCATGGTTTTTGAGGTTTCCCTTCAGTTATGGTCCCTCTTTAAATTTTATCTTTATGTATAGACAACTTATTCTCCATTGTTTAATTTTTAAGTAAAGATCAAATTGTTTTATGTACATATTTCAATGTTATAAATTATAGACAAAATATCTATACAATGATGATGAATTGTTAACAGGCAGCTAACATGGTAATAATTATGGTTAATATATTAATGACAGGGAAATTAAATTTCCATAAATACTTACCTATTATGTGATTGATACAGGTAAGCAGAAGGAACCAAGTGGCTTTCTTTCCATAGTGGTTGAAGAATATAATTTCTTTTGTGACTTTAAATAGCCTTTTCTTTCTTCTCTAAAATTGCTTAAGCATAATACAGTGAAGCTGTATCATGAGTAAGGTAAAAATTTATCAGTCTGAATAATCTCATTATGCCACTGAGAAATGAATCATTTTAACTGTCTGTAAAGTCCCAGATTTCTAAGTTTTGCTTAGTAGTAGTTTATAGGTAAAATCTTCATTATGTTTGATATCACTGAATCGTCAAAGATAGTCTACATATATAGGGTTGAAAATGTAGTAGTACATGTTTTCTTTGTAGATAATAAAATACTACTATTTATTTTAAACTGCTCCTTTTATACATGTAGCCCAAACTGAAACTGTATTATACCTATTTATCATATGATCATTCAGATAAGTTATTGGCTGACAATAAATAGTGTATCATTTGAATTCTGTGTGCAGCTCTTGAACTTGAGATTCTCCACCTCAGCTGTGTGGGAGGTTGCAAGGAGGTTCCTCCTCACTGGCTCAAATACTAACTTTTTAAAGTAACCTACAGAAAGTTTTGAACATGGTGGTTTGTTCTTATAATTCTAGCATTTGGAAGGCTGAGGTATGAGCATTGCCATGAGTTTGAGGCCAGCCTGGACTACATAAAAGATCTTCTTGGGCTATACAGTGAGACTGCTCAGAACAACAAAAAGCACTGTTTACATATTTGGAAGAAAATTGGTTTTTGTGTTGCAACGTGTTTTCATACAACTGTGCTGTGTAGTTGGGGTTTTGTCATTAGATTTTTTTTTTTTTCTAAACAAGGTTTCTCTGTGTAGCCCTGGCTGTCCTAGAACTTTCTCTGTAGACCAGGCTGACCTCCAACTTAGATGTACAAACTGAAAGATCCATCTGCCTCTACCTTCTGAATGCTGTGTAATTCTTTAGTGGATTGATATTAGCATTTAAGTATCTCTCTTTGAAAATTTATTTAAGGGATAGTCATCTTTCATATTCAGTTTAAGTGTTTCATTTAGCACTCTTACAAAAAAAAATCATTAAATATTCTGAAAAAAAGTTGAAAAGACTTTATCATTTCTGTTGTGTTTTCATTTGGTAGTTAATTTTATTCCTTAGTATGATCCACATAAAAAATGAACTTTAACAGGAAACCAGGTTGTTTTTTTTTTTTCATTTCAAATTTATAGAGATGCTCATTTTTTTTTTTACTTGTTTTGTGTACTATATAACAAATTGTTATTATGTGAATGGTCTAAAATAACAGCAATGAGCAGGAATTTTAGTCCAAAATAACCTAGGGTCTTTACATGGAGAAATATTCCAATTTTCTTCAAATTTGTGACTGATTTCTCTTTGTGGCAGATAGTTTTATGTTTGTTTTGAGGAAATTTTTTTTTCTTTTTTTAAGATTTATTTATTTATTTTATGTATATGAGTATACTATAGCTGTCTTTAGAAACACCAGATGAGGGCATCAGATCCCACTACTGATGGTTGTGAGCCACCATGTGGTTGCTGGGAATTCAACTCAGGCTGTCTGGGAGAGCAGTCAGTGCCATCTCTCCAGCCGCAAAATTTTTTTTTTTTTTTTCAACATTGAAACAGTTCATTGTTGGCAGAATTTTTTTTCTGGGTTGATAAAATGATTGGAAATTTTAGGATCCTTTGAAATACCTAGGTTTCTATACAGCAAAGTAATTTTGTTTCACTGAAAAATGTTAGCTTTACGGAAGACTATGGTGGACTTCTTTTTAAATTTATATTTGTATCTTTTTCAGTGGAACTAGAATCAGGCTGGAGAGATGGCTCTGTGGTCTAAGTACTTGCCATGCAAGAGTGATCTCTAGAGTCCATCAAAACCATTACTGCCATCCCACCAGTAATTCTAGCCTTCTGGATTTAGGAGGCAGAAAGGAGGGGAGGAAGGATCCCTAGAGTGAGCTAGGTAGCTGGACAAGCCACATCAGTGAGACTGGGTTTTAATGATAGAGCCATGAATGAACAGTCGAGGATCATTCCAGACATTAACTTCAGACCTCCACATGCATATGTTCACACATGTGTCACACATATGTATATATGTACTTACACTTATATGAAAAGTTCTCAGAAGCAAACCTAGTTACAACTATTCATACTTTATTTCCCTCATTTGGTTCTCTTGATTGGTGTTCTCATGTGAATGCATTGTTTAATATGTAGAAAGCTCATTAAAAGCATAACTTTAGAAATGGCAAGCCAATGAAATGCAGCCCCTGGAAGGATCACAAGTTCAAACACAGACTGGGCTACAGCATAAATACTCTGTCTCACAAAAACAAAAGGAAAAATTAACTGCAAGTTTTTGTTAAGCTGTTAATATTTAGAACACAATAATGTAGCTTGTTAGTTTCCTTGCTACACTAACACTTTGCAATTCTTTCTTCACAGGCAAATCCTCCTCCAGTACTGGTGAACACAGACAGCTTGGAGACACCAACTTATGTAAGTTCTATTTCACCACCAGATTTAATTAATTTTGCCCTTTTTTTGTTGTTCAATTTGATGTAGTCCCAAAGACTACAGCATTGTTTTCTATAATAAATTTTACATAAGAATTTCTATCTCATCATGATGGTATACACTTGTAATTCTGACCAGGGAAATGGGCAGAATGATTAGCCTGGGCTACATGGTGAGTTGGAGGCAAGCCTGGGCTACATGAAACCTGATCTCAAAAAATTTTTGTTCCTAACAGTGTATAATTTATCCATAATTGGTAGTAAATGAAATCATACTATGTTGTTTTGGTTGGGTTGCTATTGTAAATGAAGCAATAGATTGTTTTAATTTTGTGTTTATGAATAACTTTCACTAAATGCTTTTGCATACTTAATAATTTAGAGGATGGGTTTTATTTTTATTTCATGTGTATGAGTTTATGCACCATGTGTGTGCAGTGCCTGAAGAGGGGATGTAAGATCCTGCCTGAAACTGAAGTTACAGGTAGTTGCCACCTGCCATGAGGGTGCTAGGAATTGAATCCAGTCTTCAGGAAGAGCAGCCAGTGATTTTAGGTGCTGAGCCATCTCTCTAGCCCACCTCATAATAATTTTGTGTACTTATATAATGCTTATATAATAGTTGTATATGTCACAATCATTTTAGAATTTTAATTATACCTTTAGCTTTTTAGCAAGCTTGTTTGTGTTTATTCATATGAAGAAATAATGAATTATAATGCCAATTTTAAGTTATTTTTCTCTAAAATTACTTTCTTAAAAAATACTCTCCAAGCTGGGCAGTGGTGGCACACGCCTTTAATCCCAGCAATTGGGAGGCAGAGGCAGGTGGATTTCTGAGTTCAAGGCCAGCCTGGTCTACAGAGTGAATTCCAGGACAGCCAGGAATACACAGAGAAACCCTGTCTTGAAAAACTGAAAAAAAAAAAAAATACTCTCCAAATTTTCAAGATTACTAGTCAGATTTCATCTGAAAGAGCTTGGTGCCTGTACATTAAATAGAAGTGGTGCTCACTGTGCCTTTGGTTGGGCTCATTTTTTAATGCCGTGTCATTTTTGTAGTCTTAGGAAATCCTTTTACCCATTTTTAAATCCATAGTTAATTTTCACTCTATATAATAAGCATTTTATTTTGTATTTGTATAAATACTGGTGTGTGGTGTATTTGGGAATTTTGAAAGAACATGAAAGAAACTTAATGCCAAACCAAGAGAACTGAAACTCTTCAGTCTTTCAGTGTCCCCTCACACTGACAGCAAATACTTGAGAAGAACTCCGTACCCTAGAGACTGTTTGTGCCATTTATGTATCTGATACAGAGGCTGGATGGGGATGTTGCATGGAAGCCAACAGACAGTTTGCAGGATTGCAAGAGTCATGTTAACCCTTCTGCTATAAGGGATTAGGCACTTGAACACAGGCCATCAGCCTTGGCAGCAAGTGTCTATACCTGCTGAGCCATCTCACTAGTCCAAAATTTTGTGCTTTTGTTAATATATCCTTGGCACACTTGCTCTAGTTCTTTTTCTTGAAGTATGTTTTATTTAGGAGTAGAATCAGTGATTGTATATTTTAAACTCCTTTTAGCTAATCGGTTATAAAAATCTAACAGAAAATTACAGTATCATAAAGAAAATAAATGCACATTTTAGAGGAAACACCAGCACATTGAACTTTAGAATATCAAGCAACAGTCTTGTAATTTCAACTATTTATGGTATACTATTGAAAGTTTCTTCATGCCAAGGAAGATAATTGAGGGTCTTCCAGACAATCCCCATGACTTGAGATTTGATAGAAAGATTCAAGACAAAATATAATTTATTCACTATTAACACAATATATTAGTAGCCACTGGATATGGTAGCTTAGCCTACATCAGTAATTTTAGCACTCAAGGCTGAGATGGGAAGATTGTGAGTTTGAGGCCAGCCTGAGCTACAGTGAGACAGTATTTCAAAAATAAGAATGGGGAAATGGTTCAATCAATAAAGTACTTAAGGACCTGGATGTGTTATGAAGTAAAGCCAGATGAGTTGAGCATGGTGGGACATGCTTTTAATTCCTGTACTGGAAAGGCAAAAGAAGACAGATACCTGTGAGTTTGAGGCCAGCTTGGTCTATGGAGAGAGTTTTAGAGAAGCTAAGAACAACACATTGAGAACACTGTCTGAAAACAACATCAGTGCCTTGTCAGGTAGCCTGTGTCTCTAATCCCAGCACTGGAGAGGCAGACATAGGTTAAGTCCCAGGGGCTGACTTGGTGAGTTCCAAGTCAGTAAAGACCTTACTTATCTCTTAAATCTTAAATATCTTAAATCTAGGCAGAAAACATTTGCAGACCCCTATCCAGGACTGTTCTCTAGCCTCCATGAACTCATGCCAACATGAGTACCTGCGTACATGGGGAACATGCCCATACAAAAATGCAAATCCATCTGTCCTAATTACTTTTCTATTTCTGTGAAGAGACATCATTACCAAGGCAACTATGGAAGAAAGAATTTATTGGGAACTTGTTTACAGTTTCAAAAAGTTAGTCTATGATCATCATGATTGAGAGCTTGATGGCAGGCAAGGATAACACTGGAGTAGTAACTGAGAGCTTACATATTAATAATCACAGTGACACACCTCCTCCAACAAGGCCACACCTCCTAATCCTTCCCAGACAGTTCTACCAACTGGGAACCAATCGTTTGTATATGTGAGCCTTTGAAGGCCACTACGTCACCTTAACTATATAGTGAGTGGGAGTGTACAGTTAGATTCTAAGGCTGTGTATCTGGAAGAGTTCATGTTTAAACTTCATACATTTGTTTCCCCCATGAGGGGGTCACAAAACACTCTCTCCCCCTGCAAGGGAAATGCAACAGCATGTATACAGTGTTCCTGGTCATGGAAGCTCAGGATGGCTGAGTGCCTAAGGTTTTGCTTTTATTGGCCATACAGGCCAACTTTGTTTAAATCTCCAGTGTTCAAAAAGGAGAGCAGATTTTTTTTAAAAAATGAGTTGGCTTTAGACAGTAAGTAACCAACCTAGCAGTCGTGCAGCAATAGTAAGCTCCCCAGATGTAACATCCCAGAAGCTGCTAAGACCCAGTCTCACTCTCATGCTGTTCTGTGAGAAGTTCCGCTTTGGACTAATATTAGTGATAGCTTTTTCATCTTAAGGAAGGAAGGCAAATTCCAGTTCCCAGTCAAGGTCTCCAAGGGAATGAGTCATCCTGCTTTTACAGAATAGTGTATCAAATATGAGGTAGTAGCTAGATACAGTGGTTCAAGCCTTCAGTCCAACAGAGGAGGCAGAAGCAGGTGGATCTAAGTTAAACACTTTAGGCTGTTAAGAGATTTAAGAGTTTAGTTTTCAGATTTCAGATATATTCCAAAGTGTTTTTAAAACTCATTTATTATCCCCTTGTTAATCCTGATCACTTAATATTAGCTGGATTGTCCCATCCAGCAGGCAGTAAACAGGGGTCCAGGGAGGTCACCTGAAAGAGAGGATGAGAGAAACAGGCGAACGCAAAGAAACACAATTTGTCTATAGTCTGATCAAATCGCAATTTATACTTTTTCACACAGGGGTTATATACACAAAAAGGCAGGATGTGGGGAAGGGGATGACGCAGGAGCATAGGTGTTCAGGGGGAGTACAGATATCTTCCAGAACAGAGTATCAGCTGGGGAAGGTTCAGGGGACAGGTCACTATGACTCCGTCTATGATTCATTTGTCCTTATCTAAGTTGGTACTATCCACCAAGGCTACACAAGGTCTATGACTATCTACAAGACCTATGACTACTTGTTCTTATCCAGGCTGGTAAATTTCCACCAAAGCTGCCTGTTTACAATATCTTATAGCTATCTGTTTCAATGGTTTTCCAGAGACCCAAGACTTTGTGTTAACAGACTGACTTAGGCCTATTGCTGATTTTAGGCCTTCGGTGTATAAACAGGGCTGCCCCTGACACTAGGTAACTGAATTTAAAATGAGAAAGGGGGGAAAAAAGTCTGTATGTGCAGTTCCCAAAACATGTGCATGAAGGAGAAGAGAGGGAAGAGACTGAGACTTCTTATTCAGAACACACTTCTCCTAGTTACATTTACACCCCAAAGTTCACTAAGGAAGGATACATGTGTATTGTAACCCGTCTCCTCCTTCCATCCCCGTCCCTAGTCTTTATTTCCAATTACATAAAGCAGAAAGTGCCACTAAGCTTATAAATATCCTTAAACAAACATTTTTCATGCAAGCTTTTCTAAATTCAGTGCCTCAGACTTCTGGACCACATCATCACCAGTGTATCAACATGTTTTCAAGCCTGTGGTGTATTGCTTACTATACATGGCCATAAATAAGTAACCAAGATAACCAGAGAAAGGAAGGGCTTATTTTAGCTAGCAGTTTGAAAGGATGCGGTAGTAGTGTGAGATGGCTGGTCACACTCTATCTACCCAGTCAGGAAGCAGAGAAACCAAGGATGTTGCTCAGCCGACCTCCAGCCTCCTTTTATTCAGTCAAGACCCCAATCCACCCACTTTTTAAGTGAGGCTGGGTCTCCTCTCACTTGCACCTCTCTGGTGCAATATCCTTATGAACATGTCCTGAGGTGTGTTTCGTACGTGCCTTCAGATCCAGTTAACTAACAATGAAGATGAACCATCAGAGTCCTAGTGATCATTCAGAGGTATATTTGTGTGTGCATGAGTACATAATCAAAATACATTGAAATAAGTGCAGCTGCTAGCCATACATAGACATACTGGCACAACTACAGTCATAGCCCTTACCAGGTGGAAGCAAGATACTCAAGTCAAGGCCATGCTCTGTTTTATAGCAAGCTTGAGGGCAGCTTAAGCTACATGAGAGCCCATCTTTTAAAAAAAAAAAAAAAATTAATTTTGAGCAAACAATTACTTAAAATGTTTTTATTTGATCATTATTGCCAAGTTACACGTCAAAAAATTTCACCTTTTTTTTGTTTTTTGTTTTTTTCGAGACAGGGTTTCTCTGTGTAGCCCTGGCTGTCCTGGAACTTACTCTGTAGACCAGGCTGGCCTCGAACTCAGAGATCCACCTGCCTCTGCCTCCCAAGTGCTGGGATTAAAGGCATGCACCACCACCACCCGGCTAAATTTCACCTATTTATATTTCAACAAAAATACACTGATATTGGGGAGAAGGGTTGTTTTGGTTTTGGTTGGTCGGTTGTTTTTGAGACAGGGTTTCTCTGTGTAACAACACTGGCTGACCTGCAACTCACTTAGTAGACTAGGCTGCACTAACATGTTTTACCCTGTGTTCTCAGCAGCACAGGGCTAATAAGCTCTCAGTCCATTTGAAATCCATTAACTCGTTGTGATTTGCACTTGTGTTGCTCCCTTTGCTACCTTGTCTCTTAATTGTTTGAATGTACTGACCTAGACCTAGTAGCATGTGTCTGTAATCCCAGCACTCGTATCCATACATAGGAGAATAGCCTGGGATGTGGGGGAAGGACCTGCCTTTCTATCTCTTTCTCCATGTAATCACCACATGCCACAAAACCACCCTTTGCCTACATGAGTCTATGAGTTTTCATTCACTCCTATCCTTGTGTTGCCATCACCACTGTCTAATTATAAAGCATTTTCATCATACTATAAAGAAACCCTATACCCACACATAATCTCTTCCCACTCTTCCTTAATGCCTTGGGTCTTTAAGTCACTATGGGTTTTGTGTACTCTGGAATTTTCATATAAATAAAATTGTGCCACTTGTATCTGGCTCCTTTCACTTAACATAGTGCTTTCAAAGTTTATCCTTGTTTTAATAAGCATCAATTTTGTGGGTTTGTTTTTGTTACTTTTGTTCGGGACCTCCATTTTCCACCCCACCCCCAGTGTTGGAAATTAAACCCAGGCCTTTGAGCATATCAAGCTAAGATTCCACAGTGAGCATACCCCACCCCTACTAATTTACTCTTTTTAACTGCTAAATAATACTCTCTTACATAGACATACTACATTGTGTAGCTGCTCATTAACAGAAACATTTGGGTTGTGTTCATTTTGGCTGTTAAAGATAAAACTGATGTGATTATCATTACAAGTTTTGAATGTCCCTATAGTTCCATTTCATTCTTAGAGTTGCTGGGCCATATGATAAACATATTTACATTTCAAGGAACTGAAAAATTAGTTTTTAAAGTAGCTATATCATTTTCTATTTCCCACCAGTAATATATAGGGTTTCCAGTTCTTGCACACCACCACTAATCTTATTCCTTATCAAGGTGGTTGTTACAGTATTCTAAATTATAGATATCATACCTTACAGAGGCTTTGATTTACATTTCCTTAATGACTGGTGATTAAACATCTCTCATGTATTTATTGGCATTTATACATCTTGGAAAAGATTTTTATTTAGATCCTTTGCCCACTTCTAGTTAAGTTGTTCTTTAATACCTTTTGCACTGCTCTGTAGACAAGTCCTTTATAAGTATAGGGCTTGCAAAATTTTCCCATCATTTTGATTATATTTAATTTCTTTTTAAAATTTTATTTATTTACATTTCAAATATAATCCCCTTTCCCAGTTCCCCCTCTGCAAACCCTCTATCCCATCACCCTCTGCCTGCTTCTGTAAGGGTGCTCCCCAACCCACCCACTCCCGCCTTACCCACCCTAAGATTCCCCTACACTAGGGTATCAAGCCTTCACAGGACCAAGGGCCCCTCCTCCCATTGATGCTAGATAAGGCCATCCTCTGCTACAGATGCAGCTGGAGTCATGGGTCCCTCCATGTGTACTCTTTGGTTGATGGTTTAGTCCCTGAGAGCTCTGGGGGCTCTGGTTGGTTGATATTATTGTTCTTCCTATGAGGTTGCAAACCCCGTCAGCTCCTTCAGTCCTTCCTCTAAATCCTCCATTCAGGTCCCTGTTCTCAGTCCAATAGTTAGCTGCGAGCATCCGTATCTGTATTGGTCAGGTTCTGGCAGAGACAGCTATATCAGGCTCCTGTTAGCAAGCACTTCTTGATGTCTGCATATGGGTTGAATCCCTGTTGGGGCAGTCTCTGGATGGCCTTTCCTTTAGTCTCTGCTCCACTCTTTGTCCCCATATTTCCTTTAGACAGAAGCAATTCTGGGTTAAAATTTTGGAGATGAGTGAGTGGCCTCATCTTATAACTGGGGGCCATGCCTAACCTCTGGATAGAGTATATTTTAATTTCTTAATACTTTCCTTTGAAACACCAAGGTCCAAATCACATTGTTGTTGTTAGTTTTGGTACTTGGAAACATTGCTTAATCCAGAATCACGAGAATTTACATTTATGTTTTCTTCTATTTTTGAAGGTTTAGTTCTTAAATTTAAGTGTTAATCTAGTTTGGTTTCATTTTTGTAGGGTCTGGGTAGGGACAAGAAACTTCTTTCCCTATAAGTATCACTTGCTGAGTACTGTTTTTGCTTTACTGAATGGTTTACCTCTCATTTTTTTAAAAAAAAATAAATCAATTGTTATAAAATGTTTATTTCTTTTGACTTCTTTTAATGATGTTTTGTAGTTTTTAGTATATAAGCTGTATACTTCCTTTTGGTGGTCAATAAAAATATCATAAGATTTTAGATAGTGATATTTTATCCTGTAGCTTTGCTGAACTTGTTAGTTCCAATACTGTGTCGATTTTTTTGGATTTTTTGTAATGCAAATATCTGCAAATATAGATATCTGTAATTTCTTGACTTATTTCCCTGATTTGAGCTTTCACTACTATATTAGTAGTGTTAGCATTCTGTCAAACTCCACCTCCACAGTTACCTGGCAACAGCCAGGTAGCCCTGCCCACTATTATAAAAAGGGCTGTCTGGCCCCTCCTCTCTCTCTTGCCCCTTGACCCGCTCTCCTTCCCTTTCTCCCTTCCCCTCCCCCCTCCACGTGGTCATGGCCAGCCACCTCTCTCTCTCTCTCCCTCTGCCCTAAATAAACTCCCTTCGTGGAACCCTTTGCCCTGGCGTCTTCCCTTCCAAGCTGCTGCGCGATTTAAGATAACAACAAGTAGAAGTACTAAAACCACACATCCTTATTTATTCTTTTTTGGAGGTAAGCTTTCAGTTTTCCAATATGGTGTATTGAACTCTTTTTTCTTTTTTTATACTCCAGATTTTATTCTCTTCCTGGTTCACCCTCTGACTGCTCCACATCCCAAACCTCCTCCCTGTCCCTGTCTCCATGAGGATCTCCCCACCCCACCAGACCTCTAAACTCCCTGGAGCCTCCAGTCTCTTGATGGTTAGGTGTATCTTCTCTGACTAAACCCAGACCCAACAGTCCTCTGCTAAATATGTGTTGAGGGCCTTGTATCAGCTGGTGTATGCTGTCTGATTGGTGGTCCAGTGTCTGAGAGATCTCAGGGGTCCAGGTTAATTGAGACTGCTGGTCCTCCTACAGAGTCACCCTTCTCACCTTCTTCCAGCTTTTCCCTAATTCAACACAGGGGTCAGCAGCCTCTTTCCATTGGTTGGGTGCAAATATCTGCATCTGACTCTTTCAGCTGCTTGTTGGGTCTTTCATATGGCATTCTTGATAGGCCCCTTTTGTGAGCACACCATGGCTCAGTAATAGTGTCAGGTTTTAAGTATAAATTTACACAACCTCACTGGCACTGAAATTTATTATCTCTCCATCCATTTTTCTGTCCTTAAAAAGGAAAAATTATGCTGGAGAGATGACTTGTGGGTAAAGGTCCATGTCTCCAAGCATAAAGACCTGAGTTTGATTCCCTGCCCAGTACTTTGTGGTAAAAGGAGAGACCCAACTCCCCACAAGTTATTCTCTGATCTCCATGATATACACACATACAAACAATAAATGCTAAATTTTAAAGATAAAATAATAAAAATATTAATGTAAAGCAAAAGTAAGGACCAAAAAAAAAAAAAAATGTAGATTTTTTTCCAGGTTCCATTAAAGAGGTAGAAAGGTAAATTTGTTGAAATCACTCTCATCTTTTCTATCATAATTTTCTCTCAAAATAAATCCTAAAGACTAAATGTTAGAAAAAAAATATTCAGTTGAAATTTAATAAATTTCTTACATGATAGTCCTCAGTTTTTCCATATGTAGTATAGTTGATAGTTATAAATATTTAAAATTAACTTTTAAAAAAACAAAAATAGTTTATGCTTTCATTTAAATCCCAGGTGTGGGGCTATGGGGCTGCTTCGAAGCAGCTATGATTTGCCTCATGCTCTAGCCAGAGAGGTGATTTGCTAGCTATACAAAGTTTCTGTGACTTGTGTTACGTTTGGAATTCTGGGAATTTTTCAGAGGGTATATAAATGTTAGGGCCCTGAGAGGCAGAGTTGGATTGAGTTTGTTAGTCATCATGCTCAAGAAACAAAAGGAAAGAAATTAAATTCCAAGAACTTCCTCCCTCCCTCAGTCCTTCCCTCAGTCCCTCCCTCCTCTCTCTTTTACTCTCTCTCCTATCAAGTGATAGGGAGTAAAACCAGGGGTAAAGGATGGGAAAGAGAAGAACCCACAAAGTAGCAAAGACCAGCTACAGACTTAGAGTCATTATTCAGGGAAAATTCTAAGCAAACTCTTTAGTGTTAATTTTTATTTAGGTACATTAATTTTTCATTAGGAAGAACTTTTGCTTTTCTTTACATTTTAATTTTAGATTTTTGGCTTGTAATATAGGCTTTGAGGTTTAGTTACTCAGATTATGCCATATGAATCATGAATATTGATGCATAAAATCTTGAATGTCAATATATTACTCTATGGGAAAGATATTACTAAACTGAACCTAAGCTGTAGCATATTAATAAATTAAGCATTTTTGTTCTCTTCCTTTGGCCAAGTCATAAACTTTTAACATAATAGGATTTGTCTTGTTTGATTGTATTAGTGCTTTTCTAATTAGAAAATTTAAGTCTATGTCAGTGAATGAGTATATGTACTAAGTATTTTGTGTTTCTTTATTATGGCCTATATGTACCAGTATCAAAAAATATATAATTTTTAATTTATCAATAATAAATATTATTCCAGGATATAAACAGTAACTACTTGAAAGTATGAATCTATAAATTATGACAAAAGTATGAAATGCCTAGCAATCAATCATCTAAAAAGAAAATACACAGAGTTCACAGAAGAAGACTATATCTGAGTTCAGCCACCTAAAACACACCATTCACTGTGGTTAGTGGATTTTATCTTTAGGATAAAATACAGCAAAGTCATATCAACAAATGTACCTACCACAATAACACTGAGTTTTAATCAATTTAAATTTGAGTATAAGCATGTGATCAGTAGCCGTTGAACATCGTAACTGTAGATCAATCTTTTATTTCTAAATTCAGCCCTCCACAACATGTGCAATCAATTTTCTTCTCTCCTCTCTCCCTCTTTTTCCTTCTCTTCCCTTATCTGTGAGTGATACTATGTCAAATATATAGATGAGTCTGGAGAATATGAATACGCCCATGAAAATTCTACATATGATTGTGGGAGAGGAATTGTAGGCTTTCTATTTTCTTCTTTCTCCTCTTCTTCCTCCTCCTCCTCTCTTCCTCCCCTCTTCTTCTTCTTCCTCATGTCTCTTAAGTAGATACAGATTTCAAATAACCTCAAAAAAAGACCAGGGCTAAACTTACATATAGTGAGGAGAACAAAGGAGCATATGTCGTGGTTAGGGGGCAGTTGTGGATGGAGTCTTTGTTGTTTTTATTTTTTTGTTATCTGTCGTGGTATAGTAAACCACACGAAAAGCTGGTATCATTTTTTTAAGACTTACTTATTTATTTTATGTACACAAGTACACTGTCGCTCTCTTCAGACACACCAGGAAAGGGCATCAGATTCTGTTACAGATGGTTGTGAGCTATCCTATGGTTGCTGGGAATTGACTTCAAGACCTCTGTAAGAGCAGTCAGTCCTCTTAACCTCTGAGCCATCTTTCCCACTCCACTGATATCATTTTTAAAAAACAGTAATTCATTATTTGTCATAAATCTCAAAGTCTAGTAACAAGTAATACTAGATGACAAGGATTTTAGGTGGGTTACTGGTAAAAACTAGAAAGTCTAAATTTGCCTCATGAGCTTTGAATGGCAGGTGGTGCTGACTACTTGGTTAAGAATGAGGCTAAGACTAAGGTCTAAGTACCTTGATTTTCCTTCATTTGGGTCTGGTCATAAGTACTTTGAGTTTCCTCAAACTGTGCTAAGCTGTAAGGAATGCTAAGTTGTAAGGCAAAGCCAAGAGCTACAAGTACATAAGACTCAGAACCACCCAGCATCATTGCTTTGCTAAAGGTAGTCACAGGTCTTACCTGAATCCTAGAAGACGGGAAATAGACTCATCACTCTCTGGTGTTAGATTTAGTGATAGTACAAGAGTTAAGTAGGAAGGAAGATAGGAGTCATCTTCAGAAATAAAACTCTCACGATCTCTTTTAACCTACACTGAGTATATTGCCTAGCCTACTATTACTAGAAATTGTAATGCAAGGGTTTAAACCTAGATTAATCTGATTTCAAGGACACTCAGTATAGGAATGCCTCTAAAGAAAATAGAGAATAAACTGAACATGTTTGATGTGTCTCAGATGGGAGCAAATGGTAGATGGGGGTTAATTCACACAGAGCCTTGGTTGTAAAGCCACAGATTTTAGTTTTAAGAACGGAGAATTTCTAAAAGTTTCGAAAGAAGTGTGTCAACAGCCTGGACTTTTAAAAGATTAGTCTGATTAAAGTATAAAACATTTGAAGCAATGGCTAACACTAATCTAGGTTTGATTGGTAAGACGGCATTCATTTGCAGTGTTCCAGAAGATGTTTAGACAAGGCCTGAGTCAAAGTAGTAACAATGAGGATGGAGAAGTGATAGTTTTCTAAAAGTTAAAATATTTAAATTAGGAAGAGCTGACAGCTGATTGGCTATATGGATCAAGACGAGAAAGATGGGGCTGTAAGGCATTGGTTAGCAGTCAAGAGCTGTCTGCTCTTACGTAAGCTCTAGGTTCAATTCCTAGTACCCAGCTGGCAGCTTATAATCACTGAGATCCAATGTACTCTCTTCTGGCCTCCTTGGACAGTTGGATGCATATGGTACATAGACATGAAAAATCAACATTCAAAAATAGTAAACATTAAATGCACCCCTCCTATATTTGAAAGTCATGATAGTAATACTGTAATTGTCACATTTACCCTCTTCTGTTCCTTGTAAGTCTTGTCTAAAGTCACTGAAATAGAGATGTACTTTTTAATCACCATCATGGCTAACAGGTTTTCATTAATAAATCATGTAGAATTATCATGACATTTCAGAATTGTCATTCTAAATATCTAAGCTACTTTTCTTTTTCCTCTGTAGGTTAATGGCACTGATGCAGATTATGAATATGAGGAAATCACACTTGAAAGGGTAAAAGCTATTATCTTAATCAATCTGTTATTTGAGCTTTTAAATATTTGTTCAATCATAGAATCCAAGGACGAAATGTCTTTCAGAACCAGAAATTAGCTATGGTATTTTTAGAATTTTTTTTTCTTCAATATCTTTTAAATTTTTGTAGCTTTATAGAAAAAGCATAAGGGTAAAACAGGGAATTCTAATTATTTTGCACTCAGCCTTTTCTATTGTTAAAATCTGCCTTTGTTATAGTGTATTTGTTTATTAAACTAATGGGCCAATATATAACTGAAGTCTGAATTTCTTATTCCTTAGTTTTTAAGGTGTTTTATTTTTGTTGTTGTTGGTTTTGGTTTTCTCTCCAGGGTACCATCTACGAAACTACACTCCATATAGTTATTTCTTTAGGGTGCTCTACACTGTTACAGTTTGTCAGATTTCTCTTTTGAATTTTTCTGAGAAAGTAGCATGCTATCTGGGTGGTGGCAGACTTGAATTCCCAGCACTTAGGAGGTAGTGCTAGGAGGATCAGGAGTTCAGTGGTAAATTCAAGGCAACTTGAGCTCCCTAAGACTGTCTCAGATTCACATATATATACACCTACATACACACATATATACATTGGTATAGGTGAAAGTGTGTGTGTGTGTGTGTGTGTGTGTGTGTCTTAATTTAGAAACAGTGCCCTTGTCTGGCAAGCACTTCCAGGGAATTAAATGTTCTACGAAAGCAACTTTTCCTGAGTAGCAGAGTTTTAAAAACTAAAATCTTAGATAATTGTATTTTGTTGAGTTTGAAGCCAGAATGGATGCCCAGGAAAATTAAGTAGGACTAAAAGGGTCTTTGCGACATACAGACATCTTCATCGTCTACTTAACTTTAGGCCACCTACTCAGGTTAGGCAAGTTCCTCAGTGACACTCAAGTAAGCTCAGTGCCAATCTAGCATGTGTTTTCATGAGCATTTTATGGCATCTCTGCTGTTTGACTTACTCCTTTTAATGCTCTCCCAGTGCCTTTTAAGTTTCTTATATTTAGTTTATGGACTTTATTTTTTCACTGCTTGGAAAACTTGAATACATAAATTTCTTGGCAGCTTTCTACAGTCTTTTAGTCGTGTTGAAATCCTACTAATTCTTTAAAGAATTTAATATGAAAAAAATTAATTATATTGGGATCTTGGGACAAATAGTTCGAAATTGGATTTTTACGTTACTAAATATGAATAGTTAGTAAGAGATCAGATATACCCACTTATTTGAATTGTTGGGAAGCTACATGCAGAAAATAAACATTTCTAAGTATCCTTTCTTAGGTCAAAGTAATATTTCTCTTTATAGACTTATAATAGCAGTAAAACCTCTTTTTGTGTGCAAATATTAGAAGTTCAGTTTTCCTGTTTGTAAAATAAGCATAAAAGTAAAGTGGCAGTTGTCAAAGTTTGCTTGCCATCAGAAAAGCTCACCAACATAAATTGTCAGATGGGGCTTTAGGACTGCAAAATGCCATTTGATAATCCAGTATATGGTATATGGCATCTGTTTCCCAGGCTCAGGAGGCCAAGGCCAGGATTACATCAGGGTTGAGGTGCTCTGGGCTACAGTTTCTCTAACGTACTAATTAATTAGTTAAGCAAAAGATCACATGCTGTCTGTTGGGAGAAGTTTGCCCTATCAAACATGAATAAGGTACATTTTAAAAGAAATTTATAGTGTCACCTCTTCAGGTAGAGTAATTAACAAATTACACATACTTGCAATAAAAGAACTTCAAATTAGGCTTCTGAAGAACTCAGTTCATTTTCTTCAGCCTCATCTACTAAGCAGTAATTACATCTGAAGACATCTTTCCTTATGAAAAGCATGTATGTTTGATACAGAATTTTTCTTTTACCTGTGCATTGCTTTTTTTGTGGTATAGTTCCTATCTCAGAATAGTTTCTAGAGCCTAAATGCTTGATCTTACTTTCTGGAATTTTCCCCTCTATCCTTAGGGAAATTCGGGTCTTGGTTTCAGCATTGCAGGAGGTACAGACAACCCACACATTGGAGATGACTCAAGTATTTTCATCACCAAAATTATCACAGGAGGAGCAGCTGCCCAGGATGGAAGACTGCGGTATGTCTTAAACTTAATGTTGTGGTGTTGAAAAAAGACAAGGACTAACACAAAGAAGGAACAGAATAACAACTATATGGAGGTAGATGCTTAGGCCAGATTTAAATGACCAACTCAAAGATAATTTTGCTCTTTGTATTGTTTCTGTCTGTAAGGAATTCAGTTTTATCTTAGGTAGTATAATACTCTGAATAATGCATTTTGATAGCTTAAATGTCTGTAACCAATTTTATAGATGTCATGTCTTTGGTGTTTACAAAGTCACAAACCTATCTTAATTTCTGTTTTGGGAAACATAAACTTACATAGAATTTATATAGTATTTTATCTTAAAAAACTGTCTTTTACAAAGATGTTATTTCCTTGGACCAAAAATCTGGCATTTTTTCCAATTTCTTTGGTTGGCCTGGGTTTGTATTATATGTAATTATAGAATGACATGTTGGAACTAAGGATTTTATGTGGCTCTTTAGATTTTAAACTGAACTTCTCACTGATATGACAGATAATATATTAGTAAAATTTGCCAGAAAAATTAGGATTTGACCATCCATGCATTTACTTCCTAGTCTTATGTTACTGCCATTTTGTTTGTGCAACCTATGTGAAATTTAATATGATTCTTGTTTAACTGAAGAGCACACTCAAAGTACTCATCATTGCGCTGGGTATGAGATATCTTTATAAAATTTAGATATAGACACTTGTCAGAATGAGTTTTAAATCTTAAATGTGTTTTGTTCTCCTTTCTGTTCATTTGAAATGACCACCATTTTATTCTAATGGAGTACCATGCAGTCAGAGCCAGGACCAGAGCTGAGCTGAAAATGTTGAGAATAGGAACAAAAAAGTTTTTTTTAACTTACCATGCCAAATTATGTTATTTATATAAAAGAACTTTGAATTAAATGATCTCATCTTTACATATAAGTTTCAAAAGTAAGTTTTTAGTTCTATACCTCAAATTTGAAAAAATTTTCATCTTGGCCAAGTCCATTAATTTCAGTTTTGACGCTATCCTCTGACCTGACTAGTTTAACTGACCTTGAGAGTTCTTGAGCTTCATTGGTCTTATTCTCAAACGTAGCTCTGTCACTTATTTATAGCCTTTAGAGTACTATATTAAAATTCATTATGTCTCATTTTCTCCATGTCTAAAATAGGTTAAAAAAAAAAATACTTGGTACAAGTTGTTTTAAGGATTAAAATACTAAGGAAGTACCTAGCATGTGGTTAGTGTAAAATGCTAATTTTATCTCATATCTTTATCTGTACATAAGAAATATAATAACATTTTTGAGTCAATTTTTTTTCTCTCGCTGGATTTTGAGAAAATTTATACATTGGAATTTAATGCGTATCTTACTCATTTATACTTTTCTAAAATAAATCTTTTATCAAAAAGAAAAATTAAAAATTGGTACTTAATATCTTAATATTTTACATTTTTATCAGGTAAATGACTGTATACTGAGAGTAAATGAAGCAGATGTACGTGATGTAACCCACAGCAAAGCAGTGGAGGCATTAAAAGAAGCTGGATCTATTGTGCGATTATATGTGAAAAGGCGAAAGCCAGCATCAGAAAAAATCATGGAAATAAAACTCATTAAAGGTCCTAAAGGTACATATTAAGAAATACGAGTTAAACATTTTTTTATACTCTGAGATTGTCACACTGTTATCTTGTACAGAATCTGAGGTGGTTCATAGGATGTGCCTGTTATTTTCAGTGCTCTTTGTCTCAACTACAATTTTATAGTGGCTGTATTCCTCCCAGGGTGGTCCTATAGTATTCCCATGTACTGTTACACATTTTACTGTTATGTGTATATACACTAAAAAGTATGTTCTATGCAGTGTATGTATGTAGTGTTTGTGTGCGTGCCGTATGCACACCGATGCATGCACTTGGGTAGGTGTCTTCCTCTGTCACTTTCCATCCTACCTTTTGAGACAGATTCTCTTGCTGTTTGGTAGCCTATCCTTAATACTTTTAAACAATGGGGAACAGAATCTCTACTTATTTAAATTTTTTAAAATCACATTTATTTATTTGGGGAAGGAGTGGTCTGCCATGGAAATCAGGACAGTTTGCAAGAATTAGTTCTCTCTTTCCACTGTGTGGATCCCTAAGGTCAATGTAGGTTGTCAGGCTTAGTGGGAGGCACCTTTGCCAGTTGATCCATCTTACCAGCCCTCTAATTTAGAGTAGATTTGTTTGTATCCATTTTAAGTGTCATTTTGTTAAGGACTCTTTATTATTAAATACTTGTCTCTTAAAATCATATATAATGTTTATACCAACTCTTGATTATCTGCAAAGTACTCTCACAGTAGAGTATAGGTCAGATTTAAAAGAGGGCAGTATAATGTGTGACATGGCACTTACCTCTGTGTGGACTGGAAGGTGATTTCTGAATTTGAACACACTGATGAGATAAGTAGAAATAGTAATTCTAGTTAGTCCTTGGCCTCCTAGAGGAGTCCAGCAAGGAAATGGGGAGAATTTGGAAATGAAATGAGATTTCAGAACTGCAGAAATTGTTATTTTATTTAAACTTTCACTTCAAGACTATTGGGGAAAATATTCACATTTTAAAGCCTGATGTTCTACCTAGTATAAACAAAATTTTGATTTCTTTTCAGTCTTATGAAAATGTTAAAGTGTTAGTAAAAAGCATACTTTTGATGGAAGTAGAAGTAAAGTATAATTTTATGTTTCTGTTGATTATTCAAATCCATTTACAGAAAGACTTAAGAAGAAATCCAAAGAAAAAAAGAGTATTTGTAACTATTAAAATGCCTACATTTATATAAAAATATAAGGTTTTAAAAATAATTTAGATTTATTTTATGTTTTCTGTACCACATGAGTACCAGGCGAGGGTGTTAGATCCCCTGGGACTGGAGTTAGCGATGGTTGTGAGCGTTGTGTGGGTGTGGGAACCAGCATCTCCTCCAGTGCCCCTCACCACTCACCCCGCTCTAGTCTCTAAACTTAAGAGTTTAAAAGCAGAAAACTAAATAACTTTCTGTGTAATGGAATGATCACTTCTAATTTTCATTCTTTCCCTCTGGGCTTTAATTCACCTTATTGATGAGAATCTAAACAAGTGTATTTCAACCAGGTCTTGGGTTCAGCATTGCTGGAGGCGTTGGAAATCAGCACATTCCTGGTGATAACAGCATCTATGTAACCAAAATAATTGAAGGAGGCGCAGCACACAAGGACGGCAAACTTCAGATTGGAGATAAGCTTCTAGCAGTGAGTATAAGAAGTGTTCTGAGAGTCACTCTGAAGTCTGAGTGAACTCTGGCCAGCCCTTGTCAGACTGCAGTGATTCCTGGTGTTACTGCCTTTTCCTCTGGCAGCTCTATGCCCATCTTGATTCTTCCTCTCCATCTTCCTGTCGCCTCTCTCCTAACTCTGCCCATCTCTCCTTCCTAGTTAAAGAGTTGAAATCTTAAATGCACAGACTTGTTAAATCACAGTCTAAGTTTACAGTGCAGTGTGTGGTCATGTGTGACCCTCTTTTGTGAGCTATTTATAACAGAAGGAAAACCAGTGAAGTCATTACTCATTCCCAAAACAAGAAGAACAAAAATGTTGTGTATTTTTTTCTCTTTTCTTCTCATAAATTGTTTAAACAGGGTCTGGAGAGATGGCTCAGTGGTTGGGAGTTCTTATTGCTCATTCTTACAGGACCCAGGTTTGGAATTTGATGCCACCTTCCCACCTTCATGAGCTTCAGGCATGCATATGTGCACACACATGCACACAAAATATATAAAATAATAAAAATGTTTAATCACATACATAAGTCTAATATTTTAATTTGGACACTCTGAGGCTGCTGGACTGTGTAGTTTCTTTATACTTTTTTCACTTGATATGGTGATACTGTGATGGATCCATATTCCTAGAGCAGAGATCCATTAATAAAGGATTTAACTTTGTGACTGTATCACCATTTATCCAGTGTTCATCAATAAATGCCTTACTTAGTCCTCATGCTCACTAGGAAAATGAAACCTGAGAACAAGTTAAGGTGCTGGTGAAGATAAGGTCCTTTGAAGCCTAGAAAGGGAAGAGAAGGCTAGTCATGTCTCCTAGGGCTTCTGTTGCTACAGTGAAGCACCATGACCAAAGGATTAATTCAGCTTATGATTCTATGATTGCTGTTTATCAAAAAGGAACTCAAGCAGGACAGGAACCAGAAGGCCACAGAGAGGTGCTGCTTCCTGCCTTGCTCCCCGTGGCTTGCTCAGCCTGCTTTCTTATAGAACCCAGGACCACCAGCACAGGGATGTCACCACCCACAGTGGTCTGGGCCCTCCCCCATTGATTACTACTTAAGAAGATGCCCTACACCTGGATCTTAGGGAGGCATTTTCTCAGTTGAGGCTCTCTGTTCTCTGTTGACTCTAGCTTATGTCAACTTGACATTAAACTAGCCAATACAACATTTCAGATATGTTAACACTTTCACAAATATGGGCTCCATCATCCATGCCTAGTCCTAAACAAAATAGGCTAAGCGAACTGGTAATGGTAAGAGACGGAGTGACAGCAGTAATAGCCAGGGCACTGTGCTAACCATCAAGACCTAGTGACAGGAAGACTTAGAGATGTTTGTAAAGACGTAAAGTAGTGTAGTGTAGTAGTAATTATGTCATTTCCACTTGGGGAACATGTTATAAATAGTTTTTAGTACTAAGAATTGCTGTGTGCTCTGTTATAACAAAAGTTTCATTGACTACTTAAGCATTGGTTTTATTGGCTCATTGGGTATTATTCTGTTAGTAACATTACTAAGCAACAAAGGCCAACACCCTATTGTTTTTCTAGACACTTGTAAAACTTTTTTTTCCAACATTATCAGCTTGGCTCTTGCCTCCTGTCTTACAGCATAAATGCCAGTCTTTCCCTAAGCTGCAAGAGATGGTTTCACCACAAATACCCACTTGCCAGCATAAACAGCCTTCCATTAGATTTCTCACTTTCATATGTATTCTTTATTGTCTATGTCTATGTGTGCAAGTATAGGTACCTGTGTGGCACTACTGTGTGGAGGGCTGAGGACAGCTTCCGGGGTTTGTCTTCCACTGAGGCAGGGTCTCTCCAAGTTTCTACTACTGTGCTGCATACTCCAGGCTAGCTGGCTGGCGAGTTTCCCCCTGGGTCTCCTGTTTCTCCCTGCCATCTTTAGGAATGCTGGGATTGCAGATGTATGTTACCACATCAGAGTGGTTTCTTGTTTTTGAGTCAAGGGATCTAACTCAAGTTGTCAGGGTTGTGTAACTAGTCTTTTACCCACTTAACCATCTCTCCAGCCCTCAATTTTATTTTTTAATTTTAGGTGTACAATGCTTTATTATTTGTCCAGAACCAGTATTGTTAGCAGGAAACCAACAACTTATGTTGTTGATTTTTTTCAAAAGCAACAAGACTTCATTCTATCTCAAAAAAAAAAAAAGTTAATAAAGCCTTTGTTCTTACAACTGTGTTGAGTTAGACAACTTGAAGCCTCATTTTTTAATTGACTTTTACCTGGCGTTTGACTACCTCCACCATTCCCCACTTTCCTCTCTAACTCGGTGTTCTTCTTCATCTCACTGTCACTAGCTCTCTCTCCTTTCTTGTCACTCTCTAGCTTCTAGTCATAAAGGTGATTTAGAACTCGGTCCTGGGCCTCCTGTTATGTTGGTAGATACTCAAAAAATTTATTGTTTAAACTGTAAAAGAAGACTCTGATAAATGTCAGGTAATTTTTGCTCAAATCTAAAATTCTGAGATCATCTTCTTTCCTTGTATATCTAATCAGAATAATTTGTAAGCTCTTACGCTACAGATCTAATACTAAGTGAGAAAACATTTAATGACAAACCAATAGTCATGGTATTTGGGCATATTTCTACAAACTGGATCATGCTTGATAGGAGTAGCATACTTTTAGTTTGTATTTTAATACTGTTTCTCCTTAAATGAAATAAATTCTGCAGTAGCACATCCCTAAATGTCTTAATTTAGTCTTAATTAGTGAGAGAAAGTTGAGACTGGGCAAAGAAGCTAGAATCAAAATTGTCTATTCCATGAACATACGTAAAAACAATTTCCATGTATCATAGAACTAAAGATATATATCTTACTTTCCACATATGTTGGTTTTCTGTGAATCACTTTCTCATATCCCATATCATTTGGATAATTGTTTTCTTCTAAAAACCAGGAAGCATGTAAAAATGTCTTCAAATATTATTTCCTTGTAGGTGAACAATGTCTGTTTAGAAGAAGTTACTCATGAAGAAGCAGTGACTGCCTTAAAGAATACATCTGATTTTGTTTATTTGAAAGTGGCAAAACCAACAAGTATGTATATAAATGATGGCTATGCACCACCTGACATCACTAACTGTAAGTGTGTTAGCTTAAGGTTGCTTACATGTGTCTTATTTTCACAAATATGCTCTTTATAATGTACCAGTGTACAGTATAATAAAAAAATTAAGCATTATAAAAATACTATACACATATAAACCCAGTGTTGGGGAGGTGGAGACAGGAGAATTAGCATTGCAAAAGTAACTTAAAGCTAATCTCTGCTACAGACTGTCTTAAAAGAAAAGAAAGAATTGGCAGAAAAGATGGCTCAGCAACTAGGAGAACATACTGTTCTTACAGAGGCTCCAACTTTTGTACCCAGCACCCAGTCAGGTGGCTCACGGTCACCTGTAACTCCAGCTGCAGGCATCCACTGCTCTCGGCTGTGTTCCTCAGGCACCTGCACCCATATGCACAACACACATAAATCCATAATTAAAAATAAAATCTTTTTTAAAAACGTAAATATTTTAAGAGAACCACTAAATCTTTAATCTGATTTTTTTTTATCTAAGTCCTAATTGTCATAATAAAGTAGTTCTCACTCTGATTCTCAAGCTTTTCTGTAAATAACAATTACTAAGGGTATTTTTTTTTTTTTTAAATAATGCAGGTTTGTGTTATATGCTTGAGCACAAAAATAAAAAGTAGTTTATTCTGCTTATGAAGAAGTCTGAAGCTTCTGATTGGTTCATCGACTAGGCTTTGAAAAACACTGACTTTAATATAATTGAATTATTTCTTACTGATGTTCAGCCTTTCTAATTGACAGAAATGGTATACTTCTTTTTAACAAAGAGAACATGTCACTGCTTGAAAGTCTTGCATGTCCTTGGTCTTGTTCGTAAGCTTTGTATATATTTATTTGAATTTAAAGAATCTGGCTTATCAATTAAGGTATTAGTCTTACTTTGAATTCTGCCTCTTTAGGACAGCCATGTGCATGCACATTTGGGACAACTTAATGTCCTAATTTTTATCAAATATATATTACAAATACCCAGGTTACTACCTAGGAAAACATTAAATAAAAAAATATTTTTATGAAATTAATTCTTTTTTTGATAATGACCTGGCAATTTTAGGTAGAAGAGCTAATCCTGAAGAGTAGTAAGTAATAGCCAATGTCTGTTGATTAGGTTTGATGGATATTTAGCTGTTTGTTTGTTCTTGGTTCCAGTCTGTTAATGAACTAATAAGGCACTATGAGAAAATTGTAGTTCACCTTGGCTAGCTCAACTTTATATTTTATAACTATTCCCCATCTCAGTCGATTGTAATTATACATTTTGGATATACTTATAAATTATATTTATTTAGTAGTGAAACACATGAAGAATTCATTTTGTGGGCTTTTTAAGCATTTATATTTATTCTTCATAGTTTTTGCCTTTCTAAGCCCTTGCCAGACCTTGCATTCAACTTACTGCCTCTTCCTTGTGTTATAACCATTGAAGTCTCCTTACAGATCTGGCTTTCTTAATTGAATACTGTATTCTCTTTCTGGCCACTTTTATTCATGTTGCTGTTCTTAAAGGTGATGAAAGCTACGCTAGCTAGTGTTAAACCATGGCTTCCTGGTAACTGATTTCTTGCTTTCTCTCCTGCCCTCTACTTCATCTTGAGTACCTAAGTACTTCTAGCACAAAGCTTCTCAGTAACTGTCATAAACACCTTCAGCATCTACAACAGTTTGAAGTCATTCACAACCATTAGTTTAGTCACTGCTTTTCTATCTGTTCAGCCTCATTTGACCTTCATACTGACGTCATTTCTTTGCCTTCTTATAGCTTGGTTTTCCTAATGGGTTTTCAGCTTAGGTTCTGTGGTTTGTTGATGATGCTTCTTTTGTACTTCCAGTTCTTTTATCCTTCCTTCCCAACACTGTTCACAAACAACTGCCATCCTCATTCTTGTCCTTTCAATGCAGAGCTGGAGATTGGAAAGTACAGTGATAAGGAAGTTCTCTTCCGGGAGATTAAGGAGTAGGTGTAAAGTAAACTGAGGTGAGGAAAGAATTCTCAATGAGAGAGTGAACAGGAAAAAGTACCAGGCAAGCCTGAGGTTCCCTTGGTCAGGAGTAAAGGGATAGATTAAATCTTGTTCTTAGAGAGATCCATATCTATGTCTGTATTTATTACTTTGTTATATGTTGATATTTTAGATCTACTACTTGTTTTTAAATTTCTGTGTCTACTCTTGTAATTTGCTACTTTTGCTTACCTCAAAGGTGTGTGAGGTCTGTGTAATTGTAACAGTTTGGTGATTTGTGTTCTGTTTTAGTGCTCTGTAGGACTCTGTTATATACATATACAACAGATTTTCTGTTTAACAGCTGCCTCATTTTCAGTTGGGATTTATAAGAATATAGCTACTGTGATGCTTTTGCACATGTCTTTTTGCTTGTGATTTTTGTCTTCATCCTTGTTTTAGCCCATCACCACCATCATTTATTTGCTTTAGACAAAATTGTGCAATGTAGTCCAGGCTGACCTCAAATTCATGCTCCTCTTGCCTCAGCCTCCTTGGTTCTGTCACATATATGTGACACCGTGCTCAGTTTATATATTTTTCTTGAATTTATGCACCCATTTCTCTTGAGATTGACATTTCTGTGTTATAGAGCTGGTGTGTGTGTGTACGTAGTCTTTAGTTCTAAACACTTTACAAAGAATTTGATGAGATCAGATGAGTTTACGGTGTGGTATCACTGGCCATAGCCAGTTAGCAAAGAATTTGAAACACTTTGTAGTCTGGCTCTTTGCATCTTCAACTCTTGGAATCACCACGTAATTAAATTTTAAAATGAAAAGATGATGCATATCACTGCTGCAATCTCAACTCTAGGAAAACAGCATTTTGCCCAGGACTTTTGTATATTTACATTGTCAGGTTAATAAAGCTAATTTTTATTTCTGATTTATAGTTTATTTTTTACATTTTTAAATTGCATAAATGATTTATTTACAGACATTATTGGGTTTTTTATTCTCCTAACATGATAAACTACATTGATACTGTAATTTATCAATGAATTTATCTGTATATATTTGGAATTTTTGTTGTTGTTGGGGAGATTTTACTTCAGGATTCAGTTAAACTTAGTAACAATAAACATGAGACTATTCATATTTTCAGTCATTTGTTACCTCTGCAGAAAAGCAAATTGAAGAGGTGATTGTCAAAGTTTAGGGGAGAGGGATTTTCTGAAAGAGGCAGTGTATAAGTGAGCAGCTGTCCAAGTTAGTAACAGTTACGAGATAGAAAAAGTCTTTTGACAAGAACATGGAAGGAAACAAGAAATAATGATTATGGAAGTCCATTAATTGGGGAGGCACAATCAATATTTCTAACTTAGATAAGACAATCAAAGTAGAGATAAGTAAAATACAGTATATAGGGATGAAAGTGTGCTTGTTGCTAATGACCGTGTCCACTGTCTATCTGACTGCTTCTGACACTAAAATGGCCGTGCGCTTCTGTCTCCTCGCTTTCAGCATAGATTCTTTCTGTTACACTCAGGTTCCAGCCCCAGTCTCTTCTCATCACCGTCTTCTACTTCTTTCTGTCCAAACCTTGCAGGTCTTAGGCAATTAGTTTTGATATTTGTTATTTCATAATAAATTGGGTGCCTTTGTTCAGTCATTTCTCTGTAGGATCCTGTTAAATAAGATTTCAGGTATAAGAGGTAGCAATGTTTTATATAATCTAACTTTGGGTTAATAGATAAGAACATAAATTTTTAGCCCTTGCTGTCAGACTGAGATGTGGGTTAAGGGCTCAAAAAGGATCCACTGCACAATGCAGCAGTTTAAACTAGAAGGGAAAAGTTACTTTTTTATAATTTTGTCATTTAGAATTTTACGTTCACTTGTTCTGTTGTTATTCTTAGTTTAGATTTTTGTTCCATACAAACATTCAGAAGAGAAAAACCTTAAGGGATTTTTTCTATAGCATCTATAGAAAATGCTTAGTAATATAGTATAAATGAAAACTAATGGTTGATAATAAACATGTTAGACATTGCAGCTAATTAAAGGAGTTGTCTTTGTAAACAATAGCTAAAATGTTTCTTTCTTGGGTGTTTGTAATATGGTCAGGAGGGTTGCAGTATACCTCTGAACTACAGTTTTTCAAGAGAATCTGTGTGCATATGATACTATTAAAGAAGTAAAACAACAGATAATTTTTACTTTTCAAGTGCTTTTCTTTTTACCAGATTTTCACTCTTTGTGGGAATATTAAAAATAGGCACAAATTAGGTTGACAGTTATGAACTGATATAAGACTTTTCTTAACTTTTTTTAGACTTCTGGTCTCCATTCACAATAAATTGTGAATCTGTGTACTCTTTCTTTCCTTCCTTCCTTCCTTCTTCTTTCTTCTTTCTTTCTTCCTTCCTTCTTCCTTCTTCTTTCTTTCTTCCTTCCTCCTTCTTTCTTTCTTTCTTTCATTCTTTCTTTCTTCTGTTCTTTTGGTCTACAAATGACTTCTTAGCAAAATTTACTGGGCTGAAGAGATGACTCAGTGGTTAAGAGTACTGGCAGCTCAAAACCTGTTCCTTCAGTCTGGAGGACCTGACACCTTCTCCTGACCTCCATGGTCAACAGGCATGCACATGGTGCACAAACGTACATGCAGGCTAAACAGCCATATACATAAAATTAATAATTATTAGTATTTTTATTATTATAATCATATTTTAGTCCTTTCTGTGACTATCTTTGCCCTTTCCTGGATTTAATTTTACAAATCAGCTTATATAAAATTCCTTTGTGTTTGTATTTTCTCAAAAGAGAACAAATGAAATAAATTAGCTTCATTGATCTGAATGTTAAAACCAGTTTTTACCTGAAAACTGAGCTCATACCTCAATCCTAGATGTCAAAATTTACTAAATTTTGTTATGCAAAGCAGCAAAAATAAATTTACTTTAGCTTTAAAGTTCACATTGTGGTACTAAGTGGTGGTGTTCACTTTTGATATATTTTTCTCTATTTATTTTGAAGCTTCTTCTCAGTCTATTGACAACCATGTTAGCCCGTCTTCATACTTGGGCCAAACACCAGCATCACCAGCCAGATACTCGCCCATTTCTAAAGCAGTGCTTGGAGACGATGAGGTCACTAGGTAAGGACTTCCTACATAAAGCCGGCTGTTAAGAATTGTAATTAGCCACAAAAGAGAGCCAGGCTTTTATGGGCTAATACTAAGTAATTTCTACTCCTTTCCAAAAATCAACTGTTTACCCTCTTAAGGTGAGGTAAGTTGTCATTTCAAAATTAGTTTAAATAGTTTGGTATGCTAGCATACACCTGTAGTTCCAACAGTGACAAGGTTGAAGGGGAAGATCGTGAGTTCAAGGCTAGGGTACATTAGCAAGTTCTGGGTAAAACCCTGTCAGAAAAAAAAAAGAGGGGGAGAAGATTTGTTACACATTTGATGTTGAATTAATTATTAGTTGTTGTACATTCAAAAGTCTTTTACTTTTCAGTTTTAGATAAAGCTAAACTAAAAAATATACTAATCCATCCATTAAACTAACTTTGTATATTTATTTCAATACATGTCATAGAATATTATAGCAAGATTTTAGTTTGTATTTAGAAATTCAGAAATCAGCAAGTGATTTTTTTTTGTTTGATATATATTGTTGATATTCTGACAACAAAAATTTGCTTTTATCTAACAATAGTAACCACACTAGAGTTCATGTGTAAGAAGTTCCATGGGATTCTGATAAGGTGGAAATATTTTAGCTTTGTTTCACATTAGTGACCGTAATAATGAGACACTGTACATAGGTTCTTTGTAAGTTTACAAGTATTCTATATTAGCCGTAGCATTTAGTGTTAATGTGTTCTCAGGAATGCCTGTTATATTTTTATTACTTTCATTATTGTTGGCTTTGAACCTTTATGTTTAATTATGACTTTTCTTATTAGGACTATAAACACCAGACTTAGTTCCTAAACTTTTTGTCTTCACAGCCCCTTTCTCAGCAGAAATTTTACATGATTCCCAGATATTTTTTTTCTGTACATATAATTTTTACCATTTATTAAACACCAGAGCTGGAAAGAAGGCTCAGTGGTCTGCTCTTCTGGAAGAACTGGGTTCAATTCCCAGCACCCACGTTACAGCTAACAAGTTCATTTAACTCCAGGCCAAGGGAATCCTCCTCCTCCATACCACACACATGGTGCACAGACATACATGTAGGCAAAGGACCCATACACATAAAATGAAAATAAGTAGCTCTTATAAAAAATTAAAGATCAGAATTCCATACTAACCAGATAGATGTATGTGTTTATTACAATATAAAGAATTTAAGTCTTGGTGCTAGTATGATGGCTAGAAGCTGTCACCAAGCCTGACAACCTGAGTTTGATTCCTGGAACCAACATGGTGGAAGGCGAGAACCAGTTCCTATATGTTGTCCTCTGACTGTCAATTGTATATACCTCCCCACAACAAAGACCATAATAAATGAGTAAAATGTAATTTTTTAAAACTTGATTAAAAATAAAAAGTTAAATCTTGTTTAAATGTTTGATATTGCAGGCTATAGAGTATTCTCAATATTTTTCAAGCATTGGTCAACATTTTGTTTGCTGAAAACATGGTGTTCCATAAAAAATCAGTACATGATGGAAGGATGGCTAGGGACACTTCAGGAATGTTGGATATTCTGTCCTGAACTAAAGCTAGAATTCATTTCATAGCTTGATTGTTTTTATGAAACTCAAGTTATCAACTCAAATACCAGGTTTTTAAATCAAGTAATCTAATACTATACAACCCAAAGATAAGACAGGGTTTCTCTCTATAGCCCTGGCTGTCCTGGAACTCACTCTGTAGACCAGGCTGGCCTCGAATTCAGAAATCCACCTGCCTCTGCCTCCCAAGTGCTGGGATTAAAGGCATGTGACACCACCACCCGGCTACTTTTCCATTTTTGATAAGAAAAATAATCTCATAAACACCATAAATGAGTTAGCAAAATTGATTTAACATGTCACACAATTATTAAAATACTTCATATTTAATTCTCAAGATTATTATAACCAATTATTTCCTTTTATGTTTTAGAAAAAATTCATATTAAAACTTTTAAGTGCTTGCCAAATATTCTATTCTATTTAAGAGTATTCTATTTAAGAGTAAATACTCTATTCTATTTAAGAGTAATGTCTGTCAAGTGATATTCTCCATTTCATCAAATTTAAAAGGATCTACTTCTCCCACTTCCATCATCTTACCAGAAGAGAGATGTGAGTGATTTTCACATAACTCTTATATGCCAAGAGCTGTGAAAAGTATCAGTGGAGAGATACAAGCCAGAGAGTTTTGATGTGTGGGGAAAAGTAAATGTGAAGTAATAAACCGGCAGGGTAATAGTGCAGGCCTTAACCAAGGACTTGGGGTTTGGGGGAGGCAGATCTCTGTGAGCTTGAGGCCAGACAAGAACTTCACTGTAACGCCGTGTCTCAAAACACTTAGAAAAGAAAATTGTTTGGTATGGGATGGAGAGATGGTGGCTCAATGGTTAAGAGCACTGGCTGCTCTTCCAAAGGATCTGCATTCAGTTCCCAGCACCCAACTACACCTCACAACTGTCTGTAACTCCAGTTCTAGGATCCAACATCCTAACACACATACACATGGAGGCCAATGCACATGAAAAATAAATTCTTTTGTTGTTGCTGCTTGTTTGGAAATGCAGTTAGTCTGTGATGCCTGTGTGATGTCAGATCAGGGTTCTAAGTAATTCCCATGCTTTGGCCTTTGATGGGACTAGGCCTACAGGTGTATACAGTCATACCCAGGTATGAAAGGATAATTCTCTTATCTAAAACGTTTGGAGATGGGCATTTTCCATGGTAGCATGGCAACCCATAATGCCTAGAAAGTCTCTAATTTCACCTTCATAATTACAATATAGCTAAACCAGTAAGGAGATTTTATTAAGGGTTTGTTTATTTGATGAAGATGGGTGATACGAGAAAAGATGGTAGGAATATGTTCTTTTTCTGTGGGAAATGACAAAACATTTTCATTTGTCAGAGGCCGGAAAGGGGTCAAGCCTTAGCAAAAGGCAGTGGTTTGTGCTCACTAGGTGAATAGTGTCTTTGCAACTAAAGGAATGGCCTTACTTCCTGCAAGCAATAAGAAATAATCTAAGAAATAATGGCTGTGCTGACTTCTCAGGCAGGAGTAGTGCACACGTGTCAAATTTTTTTGACAGAACCTTTAAATAAATGTACTACTTTTATATTACTTTTAATACAGTTTTTATTCTTTGAATATTCATAGAATATGTTTTGAAAAAATTCACTTCCTCCCTACTCTTCCCAGATCCCTATGTATTATATCTTGCTTTCATATTGGTTGTGGTGGTAGTGGTGGTAGTTTTGCTTGCCTGATTTTTTTACCATTAATTTTTTTGGCTTTTATATAAAATTAGATTTTTTTTCCTTTTATTTCTCTTTCCCTTGTCATTTTACAAGGCTTTTATATAACATTTAGGTTTTGTTTTGTTTTTCCATTTAGCTTATTTGTATTGTTTGGTAATATAAGAATATCAACTTGGTATAGTGATAGGGCTTTTAAAATCTCAGTACTTAGGAGACTGGGTAGTACTGCTGCGAATTTGAGGCCAGAGCTCCACAGTAGGACTCCTCTCCTCATAGGATGCTTTCCTACACAAGTTCAGGTTTTACATCTAAGATATTTATTTCTTAATTTTTAGGGAACCTAGAAAAGTTGTTCTTCATCGTGGCTCAACGGGACTTGGTTTTAACATTGTGGGAGGTGAAGATGGAGAAGGGATTTTTATCTCATTCATCCTTGCTGGAGGACCTGCTGATCTAAGTGGAGAGCTCAGAAAAGGAGATCGCATTATATCGGTAGTTCTGATATTTGAATGTGTTTATTATGTTTATTATGACCTGTTAATGATTAAAAATGAATTTTTAAAATAACTTTAAAGTATATTTCTGATGAGCACGGTAGAGCTCAGTCTTGTTATTTTTGGGTTTTTTGTTGTTGTTGTTGTTTCGTTTTTGGTTTTTTAACCAAGCTGACATGTTGTGCATATGTTAATTGTTATATAATGGTTATTATTGTTTGTGGTGCTCAGGTTGAAGCTAAGGCCTAACATCTATAAGGTAAGTGCTCTACCACTGAGCTATATCTCCAACTGGAATACAATTAGTAATTTTTGGAGATTTCAGTCTTTATTTACCCTACAGTATTCTTTAATTTTTTTTTTTTTTTTACTTCAGTGCTGATTTTTAAACTATCTTTACAGAAAACCTCCATTTATCATAATTTCATTGAATGTAGAATTTGTCAATTTTTTTCACTTCTAGCCCTTTGTTAAATTACTGGGTGTGAGTGGTGGGGAGTGTGATGCTGTGGTGGTGGCCAACATACAGTCTGCTTTGCACTGTGTGTTCAGGAGGTCACATTCAGACTGGCAGGCTTGTTTGGCAAGTGCTCCTGCCTGCTCTGCCATCCCGCATCTCCTTTATCGGTCTTGGAGTTCTTTGTTAGTATCTCTGTAGAAGATTCTGTATCTTTACTAGAGTCCGTGAGTCTAACTGCCCCACAGATGATGCTGTGGTCCTTCTTGTCCTCGTATCCGGTTTCCCCATCTGTAAGCTTCAGCTTGGAAACTTGTTTTGACTCATGTTCAAATTTCCTATTTCATTCTTCAGCTAATTTTACTATACTACTAAGTCTTTCAAGTAACGTCTCTCTATTTTTTCCTAACAATTCCATGTGGGTTTTGTTTGTTTTGTTGGTTTTTTTGGGGGGAGGGGGGTGATAGTTTTTATGCCAGACTCATCGTCCACATCGTCTCTACATCTGTTAGCATTATTCTATCTTCATGGGTCTATCATAATAATCATTATTATTTTTAGTAACAAGGTCTCTCAGCTGTGGTCCAGCATGGCCAGCCACTCATGGGTATTCTTTGGTCTCAGTTTCCTAAGTATTGAGGTTACTTCTTTTTGACTTGACAAGTTAGGTTTTCTTCCATCTTTGCATGTCTTATATAATCTTAACCTTCATGAGATATTTTGGATAAAATAATAAATGAAATAGGACACATAAGATATTTCACAGGTAAAGGCACTTGCTACCAAGCCTGAAATACTGCATGTTATTACTCTGTAACAGAATAATTGTATGTCAGGAACTAATCCTAGGACTATCTTACAGTCAGCTTTGAAAGACTTTGAGTAATAGAAAACAACAGATTCAAGTACTAAATAGTATATAAAGACAAAGTAATAAACCAAGGTTACTGAGTTTGCTAGCAAGCACTTTGACCCAGACTTTTTTGAGCCAGACTACATGGTGGCTCACACCTATAATCTAATCACTAAGAAAACTGAAACAGAAGAATGATCATGAGTTTTGACTCCAACCTGAGCTACATAGTGAGTTACCGGGGCAGCCTATACTACAGAGTAAGATCTGTTCCCTTCCCCAAAAAAAATGTTTTAATTTTTCTCCTACAATCTATAACAGTTTATCTTCTCTAGACTTTTCCCTAGTTTATGTAGCAGGAAACTTATTCTGCTACATTGTATTCGCAGTGGAGCTCAGTGATTAGTCAGTAGAAGAGGAGATGGAGCTGGGAGAAGAAAAGAAGAAGGGGAGGAGAGAAAGAAAGGAAGGGGTGGGAGAGGACTGGAGAGGAAGTGATGAGAGATGACTGGAGGAGAGAGAGGTGGAAGGACAATGGAGAAGGACGTGGCCTGGAAAAACCGCAAGTTATAAGGGATCTCATAGATGGGGAATAAAATAGGGTAGTGGTAAATCTGCCCAGTTTAGGTGTGCAGTTTGTATTCATAATTATTGAGTTATGTTTTCTTTGATCAGTCCTATTTGGGTTGGAGATCTACCCCAACAAGTTTATTCTGGCAGTTGGAATTTGAAGTGTACATTGTATTGTTATAAGTGGTAAGGGGTACCCCTGGAGTTACTCTAGTCGCATACTCAGTTGCATTTAGCTTTACATGGCTAAAATGTAGTTTTTAAAGGTTTGTTTTTATTTTGTAGCTGTGGGTAGGCATGGATGTATCTTCATGTGAGTATGTGCAGAGTCCAAGTGCCTGTGACAGCCGTAAGCATCAGACCCAACCTAGAACTAAAACTGTAAGCCTCCTGACGTGGCTTCTGAGAAACAAACTTGAGTCTTCTAAGGAGTAGCAAATGTTCTTCTAAACTGCTGAGCTGTCTCTCCAGCCCTCCTATCAATAATATTTAGTGGAAGTGCTAAACACGGTTATGGTCTCTTCATTGTTGTTGGTTCTTAGTTTTTAATATTAAGGCTTTATTGCATTCAATAATAATACATCTGTGAACAATGTCTTACATTTGTCTTAAAAGAAAGGGAGTAATCTCTGAAGGTGTAATGCCTTGTGGCATAAACTAAGTGTATTAGAGCATTTCAGAGGTAAAATAAAATGGGATATTCTTCAGGAGTCAAATTGCACCCAATGCAAATTTATTAAAAACTATTACTGAGAGTATTTACATTTATTGTTGTTTAAATTGGTCCCTGAAATCTGAACTATGCTTAAGCAATTGCGCTCATGTTATAGCAAAAGAATGGAAGTCTTAGTCTGAAAGGAAAAAAGAAATGAAGCTGAGTTGAACTGGAGAGTTAAAAAAAGATTACTAGGAATCAGTGTCCTTCTCATTGCTTTAGTTACTAGCAAAATGAATTATGCAAAATAATAACACTTATTAGCTAGGTAGCCAGCCTTCTGACATCCATCTGAGGAAATGCTTGACTTTCTTCTCTTACCGTTAAACAAAGTGTTTTTGGTGAATCAGATTTTTTGAAATAATCATGTGTTGTTTTACTGTATGGTATATTTAAACAATAAAGGTACTGTAACTAACCTGTGCCTACTCCCATAGTGGGCCACTGTAATGTCTAGTCAAAGTTTATATTCTCTTAAATTAGTATTTGATTTTATTTACAGGTAAACAGTGTTGACCTCAGAGCTGCAAGTCATGAACAAGCAGCAGCCGCATTAAAAAATGCAGGCCAGGCTGTCACTATTGTTGCACAGTATCGACCTGAAGGTAATGTAGTTTGTATTGCACATTTTAGTTATTTTTTAAAATGATCTTAAATTCTTCCTTTTGATAATGATTTTTTTAACCATTTTTTCTCTGCAATAAGCTTTCATGTAGCCTTGGTTGGCCTTGAACTCAGTGTGCTCCGAGGATAGTCTTGAACTGACCCCCTGCCTCTCCCTCCCAGATGCTGGAGTTACAGTTGAATGGCACCATGCCTGTTGATGCTGTGCTGGGGATCAAGTCACAACTGTTTATTCACACTAGGCAAGCACTCTACCAACTGAGCTACGTTCCCAGCTCTTCATAATGGCTCATTTCTAATTTTAACTCATTTTATGTATTGTTTTAATTTGTCAAGTATTTGTTCAGTCTAAACCAATTCATTTTCCAGGTCAGAAGTGTTTTTCATGAAGATTAGAACCCTTCATCTGCCAGTTGTTGAGATTGTGCCATTATTTGAATTCATTTTCAAGTTTCTTTTTAATCTGACTTCCAATTTACCACATCTAACTATCCCTTTTATTAATTCATTGATTCAAAAGAGTAATAAAAACTGTCAGTAAAAATAGTAATGTTACCAAAGAAAATGAAGTTACTCAGAATCTTTTCTTTTAAATTAGATTATACTTATTAATACCAAATTTATGCTTTCTCGTAGCCTTTACTGTTATTTAAGATAGAAGAATAAAGTTTGTGGTATACTGTCTTTCTCGACAATAAAGTATCATGACATAATTTGACTAGATTCCTAGGGGAAGAAAGTGATAATGGAAAATTGGAGGTAATTGTATAGTAAGCATGTATAAGACTGTAGTAGGCATCAACATTACCAGGTTAGTAGTAAAGCCTCAGTGGAACTGATGGGTTTGAAAACCCAGAAGAATACATAGAGACATGCTCGCTGATTTTCATAAACAACATGATGAGAAAGGAAGAAATGAGGTGGCTGAGGAGTAAAATGATGTGCTTATAATTCAGGTACTAAATGAAGTGGTCTGTAAGTTAGCACTGAAAGGAAACATTTACCAGCTATTTTATTTACTCTAATTTTCTTGGTCCAGCAATATTTGACTCAGAGTAATAAGTAATTTAAAAGTATCTAGCCTGAGTATTCATATTATTCGTGTGAAGTGGTTAATAAAGAGCATCGAGAAGCAGCAAAGCTTGGCAACAGGTGACCTAGGACATGAAGGTCAACCTCAGCTTCCTTCACCTTGACAGAAAACCATAAAGTAAAGGTGTAAGCACAGAATTAGAGATGAGTGTAAGCTAGCTCACCCAAACACAGCACAGTTCAGTGTACACAGTAGGAAAGTAGAACAAGAATAGAGAAAAGCAAAAATATTAGAAAGACAATGTTTTCAAAGGAAAACAGATGTGTCTATGCAACAGATACATAATTAGCAGGCTATATTACTATATGTATTATGTGTGTAACAATAATAGTAACAGGAAGCCATCAGTTACAGAAAGTAAGAGGAAAGGACATGGGAGGGGTGGAGGGGGGGAGGAAGAGGGAAGTAATGTAATCATAATTTAATTCTTTTATTTAAAAATCCTTTAGAAAGTAAATACATGTTTGGAATTTCAGTTAGATACATTCATAAGAACTTTCTGCTGACAGGAAGCATTGCTATGATGAAGCACAGCCCATACAGTTGACTTTTTAAGCCTGGCACACACCCCATATGGATCTGGTACACTAGCCACTCAGCCTTTCTCTGTTGTCACTGAGTGTTCCCAGGAATTTCCCTTTTCCTCCTTCTTTGGTGCTTATTCTTAATCTTATTTTGGGTTTTACTCCCTTTTTTGTGATTTCTAAGCATCTGTTAATATCTTTCAGATTGATTGAGAGGGGCAGTCTTGGTGAGGTACTGTTCTGAAGACAGTACTAAGTACTGAGAGATAGTACTATTCTAGTCTTAATTAAAAAAAAGTTTTGAATAAAAGAATTCTTTTTTGTTTGGTTATTCACGTAGTATTTAGTATATGCTTCCCATCCCAGAGTGGTTTCTTTATACGGATTTGTCTTATATATGTTTAGTATTTTCCAAAATTTTCTGAATACCAAACTTGTGGGTCCTACAGTGTGAATGGGGGGGAATGAGCTGGCATTAAACATTATCTCTCCCTAATAAGCATGCACATTCTATTTTAGTTGTTTCAGATAGCTTTAATATGTTATATGAAATAAAATATGAGTTAGTCCAACGGCTTCAGAAATGCTGGCGAACATTTACTGTGTGACCTTGAGCCTGTTCTTTCCCAATAGCAGCTCTGCTAAGAGTTTGAAGGGTTTCTAGAAGGGTGAACACAACCAAAAAGGGAGACAGAGTTCTCCCCAGAGAAAATATGAGACAAGATATCCAGAATGGTTAAAAGGTGGAACTAGGATGACAGTTGTAAACTGATTGAAACTAAAGGAAACAGTAATCTTCACAGGACAGATGAGCTTGAAAATTAAAAGTAACATTGAGAAATGTATGGAAAATGATTGTAAAGAAAATGCTACAAGGAATTCTTAGTACTGAGGACCATAAATATAAAATGACAAAACAAATCACACATTTAAGAACTTACCAGCAGTAAGCACATTCAGGAAAGTAGCAGATACTGATGAGAACAGACACTTGGTTGTGTTCAAAAACATAAATAAAGTGAATATACATGTAAAGCTGCTATTACCTATGATGTTTATGAGTTAAATACAAAGAGGAAAAAAAGCTAAATATATATTCTGTGGTATTTGGTCAGAATTAGACAATTTAGTATGAACTCAATTTTTAGTTTCAGTAGATGTAAATTCAGTTATAGATCTAAACATCTTTATGTGCACGTATAGATATCTGATATGCCTTACCCCTGATACCATACTCACACCCCAATAGTAATGAGCATGCATAGTCCCTAGATCTTGTATTCTGATCTAGATCTATTCCTCTTTAAAAACTGAGACTTTTTGAACAGATGGCTGGCTCCCAGACTCAGGCAGGGAAAATACTGTTATTTTGTGATAGCCTGTGCCAAAAAGTAAAATATTCAAACAATGATAGAAACATAACCAAAAAATTCCAATATGGAACAAGACACACAAATTAACAATAATTTCTGCTTCAAATTACTGATATAATACTAAGTATAACCTACTAAATAAGTTAGGAGTCCTTACTAATTTTAGTTAAATGACTAATTAAAAGCTTCATGGGCTAGTGAGATGACTCAACAAGTAAAGGCACTGACCAGCCCTGATGATCTGAGTTCAGTTCCTAATCCACACAGTAAAAAAGAGAGCCAATGTCCTCAAGTTGTCTTTTAACAACTTGAGTCCACACAGGGTCCATGGGATATGTATACCCTCCCTCAACACAATAAATAAATAACTATGCTTTTTTTAAAAAGAATTAAGAGATGTATACATATTTAATAATTCTCTTAAAAGAGAGAGATAACGCATCAGGCACCCTCAAGTGATCAAAGACAATAACATTATCAGACTTAGTAACAAGACAGATGAAAGTTTAGGGGGGATACATGGGGAGCATGTCTCATAGAGCATGAGACATAGCCTCAGCCTGTGTAGACACATCAGAAAAAAACAAAAGTAGAAGATACTTTACATCATCAACAAAGGATACTGTTGTGAGCCACAGCTTTGACCAGGTTCACAGTTTCACAGTTTCACAGTTCAAGGGAATTCAGTAGTCTTTAACATTTATGATATGGTTTAAAATAGCCATTGTCAAAAAACATTTTTTAATATTTTTTAAAATTTTATGAATGTAGCTTCTGATTGCCTTTTGTGTCATTTCACAAATTAAAAATTACAGTATAGTTATTTAGCCCTTCTATTGGCTGGTTGGATTTTTTTTTTCATTGTTATTAACTCTACATAAGTTCTACATTTGAAAGTGTTAGCTGGTTTTTCTTAAGGAGAAAATTTCATCCATCAAAGCATCTGACAGCAATTATTATAAATTTCATTTTTTATTGAAAACTGGAATAATTTCTATTTTTAAACTTTACATCCAAATGAAAATATAAAATTGTTCATGTTATTTGGTTCATAGAGTTGTCTTAACTGTGATTTGAACAAAGACATCCTCTGTCAACTGGTTCTAAATTCTCATACAGCTAGAAGTTTATTACTGTTTTAAACTCCTAGCCTACCTGGTCAAGTTTAAGACACTTTGTATAGTTTACATTTTATTTTTTAAAACTTGTTTTTAGGAATATTTAGTTTCTTTTTTTCTCCATCAGAGTACAGTCGTTTTGAAGCTAAAATACATGACTTACGGGAGCAGATGATGAACAGCAGTGTTAGTTCAGGGTCGGGGTCTCTTCGAACCAGCCAGAAGCGATCCCTCTACGTCAGGTAAGTGTCACATGTGACTGTGACATCACTTAATTGTCTGTGTGAGCACATCCTGTTTGTTTACTATTACTGACTTGGCTTTACTATAGAAAAATTCAGCGCAAACCAATAAAAAACATTTTCATGAGTAATTTTCTAACATTATACTCTCAAGAGTTAGACTATTTTAACTTTAATAATGTAAATTATGTGACCTTTTGAATTAACAGTGTTATAAAAAAAGACAAAATAAATGTGGACTATAAAAGAAAATTTAGGTTGATGTTTTAGTAGTGACTATATGAACCTGGTTAGATTATAGTTGCCTGTATATGCAAATACATACACGTAAAATAACAAAATAAAAAAGTAATACTATAAAAGACTTAAAGTGCTGAGTAGCATGGAAAGAGTTTACCTTATTTTTCAGTTTTCAGATTAAGATAAAGAATAACTGTTTAGTATTTCAGTCTGATTGCCACAATTCTCTTTGGTTCTCTTAGCTTGTTTGCTGGAAGTGCTTGGGATCACAGTATCCCCCTTCTCCCCAGGACTAAGAATCAAAGTCAAGGCCTTGTGCACTCCGGGCAAGTGCACTTCAGTCCAGCCTTTTTTTTAGTACTTTTAAGAGAGTTTATTTGGACTTGAAGAATTAAGTTTAAATATTGTATGTTAATTAATTAATTTCTTTTTAACAAATTATAAAGACTTTACATTTTACTGCTGTAAATTAAATTAATACAATATCTTTTAAAAATAATGTGGCAATTTGTACTTGATAATGACTTTTTTTTTTTTTTTTTTGGTTTTTTTTTTGGTTTTTCAAGACAGGGTTTCTCTGTGTAGCCCTGGCTGTTCTGGAACTCACTCTGTAGACCAGACTGAATAATGATTTTTAAACTAACATTAATTCTACATTTGCAAACAAGTGGAAGAAGTAATTAGCTTGCAAAATAATCACTATATTGATACCAACTTATATTTGCTTATCTAGCTAGTTAATCTATGGATGGGAGGGTTTTTTTCTAAATATCTAATCAAAGTAGATAATAATCTTTGCATTTTATTTTATTTATTCTCACAGGGGTTATAAACACAAAAAGGCAGGACGTGGGGAAGGGGATGACACCCGAGTGTAGGTGTTCAGGAGGAATACAGATACCTTTCAGAACAGGGTATCGGCTGTGTGAAGGTTCAAGAGACAGGTCACTATGACTCTGCCTATGATTCACTTGTCCTTATCTAAGTTGGTACTATCCGCTGAGGCTACCTATTTACAAGGCCTATGACTACTCAGGCTGGTAAATTTCCACAAAAGCTTCCTGTTTACAATAGCTTATAGCCATTTGTTTCAGTGTTTTTCCACAGAGACCCAAGACTTTGTGTTAGCATGCATGAATGTCAGGGCTATTGCTGATTTTAGGCCTATGGCTGATTTTAGGCCTTCAGTGTATAAACAGGGCTGCCCCTGACATCTCCTCCCTTCTCTAAGTATAGAAGGGCCATGGAGATTCTAATCTTTCAAAGTCAGGGACCTTCAATAATTGAAGGGGACCTTGTAATGGCTCCTGTCCTCCTGTCGTTGTCCAGTGAGGCATGAGGGCCATACCCATCCCAATGTCTGATGTCTTTTTCCTGGAGAGGGGATACTTTTGACATCAACCCCTATGCAGTCAGGCTTGTCCCTCAGGGAACCCAGAGAGATATTTTTAACTTTTATTTATATTCCCTTGCTGTGCTTAGCCTCACAGCTTAAGCAAGAATTCAGATCGCCAGTCAGAGGGGGTTCTGGGTGACCCCTCTCTGCTTGGTCTAGGGGCAGAAGTTCCCTCTTTTAGGTTGGGAGATGGGTTTTGGGAACACCCTGGATAGAATAACAACCTCATCTTGAGTCTCGTGATCCTCCATAGCTAACTTATGATAATGTATCTGAATAGGTTTTGCTACCAAATTATCTATCTGTTGTTTCACAAAGTTAGTCAGCCTATTTAAGGCCCAGGGACTAAAAGAAATAAGCAAAAATAACACAATTAATGGTCCCAAGGTGGGAGGAAGTAGGGTTGACAACCATGGAGAGGTTGAAAACCAATTCTTGTACCAGCTCTCATCTTTCTCTTTCTCTCTCTGTCTTTTCTCAGGGCCTTCTCTGACCTTTTTCATGCTCTCTTTAACCATCCCTGTCTTGTCTATGTAAAAGCAACATTCTTCTTTAAGGGCTGTACACAGTCAAGAGCTGTACACAGTCTTTTCTATTGCAAAAGAATAAATCAAGTCCAATAAAGCCATTTGCAATTTTTGGAGATCATTTCAGACAGTGAAACGAGGGATTTCTTCAGATTAGTGATGTCAATCTCTAGCTGTTTGATGTCCTTGTCAATGGCCCATCAAAAGTCTGAGTAGTATAAGTCCGGAGGACAGCATCAGGATTAGAACTTCTACCAGCAGACATCCTGGGTGTTTCATTTTTACCTGAGGTACTGCCTGGGTTAGAACTCCTGGGAGCCCCACTTCTGCTGGGTTTTGTGAGGTTGGGTGCAGAGCTGCCACCCGGGATCTACTCTGTGCTTGGACCCAGACCGGAAGTCCAAAAGTTTTTTATTTTTATTCTTTATCGTGAGACAGAGTGTCAGTATATTACCAAAACTCACCCAGAACTACTAGACTCAAGCAGTCCTCGTTGGGAGGTGAAAGTATAGATGTAACCCAGTGTACCCAGAGATTTTTAAAATTTCTCTAAAACACTTGACTAAACTTGATGGAGTCCTCAGAAAAACTCTACAGTGTGTCGTTATTAGCCCCATCTAATAGGAAAGAAAAAGCAAAGGGAAGCCAAATAACCTGTCAGAGTAAAGCAAAGAGCAGCATACCCCAGGAAGTGCTGGGACCTCTCTGTCACTGTCCAGTAGAAACTGTGAGGGAAGCCCAGTAAGAAAGCACTAAGATAAAGAAGCCAGACATCCCAGACCAAGGAGGCTGAGACAAGAAGACTAAGTTTTGGGCTTGTAGCAATTCATATAAATACTCATATCCAATACAGCAAGTTCCAGTGTCAATAAATAATCAAGCATGCAGTCTATTCTAAAACACAATAAATAATATACTTAGACTGTTTCCGTTACAGAGTGATTTCTGTGATTTCTTTTTTGATGTTGTTGTTGTTACTGTCTTATATATAATATAAAATCAAGCCTAACCTTTTTATACTATATTAATAATTTGTACAATTATATATACTTCTGGGATCCCATGAATTTTTTAAAATTGATTAATACCACAATAACAACTTGTTATGAACTTTTTTCTTGAGTCTAGAGCTCTTTTTGATTATGACAAGACTAAAGACAGTGGCCTTCCCAGTCAAGGATTGAACTTCAAATTTGGAGATATTCTCCATGTTATCAATGCTTCCGACGACGAATGGTGGCAAGCCAGACAGGTCACCCCTGATGGTGAGAGTGACGAAGTTGGAGTGATTCCTAGTAAACGCAGGTAAATGGTTTTTCTTACTACGTCAGAGTAGGGCATTAATAAATAAATGTTTACTTGACATTTCTTTTACTTTGTTATGTAGAAGCATTATGCTTTATGAAGGTAGCCAGACACAGAAAGTCAAGCGCTGTATTTCATTTATGTGAAATGTTAAATATTCTGGAGGTTACTAGAGGTTACAGGAGGGTGGGTGGAGGAGGAATGGGAGGATATTGGTCAAGAGATAAGGTAGTTTCAGTTATAAAAGAATAAATTCCAAAGTGTTACTGTGATGAATCTTAGGTAACAAGACTGACGTGTATACTTGAAATTTGCTAACAAAGTCAAGCCTATGTTTTTTCACCATCAAACAAATGTTTTAAAAGCAATTGTGTGAGAGATTATTGAGGTGTGTTAAATTAATTAGCATGATTTATAGCACTTGTTTTACCTGTACATATCAAATTATAGGGAAGTGTGTGTGTGTGTGTGTGTGTGTGTGTGTGTGTGTGTGTGTGTGTAGGCTCATGTGCATGGCACACGTATGGCAGTCAGGGCAACCTTAGATGTCAGTCCTTGTCTTCTGCTTTGTCTGCAGCAGGATCTCTTGTTTACCACTGCTTATATCGGGCTAGCTAGTCCTGTGAGCTTTCAAAGATCCTCCTGTCTCCACATCACCATAGTAGCAGTCTAGGGATTGCAAACATACACTTCCTTTTCTTGTTTTATGTTGATTCTAAGGATCTGAGTTGTGCATTAAACATTTTATTCACTGAGCCATCTCCTCAGCCTTGTTTTTTGAGACATAGTGTTGCTATGTATCGCAGACTGACTTTGAATTCTCAATACCTCTTTCTGTCTGAGCCTTCCAAGTGTCAGGATTGCAGGTATGCAGTACTATACTTAAATATACATAGATTTTAAAAGGCTTCGAACTCCATGACTGATGAATTAAAAAGTTAAAGCTGAATAAATGAATAATTAATATCTTTTCTTGAATAGTGATTCTATGCTTTGTTTTTCATGGTGAGATTAATTACTATTTAATTCTGTCACATTTAAATGTAACCAATGGAGGTTCTGGTGAGGTAGCATATACACTCTGAGTTCCAGGCCAGTCTAGGCTACATACTGAGACTCTGTCTCAAACAAACAAACAAACAGAAAAGTAACCAATGATAAAACTAGAAAATAAACTGTCCCCAAATTATCTTTGAGGTGGCTAGAGAGATGGTTCAGCATTTGAGAGCACTGGCTGCTCCTCTAGAGAACTAGGTTTGATTACCCAGCATGCATGAGGCCTTGGTTCAGTCCCTGGGGCCACAAAAATATAAAAATAAATTAAAAAAAAAAAAAAAGGAGTAGAAGAAAGGAAAATCTTGTAATATGCTTCCTGTCTTTTTTTTTATTTTATTAACTAGACTTATGTCAAGGTAGCCTGCAAACGTGGTGTCCATGCTTACTATAGCTGGTTACTTCATTCAGCTTCAAGTTCATTGATGAGTTGGATTTATACTTCTTTGAACTGAAAAATACTCCCAAAACATATTTGTCTCTCTTATATAGCACAAACAAATAGAAATACTTTATTGCAGTATTAAGGATTGAGCCCACCCCCCAGGGCTTTGTGCATGCCAAACAACCATTCTATCTAAAGTATTGCTAAGATTTGTAATTATTGATTGGAGGGTTATCACTGTTGTTAGCTAGAACTGTATATTTAGCAAGATCCATCTGTAGTATAATCATATATTTGATGGAAAATCTTATTTTTAGGAGTGCAGCCTTTAGCATTCTTCTTTCTTTTATTAGAATATAGTATGCTTTAATTCAGAAACTCCTGTCTGCCTTCTTGATTCAGTAGAAACCTCACATCTTAAATATCAAAGTTTCAGCTCCTAAAAATTGTCCTTTAGAGCCTTATACCCTAGAAAGGCTTTACATGTGCCCTCAATCAGTGAGAAACAGTGCTGACTTGGATGGAAAGAAGGAACACAGGGATATATCTTGAAGTGTCTATTCATCCTCTGGTTCATAAATAATGCTACAGAGTATTATGTTCCTACCATAAAATATAGTAGGAAGACACAGCATATTTGCCATTTTTATATATGTAAAATAGAGTGTTTTTTTTGTTTATACACACTTAGATGACACTTTCATTTAACAGCCTTTCCTATGAAGATCAGAGCATAAAATGCAGCCTTGAGCTGCTCTGCTCAGGGCCTTGGTTTCCCCTTGGCCCAAAGGTGTGGGTATGTGGTGGGGAGGCCACCTCCCATTATCCTGCTACCATTTGATGTCACCCATACCCTTCATCATTTTGTCTGTCCCCAAGAAAAAAATCTTCATATTTACACTGCACTCTTTTTAAGCCAGAGAGCACCAATTCCACATGCACATTCTATCTGTTTCTCAAAAGCATGGCAATGAGAGGGATCCTGAAGGGTTGTTCAGCACTTTGGATCAAGTGACAATTTAAACTAATACCGAGCCTTTTCTGCACATTAAAGAAAGGCATACCATCCTTCCACAGTACCCTGGTGGCTCTGGACATAGTTCATAACTGCCAGCTTCAGGGAGACACAGGCACCTTTATTTTTTTCTTAAATGTTTTTATTATGTTTTCGTAAGTAAAACTGTCTTTTATCCAGAATTCTAATACTATTAAGAGTTACAGTTCTCACACTTCTTGATTTTATTTCAGAGATAACCTTTACAAATACTATTTATTTACTGAACGAAACAATGATTAGAAAACTCCATTTTTTAATGGTAAATGCTTATTTAATTCTAGTTTAGTAGTACCCTCAGTAAGTACTGGAACAAGTTTACAAATTACTCATGCCACAGACCAAGCCCTCACCAGTCCTTAGTAAGTTCAATACAATTAAGAGCCTTGCTTGACACCACTTATTCTAAAATTCCTCAAACTTGCAGATAAATGATATGCCATTTACTGTGAAGTAAGAAACCTCTTTAAGAAGTATCAAACCACAGTATACAAGTATACAAGCACTCAGTTGTGTAACTGCATTGAAAACAGTCAGACATTATTTCTGACTTTAGTCAGTTTCCAGGATTCATTCATTCATTCTCTCTCCTTCCTTCCTTCCTTCCTTCCTTCCTTCCTTCCTTCCTTCCTTCCTTCCTTTCTTTTACTGGCTTAGCATAGAACATATATGATGAAAATAAAGCTTGAGGGAGAAAGTAAATGCACAAAAGTTAACAATTTGGATGTATATTGTATTAGCTTGAAAAATTTTGTCCTGTTCTGTGGCTCTGAAATATAAAACCATGTGGAAAAAAATTAACTGTAATTCCAATAATCTATAAGATACAATAGTCTACAAGTCAGAGTTGAAAAGGGAGAACAACAGGTAGCCTTCTTTCTGTCTTTGAGGGTGAAAGGTAACTTTGGGAACAGGTTAACAGATGCCAGAAGGACTTTAAAAAATGTTGAATTCTTGTATCTCTATATCGAGCATGGAGGTTCACTGTAAGCTTGAGGTCAGTCTGTATGATGGAGTGAATTCTAGCGAGGTTGGGCTACAGTCCTGTTTCTCAAACAAAGAAACAATAAAAAGGTCACCTATTCAAATATGCAAATTAACCTACAAAACCTCTAGATACAGTGACATCAATTTGAATCATGCAAATTTGGTTTCACATAAATTTAACTTTTTATAAACTTTTAATTTTCAGCTTCTAAGTATGATAGCATACTGCAGGAAACCCCATACTAGTGTCACACGAGTATCCCACCACATAAACATGTTAGGTTCAAGACAGTACTGGGAGAAGCAGAGACAGGAAGATCTCTGGAGTGTGCCTAGCCAAATTGGTAAACTGTAGATTTAATGGGAAACCCTGCCTCAAAAAAGTCGGCTGGGAGCTGAAGAGATGGCTCAGTAGTTAAGAGCATGTATTGCCTCTTGCAGAGGACCCAAGTTTGCTTCCCAGTATCTAAGTCATGTATGCTTATGACTTTAGTTCCCAGAGAATCCAACTCTTCTATCCTTCCTGGGTACCTACACACTTGTTCATTCTTACACACAGGCATGAATGCATGGATATGTACGTACATATGTATGTGCGCACGTACATACATATAATTAAATGTATTTTTTAATGGTAGGGAACAAGTAAGGAAGACACCTAACCTTGACCTTTAACTTCCACATACACATGTACACACAAAACTCTTTAAGAGAACAATATTATAACCAGGAATAGTAATGTAAACCTATAAATTCCAGGGACACAGAAGATAAGGTTTTGAATCAAAGTTTTCCCGTCAGTCTTAGACACATAGGAAAACTCCAAATTAAAAACAAAAGAAAAAATTTGAGAAATCAGGACTCAGTGCTAGAAAATATGTCTAATATATTTAAGGCTTAGAATTCAGTCTCCAGTAACAAAGACAATAACATTCTGTACTTTGACAGAGTTGAGAAGAAAGAACGAGCTCGATTAAAAACAGTCAAATTCAATTCTAAAACGAGAGGAGATAAAGGGGTGAGTATACGAAATGTCGTTCATTTCTGTAATTTTTACTTAGGCTCTTGTTAAAATGAGAAGACTTACTGTAAGAAGTGACTATGCACATCTCTTGCCACAGATTAGAATAGTAGTAGTCACTCATTATAAAGTACTGTTCTGCAGGCCTTTTCAGAGTATGTTGTTTGATAGATTCTTAGTACTTTTGATCAGTATTATTTTTATAAATGATACGAATTTAGCTCTCAATGGTTTAGTAGACTGTTGAGTTGATGATGCACACTTAAATATCAAGGCATAGAGAAGCAGATAGGCAGCAGGCATGCTTGTAATTGCATATGTTATAGAACATCTAGTTTAATGATTCTTCTATACTATACTACTGTTAAATATTACTACCTGCTGGGCATGGTGGCACATGGCAGTTAAGAGGCAGAGGCAGACAGATTTCTGTGAGCTTGAGGCCAGCCTGCTCTGCATAGTGAATCTCAAGATATCTAGAGTTCCATAGTAAACCCTGTCATTAAAGAGGATTGGTTGAGGTGTGGGATGTTTTTAATTTAAGTCACAGTGTAAGTTTACAAGTTGTTACAGGTGAAGCCATGTAGAAAGGTCTTTGTTCTGTTTCCCTTTCATCCCTTAATAAGTTTTTTACAAGAATCCAATATTTGATGTTAAGATCAACACAAAGCTATAATCTTGGAATAAAGAAAGTCAAAAGAAGTTGTATAGAAAGTGGGAAAATGTATCAAATTTCTTAAATATTTAGATGTTTATTTTTCATTTAGTTTAAATCTGTTTGAATGTGTGAAAATAAAACATGTTGGTAGATGGTAAGATAGTTACAGTATGTACACAGTTCCTCTTTACCCATAACCTGCAGTGAAATGTTCTTAAGGGAGCCTAAAGAAAGAACTTTTACACATGGTATATTGAAATGCTTGCCATAATGTTTATATCTTTGGGTTTGTTTGGTTTTTATTATACTTAAAATAAATAGATATTATTAGTCACTACCATCACTGGACATCAGATGTCACCAAGTAGTCAGTGCTTACAGCTTTAATATGTTAAAGAAATTAAATCTGGATGAATTTTATATAATTCAGTTTTAGAAAGTGATACATTTCTATAAAATTCAGAATCATAATTACATCTTATAACCTGAAGTAATATTTAAGTTAGAAATTTTTATTGGAAGAAAAAATCCCAAGTAAATACTCAGGATATTAAATAACTCGGTGTTTTCTGTACTTGTCTTATATGTGTATTTAAAAAGAAGTCAGTACAGTAAACTATCAATGAATTTAAAAAGAAGATGCATGTTTTTACTTTTCTTTCATTCTGTGAGAAGTTAACTTAATTAACGACATTTAAATCTTAGTCTTTGTTGACGGTAACCAACTTTGTACACAGTCACTGTGCTCTAACACAGCACCAGAAGTGTGCATGGTACTGAGTGGGGTAAACTACGCTTGCCATTGATGCACAGCTGCACTTCCTTCCGTCATGTCTTCCCTCCTCCTTCCCTCTCCTTACGTGATGATCTGCAGACTTGTTTCAGTACTGGCCTTTAACATTTCAGTTCCTCACTAACATTTTTAGTGCTCGTTTGGCTATTTTTGAAATGCTACATTTGGAGCTACATATACCTATGTGTTTAATATACCAATCATGAATTTGTGGCATAGTATCATTTCTTGTGTTTATTGCACTCTTACAAGACATTAATGATATTAAAAAAGTAAAGATAATAATTTTTATTGAAAATACAGAAAAACTGAAGATTTTTTTCGTATCTCTTCAGTTTTGTATTTTCCATACACTTTTCTTAAATTGCTTATGCTACTTATATTTGCACTTTTAATAAGTTCTTCACCCGGGTGATATTAAATTAGTATAATTAATACATTTCTTAACTAACACAAATCTTTCTATCCTATATTACAGTGTCCTTGAGATATATCATTTTGGCTAACTGGAAAGATAACAAAAATCAAAACATTTTAAATTACATGTTTCTTTGGTTGTGTGCTAGGAAACTGACTCTGACCACTATATATGCAGTAAACAGGGTAAATAACCTTTTTAAAAAATAAAATAAAAGCCAATTTTATCAAAAACCATGAGCTTAAGCCAGCAATTCTCATAAAAAAAAAGAGAGAGAGAGAGAGAAAGGTTACTTTTTTTTCCTGCTAAAACTTACGTTTTCTCCTTTCTAAAATTTAGACTCAAGCAAGTATTTTTAACCACGTGAGACTACTTGACAGCTTATAAAATGGCTGCCAACCCAGGCTGCAGTCCTTCCCCTCAGCAAGAGCAGCCTTAGCTTCTGCTTAAGAGTTCTCTTTTCTCTAGCTCCTCCAGAGTTTCATGTTCTAAGATAAGTTATCTGGCTAATGAATTTACTCATCTAATTCACTTAGGACTCCCTAAATGCTCACACCACATGCAATATAGATTGGTGTTCACATGCTTCAGTGATATCTGGTTAATCAACCCTCACCTGAATAAAGTACATTCCAGGACCGTAGTGGGTACCTGAAGCCATGGATGGGACAACCCATATGTGCTGTATGTCTCTTGTAGATGCATGTCTTAGCCATGAAATTAATAATAACACAATAATTATAACAATAGAATAGCCATTATTGCTACTCTTGTGCTTTGGTGCATTAAATAAAATGTTTACTTTAACATAAACACATTGATACCAAGACAGTCATTCTGAACAAAGATGACTACCCAGTCACTCCTAAGACAATAGGGTATACAAAGTGGATGCACTGCACAGAAAGATAATTCATATCCTAGGTAGTTGGAGCCAGCGTAGCATATGATTTCATCATGATATTCATATCAAGTTTAGAAAAAAATATGCAGCTTAAAACTTGTGAATTGTTCATTTCTGAAGTAGCCCACTCTATTTCCAAACCAGACTGACCAACAGGAACTGAAGCCCTGGAAAGTAACTGGTGGATGGTAAAGGGTTGATGTAGCATCTTTGGGCACAGTTCAACTTGAAAAATCACGGCAGATTTTCTATCTTTGGGCCTAGTGGCATGGCTTATTGGTGAAGCACTTGCCATCCCTAGCACTGCCTTCCAAAAAACTCTTCTTATATCCCCACTCCAGATACCTAGTTTTAATGTCACTGGTAGGTAAGGCCATTTCCACTAAGAAAGCCTGGAACAGAAGAATTGCTCTGGGGCTCTTCCTCTGCAGTAAATGTCGTCGTCCTTCGTGCCTCAGGAGCTCCAGTCAGTGACTGCACAAATGTCACCAAGTTCAGCACTTACCTTTTTCTCTTGAAAAAGAAATTTTTTTAATTAGGAACAACCTCATAATTATTTAGGTTTGTTTGTTAATACTAGCTATTGTGTTCATTTATTGTAGCCACAAAGACATAAAAGAAAATGTATAATTAGGACAAAGTAAAATCAAGATTGCTACTTAATATATAAAAGATAATTGAGCAGCAATGTAATGTTAAAAATATCGTGGTATCACCTATCTAGTACTGTACCTTGGAAATTTCCTAGGAAAATACATAGTTGTATAAATAAATATTACCTTGGTTTATACTATAAAATCAGTAATCTGATTAACCCTTTTTAACATTTTTGTCAAGTAGCATTTATTCTTTAAGATAAAACTGAATGCTCTAGAATTTTAATATTGACCATTTACAAAATAATAGAATTATAAAACCTTATACAAAATTAGAAATTCATTTTTCATGTGAACAGTATAAAATTCATGCAGACTGCATGCAAACTGTGGTCCCAGGAGTCAGCTTCCATAGCTGCTAGGCTGGGCCTTTGTGCACACGGAAGTAGACACCCTTTGTTTTGCCCCTCCTTCTCTTCTTCAGCAGTCATTCAATGACAAGCGTAAAAAGAACCTCTTTTCCCGAAAATTTCCCTTCTACAAGAACAAGGACCAGAGTGAGCAGGAAACAAGTGATGCTGACCGTAAGTATGTGGATCCATTGGTCAACTGATAATAGAACGTAGAGGGACCTACTGCCCTGCAGTTGGCTGTTACCATGGAGACAGTTTCAAGAGCTGCAACAGGTGACTGATTTTCTTCACCAGGGAAATTTAATACACACAAATTAATTTGTATGCCAGTCTTAACTTTTCTGGCACCTAGGAATTCTTGAACTGAATCTTAATCTGTTTATAACATATAAAAATATAAAATTCTTTTAAGTAAGGGTTCATATAATAAGCACTTAACATTTACACAGTCAAAAAGTATTTCTGAGGAAAAGGTACCTAATTTGTAGGTAAAGTACTGCCAGTTTCTGATACTACTAGATCATCTGGAATCCTTCTATTTTTATCTTGTTTCATCATTAAATATAATGTAAATTTTACTTGTAAATATCAAAATGGCCTGAAAATTTGCCTTTCTTTTCTAATTAACCTCTAAGCTCCAGTTTTCATCCTTTTTGTAGATAACATTTAGTTGGTAGCTCATTCTAAACTTTGAAAAATCTATAACTAGCTTTGTAAGCTGTGTGTACCTGTAATGGTCTTGGAACTGTCTCTTACTGTAGCACCAATTCTATGCATCACTGACAACTATTTTCTTTGATTATCTTTTTATTGCTTGCTCTCTGGGGACTACTCTCTACAGGAGATCCCTGACGACATGGGATCAAAAGGCCTGAGTAAGTGATCAAAATACTCCCAAGTTATTTTTAACCTCCTACCTTATTCAGGGGCATTTTGAGGTTCACAGTGGTGCCTTCCTGGCATGAGGAGGTGTGTGCTTCAGACGGCTTTTAGGCTTTCTGTGTTTATAACAAGCTTGGGATCTTTACTTCTATGATACAATTTTTGTTTTCTTGTGTTCCCTTTTTAACATGCCACTTGAGAAACTCAGTTATGGTTTGAATTTCATAATTTTTCTGGTAGTTACTTTTTCTAGAAAGTTTTTAAGTATAGGCTTTTTTAAAGGTTTTTTTTTTTTTTAATAATATCATTTGCCCATCATAATAGAATATAGACATGTACAGTTTTGAAATTTTGTGTCTCCCTTTTTAAAACAAGTTTAAATCACTACAGTTATGTGTTAGAAAACCCTTGCTTTAATGTGAAAGTATAAGGTAGATATCAAGTCTAGGGGAAATGGGATAGCCTCTTCAGATTATAAGCAGCATTATAGAACACACTATAATTGTTTCTCCCTTAGCCAAGAGGTTGTTTGGATTTGTTGTTCCTGTTTTTGCTGTTCTTAACTTCCAACTAAATGACTAGTCATCATATAAAGGTTAGTAGATGCTGATATGTAGATGAAATCTAATAAATAACTGAGAAATAGCCAAGCATGGGGCACATGCCTGGAATCCCGTCCTGACACTATGAGTATGAGGCCAGCCTGATCTGCAGAGTGAGATGCTGTTTCAAATTTGAGTATTTTCAATTTGCTTAAGTATGAGAAGTCATCAAATACTGCTAAGTTAATTTAGGTGATTTCTACTCATAGAAATAAACATTCAGGCTACATTTTTTGTTAAATTGTTTATTTCATTTGAATCATTAGGCATTTTGAAAACTTTCTTGTAGTTTTATTGATAGTTAACTAGTTAATATTTTAAGAATTATATCATTAAATAATAAGTCTTATAATTTTTAGGTAGATACTTTGATCCTGACAGCATAGGTTTGCATTAAGCTGAGGAGAGCACTTGATAGACAGTACCTCCACTAGGCAGGCTCTGCTCTGGGCATTCTCTGCTGTTCTCTTGTTTGTTTGTGTTTTGTTAGTTGGGTGGGTTAGAGAGATGGAAAGAACCTGAGAGGACTTGAAGTAGGGGGAAAACATGATCAAAATATATTGTATACAATTTTTTAGTTAAAAACTACAATTGGTAGTGCCCACAGATCTCCTGTCACTGCAGCAGCTTCTTTTTAATGTTTTACACTTTGGAAAAATTATCAGTGAAAACTTTGAATAACTGGAAAATATTCCCCACAGATTACCAGTGCTCTGGGATTTATACCTTGCCCTGTGTCTCTAAGTGGAAATAGAAACTTCCTTAAAGAAAATTTATGCAAAATAACAGATTATTAGGCAGTGTCACTTAGGAAAAGATTTCATTTTCTGCACAGTATATTATAATTCGCTGAATTATAAGTACTTGCTTCATTTCACAGGAATTGAAAGAATTTATTAACTTGGCAACCTAAAGGTCAAACTTTTATTCAGAAAATATTGAAGGAGCAGAAAAATACCAGTAGAATTCTAAAACTGGGTATGAAGGAGGTTATCACATAAACCAAACACATAAAGCATTACAGGCTGCTTGTTATTATAGAGGAAATACTGGAAGAAGGGTACATCAGGATATTACTTATGACTTCAATAATGTATAAGCTGATTCAAAATAAGACTGAAAGTGCTATGACTCAATAGGAGGCAGACAGGGTGCTCAGAAGTGAAGTGGTAACACACAGGTTTAAAACACTTTTGTTTTCTGTTTTTACAATTTCCACCACCAGATAGCTACATAGGTTTCTTATATCTGTTTACTTTCTTCTTGTTTTAAACACTTATGTAAGCAGAGTTGTGCAAAGCTCTCAAGTGCCAAAGCCACACTTGCTTTTACTTGTGTAACAAATAAGATGTTAAATAGTTGTTTGGTATTGGCAATGTAGCATATGGAGGGAATAAAGAGAATAAACATGCATACCCTACCAGGAAGGAAATGTGTGAGAAGAAAGGTAAAATGTGGTTACATTTGAAATAACTATTCACCAGGCATCTTAAAAATAGAAGAGGTGGGAAAGAGAGGAGAAAAAGGAGGCCATGGGGAAGAGAGAAGATTTAGGGAATATTTTTTCCCTAAAGTAAGAGGATGAATGGAGGTCTTAAATTTGCATCTGAGGTACCTCACACGCAGCCCTAGACCTGAAGAATATATCTATATCAAGTACAGGAAGCAGGAGCATCGAAAGTCTGAGACCAGCCTGGCCAGCACACAGATGACATGGAAAATGCTCACAATACAAACAAAATAAAAATGAAGCCACACATTGCAGATATGCAAACAAAATGTGCTTGGCACTTTGAAATAATGTTGTCTTGAATATTCTCGTGCATATCTTTTGATGTTCAGATATGTGTCTTTCTTTTGGGGAAATATGTAGGAAGGGGAGAAATTTTTACGTCACGCATATATATTTGTTGAGCTGTACAAAATTGGCTCTCCATACGCATGGTTTCCATAGCTATGAATTGAAGCAGCTGCAGATTGAAAATATTTGGGGAGAAAAGTTCAGATATTTGCAAAGCATAAAACTTGAGTTTGCCACATAGGCAAAGCACTGAAATAATTGAACAGATATGAAGTAATGGTGTCTCCTGCAGCATCCTGCATTTCACAAATTCTCACCAAAACACTTTTCTTTACCATTATTCACTTCACAGCCTCTAGTGGTATACTAAGTTGGCTTTAATTCCCTTCTCATTCTCTGAACACAGTGTAGCCATTATTCGCACTCTATTGGGTATTACAGAATCAAAAAAAACAATCAAAGTATACAGGAGCCAACTGTGGTGCTCTGTGCCTACCTACAGTCCCAGCATCTGGGATGTTAGAGGCTCCGTGAGGAGTTTAAGGACAGACTCGGCTGCCTGTTACAGGACAGTCTAGACTACGTGAGCCTCTGTCTAGGAAGGAGAAGAGGAGAGCAGGAAATACATGCAAATCCTACAGGTTCCATGAAGGGATATTCACGTCTTCAACCTCTCTTACCTTGGAGTCCTGGAACCAGCCTTCCTTGAATATCTAGGGATCACTGCTCTGGCAAATAATGTTCCATATGTCTTTACCCACATGCCTAATCCCCAGTAAATGATTCTGACTGCTTCGTATCCTTGTCTTACCTTGACATGTCTGGTTTTGTTATGTCGGAAGTATATTTAAACACCTTTTAATCTATGTATTAGCTATCTTAACTTTCTTTGATAAATTATGTTCAAGTTTTTTGTTTTGTTTTTATTCTGGCAGAGCTAGGGCTTGGACGAGGCGCTTCTTCATGTTAAGCAAGCACAGTACCACTGAGCTGTAGCCCTAGCCCCAGCCCCAACACGTTAGTTTTCGAGGAGGGGCACTTTACGTTTCTTGTTAGTTCAAGCAGTACCAATGGCTGTCCTATTCTAAGGTCCACCCTCTGAGTAGCAAGGTTTTGTTATAGAGGAGCCACATAAAGAAAAATGTGAAGAACCTACAAAAGTTTATTACAGTGTGTCTTTTGGCATTTTTAAAGAGCTCAAGGTGAGTAGATAAAATATGAAAGAAAGAATAGTAACATTTTATTGTATGTCAGATGTATTGACTTGTAGAATAGTAAACTTAAACCCTGCAGGATTCATTACCCACTTCATAATTACTGGCTCAGAATTCATCAGCTTTGTCTCTTACGTACCCACTTACTCTCATCCTGCAGATAACTAATTTTTCTTTCTTTCACAACTTAGAGATTGAAGATTGTAATGCCAATTCTAATACAGACTTCTGAAGTTTTTGTTTTTGTGACATTCCTATTTCTGAGAACAAATTTTAAAGAAATAGGATAGGTTAAAAAGTGGTATAAATGAAGATACTTAGAATTTTTAATGTTGTAAAAACAGTTTAAAGCAAACTGAAATGTCTAAATAACAGGTGAATCAGAATTTATAAGTTAAATTGAATATCATTCAGGAATTTCAAATGATTATATTGAAATCCATGTATTAACATGAGAAAACAATTGGGGCGGGGCTGAAGAGATGTCTCAGAGGTTAAATCAGTTGCCCCTACAACTATAAGGAGCAGGATTCTAACCGCGGGATCCATGTAAATGTTGGGTGGGTATGGCAGCCTGCCTGTAATTCCAGCCTCTAAAGGCAAAAACAGGGTTCCCAGGGCAAGCAAGAGAGACCAGCAGTGTCAGTGTGCTCTAAGCTGATGGAGACATGGCCTCTCTGAAAAGGGAGAAGAGCTTCTGGGAATAATGGCCAGCATGCACTTGGGGCCTCCACATGCCTACACAGCCACACAGCCATGTAAAACATCCATATGCACACGTCAAAATGGAAAAAAAGATGAATGTAAACTTTAAAATACCTACTTTTACATGTGCTTGTCATATAATAGTCAACTCTCTTTCTAATTTTTAGGTGTAATTATTTTGTTGAAGTTTCTTAAGTTGTAAGAAAAATGATTACCAATTTCTCTTTTATTCCCTGGCAGTTTCATACATATGTACATTTTAGTTAATTTCACCCTTCATCCTCTCTGATCCCACTGAACCCTTTTTTCTTCCCATAAGTCTCTCTTTCATGGTCTTTTGTTTCCTTTTTACACAGTTTTTTAGAGAATGATAGTCTTTCTTCTGCAGGTTAAAATCAGGTTTATTTGGCACTCTTCCGAGGTCTGCTGTACCTTCAGCAGAGCTGTCGATTTCCAGAAGCTCAGGTGCGGCTGACCTCAGACACCTTCCTCCCTGGCACGTGGTCTTTGCTCTTCTCTCCCTAACATAGAAAATTGGGTTTCCCTCTGTCCTTGAAAGGTTTCCTTTTTGTTTTTTTCTGAATAAAATTTTTGCTCTTTCATTCAAGGAAGATATTTATTGAGAGATGAGGAGTGCCTGTCATTTCCGAGTGATCAAGTTATAAAATGGGGCCATCTCTGACCAGAGTTAGGTGGCTGTTTATTAATATTTGTTGGGAGTTCTTTTGTTTTGCAAAGTAGTCTGTTATCAAAGGGGAGTTGCTAAGGAATGCTGACCTGTTAGAACTTAGTATCACTCAGCATCTCCGGTTCCCTTGTCATGGCTTTTTTGAAGCAGTCTACAGAGCTTTGGATGGCCTCTGAAACCTAGGTTTAAGAGGAAAGATGGTCTAGTAAAACCTGACCTATTTGTAAATCACAAAAGTACCTTTCCCATCAGGAAGCGATCGAGTACCTCTTTGCTCAAATGGAGCTTTTCCCCTTTGGTACCAAATATATTTTCTCTTGGGGATTTTATGTGTATGTTTGGACTAATAGGAGATTACATTGTGTCTGTGCTGTGCTCTACTTGCTTTTATTTGCTGAGAATTTTGTTCATAAACTATATTGGAAACATAAGGCATTTTCTTTAATACAGGTATTTTCCCATGACAATTCATGTTAACTTAGTTGAAAAAATAAACTTTTTTCATAGAAAATCTAAAATGCTTTGTAAAAGTTCTGTGGGTATATTTGGTTTATATCTCAACATTTATAATACCACCTTGTTTAATTTTGATAATTTGCTTTTAGCGACTTTTAAGTTCATGACACGGTATTTTCTTTATTTTCTTTTCATTTCCCTTCAATTTCAGAGCACGTAACTTCTAATGCCAGCGATAGTGAAAGTAGTTACCGTAAGTGTTTCATGTTACTTGTTCTTTTGTTTAAAAAGCATTAGTAAATATTACTGAGTGGCTGTTTCCTAAATGATATGTATAAAAACTAAAAGTCAGATTCCTAAGATTGTTAAACCAGGAAGAGCCAAATAAAAGTATAAACTTGAAAAGGGTAATCACCTGAAGGTTGAGTATCTCTAACCCAAAGCCCAAAGTCTGCAGCAACAGTGTGAAAATGTAAAGGTTTCAGATCTTGGAACATTTACTATTTCAGATTTTTCAGTTCAGAGTTGTTCAGCCAGATTTGGCTGTATAGATATTTTTAAATGCATAAAACTCTAAATCTGAAACATTTTTGCAGTAAGCAATTTGGCTAAGGAAGCCTCAAATTCCACATACAGAAAGGTTAATTTCAAGGTTTTAATGAAAGCGAACCCACTTACCAACTTATTTATGTATACTATACTTAGTATGTGGATTTGTGTGCACCTTATAAAAAGTAAATATCTGTTGGGCAATAAACTTGTATTTTCCTATTTTCTTTAGTAATTTTGTTTTCTAACATAAGCAGTAAAAGAGTTTTTGTTAGTAATGCTGAATCATTATTAGTTTATTTTCTTTTATTCTATGCAACCATTGCGATAAAGCAATAGTTTATTCCCTTGATGTTTAATGTTATGTTCCTGATATTAATTAAGCTATACAAAATGGGATATGGAAAGATAGGAGAGTATGTGAATACTTATTATAGCAACTTAAAAATTAAAATTGTTTTTTTAACTTTTTTTACTGCTGTCTAAAATGAAAGTAATCTTGATTACAGATGAATATGGCTGCTCAAAAGGTTAATAATCCTGTTACAAGTCCCAGATATTTCATGTTGGCAATATATACTTTTAACCCTCATTCATTTGTTGTATATTTTCTCTACATAATAGCTATATGATTTGAGGAAGAAGAATGGGAAAATAATTTCTTTCATTTCAGCATTTTATTTGCTTATAACCAGAATCCAATATAGATAGTTGGGTGTTGGTCTAGACTACAAAGAGGTCATGAAAGTATATACTGTCTTTTCTCACTGTTTGCATGAATTATTAAGTTGTGGAATATCCAACTGCATGTTTTTATAGTATGTAAACCATTTTTTATATCAGTAATTTTTGTTTTGTTTTGTTGAGACACTAAGTGTGTAGCCTTGGCTGTCCTGGAACTCTATGTAGAACAGGCTAGCCTCAAACTCAGAGATCTGACCTGCTTCTGCCTCCTGACTGCTAGGATTAAAGGCATGTACCACCATGCTAACTACATTAGTAATTTACAAAACAAAAACAAACAAAGCAGCTCATGAAGTATCTGTTTTGTGATACTACAATAATGAGATTGGAAGCCAGCACACAGTGTCAAGCAAGTACAGATAGTGTGTGCCACTGTCACAGATTCAGCACCGGCAGCTGCATGGTCATGTGCACAGATTGTGGCCCAGTCACAAGGCAGTAGACTTGCTGCAGGATCTTGATCGAGAGAACGTGTCCAGACACCTTATCCAGTCTTCGTTGCTTCCATTCAGTCACTGAACGTTTTCCGTAGTACATGTTAAAAGTCCAGTTTCAGTTATTTTCATGGTGTTCAGATATAGTTGATAGGTTGCTTTCATTCATAATCTTTCCAAAGCTCCTTTAACTTAAGATGCTTTAACATCTGAAGTGCTTTTGTGATCAAAACAAAATTATAAATATAGCTTTAACTAAATATACTCAGTTGGAATAGAAGCAGTATCTTCAGCAACTTTCTGAGTTTTTCTGATTTTGATAGATTTTTTTTTTTAAAGCTGAGTCTCACTATATGGTCCAGGCCAACCTCAAAATGCCAGTCCTCCTGCCTCGGAATCAAGTGCTAGAATTATAGGCAAGCAGTCCCACATCCAGCCATAGTACATATTTATAGTAAATATTCTTGATCCCAGATGAAGGGGATCAAGAATTTGGTTTGTTGGTTTTGTTTGTTGCTATTGGGAGGCAGCTTTGTTGTTTGTTTTTTTATAGTACTAGGGATCAAACTCAGGCAGCTTGCCAGTAAGTTGAATCTCCAGCCAGAAATGAAGATTTTAATGGATTTGATGATGTATAAATAAAATAAGCACATAATAACATTAACTTATGGATTAAAATAGTACATATGTCTTACATATTAAATTTACCTTTATGGTTTAATAATTTCCTCTTTTGTTCTAAGTCTTGCATTGGATATTTATGACATAAGTACCTTTTTGTGTATCATGTTATTTCTCAGAAAGTCCTAATATCTTACATGTTAAGAATTAGGTGAGTTTTACAGAGCAGGGCTATGTTGGCATTAGCTAGCTTTACAGATTTTCTTATCCTTGTTTAACTTTCCAATAGGTGGTCAAGAAGAATATGTTTTATCTTATGAACCAGTGAATCAACAAGAAGGTTTGTAGAGTTTGTTGATGTTTTATAGCCTTATTAAAAAGTCTATTTCAGGGCCAATGAGATGGCTCAGTGGATAAGGGTGCTTGCAGCCAAACCTGATGACCTCAGTTAAGACCCCAGAAATGATATGGTAGAAAGAGAGAATCAACTCACCACAAGTTAGCCTCTGACTTCCACATACACACACCATGTCACACAGAGAAAAATTAATTATAATAAATAGATTAATATAAAAATAAATATGCTTAGTTTGAAAAATCAGACTATTAGGTCCCATAAAATATTAGAACCAAGTCATTTTATATTGGCTGGGTTTTATTGGTATTGTGTCCCTAAGCTCACTATATCTACCTTTTCACCCCTCCGACCACAGTACTGGTCTGATTCTTACCAAAGATCTTCCTCCTTCAGCGTGACCCACTGTGCACTCGTTAGGCTAGCTCATCTTTCTAGGTCACAGTGTCATTGTATCACTTCCTATACCCAGTTTTTTTCTCCTTTGCTCTGCTTTCTTGTTTTTAATTTCAAAAACCATGAATACAACACCATACTCTGTTTTCTAGTTATAATGAAGTGTTAGCAATCTATTAAAATGTCTAAGATACTAAATATAACTCAACTTCCAAGATTTTAATAAGGATTTGTTTACAAAGTAGTACTTAGTTGAGAACATAATATAAAGAAAGAATGAAAAAGAGATTCTTCATAATAGTTCAGAATGGTTTTGTTCTCTGCTGAAATACACTAATGTTTGTTAAGTGTTTATTCTTTTTAATACATTTATTCTTGTAGTTAATTATACCCGACCGGTCATCATATTAGGACCTATGAAAGACAGAGTAAATGATGACTTAATCTCAGAATTTCCTGACAAATTTGGATCCTGTGTCCCTCGTGAGTAACCCAAATTAAAACTATTTAACATTTTCTGTCACTGTGTTCGATAGAAGTAAATGTAACTCCTTTAAAGACTATAGTTAATTATTTTATTAATTATTCCTTCTTCCTCAATATTATTTTCTCTTTTTTTAGATTTAAGTCTTATGTTCAACCTTTTTAAAAGGAATTAAGTAGAAGATGTATTTACTCTGTTTTTAAATATTAAACACTTCTCCAAGTTCTTTTTTATTGAAGACACAACTAGACCAAAGCGTGACTATGAGGTAGATGGAAGAGACTACCATTTTGTGACTTCAAGAGAGCAGATGGAGAGGGATATCCAGGAGCACAAGTTCATTGAAGCCGGCCAGTATAACAACCATCTCTATGGAACGAGCGTTCAGTCTGTGCGAGCAGTGGCAGAGAAGGTGAGCACCAGCCCCCAGGAGACTTCCTGATAAAAGCTACTCTACTCTCTGTGTATTGAAACATATAACTCAGCTGCCATAGCCGTGGTAGCTTATTAACGGTACTGCTTTAGTGGAGCAAATATTAGATTTTCAGTGACTTAGAAAAGTTCATCTAGGCCGGGCGGTGGTGGCGCACGCCTTTAATCCCAGTACTTGGTAGCCAGAGGCAGAAGGATTTCTGAGTTGGAGGCCAGCCTGGTCTACACAGTGAGCTCCAGGACAGCCCAGGCTACACAGAGAAACCCTGTCTCGAAAAACAAAAAAAAGGAAAAGAAAAAGAAAAGTTCATCTAAGAACAGGTTGTCGAGTCTGAGAATGAGATGATCATGTGCCTCTGTAAAATGGGAGATGGTTACCCTAAGGCCTTGTTCTGGCTAAGGTCACCAGTGTCCCTGATTAAAAATGAGTTCCCAGGAAGGTCCTTAGAACTTAAAATTTACTCGACCACTACTCAAAATGGAAGTCTTATTCCAAATAGCTTCTTATATTGGTGCAAGTGTCTCTCTTATATTGAGGTCCACCCCAGGGACAGCTTATAAAAGAAATACCATAAAAGCTCATGCATAGGTGTGGGAGATCCTGCCGGGTGGGCGGTTCAGGTCCACACTTATTGTGGGCAAACTATACAAAACAGTTCTACTGGCTTGTATCGTGATTGGCTTCCAAGGGCACAGAACATAACAGAGTATGTAATCAATCTTGACATTATGATGTTTCCTTATAATGGCAGGCTAGCCAGGTAACAGCTACATAGACCTTTAACAGGTTACAACATTTCCCAACAAATATAACTTAAATATCAGATGTCCCTGAATTCCCAATAGACTTTTTTTTTTTTTTTAGAAATTTATATCATAATTATAAATTCTATGTAAAAAATTCTAGAATAGTGCTCTAGTTTCATTTCTGTCATTGTGATAAAATGCCCTGACCAAAGCATCTTAGGGGTTTATTTAGTTTATAATTCCAGTGATCCTTTAATTGATGGGAACTCAATTAAACTCAAGCAACTAATGACAGCATGTCCAGAGTCAAGACCTTTGCTTCCTGCTGCCTTTCTTTCCTCTTGTACAGTTCAGGGCCCAGTCTGTAAAACTGCCACCCACATTCAAGATGATGCTTCTCACTTCATTTAACAGTCCATGCAGTCCCCTCCATAACCATGCCCACAGACCAACCTGATTTCCTCAGGTGAGGCTCCTCCTTCATGTGATTCCAAGTTTTGGCAATGACATTTAAAACCATCACAAATAGCTAGACAATTTTGGAAAATACCAAGGTTGGGGGATTCATACTACTTAATTTTGATACAATAATAATATCTCAGTATAAAGAGAATAATATGGTTCAAAAGAGCTACACATTGAAGTATTCTGAAGTAAGCCTAGATTGGTGGTACACACATGCAATTTCAGCTACTCGGGTAAAACAAGAAGATTGCTTAAACCCAAGAGATAAAGGCCAATCCTTTCAACATCTCAAGACTCTGTCTCAATCAAGAAAAGAAAATGTAATCCTGTAATAGACCTACACACACGGTCATATGGAGAAAAGAACAAGTTCTGTGAGGTGATGGATGCTTTGAGCATGTGATGCCAGAACAGTTAAGTAGCTTCAGTTCATGCTCCTTACAGGTGTAACCGAAGAATAAGTCATAGGTCTAAATGCTGAAACTATAAACTTCTAAGGAAAAGCATAAGGAGAGGCAGATGCGATGGCTCAGTAGTTAGGAATGCTGGCTGCTCCTGTGAGGTCATGACGACTTACGTCCTCCTATAACTCAGTTCCAGCGACTCTGAGCCTTCTTCTGGACTCCAAGGGCAGTCGGCACACATACGGTGCACATACTTGCAGGCACTCATACATAAAATAAAATAGAGATAAGTAATTTATCAAGAAAAATCATGATCCTAAGTTAGACAAAGATGTCAAGTGCAGAGTCCACAGAAGAAAAAGGTGATAGATTGGAGTTCATCCAAATAAAAACTCTGCTCCTGCAAAACACACTGGTCAGGAAGAAACGTGGCAGCAGCTGGTAAGCTACCACCCTCCACCGAGCAGTTCACTTCTAGGACTTTTTCACAGACACACAGGCCAGTAATAGGAACAATGCCTTTGCAGAGGAGTTGCCTCGGTGACCTTAATCCAAGTCTGAGACACTGTAAACTTTTGAAAGTCAGAAATAGCCATGGATGGGAATTCTTTACAGTTCATAAATGACAGTGACGTATCTATGCATTGATTTGCAACATGCAGAGAGGATCTATTCCTTAGTATTTTAAAAGGAGAAATAAGAAAACACATCTACTCCGTTGTGTGTAAATTCAGGAAGGACTGATCAGAACCTGATGAGACTAGTTACTAACACAGGGAAAGTAGGAGACAGATCAAAGAGTGGAACATTTGATTGTCAAAGTAAGTTAGTAACTGATTATAAAACACAGTGCTGCATAAAAAATTGAGTAGTCCGTGAAGGTGTAAGCAAGCGCGTGGATGAAAAGATGGAGGAGAAGCCTTACCTACAAGCACTGTCTGTGCTCATCAAGGCTAAGGCATGACAAAGTTGGGAAATCTTTGAAATTCTCATACTAATAACTATTTCAGGCAAGAACATTAAAGATGATTAAAATTATATCTTAAAATAATCACAATAAGTGGCATTATTGAGAAACAAGAGTATTTACATTCCAGGAAAGTGTCTACCCTAAAAATAGTTAAAAAGGCAAAGATAATTTTAGGATGGAGAACTTTTAAACAGAAGTTTAAATGTAATCACATTGTCATTAGAAATAGGAAAAATATATATATATCACATACCTTCTTAATAAAATGAACTAAGAACAGGATACCTGTCAGAGTCTTCCAGAAATGTGTGACTTGCCCTCTGATCATCAAGAGACAGGCTGAGCCAAATAAGGCATATCCTATGAAATGAGTGATCTGTACTCTTCAAAATTGCCAAGATCAGGGCTAGAGTGAGTTTGTTCACAATATAAAGTGCAGTGCTTTTGGTTAGATTGGGGACCTGTGTTCCCTTCTCCTGTACTCATGTAAAAGCCAGGCAGGTTGGGGTTAAGCAGGGTGGACACAAGCGAGTCCCCACAGCTCGTGGGCCAGGTAGTCTCCCCTAAACAGTGGTCCTGGTTCAGTGAGCAAGCTTATCCTAAAAAATCAATAAAGTTGAGTGGGGTGGGGGCGAGGGGGGGACACACTTTTAATCCCAGTACCCAGGAGATGGATATCTGCGAGTTGAAGGCTGTCCTGGTCTACAGAGCGAGTTCCAGGACAGCCAAGGCTACACAGAGAAACCCTGTCTCAAAAAACAAGGTAGAGAGCAGAAACACTGGACCTTGGTCTCTGTCCTCTTCATTCACGTGCTCAATATATGCATACTCAACACAAAAACAGTAAAATACCAAGACCTAGAGTGACAAGGACTGAGTTGCCCAGCTGCTGGCAATCAGACTTTTCAGTAAATCAAATACATGTCCTAGATTGCAGCCTCAGCCAGCAACTCTTCATTGCTTATCCAGTCAGGAGCATTAAATGAGCAGCTAGAGTCACTGTGATTATCTTTGGGTAATAGAGACCAAGGATTATTATTTCTGCAGTTACGTTAAAACTAATACATATCTGTAAAGAGTGAAGCCAGCATGTTAGTTTTCTGTCTCTGTGAGGGAAGACAGGAAAGGATTTGTTTTAGCTCATGGCCTCAGAGGTTTCAGTCCATAGTGGAGAAACAAAGAGGAGGAGACAGTAGAAATACACAGAAATCCCTTCAGAGTCATACTTGCAATGAGCTGCTTCCTCCAATGAGCTGTCACTTGCATTGAGCTTACCCATTAATTACATCCTTAGCGTAACATAGGGCTAGAGAGATGGCTCCATCAGTAAAGTCCTGGCCACAATAAGCATGAGTCCCTGACATTAGATCCCTAGTACCATACAAAGCAGAGTGTAGGTGTGCACTTACAATCCCAGCCCTGGGAAGCAAAGACAGAAAGCTCCCTGGAAATGACTAGCAGCTAGTCTGGCCACTAGGTGACAAGCCTCAGGTGCCGTGAAACCACATCTCAAAAGTAAGGTGAAGCTCAATTAAGGAAGAACCTGATGTCAGCCTCTGGCGTACACACATGCACATATACATTAAAAAATAAATAAAATTATCAACTTTTTTTTAATACTGTGAGTACATTAATTTCTTTACTTTTTTGTATGTTTAGAGTCTTTTACAATATTTTTATTATAAACATGCCTATTGAATATCATTTCTTTATTTTAATTTTTTTTATTTTTTTAGGTTTTTTCGAGACAGGGTTTCTCTGTATAGCCCTGGCTGTCCTGGAACTCACTCTGTAGACCAGGCTAGCCTTGAACTCAGAAATCCACCTGCCTCTGCCTCCCAAGTGCTGGGATTAAAGGCGTGCGCCACCACTGCCCGGCGAGTATCATTTCTTAGCATGAACTCTAGTCTTTAAATTACAAGCTATTTGATAAGACCAAGGACCTGATTTTAAATATTTATTTAATTTTCATTTTATACTTTTCTATGTAACTGGGAAATACATATAGCTATAGTAAAAATGTAAATGATCTTTACTGTAGTAAAAATGTCAGTGGATTTGTCAAAAAAGTTATAGAAATCCAGAATTGGGTTTTCCAAACTGCAGTTTATGGTATCTTCCAGCCCCCAATAAAATGAGATGGAAAGCATGGGATAGTGGCACTGAGGGACTGGGAGATGGCTCAGTGCTTAAGAGCGCACATTGCTCTCACCCAGGAGCTCCCTCACACTCGCTTACATTCCACCTCCAGAGAGACGTCTGTTGTTCCCTTCTGGTCTCCTTGGACACACCCAGGCATGTACATGAATAGAAATATGGCTTTACAGGTTTACTGAGTAGAAAGCATGACACACTCCGTGTGTCTTTTCACCTTCTGCTGGTCATGCCATTTTATGATATGAAGTCAGTGCCCTTTTGATTTATTTGTATATTTTAACCTATGTGTACACATGAGTGTGTGTATGTGTGTGTGTGTACACGTGAGTATGTAGAGGTGCCCGTTAGGGTGAGAAGAGAGTGTTGGATCCCCTGAAGCCATAATGACCAGTAGCCGGTGGCTACCCAACTTGAAGGCTAAGAATGCCTCTGTCTGTATAAAGAATGCACACTTTAACTACTGAGCCGTCTCTCCACCCATTTAGAAGTTGTTGGTCTATAAAAGCTAGGGATACGAGACCTGTATTTTAATTCTTTTTGGCTTTGAGAATGGAAAAGTAATTATTCATGATCATTGTCTTCGTTTAATTTCCCTTCTGCGATTTACTGATAAATGACAATTTTACTTGAAGTAAAAAGAATCTAAATGAAGTACAATTCAGACTGACCTGTGGGAAACTCCTTGGTATGATTGAAAAGATTTGGCCCACTTATTTAATTGTCTTCTTTATTGTCTCTATTTTAGGGCAAACATTGTATCCTTGATGTGTCTGGAAATGCCATAAAGAGGTTACAGATTGCACAGCTTTACCCAATATCTATTTTTATTAAACCCAAATCCATGGAAAATATCATGTAAGTGTAAATGTCTAGAATGTTCCCTTAAATGCAGATCAGCCAGCCTTGAGTTACTTATTTTCCTCATTCTCTGCATCTAATAAAATGAAGATTGTAGTATTTGTACCTATCCTAGAGGGTATGTGTGACATTAACCATCATCATCATCATCATCATTCATACTATTTAAGGGGCAGTGCAGCTATATGGTAACCATTTAAAAGGATGGTGGCTCCCTGGCTGACAAGACGCGAGATGGCTCCATTAAGGCATTTGCCACCAAGCCTGGAGACTTGAGATCAATATCCAGGATCCACACAGCAACAGAGGAGGACTCCTCCAAGCTGCTCCCTGACCCCCCACACACATACATTTGCATACATGAATATTTTAATTTTCTTAGAATTAAGTGAAAAAGAAAAGAAAGTGCAAATAAAAACAAGTAGAACAAAAATACAGTATCAGTGGGCCTAAATATCCTGTTGAAACTCACTAAGTACTGTACTCAACATATGCAAAATACATACTGATTTCAGATACACCTCCCATGACCGCACTGCCTACTGGAGTACAGTTTTCAAATGACTGAAAACCAATATTCTCTGACCACAGCAAAATTAAACTGGAAATTAATAATAAAAATATGCTTATATATTAGAAGCTGAGCATTATACTTCTGAATAGATTAAAAAAAAGAAATCACATAAAAATTAATGTTTTGAACTACATATAAAAGCTGACAAACTTTAATGTCATGTCTTTGGTAAAGGAGATTGATTACACAGCCTGTAAACATGAAACATAAGGCATATTGCCAAACCCCCAATCTCAGGGCCAAGACCAGCTGGGACTATGGAGTGAGAGAGACGCTGTTTCAAAAAAGCATAAACAAGGAGAAAAGTTGGAAGTCAACCATAAATTCAAAGAAGCCAGAAGAGAAATCAATGTACTATCAAATCAGCATAGAACAATGAACAATGGGAAGATGTTCTTAGAAAATACAATAAACATTAAGAATGATGAAGAAATAAAGTCAAGCATTTTTATGTGACCACCAGAATGGAAAAGGGTGATCAGTATGCATCAGTGGTCATTATAGTTTGACACAGGTGGCCCCGTAGAAATTAGGCATCGGACAGAGCACACACTCCATGTGGCTCTGACTTTAAACAACTGAAAGCCATAATGGCATAGTATTACTAACCTGCGCATCAGGAAGGTGAAAATGGGAAAAGACAGGAATACAGAGCATCTGAAACAAGTCAGTCCTCAAGTGTCATGGTGAATCTATATTGATTATTTTACAGTAGTTTCAAAAGCTTGACACATGCAGAATTTATGATTAGCCTAAAACTCTCCTTCCTAGATACATACAACAGAAGTGCTTGCTAGTATTACGCATACTCTCTTGCCAGCAAAAGTGCTATTCAAATAGCCACCACCTAGAAACTACCTCAATGGCCGCCACCACTACATACATCAATAACAATAAAACATTCTGCAAGAATAATCATGAGCAGTCTCCAGCTATGTACAAACACATAAGGGAGTCATAGAATTTGAATAAAATCTCAGAAGTACACACACTCTAAAATTCCAGGTTTGATCATCACTTTCAAAACCCAGTGGAACCTAGCCATGAGGGTGGTGCACAGAGTCCCAGAGCACTGGTGCTGCTCTGTTAGACCTGAGTCTAGGTGCACTGCACAGGTGTGTGACACTGTGTCAGGCTGTACATGGAAGTCACTACACTTCCATGTTGTTTAAAGTTACATCTCAAAACATGTTAACTAAAAATGGACAGAAGGAAAGAAAATCTTGCATAATGACCACAAGCAGAATTTATTCCTAGAGTATAAGACTGATTTAATATTTAAAAGTCTATCAGGAGATTAAAGGTCCAGAGTAGGACACTTGTCCAGCATAAACAAAGGGTGTAGGAGTTATTCGGGCTGGACTTCCCATTAAAGAGAATCTCCAAATAATGAACACACCAGTAACCACACCACCTACACAACAGCTTCACTGTCAAGATCTGTCTGCTCAACCTAGTTTGGAACTGTGAAGTCTTTTGAAGCCGTACAGCTTCCTAGGGTTGGTTTAAAAGGTTAATTTTAGCTCTCAGCATGACGTCAGCTCCCATTTTTTAATTTTTTTTTTTTTTTTTTAGCCCCGTAGCAAGCAGCCATGCATGCATTTCTTCAGCAGTCTGTGTACAGTTTCTAAGATGCCGCAAAAGACAACAGAGACCCTGTCTTCATGGGCCAGCAACAGCTATGCCAGCTGGTGCTGTCTCTGGTTGGAAATATAATAAGGTGCTTATAAAGTAATTGTCAAAGTTTTAAAAGCCCCAGTGCCTTTTCCCAAACCCACCCCACCTCCTTGACTTTGCTTTTTTTACTTTGATAGCCAGCCCAGGACATTTGAAAGTGTCACATATATGGATGGAACTTACAGCTATATCATACGTGACCATGGGAAGACACAGTCTCAGAAAATACCTGAGTAAAATCTTCAGCTTATATCAAGCTGCCTCAGCACAGAAATACTCTACAACAATAAATAATTAAATTTTAAATAAAATAGCAAAAATTATTCTCTAGAGTTGCTGAGTCATAAGAATACAATACGAAATTTTAACAACAACAAAAAGTATACAAAGAAACAGCAAAGAATGACCCATTCAAAGGAAAAATCAAATTCCCTGAGACAGACCAGATGTCAAACTCACAGACTGTAAAACCATTTAGTACAATTCATTGTTTTTAAGTAAAAAATAACAGGTTTCCATATAACATTCTCAAGCATCTATATCATATGTATTCAGTGCTCATATTCACCTCCGTTGTCCCCTCTTCCTCCCTCGTAGTATCCTTTCTGCCCTTACATTATATAATATTTATAATGCCTCAAAGATATGCAAAAGAACTAAAAGGCAAGGTCAAAATCAAGAAAAGTGTATCTGAACAAGTTGGAATTATCAATAAAGAGAAAATTTGAATTCTGGGGAACCTAGCAATGGCTCCCCTGCTAAGAGCAGACTACTCTTAGAAAGGATCCAGGTCAGGTTCCTCTAGGAGATCCATGCCCTAGGGCTTGGGGCCTTCACACTGCACTCAGGTACACATACCCACACTCAACACAAAGATACAGAATTAAAAATAACATTTTTCTTTTTCTAATTTTTAATTCTGGATGTAAAAAAACAGTTACTGAAATAAATTTAGTAGGCAAGTTTGAACAGGCAGAAGATTAATTAAATAGGACAATGGAAATTATCAAATCTGAGGAACATTGGAGAAAAGTTAACAGAGCTTCAAGGAACTAGAAGATGGCACTGAGTAGGTCAACATGTGTTATGATTTCAAAATGTGAGCAGGGACAGATTATTTGAAGAAACTTCCCAGGTTTTATTTAAAAGTCATAAATATCCAAGATGTTGAGTAAAGTCCAAGCATAAAAGATGGAAGTGCACTAGCTGGGGCGTGTTACAGTCAGACTGTTGGAAGACAGTGCTGTACACAGCATGAGAAAAGATTGATCACATACAAGAGATCTTCAGTAAGATAATCAGCAGAACCCTCAGAAGCTTTGGAGCTCAGAGGCATGGTGGGCCCTGAGGGCTGAAAGGGCACAACGCCATAGCCATGCAGAAGGTCATGCTTAATGCTGAGGGGGTGAGAGCGTCCTCTCACGAATCGGAAATGAACTTCCCACGGACCTGTCCTCCAGCCGCAGGAGGACTAAGCTTGTGTTTGGCTCACTTGTCTCCACACACACACAGATTATTGTGAAATAAATGTCATATGTATCATTTCATATACTATAAAAGTAATTAAAAGCATCCCCACTGAGGGTATGGCATTTAGCCAACAATATTTTTTAATATCATGTTAGATATCCTTTCTTGTGTTTTGTGTCTACAGGTTTTTTCCTCTAGCCGCCGAGTTCTAGCTAAGATTTCCTCATGGGAGAACGCTACGATTTTAATCCAAGTCTTCCTCCTCATTCCTCTCTCTCGTCCCACTCCACTTCACTGATGAAGAAACTAGGTCATCTCACAGTGTTTCCCCAGACTATACATTCTGATTGGTTGTTTAATGTGTCCATTTATGGTCTGTGAATTGGTATATAGATCTGTGAATCACATCTTAATATGAAGTGCACAGGGAAACTGTCTAATGAATGCATCGGTTGCTCTGAGCTAGGGTAGAAAGTGCCACAGTCCTGTTGTCACTGTTGTGGGGCAGCAGGCCTACTGACTGCATCTGTTCCCAGTGACAGCAATAGTTTACACAGACTTGAACTACTCATTTTATGCCTTATATGTCCTCTATCATCTTTTTTCAAAGAGTATTGCAATATGGTAATCACTGATTTCTGACTGTATTTGCTTAGGGAAATGAATAAGCGCCTAACAGAAGAGCAGGCCAGAAAAACATTTGAGAGAGCTGTGAAGCTGGAGCAGGAGTTCACTGAGCATTTCACAGGTGGGAGCCGGGGTGTCAGGCGGGGGGGGGGGGGGGGTCTGCTGGTTCATATCTACTAGTAAGAACTAGTCCTGGAGTTTCCAAAACAAACACGTAAGATCTGCGGTTGTCCCGTGCCTGGCTGGTAATGGGAAAATGGCCACAGCACATTTCCTCCTAAAAAAGAAATGTCTACCCTTGACCACCATCTCCTTATCCTGTTCTGCTCCCCAGCCCAACCTCTGGGGACCGTCACTGTGCTCCCTGCCTCTGTGAGTTCAGTTTAGACTCCACAAGGAAATGAAGCTATGTCAGATTTATTTTTATGTGCCTGGTTTGATGTAGCTTAAGATCTTGTATATTCATTCATGTTGTCAGAAATGACCAGATTCCTTCTGAATCTGTTCTATTTACAGATATTTAGGTACCCCATATTTTCTTTGTTGACATTTAGGTGGTTTTCATTGCTTTGTCTATTGCGAATAATGAGGTTAACAGAGAATTGCAGATGCTTCTTTGACATTTCTTTGTTGGCTTAGACTTCTTGCTGTGCTTTCTGTAGACTGGGTATAAGCAAGAATTGTTTAGCTGACAGTTGAGAACTAGGAATTCCTAGATGAGAGGGATGACCTACAGACGGTGACAAGCACAGAAGGCTGGTGGACAGAGTGACCAGCAGCCTCATTCTGGCAGCAGCGACCTACCGTTGTAATAACAGCTTAGGCTCTGACTGTTGCCAAGGTGCCCCTGAACTCCTGGACTCAAGTGAGACCATGTATACACACTGTGCCTGACCTCATTTAAAATAATGATCACATGAGTTCCAGTAAGTACTCTAATAGCAAAAGCCATGTGCTGAAGGGAGGGGCATGTATTTTTTTTTTAATTTCATATTTAGAGGGAAACTGTAAGAATATTAGCATAGAACAAAACAGCTCAGAGGGAAACCATAAAAATATTAGCACAGAACAGAACAGCTCACGCCTTTAATCTCAGTACTAGGGAAGCAGAGGCAGGCAGATCTCTGAATTCAAGGCCAGCCTGGTCTACAGAGTGAGTTTCAAACAGGCAGGACTACATACACAGAGAAACCTTGGGTGGGGCAGGAGTCATGTCTTTTACCTGAATTTCCCAAATATTAATATTTTATCACTAAAATATCCGAGAGTAAGTTACAAATAGATGCCTTTTACTTCTAATATTTCAATATTTCAAAAATTCCTTTAGAGAGGACATTTGGGTGTTTGCTCCTGTCCCTCACATGCTGAGAGTGCTACTGATTGCTCAGGGAATGTAACATGGGTAATGTCACTTCATGCAAGCTTTCCCAGGAGTGGCACTTGTCAGAGTACAATGGCAAAAAAGAAAAAATACAGGAACACGTGTTGCACTGAACATGCCATTGATCTACGACTTCCATCAAGCCCTTACTAGTCAGTCATGGGCAACCTTGACTTTGGGGGGCGGGGGATGGGGCATTGGTCCAGAGAGGGTTTCTCTGTGTAGCCCTGGATGTCCTGGAACTCTGGAGACCAGGCTGACCTCAAACTCACAGAGATCCGCCTACTTCTGCCTCCCAAGTGGTGGGATTAAAGGCATGTGCCACCATGCCCTTGACAGTCTCTAAGAATGAAGGCCAGTTCTCTTGTGGAATCTCCTTAGATTTGGGTTAGTTTGGGGCAGGCAAGTCAGAGACATAACATAAGCAGTGCTTATGACACACGGTCTGGACCATTTGTGTCGTGGTCCAGACCACGTTGCTTGTAATGGTAATGGGCTATGGTATCTTAGACTTGACCTCTACTCTTCCAACCCAGGGACAACCGTGACTTTTGTAGTAAGCAAAGCGTGTTTCCCAACACAGTCCTTCAGCAGCTGTCCTTCCCCAGAGTAATTCACTGCTTGCCACTGTGGGCCTGCCCTGACCCAGTCACAGAAACTGACGTTTGCCAAATGTCTGTCTTCGCAGATAGGAAAGGATACCCGTGTGTAACTCAAATGTGAACTTACACAGAACTGATACTCTATAAACATTATAAAGCTTAAAACTTGACTATCAAACATTCTTAGCTACATAGGCGCTCTTGTTTTGTACATAACTGTTCTCTTTACTGTATCCTTAACCTCACTCACCAGCCTGGACAGTTTGACTTAACATCACCATTTGGCATTTTACCCCAGAAGTCTCAGGAAACATGGCGATTTCCTTACACCCGCTCACACTTGCTGCTTGTTTTCAGTCTCAGGGTGTAGACCTTGTCAACATCAAGTCTCCTGAGTTGCTGAGTTGCTCTAAGCCACCTGCCTGGTTCCATGCTGAATCCTTTCTAGTTATATTAACTAACCCTTGATTCGTACAGATCTAGAGACTCCAGTTATCCAGATAATTAGTTGTAATTGTTACCATTTTGTTGTTGTTGTTGTTAGTTGTGTTTTTTGAAAAAGGATCTATGTAGCCCAGGCTGACCTAGAATTTATAATCCTCCTGCCTCTGCCTTTCAAGTTGTAAAATTATAAGTATGCATCATGACACATGCTGTGTTATCATTTTTATTTACACATTATTTCAGGCAGGAAATAAACTTTCTAATGTTGATTTTAATAGTTTCTAGCACTAAGATACAGATTGTGGATCTCAGTCTCCATGGCACACTTCATACTTAGGCAGAGTGTGTAATGTGTTCTTTCCTCAGATCCTGTCCTGCCACCGCACAGAAGTTTGTGGGAACTCTGCAGTTCCACATTTTGTGTTAAAATAGTAAAACCAACAACTGAGGGGCATAAAGCAGAGTAGAGCATGCAGGGTAAAGCAGAGGTAGCCTGTGCAAGGCCCTAGGTTCAGTCCCCAGCACCACCAGAAGAGTGAGCAAGCGAACGAGCGAGCAAGCTAATTCAAGCTCGGATGATCAGCACACTAAACAAAGGATAAAGACAGAATGTGTGTCTCGGTTGTTGTGTGTATTGTACAGAAAGTAAAACTAACTAAATGACAGTTGTTGTAAACAAGGAGTACACCGTGTCTGCCACCTCACCAGGGGTGTTGATGGCAGGCAGAGGGGGTGACTAATGGGCGGTTCTGCTGTCTGTCGTTGCAGCTATTGTACAGGGAGACACCCTGGAGGACATTTACAACCAAGTGAAGCAGATTATCGAAGAGCAGTCTGGCCCTTACATCTGGGTCCCAGCAAAAGAAAAGTTGTGAAGACGGACGTTGCTCTTTCTTTTTTCCATGGTCCCATCTCTTGCCCTGCTCTGGAGTCTGTCTTCAGTGTCCTCCACACTGACGCAGGTCCCCTCCTCATGGTCGGCAGTTGTGCCCGTTTTTGACATCTGTGTCCCTTCATGTTGCATCATCTGTACTATTCTGTGTTACTATTGGTTTCTGGCCACTTTTCAGAACTGAAGATGAATGGCCTGACCAGCTATCTAGGGTTTGGGGAGATGCAAAATTGTAAAATTCCTTAATGTTTAAGGGAAAGTTAACTTAAAGAGATTTTCAGAAAAGCTTTATATACATTCTTTTCCAATTTCAGTACAAATGAAAGAAAAGTGGTTTTAATCAGTGATTCAGTGGACCTTGAGCAACTGTGCACGCTTAACTCTACTAGCATGGTTTGGCCAGTGTATTAGCTCTCAAGTTCTTTCCTCAATTGACTTCTGCTATTAAAGTAATTATTTCTTTAAAAACAAATAAGAAAAACAGGGATTTATTTCAAAATTAATGTCTGAGTTAACTCATAATTCCGGGAGAGCTGTTGTTATTCATGGCAGGTCTTTATTATGTGTGCCCTCCCCTGGGACACGTGCCCAGAACAACCATTCGAGTGTTTGACCAGCCTGTGCAGCGCTGTGGGTAGTGGGTCTCGAGCGTTGTCTGTACGCTGGTTATGGCTCTGTCGGGCGCAGAGAGCTCACTTTACACACACAACTGCAGACAAGAAAGCGTTAGTGGACATGTAGCAATCATGGCAGTGGAAAGGAGTCCAATTCATAGCCTAAAATTTTAATGTATGCTTAGGGAGGGGTCAGATTTTAATGACTATTTTACCCACAATAACTGCCTATTTTGTTATAATAAAATATATATAAATATATATAAAACTTTGTTTAACTAAACTCTGTAACTATGGGAATTATTTTCTTTACATAGTTGCACACACAAACATATATATATATATATTTAAAATATATTTTTCTTTTGCCACCTACTTCTAACTTTTTTTTTGGTTTTTAAATTAAATATTAATTGATGAGACTTAGTGTCCTTAATCATGTGAACTGAAGGCAAGCGTACGGTGGCAGTGAGGAGAGACCTTTAGAGAGATTAGACTGCGAGTAGAGGTCAAGCCTGTTCTCCTCTTTCCTACAGAAGTTCCAGAAAGTTCCTAGGTTTCTGTCAGTGCTGTGTTCTGTCATGGGGTTTGATTTTGGTCCTCTGCCTTTCCTCCTAGGTCTCCTCATTTTATTAATAGACAAACAAACTCCATTTTTGAGATTCCCCCAGATACTTCATCTTGCGTAGCTGCGCTGAACTAGAATTGCACAGGTCTTACAGTAAAGGAAGAAACGTTAGTGAGAGGCAGGGTGCCTTCAGAAGGCAGTCCTCTAGTCCGCTATTAATATCATTGGCTTCCCATTGCTCTTTGGAATTGTTTATTCAATATGTGATTTTGACAACTCTTTAAAATTTCTTAAATGAGTACTGGTTTGTAAAGAATTATCCATTCCATTTATGAGAAAGAGGAGAACAGCTAATAAACTTTATTGTAAAATCCATGTCTTGAATTTTGAGGTTTTCTTTTTTTTTAATAAGCTGGCATGTATTGGGATGGTTCACCACATCACATAACAAGTTAGGTTTAAAGGCATGAGCAGCATATGTAGTTCTTATACTAGATGCAGTAATTGCTGAAAACATATACTCGGGAAGAGAAATGAAAGCCATTGAGAGCTGCATAAACCACCTACAGAAGGGAGACCCAGCATAGCCGCCTGCAGCGGGCCGGGGGTGGGCACTCCACACTGAGAGTGAGGAGATCGGGAAGGCCCGGCACTTGCATTCTGAAAGTTGAGTTGAACTGAAAGTTCCGGGTATCTTTTTTTAAATGACTTTTAGAGAAAATATATCTAATGTTTTCTGGATTGTTGCATGAGTGTTAATAATATAATCACTAATTACTGTATTCATGGATTTTACAATTTAGGATTTTACAATTTTGAAGAAAGAGCCAAGTGTCACTAGCCCCACCCTAAGGCTTAAAATGGAATTACCTGACATGACATGGCTGGAAAATGGTGATGTGTAGAGTTCAGAGCTGTCCCTCTCCAAATATGTATTTTCTGGTAATTCTATGCTGCTACATTGTCTAGCCCCTATTTCGTAAGGCATGCTGGTGTAAATTGGTGTCGGTACAGATTCCCACACTTAAGAGTTACACAGTGACTAGGAATAAGTTGTCCTGTGGCAGCTGAATACAAGTGGATCTCACATTGTCACATGGCAGTGACGAGGAGTATCTTCAGACACATTGAAGACTTCATTACAAGTGTAGTCTTTTGCCTGGGAGTTTCATATATTCATAAAAACTCCATGTTTGGATCTGTTTCATACTGTCCTCAAGTTGAGGGAAATGACTTAAAATGTGATTGCCTACATATGCTTCACTTCCTGGTCTGTCAGCTGCCTCAGGCTCCTCTGTAAATAGGAGAAGCAGACCCCCAAGCCCCTGCTGAATACCGGAATATTTAACTCCAAGGATGGCAGTTTGGGGATTTAATACTAAGCAAAAAAAATTTTCTGAACTAGTAGGGCCAACAGCCTCCTAAGACTTTGTAATGTTACATGTAATGAAATAGAAGCCTAGAATTCCTGTGTCATCCAGAGTTCTGGGAGTCAGCATAGCTGGATAGAGCCCCTTGCCTGATGTCTCCTGGCAATGGCTTTCTTACCGTGTGAGCTCTTGTTGCTCCTGTGAAAGATTGTCCTGTCCTCAGACATAGGAATTACTGAAAGAAGAATAGTAAATGCCAAGAAGTTTATCATACACTTGACAAAATGCATAGCTGTCACTTTCCTGGCCCAAATTAGGCCTGCCCGACTGTGGTCCAGTCTTCAGGACAGCACCTCTCCACCCTCTAAAGCTCTGCAGTGTCACATGAAAGGGACTGTATGTGGGTAGCTGGGTTTGAATGGCCATCAGCAACATAAACCTGCTGCTTTCTTTGTACTTCTTAAAATGGAGAAACTTTGAGGATCAATAAGCCTGAGGTGTGTTAGGTCAGAATACACTTTGTTCCTTTCCCTGTTGGATTTGAAACCTATAGTCACTGGTGCTCTGTTCGTGGACCTGACCCATGGAGCTGATGGAGCCTGGACACCCTGCAGGGTTGGTCCAAGGGCTCTGCAGTCCACAACGCAGTTAGCTTCTCATACTGGACATGTTTCCCTACTTCGCTCCCATGCACTTGTGCTTGATAACCAGAGTGCCATCCACTGCCCATCACCTGTGGAGACTCTTTCTTAGATACATTAGATTATTTGCATTATTTCAGCCCTTTTGATCATTTTTCACTCATCTAAGAATATCTTTGTGGTCAGATGCTGGGAGTTATCTGCTATAACTCAGCCTGTAATACAGAACTGTAAGACATCTGGGCTTCATGTCTGCAGTTTCCTAACCATATTTCTAACAGGTTCTCCAGAATTGTTGATGCTAGAACCAATAAGTCCTAGACAGTAGAGTAGAAAACACTGAAATTGTCAAATTAACATTTCATTTGTCAGTACTAGTCAACTGCCTCGTTGATTCCCTGTGGGTTACACATCAGTTGATCTCGTTCTTCCTTTGAGAATGGTTACCTAAGAGCTGACAAAACACATTGCTGAGCAGAGTTGGTGGTCAGATAGCTTGATACCACTGACACTTTATGGAGCAGGTGTCAATATGGTAGAGTTTACACTGGTTTTCCCAGTGTCTATAAACCAATAGTAGTGGTCAGCAGAGGACTGAGGAAGGACCAGAGGAGGATGAGAGCTGGATGGAGCAAGTGGCTAGCTCTGGCTCAACTGATACCCTGCCCGGATTCACAGGGAGATTCCCAACATCCACCTCTGACCTCCACAGCCAAAAGTACTTCCATACATTCAAACACACTCATGCTCACAACAAGCACGCATACACCTTTAGGAAGTCACACCATGGCTGCCACAAATACAGTTGTGAGGCAATTGTTCTCTTCTCCTGTTTCCTGTCTCGCTATCTGAGGAGAGGAGTGATCCAAGATACAGGAAAATCTATAAGTCTCAAGTCCCAAGAAAATGATACTGTGTTTGCATGTAACTCATGCACAGCTACTGGAGCACTTGGGTCGCCTGGGTTACTCAGAACCCCCAGCTCTGATCCCTATTCTGGTACCCAACAGGGATCCAGGAGCTAATTCCCAAAGATGCCAAAAGATAGCTGTGGTCAAAGCAACAAACAAACAACAAGCCGTCCCACTAGGAAAACCATTCCCTAGAGACCAGTCTGTTTTGTTGTTTTGTTTTTTCAGAAATTTGTTTTTGTAAACTCTTTGGAACTCAAAAACTCCAAAGGTTATAGCTTGTTTCCCATATATATTAGTTGCCTGATTTCTTTGGGTAGTAACCCTGTGGATTCACAGCAGTAGGACTCAGCTGCCATGTATTTAAGGACCCTTTCAGCAGCTGGCCCTGTTGTCTAACAGTACAATTTGCAGACAGCATTCAGTCCTCAGCCATCTCCTCTATTTTTGTTTTAAGTCCTTCAGTTTGGCTCTGGACTAACCCTTAGGAATCTTAATATTTATCCAGCACAGACATTTGCACATATACTTACCTCTGCCTCAAACAGTGTGTGGTTAGCAATGTTTTATTTGAACAGTTTGTACTGTGAGTGAATTTTGGAAAAGAACTATATGGAATATGAACAAAAACTCATCAATCTACTACCTTGAACAATTAATGTACACTCCTTCCTTAATGTAAATATGTGGAAGTCAGTACACAGACAACTGCCATGTGACCGTTGCTAATGAGTGCACAGAACTTTCTCTAGGGAAGATGAGTGATCTAATCTCTGAGACACTCTCTTTGGGCTGTCTAAAATTAGACTTGCTTGCCTCCCAGATGGAGCAGCTATAGCAATGTGCCTGAACACTCCATATGTCCCACAGTGGGAGTCTCTACAAAAAGATTTTCTAAATCTTGTGAGTCGTTTAATTAAAAATACCTACTTCCCTAGTGGTATTAAGACTGGAAGAGACAGTTTTCTGAGGAGAGCTCCACTTCTCTGAACATTCATGCTTGCTTTGGGTCAGCATTGCCTGACACTAATTCAGCTTTTCTCTCCCTGGGGCCCACCCATGGCCCTATCCACAGATGCTCTTCCAGGCTCCTCATCTTCTGACATGTCAGCTTCTCAGTCACCAAATACTGCTAATTCTTCCCCAACACCCCGCTTTTCTTACTGGCATCACTCTGATCCAGGCCCGTCCCCATCTTGGCTCTCAGGAAATGATTACAACAGTCCTTTAAATCCCCAGGGTTTACAGGTTGTCCCTGATTGATCTAGCTACCACCAGATGACTTCTCTTTAGAAAAGGCAAGGGGGACGGGAGGACCAGAGCATATCTATGGCTGGACGGTGCTTTGCAGGTAGACAGACCTTCTCTCCAGCCCAGCTTGTCACTCTAATATGTCCTTTGATCTTTGAGCACAGTGGTAGTAGAGACCAAGAGGGCACAGCACGCTGAAGCTCTGTGCTCAGCCTAGACCAGCAAACTGTGGCAGATTGAATGGTCGAAGGTCTAGCCATGTCTACCGGAGGATTTCTTTCTGTAAAACAGGACTGAGACCTGTTGTGGTGATAACAGAGCCATTCACCCATCACATTCCAGCTCCGCAAATTCAGGCTCCCAGAACCACAGGGACCTGCTTCTGTGGGATTGCTTAGCCAAAATCTAGGCTACCTGGTCTTGAGCCATGAGCGGAAGTGTGAGGGATGGGCTCCAAGGGGGTCTCCGAAGGTGTCATCCAGGGAAGAGAATTGTGTGAAGAGATAAGTGCAAAATTCAGTGCAAATCAATTTGTCAACCTGGATCAGACTTTGGAAGTCTAATGTCAGGCGGCTCATTGTCAGTACATTTAAAACACGGTACAATGTGGGAAAAGGTTTCCAGGCAACAATTAGTCCAATCCATATAATCCCATGTGTTCAAAATAGCTTAATTTGTGACCACACTGAAACTCTTCTACAGAGTACATGTGACCATGAGGGTGGCTTCTATAGCTAAAGGGCCTAGAGGCTCTGACTGAAGCCTGAAGATCAGCAGGCCATGAGGTCCATGTGACATCTCCCCCAAGAATAGGTAACAGTCTAGGATATCCTCACTAGAGTCTAGACTAGGATATCCTAGAAGAGATCTGGGATAACCATTCTGGGGAATTTGGGTGTTCCATAGATAACAGAAAGGTCACCAGGTCATTAACAAAATCCACTCTCAGCTTTCTGGATAGAATGCAGGTATTGGTTTTTATCTCCCCCATTGAGGAGACACCCCTGTGTGATTAACATTCCTGGTCTCTTAGTGTTTCTCAGTGAGCACAAGGACCTCTGTGCTCTCAACCGCTGCTAAGTCTGATGACCTGAGTTCTGTCCCTGGGATCCACATGGCGGAAGGGGAGAACTGATTCCCACAAGTTGTTCTCTGACCTCCACAAACACACAGACACAGAGAAAAATAAAATTATGAAAAATATTTAAAGATGTGTGTGTGTTTCCCTCCCGCCACCAACACACACACAGAGGGCCTGGATTGCTGGCCAGGCCTTACCCTCACCATACCACTGTGGCTGCTCAGCAGTGCCCTGGGGAGCGAGCAGCCTCTCCCAGTCCGCAGCCAGTCTCATCCTTTCCCCTCGGCAGCACAGTTGTTAATCACGGTTGTTAACATTAGTTATAAAACTTCATCACCCACAAGGAGAAATAACCTGTAATAGCGTTAACTGCCAATTTGACATGGTCTAGAGTCACCTAAGATGAGTCTCTGAGAATGTCTGCAAAATCAAGGATCCATCCTCGTGTCTCCAGATCCTGTGTGCATCCAGTGCGAAGGGAGGCGGCAGTGAATTAGGTGACCAGCTTTTCCCAAGCTCAGACTCTGACCTTCCGACTTCTTTTCCTTCCAATTCTGAATGTGTCCCTGTCCAGTAGGATGTGACATTGGGGTCTCTAGCACAGAAAAGGATGGTCTGGAAGGCAAATTGTTGAGGACAGAGAGCCAGGGAGTAACTAGGTCGGGTCGGCAACCTTAGACCGGCCGGCAGGGGGCAGAGGAGGCTCCAGCAGGGATGCCAGAGAGAAAGCCAAGGCCATGCTGGTCAGTCTAGGTGTTCAGTGCAGGGCGTGTTGAGGGGCGTGGACTCTCCCGGGGCTGCTCTTAAATAGTGAAGGGCCAGAGAAACCAGGGAACAGGAAGCCAGGACGGACCCGCCAGCACCCCAGCCAACCCAACGTTGCCATGAAGCTCCTGAGCGTGACTTTTTGGCTACTCCTGTCCCTGTGCACTGGTGAGTGTCTCTGAGGGACGGTATGGGCAAAGCAGTGATGCTACGCCTGAAGTCCCTTCGCACCTACCAGGGCTCAGCACAACTTCCAGGGGGCTTCTTAAAGGAGGCAGCCTTGAGCCAGGCCTCGAAAAATCATGCCAAATGTCAGGGAAGAAGTCCCGGGGGGCCGGGGGCGGGGCCAGAGGCGGGGGCGGCTATCTGGTGTCGAAGGTGGGGGAGCTTAAGGGACAGGACGCAGGCAACCCTGATGACAGGGGAGGGAAAAAGAGCGGAGATGAAAAGGGGGAAGAAGAGGAGGAAGGAGGAGAGGGGGAGGAGAGGAGAGGAGGAGGAGGAAGGGAGAAGAGGCCTGGGGACAAGGGCTGAGTGCTCTGAGTCCATAGCGAGTAAGGAAGGAAGTCCCGGAGGTCCCCAGACTGTGAGGCAGCTACAGTTTGACCATTGGTGAAGATGGAAAGCAGAGTGTTAGCAGAAAGGCCATGGCATGAAAGTACAGCCCCAAAGGCAAATTCCAGATGTGTAGGCCTCAAGAGGGTCCTGATTGCAAAGTCACCAACCCCAAAACTCCAGAACCCCTTTCTCTGGGCCCCTGCTGGGATGCTCCTTAGGACTCGGACTTGGTCAGGTCAAGGGGAGCAGAAGGAAGCCCACGTGGAGTACTTATGTGTCCAGCTCTGCATAATTGACTTCTGACACTGACAGTGGGGTGTCACCAGCTAAGTCTCCTGACATCAGCAGCTACAGGAGCAGAAACCTAAACTACCTGTTCATCCCTCAGTCTCCCTTGCTTGTTGCACCTTCCCGGGGCGGGGTCCTCTGACTCTGTCCCACTGCAGATGACAGGGCACCACAGTTACTCCATGTGTCATGTAGTCCAGTTCTTATTTGGAGGGGCAGGGACACAGCTGGGGTGGGATCCTGGGACAATACCTCTTTGGGGAAGAGACAGGAATTTGTTGTCCACAGTCCCTGTTGAGACTTGGGGCCAGTGCTCACTCTTTGGCAGGGACTTCCCAGTGCTCTGTGGTGGGCTTGGTTGTGAGCCACCCCTCTGCAAAACTATGAGCTACGGTTAGAGTCCACAGCACAGATTTTCCCTGCTCTGTCTGGATGCCTCTCCATGGGAGTGCAAGTGCTGTGTGTCAGGGGACTGGACATACAGGCTGGAGGGGTCACGGCACGCTGGCTATGTGAGGGAATGCTGTCAACTGTCCTGTCCCCGCAGTCCTCTGTGTGATGGAGGTGCAGTGGTGCACCACCTCAGACCCGGAACAGCAGAAATGCAAGGACATGAGCAAGGCCTTCCAGGGAGCTGGTATCCAGCCTTCCCTCCTCTGCGTCCAGGGCACCTCCGCTGACCACTGTGTCCAGCTCATCAAGGTGAGGCCTCTCCCTTCTGACTCTTTCCCACCCCTGGCCCAGACAAGAGGGCTCTGACTCAGGAGGAATGCACAACAGGTCCATTGACTGGGGAAGAGGCCGATGTGCCCTGCCAGGGTTGGGCAATACAATCTCCCACGATTCCCTAGCAGCAAGCGCCTGACTTTTTCCTGCCAAGTGGGAGGTGAAGAGGGGCTGTAATCCAGATGGGCACCAGTGGGGAAAGGAGGGAGAAAACCCCTGGTGGGATTTCTCTTGTACAACAGCCCTTCTAGGGTGAGGACAGGGATGCTACCCCCTCATGGGGGAGAGAGCAAGCCATAGTGGCTGTCCTCGATTGCTTGCTTTCCTTTTGTGTGTGTGTGTGTGTGTGTGTGTAAGTGTAACCCTGGCTGTCTTGAAACATCCTCTGTAGACCAGGCTGGCCTTGAACTCAGAGATAGACCAACCTATCTCTACCTCCTGAGTGCTGGGACTAAAGTCATGTGCCACTACCTCCCAGGCCTAGCTTGGTTTTCTACTGCTGTAATAAACACCATGACCAAAAGCAACTTGGAAGGAAATGGGTTTATATCAGCTTATGGCTTACAGTCCATCATGAAAGGAAGACAGATCAGCAGCTAAGGCAGAAACCTAGTGTCAGGAACTGAGGCAGAGGCCGTGCAGGAGTGCGGCTCACTAGCTCGCTCCTCCTGGCTTGCTCAGTTTGCCTTCTTATACAACCCAGGACCACCTGCCCAGAGCTGGCCCCGCACACACTGGGCTGGCCCTTTCATATGAACCATCTGTCAGGGAAGTGTCCACAAGCCAATCTGATGGCAACGGTTTCCTCTTCTCAGATGACTGTGGCTTGTGTCGAGTTAAAGGAAGTTTAAAAAAAAAAAAAGTGACTTCATGGACCTAGTGATCACTCACTGCTGTGGGCTTTCCAGAATGAGATTTGTAAGGTCCAGGAGAAGAAACCCCCATTCCAGAGCCCTGAGAAACTGAGATGGGGAGGCAGGTCTGGGTGATGGGAGAACTATTAATTTAGTACTAACCATTCTCAGCAGGACAGGATGGCGAAGGTGGTCACCACAGAACAGGTACTGGGTCTCCATTGCAGTCTGGCCCCCAGGAGGCCTCTGAGAACCAATCAGCTAGTGGGGCCTACCCTCTGTGAGGGCAGAAGGCAGCAGCAAATAACAATTCCTCTCAGCTTCCGCCTGTGTGAACTGTCTTGGAGGGAAACAACGCTGGTTAGGGACTGGGGCAGGAGGATGAGAACTTCACATGAAGAGATGCTCTCTGCTACAGATCCATGTTGTGTCTACTGGTTTTTCATGGCACACATCAGTTATGATCCTGTAAAATTAACAACCACCTTCTTTAAGAGCAGATGTGGTAACACAGCGTGAGTTCTTGGCCTGATAAAGGAAGCCCTGGGCCCTTAGGTCAGGACCAAGATCAGGCTCCTGGGCCAGATGAAGGCCACGTAGCCCTCCCCTGCTTCTTGAGGGGCTCTGGGCTGCCTGTGGGTGTCACTGACCCTCATTCTCGATTAGGACCAAAAAGCTGATGCCATTACCCTGGATGGAGGAGCCGTTTATGAGGCGGGGAAGGAGTATGGCCTGAAGCCAGTGGTAGGTGAAGTCTATGACCAAGGTAAGGGGCCTGCGGTGGGAAGAAGCAAAGATCCCTCACACAAGTCAGCTGGCCAGTCTGGCCATGTGACCCTGAAGCCCTAGCTGGTCACTAGCTCCACAGAACATTTCTGGGGGTCCCACAGAACCCACAGAACCTGCCACAGCTGGGGCAGGCTCCTCACCCCATCCCATGTCTCATGGTAAATTTACCTTCTATGCTTGACTCCCTCTATCTGGACCTGTTCTGTCTGTCTCCCTCAGCTCCTCCAATGCCCAGCCTCCACAGTCACCAATGCAATCCTCATATCCTCTCCTGAGCTCCTAGGCCCCTCTCGCCTTTGCAAAGGCCTCTGAACTGTCACTAAAGCTCAGATTCACCTTCATGAGCCTAAGGCCTGATCCCTCTGCTTTGCTGACCCCAATAGAGCCTCAGCCAAGTCTCTTCACACTCCAGCTGGCTGCTACTTGAATTTGTGACAGTTCCATGACACAGGACAGAGTCCAGTACAGGGATCCTTTCCTTGAAGGCCACCAACAGCCCTGGCTCATGGGCCCCTGGCATAGCTCTTCCTCTGGTTAACTCGTCCCCTGTTGCCTGTGCACTATAACCTGGTCCCCGTGCACTATTACCTGGTCCCCGTGCACTATTACCTGGTCCCCGTGCACTATTACCTGGTCCCATGCACTATTACCTGGTCCCCGTGCACTATTACCTGGTCCCCGTGCACTATAACCTGGTCACTGTGCACTATAACCTGGTCCCCATGCGGCTAGAAAGCCCTGTTTCAATGGCAGGAGTTAGATACACAGCTTGCACCCCAAACCCCAATTTTCCACAGGGAAAGTGCTATGAAATTTAAAAAAAGCCAGGAGAAAGGGGTGCCAGGAAGCCTACAGAGGAAGGCAGAGGGAAGGCTGGTGGGGCAGGGCTCTAACGATGGCCCTGCTGAGTGAGGCCTTGATGGCCCCAGTCACTAATGAGAGGGCAGTGTTTAATTTTCTGAAGCCCAAGCATGCTCTGATCATCCTGTGACCACACAGTATGTAAGAGAGGGGGCAGAGAGGAGAGTCCCTGGAGATGAGTTGCCTTTTCTGAATGGCCCTTCTCCACAGTGGGCCCCAGGGAGTCCCGTGGGGCTACAGAGGCAACATAGCAAGAGCTATTGGGGTCTTGAGTGACTTCGGGTCACATCACAAGCTCCCTGTGTCTCTCCACTTTCATCCTCACTGCTCAGCAGCTTGACATAGTTTTTGCTACTGCAGGGAGCCCTTTAGCTCCCTCAGCTATCCTCTCTCCATAACCATGGTGCCCCTCGTTCAAACCTCCAAGTTCTCCTAAGTGCTTCTGGGAACCGAAGGCTCCCCTGATTTGGGCAAATGAAGACCCAGCTATGGCCAGATGGCTTGAGAAAGAAAATGGGAGCAGTTGAATTACTTGTCTCCACGGTCCTGACGCGCACAGACAACACACTCTTCCACTGAAGGAAGGGCCTTCCTTCCCTGCAGCCTCCTGTGTCCTCCCTTGCTGTCCTCACGCCTCACTTCTCGCCTCCTAGACACTGGGACTTCCTATTATGCCGTGGCTGTGGTCAGGAGGAATTCCAATGTGACCATCAACACCCTGAAGGGCGTCAAGTCCTGCCACACAGGCATTAACCGGACTGCAGGCTGGAACGTGCCTGTCGGCTACCTCGTAGAGAGTGGCTATCTGTCAGTGATGGGCTGCGATGTGCTCAAAGGTGAGAATTTCAGGCCCAGCTGGAAGCCTCTGGACCAGCTCCTTCTCTCTCTCTTCTCTTCTCTCTCTCTCTCTCTCTCTCTCTCTCTCTCTCTCTCTCTCTCTCTCTCTCTCTCTCCCTTTCTCCCCCTCCCTCTCCCCCTCCCTCTCTGCTCAGGAGTCACTTTCATCCCATGTCCCCAGGGCACCTGCAAAGCCCCACCTCCTTCAAGAGCCTCCCTGACTGCAGCCAGCGAAGCCACGCCCTCCTCTCTGCTGGTTGGCTACTACAAAGCAGGACTCAAGCTTGCTCATTCCCACGGTCCCACACTACACAGCCAGGTGCAGGACCCAACCACAGTTGTAGGAAGCCGACCAAGAAGAGATCAGCCTGGCGTGGGCTGCTGAGGGTGGTCTCTGTCTAGACATGTGTCCCGAGCTCTCCGGGATGAGAAACAGCTTTTTCAGGACCCAGACAAGCTGCTGAATTCACCCATAAAAGCCCCCAAGTGGTTGTGGGCCCCAACCGTAGTGTAACTGACAATCTGGGAGAGCCAAGTCTATAGCCTCTCAGGGTGGCCAATTACCAGTCATGAGGGCAAACATTTGTGAAAAGGTTTTTCTGGAGCCTTACTAATGAAAAGAGGAAGGAAAAAAAAAAAAGCAAACTCCACAAAAATCTCGGGTCAGACGGCTTGACCACCCAGGCCTCTTCTCCGATCCCTCTCACTCTTTTGGTAAGACTGCTGGCTGCTGATCTGAAAATGAACTCTAAGTGAAGACAGATTCCATTTTGCAGTCAGTTGTCCTGTGACAACATTTAGAGAAAACTTTTTATTTCCCAGTCACAGCAACAGCCCCACCCAGGTCCCAGTCTGGGAATACTGGTGTGATCCAGTCCCCATGTTTCTTCACTTGACTCTGAAAGGTGGACAGGACTGATGCCTCTCTTGAATCTCCAGGGTGGGGCCAGTGACCTCTCTTTGCTCCTTCCCACAGCCGTTGGTGATTATTTTGGGGGCAGCTGTGTTCCTGGAACAGGAGAAACCAGCCATTCCGAGTCCCTCTGTCGCCTCTGCCGTGGTGACTCTTCTGGGCAAAACATCTGTGACAAAAGTCCCCTGGAGAGATACTATGACTACAGTGGAGCCTTCCGGTGAGGGGTGGGGGGCTGGGGCAGGATGCAGCAAGAGAAGCTAAGGGGTGCAGGAAAGTGACCATGGGCTGCAGGGCATCAAAGAACCCTTTATGCAGAGCTGTGCTAGTTTATAAACACGAAACCGGAAGGTGCCAGGCTGAATTTGCTCACAAAGTCAACAAGTTTGGTGTATTTATAAAAGGGAGGGCTCTGACCAAAGAGAATGGAAAAAGCCATCTCAAGCTGCTCCTGCGTCCCTACTCTGATGTCTGACCATCGGGGAGGGCGGTGAGGTGTGGCAGGACACCGGAGCTGGCCTTTCTCTATGCTGGTCCTGACTGGCACTTTAGCCTTCCCTGACTCAAGAGAGAGTATAAAGGACTCGTGTCTAATTCCATGTCTCACAGGAGAGTCTCAGTCCCTGTAGCCACCAGTCCTCAGTGTCCACACCCAGGGTGAGAGGCTTATTGGTGGCCAGGGGCCATAGTTTTAACCACAGAAGGAAGACACAGCTCTTACTACCTCCCCATGTCCCTCGCTATCTGCCCTTTCTACTTTGTGCCCTCAGAAACCTCCATTCTGATACCTCCCCCCACATCAGTCCAGTCTGCTTATTTTCTGGCTGTGGGAACCCAAGAAGTCCCGTTGCCCAGTAGTTCCCAACCTGCCTTCCATATTGGGAGAATATTTGAAAGTCACCATCTTTTCCACTTAGAATAGTTGGGTATGGCATGAATCAGGAATAGTCCTCTTCAAAACGCCTTGGGTGTCAGGTTTGGATTGCAGGCCAAGGGAGGCAACACAGGACCTGACCCCTAATCCTCAGAGGAGCCCTACCCCATCTGCCTTCCTGGCCCCCATGACACATGATGGCTGAGTCCACAACTTGGCAAAGCCACACAGCCAACTATCTTGGAGCAGACCCCCCAGAACTTCAGAAGTGTAAAATATATCCCTAGGGTCACCCCCTGCAGCTCTGGTCAAACCTCCAGGGTACAAGGGGGACTGAGTGACTGTAGCAGAGGTCGAGCCCCACCCAGGCTCATGGCTTTTCCTACACAGGTGCCTGGCGGAAGGAGCCGGTGACGTGGCCTTCGTGAAGCATAGCACAGTGCTGGAGAATACTGATGGTGAGGGGTGTCAGGCTCAGCTGCCCAGGTTGACCCCAGATGGTTTGCAGCACTATGGTCCAGCGCTGCTCCGAGTCTCCTTGGAGAACTCTGGACAAGTCCCACAGTCTACATAACGAGCTAAGGGTCTCACCATCAGCATTCCTGCTTGGTGCAGCAAGGGTCGGGGCAAGCAAGGCTCTGCTCTAACTGTAGCACTGGGTTCCATCCCGGTCCACTTAAGTCTGCAAGCCCCACACTAGACGCTGTAGGCTGCCCTGTCCCTTCCTGGCATTTCCCCTGTGACCTGGCCTTTCCTGCTTTAGATGGGTTGTTCTGGTGTGTTTGTTTGTTTGTTTGTTTGTTTGTTTTTAATTTTGTAGTAGCTGACCTTTAGAACTTTCAGGCAGACACAGTGCCACATGCCAATAATCTCAGCACTTGGGTGGCCGAGGCAGGAGGATTATAAGCAAGTGCTAGGATTACATGCATAGCTGGAACATCCCTCAATGTGAAGTTGCCTGAAGATGAGTAGGAGATTTTTTTTCTCCCTAAATTGAAGTAGATATTATATGCAGCAAGATTTAGTTTTCTCTCCACCAACATGCAGCCACATCCGACCTTTGCCTGGTTAGGATGTGTGAGTCTTACCCTCTTTGTTTGGGTTGCATTTCTTGTTTTTATTGTTGTCTGGGTCTGGGGAGTCATTTTGTTTATTTCTAAAATGGGAGTTTTAAAGCACAAAGAATTGTCAGCAGGACAGGACAGCCCTACAAAAATGAACTATCCTGAATGTAGACTCAGAGATTAGTTAGACAAAAAAGTAAATAAAAGTGTGGTCTAGGCTATAACCCTCCAGCGCGGGTCTGCCAAGCTCTGGGTTGTAGGCATGCACGCATGCCCAGCTGCTTCCATGCACGCATGCCCAGCTGCCTCCCTCTGTGTACGCATGCCCAGCTGCCTCCATGTACGCATGCCCAGCTGCCTCCATGTACGCATGCCCAGCTGCCTCCATGCACGCATGCCCAGCTGCCTCCATGCACGCATGCCCAGCTGCCTCCATGTACGCATGCCCAGCTGCCAGAGCCTTATCTTCCTTCTCCTCGTGGTTTAAATAATTGGCCAAAGACAAACCATGTTTAATTATGTAAACATTGTCCAACACTCAGCACTTCTGCTTTTAAAAAAGAGAAAGAAAGAAACCAAGCCAGGCAATGCTGATGCAGACCTTCAATCCCACCACTCAGGAATTCAAGTCCAGCCTGGTCTACGTAGCAAGTTCCAGAACAACCTAGGCTACATAGTGAGACCATGCCTCAAAAAATAAAGAATATATACAGTTAGGGACTGTAGAGATCACTGCTCTTCCAGAGAACCTGGGTTCAACTCCAGCACCCACATGGTGCCTCAAGTCCATCTGTAACTCTGGTTCCAGAGATCTGATGCCCTTTTCTGGCCTCCATGGGCACCAGGCACACATGTGTGTGTGGCACATAGACATACATGCATGCTAAACATCCATACACATGATAGATATAAAATGTATATTCTACCTTGTTTTTTAATCAACATTATTATAGCATGACTGAATTAGAAAAATGACCATAAGGAATAATAAGCCAAAATAGTAATGTTTGGAACTTTGGGCAAAGCTTAGGGAATTATCCTTCTCTCTTGGGGCCACAGCTCTGAGAAGAGTCTGTCAGAGGTGATTCATTGTGCCTCCTGCACCCTGCCCCTGTACCCTGAACCCTCTCCCCTACCCTGCCCCTGTCCCTTGACCCTATACCATGTCCCCTCCTCCTGTCCCTGCACCCTGCCTACTTTGCTACATTTAGCTTTCTCATCCTAGCAGCTCTGGTTTCTTACTCTTACCATCTGTAAGGAGCCATATTTGTGTGTTGTATTATGGCATGTTCTCTCAAATCCATCATAACATAAACTGGAGAAAAGTGGAAAGTATACAGAAAAGGCAATGTGTACAGTTGAAGAGCTCTCGTCATGAGTGCTAGGTCCCCACCACCAAAATACCCAGCCTCCTCCAGACCCCTCTCCCATCTCCCTCTGCCCTCCCACCCTCTATGAATGCAGAAGCTGACTCCTCGGTTCCTACCTTCTAGGGAAAACCCTGCCTTCCTGGGGCAAGGCCCTGATGTCACAGGACTTCCAGCTACTCTGCAGGGATGGCAGCCGGGCCGACATCACCGAGTGGAGACGATGCCACCTGGCCAAGGTGCCTGCTCATGCTGTGGTGGTCAGGGACAACATGGACGGAGGCCTCATATTCCAACTACTCAACGAAGGCCAGGTGAGGTGGATGCTGTGCTCCTAGACAGCACTGGGCCCTCAGGGTGAGGGGCTCAGGACTAAGGTCCTGAAGGACTGGACATGGAGCAGCTAAGGTCAGTGTGAGAGGCCAGTACTCGCAAGCTCGCCGGGCCGGGGAATAGCCAGAGCACTGGCGCCCCTCGGTCTCAGCACCCCTCAGTAGAAGCTTTCCTACAATGTGCCCCCTGAAAATCAAAACCACAGTTATGGGCAAGTAAGATAGCAATTGCACCATTGGCTAACCGTGGCGAACAATGTTGTGCAGAGATGCTGCTATGTCAATCACTGCCCGGTCATTACTTTTGCTCATGACCATTTAACCCTGGATCACAAGCCCTGTGATCAAATGGTGGGGGCTGATGAGGTAGAGATGGAGGGACCCGAGCATCAGGAAAGGCTCCATGGAAAAATGATGGAGCGGGCACTTGGCCTTAGGTGACAGACTCGGGAGGAAAGCATATGACTCTCGGCAGCCTCGCCACCCCGATTTTTACCCTTGACACGCAGCTTCTGTTCAGCCATGAAGATAGCAGCTTTCAGATGTTCAGCTCCAAAGCCTACGGCCAGAAGAACTTGCTATTCAAAGACTCTACCTTGGAGCTTGTACCCATTGCCACGCAGAACTACGAGGCCTGGCTGGGCCAGGAATACCTGCATGCCATGAAGGGTCTGCTCTGTGATCCCAACCGTGAGTCCTCCTGTGCCTGCCCTTGCAGGCTGCATCCCTGCCTGGACGTAACATGGTGGGATTCTCTGCCAGGCTTGCTAGGGCAGGACACCTCTCCAGGCAGTCTGGCATGTGCCCTGTGGCCTCTATAGAACCTGTCACTTAGCTGCTGCTTGGAGGTTTGGAGAGGAAGCAATCCTATAGCGAGACCTGCGGAACCCTGCAAGACTCTCCAGGGTCCTCGGAGTCTGTTTTAGACCTATCGTGTGCTGTCAACTCTGGTCCTCGGAGTCTGTTTTAGACCTATCGTGTGCTATCAACTCTTGTTCTACAGCCTCCCACTCCTCCCTCTTCACCTTATGGGCTTAGGAGTTGTCTCATCCCTGGATTATTGCAGTAGCTTTAAGTGGGCCTCCTGCCTCCAGCCCTCATCCCTACAAATCTCCTACCTATAGCCAGGGAACTAGAATGGTAGACTGACTTCGATACACAGCAGCCAGTCTGCCTCAAGCATCTCAGCTTTCCATATGAGGAAGTGGGTAAATAACATATCCTGGTCACATGACAAAGAAGACCCAGAATTTCCCTGAGTGCTGATTTGAAAGGCTTCCTGTTGATCTACTAGCCTACTAGCCCCCATGTGCACCGTACACAGGGCTGCCCCAATACCTGCGCTGGTGTGTGCTGTCGGCGCCCGAGATCCAGAAGTGTGGAGATATGGCTGTGGCCTTCAGCCGCCAGAGTCTCAAGCCTGAGATCCAGTGTGTGTCAGCCGAGTCCCCTGAGCACTGCATGGAGCAGATCCAGGTGCACTGCAATGGGCTAGGGAGGGGCACACCTATGTGGTAAGGGCAGAGGAAGGCAGGAGGAGAGACCACAGTTGGCTGAGAACAGACCTTTGGTCCGAGAAAGTCCCTTCTCCCCTCTGAACCTGTCTCCCATCCATGGTACGAGAGGGAGACCATTTGCTAGATGTTTCCCTTGGCAACCCACACTTAGAAATAGATTTCATTGTGCTTGGAGATCTATTGCACAAAATAAGAATTTAATAGGAATATAAGAAAACTCTGCATCCTACATATGAAGGATAGAAAGAACGCTCGGTGTTTCTATCCCCTAATTACTTGCTATGACTGGTTCAGGTGTCTCGGTAGCCACTGATCCACAAGTAAAACTCTATCCCTTGCTCGATCCCAGGTCTGTCCTCCTGGCTTCCTTGGATGGACACTAAGGCAAAAGGAGTCTGGGAGGAGAGGGTGTCTATTCCCCAATGCCTGGCAGACTGGCCTGTCTCTAGGTTGCTCTTTCTGAATGCTGCCTTGCAGCAGAAAGACAAGAAAGACAGGAGCAGCTGCCTCTCAGCTGGAGATGCAACCACACAGCCTTCACAGGATTGACAGGAGCTAGGGAAAGAGGCACCCAGGCCTGTGGAGGAAGGAGCAGTCTTCCCAGGCACCCTGGAAATCCAGCAAGAGGCCCAGTGAGCCTCAGTTCTGGATCCCAGGCTCTGCAGATGGTGTCCAGTATGGTGCTCGCTCACTTCCCTTTCCAGAATTCCACAGTGACTGGGACCAGGGCTATGGGTTCAGGCTCTGTGTTCCCCTTGGTATCACAGAAGGTGTCAGAAACTCTGAGGGAGGAGAAAGCCTTAGAGATGCACCCACTGGGACAAGCTACTACCTGCTGCTGCCCACACCTGCAGCTACTAGTGAGGGGTGCCCTCAGGGTGCCTGGGCCCCTCTGCCCCAGTTTGGCCCCTTTTGTGGTTTGTCATATACTTGTGGCTTTATTACAGCATAACCCATAGGCTAGTCAGAGGTTTTAGAATGGGCAAGCGGGGTGGGGTGTAGGTGACCTGGAGGGAGAGGTCCAGTGTGTTTGTCCTGAGAGAAGAGCTGCCTGCTGCCTCCTCGAAGAGTGCTGAGAGACCTCAGGCCTCTGGGAGATGGCAGTCCCTGGGGACAAGCAGTAGGGCAGTGCTGTGCAGGGGAGGGATGTGGAGACTCTCAGCAGCTGCTCCGAGAAGCTGGTGAAACTGCAGGCGACGGGCCTCTGTACTGGCTGCCATTAGCCTTTCATTCAGCAACCTCTGGGCCTGGCATCCTCACAAATGTGGAAGGGACAGGGTAGGGACCGAATGGGACTCTCCCAACTGGAGTGACTTCCCCTCTTTTTCCCCAAGAGGGGAAGAGCCCTGCCATCTCCAAGAATTCCTGCCATCCAGAAGCACAGTGGTACTCCCTCTGTTCCCTGCAGGCTGGGCACATCGATGCGGTGACTCTGAGGGGAGAGGACATTTACAGGGCAGGAACAGTGTACGGCCTGGTTCCGGCAGCCGGGGAGCTGTATGCTGGTGTGTATGCCTGTCTGCACCTGACAGCTGATTCTTTTGTAACTCTGAAACTGTCTAAGAACTTCCAACTTTCCCTCAGTGCTTTATCTTCTGTCAAGAAGAAGCCCCTCCTACCGTCAGTTACCCGTCTGTGCAGTGCGTACCTCTAAACATCTGCAGACTTTCTGGACAAGGTCAAGGAATTATTCTAGTCTTTGCAGAGCCTGGTCATAGTCTTCTTTCAAATTCCTCATTAACAACTACAAAAGCCCTTCTTACAGGCCAACCCAGGCCATACCCAGAGACCACCCCACAGTCTGCAAAGGTGACTTTGTCCTCTCCCTGACATGATGGTGGAGCCGTTTGCTTGCTTTGAGACGGTGTCTGCAGGTCTCAGCTGTGCCTGCTTTCCTCCCTTAGAGAAAAAATGCCAGCTGGGTGTGAGGAAGACCTCTGGTGAGGGCCCCTGGGGTTTCTCAGCCAGGTGACGAGTGGAGACACCAGCTGCCCCTAAAGGCCCTGGCACATCAGCCTGGGCTTGTGCAGCCCCAAGATGACACAGCACAGCTCTCAAATAGGTGGAGACAGTTGAGGCATGAACCCCAGCTCTGACAAGGGGTCCCTCTCAAGATGTCCATCTTCCTGCAGAGGAGGACAGGAGCAATTCCTACTTTGTGGTGGCCGTGGTGAGGCGGGACAGCTCCCACTCCTTCACACTGGACGAGCTTCGCAGCAAGCGTTCCTGCCACCCCGGCTTGGGCAGCCCTGCGGGCTGGGAGGTGCCCATAGGCTCCCTCATCCAGAGGGGCTTCATCCGGCCCAAGGACTGTGATGTCCTCACAGGTATCTCCCTCTGAGGGATGCAGACCCTGAAGCTCTTTGGGATCTGACGGGGTCAGCTCTGAGGACTGGGGCCTTGTGAACAACCCTAACAGGTCACCTGTTCTTGACATGGTCCCAAGAGATGTGCTCCCACAACTTTGTGATATGTCTAGGTGTTCCAGCCCCTCAATCCAACTAGAATTTACACTGAACACCAGGGGGGACATGGGAACAAGAATGGGCCAGGTTGTCCCCATGCCTAGCAGCCCCTAGGCATCTGGGGACCTCACTGCAAAGTGGCAGGGGATGCACTTTTGTACCCAAATATCTAAGTGCTAGGATGGGGACAGAATAAGAAATGTTTGCAAGTTGCCCGCCACACATCTCTCCATATTCTCACAGTCCAAAGCCAATGAGGTCCTTGAGCTGACTGGCTGATAACTCAGAGAAAATAAACACAGTTTTTTCTTACCTATGGAAGGTTCTAGAATTGACAATTCTCTTTCCTGACAGTAGTCAGTTGTTCTAATAGGGAGACTAGATCATGAGATTATGACCTCCCCGTCTCTGAGTAAATTCAGGCCAAGGCCTGTGGGAGGATTGGGCTGGGGCTACAGCCTGCCCATCTCCTTCCTCCCTGGCCATGGTTCTGCTGGCCCCTCATCCCATCCTTTCCATTCTGCCCCAGCGGTGAGCGAGTTCTTCAACGCCAGCTGTGTGCCTGTAAACAACCCTAAGAACTACCCTTCCTCACTGTGTGCGCTCTGCGTGGGGGATGAGAAGGGCCGCAACAAGTGTGTGGGCAGCAGCCAGGAGAGATACTATGGCTACAGCGGGGCCTTCAGGTATGCCTGGTAGCTGTGGCTCAGGGGTGGTCTTCTGGCCTGGCCCTGCAGCAGGACTGTCTTTCTGACGGCTAGCCTGCCCTCCCGTGTGACAGGTGCCTTGTGGAGAATGCAGGGGACGTGGCCTTCGTCAAGCACACGACTGTCTTTGAGAACACAAATGGTATGTGAGGGGGCTCAGGCTGGAACTAAAAAACAAGCGTGGGGGTGAAGGGCTGTTTCTGGTCTCCAGAACAATCCAGGCCTCCAGAACAATCCAGGCCTCCAGAACAATCCAGGCCTCCAGAACAATCCAGGCCTCCAGAACAATCCAGGCGTCCAGAACAATCCAGGCCTTCAGAACAAGCCAGACATGGGGTGTTTCTGGGTTTAGAGACTAAGCAGTAGTCAGGAGAAACTGAGTCTGCAACTCTCTAATCCCATGAGCCTAGGGGCCCTGGGAGCCACAATGTAAGAACAGATTTTGGGGACAGAATTCAAGTTCATATCCCACTGCAGTGTGATACCTGCATCTCAGCTGGTCTGTAGGTATGTATGGGCCTCTGAGACCTGTGGACTCTCCTCTGATCACTGGTCAGAAGCAGATTCGTGCCCTGTGCAGGGAAGTCCACTCAAGTCTCACCAAGGCAGGACCCAGCCACGTTCATCACACAAACAGTTGTGTTTCCTGCAGTCACCTTCCCAAGCCCAGACACTCAGGTCCCCAGAAGCCACCTCCAAGAGCTTGTCTGTGTACAGACCCTCTCAGTTTCCACCCCTGCACCCACTCAAGTGGAGAAGCCACGCCTGGGTTAAAGCTGGACTCTGTGCCTGCAGCACCTTAGAGTTTGTGCTTCTGCCTACCCTGCTGTGCCATGGCTCTGAAATTCCAAAACCCACACTCAGTCATCTTTGCCCTTTCCTAATGCTGTCTTTCCAGAGACACCACAAAGGGCACAGCTGTGGCCCAGAGCAGGAAGGAATTAGACACTGAGGAAAAAACATCAGTAGTTAAAACTCAGATCCAACACACAGTGCTCAGAGGTCACTGAGGTCACAGGACGAGGTCCCAACAGAGTTGGAGACAGTCCTCCCTGTTGCTATAGGCTGGCCTCCCACCCAGAACCATAGGGCCCACCCTCCAGGGAAGGGAGCTGGCCTAGTCTCCCCAAGCTGGGTAGTGTGTTGGAGATCTGGCTGCCATGGCACTCGTGCCTCCTGGGGTCCTTTAGTGTCTTTGGCTCCATGTGGAACCCACCTGGCATTCCTTCTGGAAAGGGAGGCAGGTAGATGCTAAGTAAGCACCTAATGACAAAGACGATGTGACTCCCCAGGGTAGCTCTGAGAACAGTCACCTGCTTCAGCTTCACACAGCTGCTTGAAAATGCAGACTCCTGGCTCTGCCAGAGAGCTATGAAGTGAGCTTCCTCACAGGACCCTCGGGACTGTGTCTTCCACGCATGGCTGATGTCGCACCCTCTACAGTTTGAGAACTTAGCTTTCAGAGTCACCCACAGATAGGAATTCTTGTTCAGGTGGGAAAACCATAAAGATATCAAGATATGTCATTGTAGCACAGTCTGGACAGCAATCCTGGCACTCTGCAGGCCGAGGCAGGAGGATCATTGTTTGAGGCTAGCTTGGGTTATATTGCTGTCTCAAAAACCATTTTCTTAAGAGCCCTCCCTGGTTTTGTAACTGTAAAGAGTTGTAAAGTGGAGGTGATAGTCCCCACCTCACCCCCACCCTCTGTTATAGGCAAGGGCTGTAACTATGCTTGTCATACTGAGTACTCAATGTCACATTCAGCCAGTTGGGTTCTGTCCCTCCTGTAACAGCCAGGAGCACAGCTTGGGATGCCGTCCAGATAGCACCACCTCTTCCTAGTGAAGAGTCTCACGGATTTCTCTCCCCTTCTTCCCATCCCACGCTGTCCCTCAGGTCACAATCCTGAGCCCTGGGCTTCTCACCTCAGATGGCAAGACTATGAACTACTGTGCCCCAACGGGGCACGGGCTGAGGTTGACCAGTTCCAAGCTTGCAACCTAGCACAAATGCCATCCCACGCTGTCATGGTTCGTCCAGACACCAACATCTTCACTGTGTATGGACTCCTGGACAAGGCCCAGGTAAGCCAAGCTAGAGTAGCCTCAGGGAGGGTGGGTCCAAGCCCCAGGGTGGCTTCCGCCTACCTGGAGCAGAATTCACAGGAAACTGAGGAGGCTAAGGAGCGTTGTATGGCTTTCATTCTGTCAGGACCTTCTCCCAGTGGCCATTCCTCTGTCCCTACATCATTAACTTCCCTTCTCGAATGGACCATCCGTTCTCAGCAACATACAGACAGCTGCTTCACTGGCCACAAGCAGCAAACTAACCCTCCTGGCCTCACATCTCTGAGAGTTACAACCCCTCTCCTTGCAGCTGCTATTATTGTGTGGTCCAGGAGCTCAAGCCCAGAGTCTCCTCCCTGGAGATTGCTCCCACTCCCTCGAAGGCAAAACTTCTTAGGTATCTCCATGCTAAGCCCACGAGCTCCTCTCCTGGTCTCTCCTGGGGATAGCACCACTCCAGACAGTCCTTACTACACCCCTGAAACTGCTCTTGTCAAGGGCACCTTGACACGCAGTGCTGGATCCAAGGGCCGCTTTCTAGAGCCTCCCTGTACCTGATCTCACACCACAGCAGTGTCGGCCTCAGCTCCCTTCTCCTGAGCCCCAAACACCTTCTCTGGCTCTCAGACCCCCACATCACTGGCTCCCCTCCCAACTCCATTGATTAGGCTGAATTTAACCTCCTTGCACCCAGCAGAACTATAGACTAGCCAAGCAACCAGACTGTGCCTAAACTAAAATTATATGGGGTCTGCTCATTCTCCCGACAGAGTCAGTCTGTTTCAGGAACACCAACCCCCCAGCCCCCAACTGGTCCCTCAAGCTCTCTGAAGTTAAATGGGAAAGAATACTGTGTGGGTGTGTGTTTTTTCTGAAAGAGTTGATGAGTTCAGGAGAATCTACAAGTCCCCTCCATGACTGAAGGCCATGGCCACTTTGTCCTTTCCCCTTGGTTACTACTCAACAGTGGGCATACATTATGAATATTTTCTAGACGACATTTGTTCACAGCTTATCTATATCCCAAGCTGTCCTTCAACTCTCAATCCTTCTGCCTCAGCTTCCTGAGCCCTGGGACTATAGGAATAGGCCACCATGCCTGACTTGGTGGTATTATGTTATGGAGATATTCTGTTATTAAGTCGCATCTTCCTCTGGCCGTTTGGGGCTGTCCAAAGCACATTCAGTGCAAGGATTCCCATCAGGGAAGGAAGTGCCATCACTCCTGTGACACTGAGGGCATTAGAGATGACACCGTTAGAGATGACTCCCTCATTATTTTCTTACCCCTGGTGACAGAGCTCAGTGGAAAGGATGCCCATTAAAAAATGATGAGAAAGCATTGCCCAAAAGCCTGAGAAGTGCTGAGCAGGCCTAGCCACACGCTTAGTCTGTGTGTCTGCACCATCTCTCATTTCTGTGTCCTTCTTGCTATAAGTTTCCCACATCGGTTCTGCATTCAAAAACTGATCTGGTGAGACATTTCTGAGTGTCCTTGGATGGTTCCTCCATGCAAATCTTGGCTCAGTGGATGGCTTACACTGAAAGACTTGGAGCCCTGAAATGCTTGCTCTGTGGGGCCCCTATGACAGTCTGTAAGCCCAGACACAGCAGTTTTGATGCTTTTGATGTTTTCAGGACCTATTTGGAGATGACCACAACAAGAATGGTTTCCAAATGTTTGACTCCTCCAAATACCACAGCCAAGACCTGCTCTTCAAAGACGCTACGGTCCGAGCAGTGCCCGTCAGGGAGAAAACCACATACCTGGACTGGCTGGGTCCTGACTACGTGGTTGCTCTGGAGGGGATGTTGTCTCAGCAGTGCTCTGGTGCAGGTAGGGGAGCAGGCCTGACGTGCCAGACTTGTGATACCCCCTTCAAAACGCCTGAGGCACCCCAAAATCATTGCAGTGAAACAGTTTGGAATCAAAACTCTGAGGAAGTTGAGGGGTATCCCAGGCCTGGGTGAAACTGAGGAAGAGGTCCCTATTTCAAATACTGTCAAGGTGAAGTCTCCCAGGTCCAAACAGGGAGGCTTGCAGAAAACTGAGACAGGAGCTCTGGATTGTTACCCAAATTAGACTGGGATCATGAACATAAAAGCTGAAATGATAGTCTTTGGTGGATCTGAGGTAACAACATAAATATGCATGCAGTATAATTTGGAAGGGAATACATATGTAAAGAAACCAGGGGAAGGCAAGATTGTCGTGGGGTAGAAAGGAGTCTGAAGCTCTCAGAGTACCCAGAAATAGGACTGCCTGTGTGTGAGCACCAAGCCTGCCGCCCACAGGCCTGGTGCTTCCAGCCTTAACTACTGTCATCCCCCCACCCTCCACCCCCAGGGGCTGCGATACACCGAGTCCCTCTGCTGGCCCTGCTCCTGCTGACCCTGGCTGCAGGTCCTCCTCCCTCGAGCTCTCTGAAGGGAGCTGCTTCAGGCCACGCCTTGAGCAGGGGAGGTACAGAGCCCAACCCAAGAAACCAGGAAATCAGCTAACCCTGCAGGAGAGCGCGGGATGTGAGAGGCAAGGTGAGAATTCACACACACAGCCCTCCGATGTGCGATTCTAACCCAAAGAGAAATTTCTAGAATCAGGATGATTGTTAAGGCCAAGTCTTCCCACCTGCGGGAGCCCTCAGTACCTGAGGCGACTGGCGAGCAGCCCAGTCACTCCTCCCACACGGCGGTGCCTGCAGCGAACCTGTGCCTCCCACCTGGAGCCTCCTGGCTGGCTGGGGGGGTTAGGAGGTGGGAAAGGAAGAGGCCGGTTGCCATGACAACCGTGGAGCAGCTTCCAGCCTCTGCACCGGCCACCTGGGGAGGTGCCAAGGAAGGAGCGCACCACCAACGTAGAGAACCTCTGCCACACACTACCGCACCCAGCAGCCCCTGCTCTCGCTGCCCCACTGCTCTCTCCTGTGGACGCTTGTCCATCAAGGATCAGGCCCAAGCCCTCGGAAGAGCGAGGCTGTTGAGCACATCAGTCTTTGTCATTGTCTTCTGTGACACCAACTGAGGAGCCCAGCCACTGGACAGCAGATTTTGCCAGACTGGGATGGGAAGAAGGCCAGAGCTGTACTGTGGGGATGAAGTCCTCCAAAAACCCTCAGAGGAAGGAAGTGCCCCCCAGGAAGAATGTTGGGGTTGGGGAGACTTGATGCAGGGTGGGAACTATCTGCTTAACAGCTCCTGTCGCAAGCAGGACTTGCTTGGACCTCACTGCACAATGAAACGGTTGCCTAATATTTCTGTTTGCTCTCCTGGTCTCAGTCTCAACATTAGCTTTCTCTCTGCCTCATATACCCCTTCCCACAATCAACACACACACATACTTGCACGTCCCTTATCTCTGTGTGAACATATCTGCTTGTCTGAAGAAGTAGTGAGCTAATCCAAAATAAGGCCCTTTCATGAACTGAGCCTTAGAACATACTGGGAGCCAGGGGATTGGGCAGAGTCCTGTTTTCCCTAACCCTGCAGTGTGCGTTGCGTCTTCAGAGGGCCCATGGTTCCTGTGAGCCCTGAGAGCCAAGGCCTAGGAAAGAGCCTCTTCTCCACCATTTTGCCATTGTTCTCTCAAGAATCAGAAAAAGTTTTCCAAAGCTACCAGCTCTTACCCCAAATCTTGTTCCTTTAAAAATAATAAATAAAAAGGAGGAGAAACAGAAGCAAGCAGCCCTTGTCAGCACTGGAAGCAGCGTGGGCCTGGAGCTATTTGTGGCTTGGTCTGTGTGGGGGCCTCAGGACGCTGATGACAGGCTCCCAGTGGCTCGCCCCCACCTGTGGGCGACGGGACAGATCCTTTACATCACTCACCAGTAGAGAAGGTCCTGGCAGTGTCCCAGTCAGAGTCACACAATCTGAGGAATCTCGGTCACCATGCTGCTCTGGAGAGCAAGCCCCTCCTCTCAGTACACAGTCATCCATTCTTCTCTGAGCTGGGGACTGTCACAGTGAGAAGTGTACTGTGTGTGGGTGACTATGCTGTCCAGAGTGTGATGTCTGTGCCGCGTGCCTTTCAGGTGTGACTTTCAGGAGTGTGGTGTAAATGACGTCTGATTGCCATGGGCCACTGCTGTGTTAGTGTTAAAGAACGACATTGGTTTCTTTCTAAATAAAGCCAAATATCCCTGCATCGCAGAGGCTTGGGTCGTGGTGGAAACTGTCTGCCACCTGACTCAACTTGTTTTCTTTGTTGCTCAGAAACCTACCTGCTTCAGGGCCCTGCCCTGCCTCACCTACGATGGTACATTTCATTTAGAGCCCTGGTGGCTGAGAGCGAGAGTCAGGGACCAGTCCGCAGTCTAGCCATCTTGGCCTCCGTTCACTTCCCCATCTGGACCGGTTCTCAGGCCCCCGCAATGCTTCAGCTGTCCCCATCCCTGGCTCATGCCAGCTGCTACCACCCCCTCAGCTTTTGGGTGTCCGCTTCTCTGGGGACTGGATGCGGAGGAAGATGAGAACATCCCGCTGCCCCTGCCCTGTGTCTCCAAAATAAATCCTCACACCGTTTCTTTGGCAAGCTCGCTGTTAACTTATTGGTGGGGAAGGAGGTTCACAGTCCCTTCTGGCCTGGCCTGAACTGAAATATAGATTGGCCTTTGTACTCCTCTCTCTCTCATGGCTATGACCCTCTACCATGTTTCCCTCAGCAGGAGGCTGAGGCAGGAGGATCTAGAGTTTGAAGCCAGCCTAGGATATATATATATCACTGTAGCTGGGTGTGGTGAGATATATATGTAATCCTATTCCATATTTGGGCACCTGCAAGACAGTCAGGAAAATCATTGAAGTTTGAGGCCAGAGTGTCTCAAAACAGGCAACACCAGGAAAAGTCAGTCTTCACACAGTTGATGGCAGCCCAAACTGAAGGACAGAGAGAGGATCAGGTAGTCTCTTCTTCCCCAACAGCCTTCAGGAATAGAGAAGCAGTTTTCCATCTGAGAGTCATTGCACTTCCAGGGCTCTTACACTCTGAAGCCTGTCAGTAGCATAACCTGGAACCATCAAAACAAGCTGCTGCACCCTGGTTGTTCCACAGATCTGGGATAGGAACAGAATTTCTGGCAAATTCTTCACTCTGCAGAATTAGAGTGAAGTTAGAGCAGTTAGAGGCAACTTGAGTTTACATTCTTTTGGGGCTATTTAGCAGGTGCCTGATCCAGCAAGGCCTAGGGCTTCTTTGGTCAAGAGGATAAGTAGTCAAAGACCCTTGTGTAGGAAGCTGAGTCCAACCTGGAGAAAGAACTGTGGTTTACACAGTATCCCTGGGAAGTGGGTGTGTGAGATGTGCTGGAAGATGCCATCACCCAGCTGTGGATTCCAACAAGCCAGCTACAAGAAAGAGCCAGCATAGACCCACCCTGCTCCAGCCACTAACTCCAGCCCTCACAATTTGATTATGTCTGTATACGATCATATACCAGCTAAAATGTCCACTTGGTCAGCTGCTGACACGGACAGTAAGTCCATTTACTCACAAGATGTCCACTTGGTCAGGCCTGCTGACACAGGACAGTAAGTCCATTTACTCACAAGACTGGGATGGGAAGTCTGAAGGTTCAAGGCCTGCCTCTATTGTAGATTAAGTTCAAGGCCAGTCTGTATAATTTAACAAGGCCCTGGTTCAAAATGTAAAAGTAAAATAGCCCTAGGGGTATGTGTAACTCTTGGATTCGAAAGCCCTTAAGTTCATTCCCCAATATAGAAAAAGAAGTCATGGTGGTTGGCCAGGGCTGAGGAGGAAACTCAGTTGTTGGACACTTGCCTGGTATGCACAGGGTTCTAGGTAAGTGTTTCTCAGCCTGTGGGCGTGACCCCTTCAACAAACCTATCTCTAAAAACATTTATGTTACAATTTCTAACAGTAGAAAAACTATGGTTACAAAGTAGCAATGGAAATAATGTTCCAGTTGGGGGTCACCACAGCATGAGGAACTGTATTAAAGGGTCGCAGCATCAGGAAGGCTGAGGACCACTGTGCTAGGTTCTCTTCTCAGTACTCAAAAATTTCAGCCAAACACGTACTAGGGCTGAGTTCAAGCCAAGAAAAACTAAGTGGCGGACACAGGGTATAAGCTTCAGAAGTATGTTAGTTGTCATTTAATAACTTTATTTTCTAAGACTATCAAATGTGAGCACTGCGTTTATAATCCTTGCACCCTTCCCTCACCCACCTCCAACTCTTCCTCTGCCTCCCAAACTCATGATCTCTTCTTTAATTATCATCATTACATATATGCACACGTGTGCATCTACTGAGTGCATCATTACTGTCCATATGTACATGTGTCCTGGGCTGACCACTTGATATTGGACAGCTCTGAGGGAGCTCCTCTTTGGAGGAGACTGATTCTCTCATGGGTCACCTGTAGCTCTTCATCTAGGGGACCCATGAGACAATCCCTTTGCACCTTGGCATACCAGCTGGTGTTATTATACTGGCCTTGTTTGGCAACCATATTGTTGAAAGTCCATGGGTGCCGCTTGCCTGTCACATGTAGAAGACTCTATCCCACTGAAGATATAAATCCTGGTCTTTTGGCTCTTACAATCTTTCCACTCCCCTATTTTGTGATTTTCCCTGAGCCTCAGGTGTAGGGGTACATTGGAGATGTATCAGTTGGGTTTGGGCACATGTACCCCAGAAAAACTTTTTGGGGAAGCCCTTCACCTCTCACTGCCCAGAAAGCAATCAGGACGGTGTGAAAATGAAGGCACCTTACCCAGAAGTGCCAGGCAAAGGGAAGAGTCACGTGGTAGGCAGGCTGAGCAACAAGATGGCAGTGTCCTGAGTAAGCAGGCCTGGACTTCCCATCCTGTGTGAGGTGAGGTTGTATGGTGAGGGTTGGAAGGGCATGAAGTGGACTCACAACAGGCTGTGTGACTCAGGAGCAGTCGCCTTTCTTCTCTCTCCCATCTGTGGGAGTCTGCAAAAAGTTCAGTTGGTGCAAGCCCTTTAACCGGCAGGGAAGTGCTTCTCAGTATCCCTACCTTGACCTTGACCTTGACCTCAACCCAGAGCTTCCTAGTTGTCTGAGAAGAGCTCAAGCTCTGCTCCCTCCCTGCACTGGTCTAGCTATCTGTTGGAGTATTGGAGTTTTTTCTGACCAGGAAGGGTGAGGCTTGGTACTATGCTGGAGGGAAACCTCTACATCGGGAGCCCCCAGACACAAGTCTGCCAATGACAGTGATGTGTGCCCTGGCTTAGGCTGGGTTCTGTGGGGCAGAGTCCTCCTCCCTAGAAATAGAAAGCTTGAGGGAAGAAGGAAAAAGAGGACTATGAGCAAAGTTCTAGGGTGGGAACTGGAGGGACATGGCCCCAAACATTCCACCTCCCAGCCTGACCTGGTGACCCTGCAGGCCACAGTTTGTGGTGCTGAGGAAGGCTCCCTGGTCCCAGGAAGGAGGAGAAATGGAAAGTACTTGGCAAGTGCCTTTATGGGATTGTCATCCTCTAACTGGTGGCTCAGAAAGATGCTTCTGTGACCAGCCTGGTGTCTATCGGCCCAGGACTCTTCACCCTCTGTGGTGATTTGAATAGAAATGGCCCCGATAGATTCATGTGTTTGAATGCTTGACCCATAGGGAGTGGTACTATCAGGAGGTGTGGCCTTGTTGGAGGGAGTGTCACTGTGGGGACAGGCTCTGAGGTCTCCTATGCTCAAGCTATGTTCAGTGTGGCACACAGTCTCCTGCTGCCTACAGATCAAGACATAGAACTCTCAGCTCCTTCTCCAGCACCATGTCTGCCTGCATGTCGCTGTGCATGACAATGAACTAAACCTCTGAACTGTAAGCCAGCCCCAATTAAATATTTTCCTTTCTAAGAGCTGCCATGGTCATGGTGTCTCTTCACAGCAATAGAACCCTAAGACACCATCTGCAGGGGTGAACAAGGAACCTTATGCAATGGAATCACTGTAAGATTTTATTGTAAGATTTCCTCCATTAAGGCCCTGGAACTCTGGACTGGAAAGATGGCTCAGCATCTCAGCAGTTAAGAGCACCTGCTGCTCTTGCAAAGGACAAGAACTCAGTTCCCACTGCTCAGTGAGTGGCTCATGATTGCCCATTAACTCCAGATCTAGAGAAGTCCAGAGACTCTGCACTCATGTACATACACACACACACACACACACACACACACAAATAAATGAATTAAATAAATACATAAATAAATGACCAGCCTGCTAAAATATGCTTAAAACAGCAGCTGGGTTCATGGCCATGATAGCAGCTACCATTCACTATATAATTTTAGGAACAGTAAAATTCTAAATGCATCCTTGGTACTCCCTTTGCCGCGGACAGTCTGCTGCCATTATGTAAAGGGTAGGGCTGCCTTCCCTGAGGTGGGAAGATCCCTGGGACATATTGTTGAGTAAAAAGAGCAGGTTATGAAACAGTGATTCCATTACCATAAGTCCCCACACTCACACACAATGCCGTCTGGAAGTCTGCTCACCAAACTGTTAACAGCGACACTCTCTAGTTGCTGGGATTTAAGGGAAACTTTCTTTAAACTTTATTTTTAGTTTCTCGAAACTCTTAAGTTTTGAATTGCAAACATTTAAAGTAAAATCGCTGAAGCTGTAGCCCAGTGTACAGTGCTGGCTTCGTATGAGCCAGGCCGTGGGTTCCAGCTGGAGCACAGCTGTTCTTTCATTTTGGAATGGACAAATAAGCTATAACAGAAATGGCAACAAAACCTTCCATGGTCACAAGCACAGGGACCTCGTCTCTGCTGAAGGTGCCCAGACCTGGAGCCACTCAGCCCAGGTGTGTTAGCAGCTGTCCTGTTGGATGCATGCACTTGGAGAAGTCACTACACTTTAGAGCTGAGGTTCTTAATCCCTTTGGGGTCAACCAACCCTTTTACAAGGGCTCATATCAGATTGGCTGCATATCAGATATTTACATTACAATCCATAACAGTAGCAAAATTACAGTTATGAAGTAGCAACGAAAATAATTTTGTGATTGGTGGTCACCACATGAGGAACTGTATTAAAGGGTCACAGCGATAGGAAAGTTGAGAACCAGTGCGTACTCCACTTCCTCCCTAAGCATCTGCCACACGGCTAGTTGAAAGGAATCTTCAGGAGAGAAGGAGAGGCCTGTCAGTAATATTTTAAAACGGCAGCACCCGATCTGTCTTGTGTTACAGAGCTGCCAAGTTCCCAACTAGGCTAGGCCTGAGGTCACGAGCAGCAGCCGCGGCTCGGGCGATCCAGCTCAGGCGGGCCAGAACATTGGCTCTGGCACCCACGAGATGCCAGTGTGGGAGATGGCTCTGCCAGTCTTCCATGCTGTCTCCACAAGGCTGGGCTGAGCCCAGACCATCCCGCCATCCACATGGTACAGGTAGAAATGAGACTCTAATGTTTAAAGATTATCCAATAGCTTTATATATTTGAATGTTCAATAACAAGATGCCCACACAATTCAGAGTGTAACCCAATACCCAACCTAGATATATCAACTACCTTTGACTGCTAGAGACACAAGCACATCCACTGCCATGTTCCCTCTCTCTGTCCTCTCTCCATAGCTCCTCCTCTTCCTTCTCCTTACTCCTCCTCTCCTTATTCTTCCCACCTTAGCTCCTCTCAACTTTCAGGGAAAATATGTGGCTACAGGGCCTCACCTGCCCAGACACTTCCAAAGGCCCTGCAGATCAACAGAGCTGTGTCCCAACCATTGACCCCATCCCCACCCCCTGCAACTGCCAGTGGTCCTGAGCCCTCTGTGAGTCTGAGGGTAGATGGGAGAAAGATCATCCAAACATGATGGACTGAAGTCCATACAGAACTAGGTCAGCCTCCGTGCCAACAATCAGTACCCACTGGCTGAGGAGAGTCTGGGAAAAGCCAGGATCAGACAGATTACTCAGAAGGCAGAGACACAGGAAGCACCCCAAGCCTGCCCCTTACCTGACTTATTCACATACAGTACTCCCCACCCCTCCCTTCCTGGCTCACAGCCTTATGTGTGTACTCCGTGAACCAGTGTGTCCAAATGGCTTGTCTTATCCTCTTATCTTGCAGGCACTGAGGTTACAGTGAACAGGGCCTTCTCCTAATGGGTTTTCACCTTCATAACCCCACACTTGAACTTAAAACTTGGTTATTCACCTTGAAGTAACAGGACACAGGGCCCAGGGTCCAGCACACAGATACACATTTTTATACCAGTTTACTACCATTTCAGCCCATGGAAAGTTTGTTGTTATTTAGATTTTTTGTTTGGTTAGTTTGGTTTTTGTTTTGTTTGTTTTTTTTTTGAGACAGGATCTTACCATGTAGCCCACTCTGGTTTCTACACTGTATAGATGAGGATTCTCCTGCCTCTGCCTCCCCAGTGCTGAGGATATGCCTGGCTCATTTGTTTTTCTGAAAGCAGGTCTTGCTATGTAGCCCAAGCTGGCCTCCAACTTGAGGTCCTCTTGCCCCAGCCTCCTGATACTGTGGTTACAGGCATGAGCCATCACACCATCTGTGCCACTCTGGGAAAGTTTTAACCGTTGTGCCTGAAATATTCGTTGCCAGACAGACGGCCAGTAGATGGTAGAATGTCACTCTACACTCTTTCCAGGATCCTTCCTGATACAAGTTGCCATAGGTTTGTTTGCCCAGAAAACCCGTTGAGGCAGAAATATGAATGAGAGATATGGGCTGCAGTTCAGCGAGGCCTCTTGGGTTGATTACTCTACGTTCAGCAAAAGAGCCCGGCTGTCGTGCTCCCATACCATCCCTCCGTCAGTTACAGGTTTGGGGTGGCATGACCTTGCTTCAGCAGAGGACAAGTTTCAAAGAAAAGCCCAACAGGGCACCGTCAATTACCACCACCACTGCCCAGCAGCCAGCTGGAAGAATGGGATTTCAGGAGGAACAATGGGCTGTGCACCACAGCGCCCCTACAGAAAGGAAGGCAACCTACACAAGATCATAATGCCGTGGTGGTGCCGATCTGACACACACCTGGGTTAAATATAGGCCCGTCTAACACTTGTTTATTGCATACTAGACACAACTGGTGTCTAGTACCGATTTAGCTCTCAAAACAATGTCATGAAAGAAGTACGAGGTGTGGAGGTGATACATTGCCCACAGCCAGCTAACAAGCCAGGATTGAGACAGAGCTTGACCCTAGAGCCGAAGTAGAAGACCATACTGGCAACTTTGTGAGGTAGCGTGTTCGTAGCCTGCATCTGCTTTCTCCAGCTCCACTGTCCTGTGGTATCAGGCGCTAGCTCTTAGAACCCAGCGCACCCATCCAGAGCTGGAAAGGAAGCAGAGGTCTGAGGCGTTTTCCAAGGATAAAGTGCCACCAATTACCAATTACTGGAAGCAGTGTGACTTCTTCCCCCGCCCCCACTCCAGCAGGGAACTATGTGGTGGTCTCCTGCTCTCAGGGATTTGAATGAGGCTGGAAGAATGGAGAGGCAAGCTGGAATTGGAGCACTGGCTGCTGGGAAATCAGCATCCTCTGCAGGACTGCCTGGGATAACTGCCTACAGCCCACAGGACACTGGCCAAAGTCCAGGTGCAATCGCTCTTATCTGTTCTGTTCTCCATCTCCATAATCATCTGGGGGCCACTGAGTCAGGCGCCCCCACAGCAAAGAGGCCTCCAGAGCATTTGCTGAAGCAGGAGGCTCTTCCCTGATAACAGAAGTGCTGGCCCTGCCCTTTCCAGATGGGCAGCTGGGCACCAGCTGATCTCTTCAAGGACAGGATTCCACAGAACAGCTTTCTTAGCCTGTGCTCGTTGCCACACTAGGCTGGGTGGGCCAGAGGTCCTTTTTCCCTTCTGCCTGGGTTCCAGGAAGAGAGAGATGCCCTCCCTGCCTTCAGCCTCTTGGCTGAGGGAGCCTGCTACCTCACAGCATAGCATGGATATGTATGAGAACCAATGACTGCAGAGCTGAAAAGTGCCATCTGCCCCAGCTACTGTGGCCTGGAGGATGAGCCAGCTACTGCTTTCAGTAAAGCTCCCAGCTGCACTGTGGGGGTGTGGGGGTGTGGGGGTGTGGGGATGTGGGGGGTGGGGGTGGGATTTTGGGGGTGGGGTGTGTGTGGGTGTGGGGGTGGGATTTTGGGGGTGGGGGTGTGGGGGTGTGGGGGTGGGAGGGTAGGGGGGGGGGATGGGGGGTGGGGGGTGGGGGGGGAGGGGTGGGAGTCGGGGAGTGGGGGTGGGAGGTGGGGGTGGGGGATGTGCCAGTCTTGAGGACGTAAGCACATCCACACCTCTTTCCCCGGTTCTTCCTCCTGCAGCAACCCAGGGAAGTCTCAAGGTCCTGGCCTGTGGAGGCTACATGCCTTTTTCCATTGTGAGTTCCGTCAGAGGCTTAGGACTTTTTAAGGCCAGCCTGCCTCATTTCCGTTGCAGCCTGGGTTTCTCCTTAGACCTCACGAGGGGCTGTCATGACAGACTCTGAGGAGTCACCTCTTCCTGGGCTGCTTTACTGATTTTTAGTCAGTAAAATTTATGTAGCATCAAGTTTACAATTTCAGCCACATAGTTTTGTGGCGTTAAGCCAAACACCACTGTCATGCAACTATCAACACCACCCATCCCTACAACTCCACCTGGAGCTGGAGCTCAGGCACAGTCACTCAGCATGGTCCCGGTCCCCTCTTCAGACCCCCCCCCAGCAACCATCAGTCATTTCCTACTTTTATATCATATAGGTGGGCTCGCTTGTCTTTTTGTGACGAGGTTGTTGCAACTGGAGTGTCTCCACAGTCCATCCAGATCTCCATTCCTTCCTTCACAAGACTAAACACTTCTGTTTTATTGAAAATAGATTTTTTATTCAATATATCCTGATTATGGTCCCCCCCAGTTCCTCTCCACCTCCCCACCTATGTGGATACACCTCACTTCTGTTGTTACTATCACAGGTTGCGAATAAGGCCACTACCACAATCTTCAACCAAGCTTGACCAGGCTTTAATTAAATACTGGCCAGGTTGATATTCTCTAGCCAGGTCCATACCCAGGTTCCCAAGAAAATGACCCCGAAGCATGGTTTGCAGGGGCTTAAAAAGGCAAACCCCATAATTCACTGCAGTTCCTGTCAGGTCCAATCAAGTGCAAGCACACTTCCATACTCCCCACACACACATGGGGCTAGCTATCTCCCCAGCAACAGCCTCCTTAATCTCAGGAAGGGTCTATCCTGGGACAAGGGGCTTACAGGTCAGAGGCATTTCTGTTTTATGGATCTCCTAGGTGCAGTAATTAAAACTTAAAACATAATTTGTCTCTTGCACTGTGTCTCATTAGAATACAGACATCTAAGGAATGATAATAAAATCTAATAAGATAAAACAAAACCCAAATGTGTCAGAATAGGACAGAACAGAAAGAAAAGAGTCCAAGAAAAGGCACAAGAAACCCAGAGATTCAGAGACACACTCTTCTCACCCTCAGGAATCCCCTGAGAACAGTATAGCCTGGAAACTACAACATATACTCAAAGGACAACTGACGACAGTTGCGTATTTACCGTTATGAAATAGCAATGAAATAATTCTATTTCATGGTTGGGCGTCACCACAGCATGAGAAACTGTTTTAAAGGGTCACAGCATTGGGAGGGTTGGGAACCACTGTTTTATTTGGGTTTACCCTAGGTCCCTGAGCTATCTAGTCTCGGGTTCTTGGTCACGCAAGAAGCGCTGGGTATGGGTTCCATCTCGCAGAGTGGACCCTAAGTCAAGTCAGACATGGGTTGGTTTCTCCACAAGCTTGACCCACCATTGCACTGGAATATCTTGCAGGCAGGACACCAGTGTAGACCAAAGGGTTTGTAGCCAGGTTAGTGTTTACCTTTCCCCTTTTAGGTAGTGTGCACTGTGCGTTTCTGGTCCCAGCAACACAATTCAGTAGGGGTGAAGGCTGGCATCAACTTGACTCTGTAGTCAGTGGGTTGTGCAGGTGCTGTCTTCAGCAATAGGGCCTCCCTGTCAGTTGGTGGAGAGCAACCTATAGCCTTGGCAACAGCCTGGATTGCTTGGGGGTTCCCAAGTGACCCTGTGACCAACAACTCAATCAAATGTAACCCATTCTCGGTGCTGGAAACCTCATTTAGTGACAAGAGATGGCCGGTTGCCACTCTGTCTCCCCCACTGTTTGGCGATTTCACTTAGATCGCCTTCATATATGTATGTATTTTAGGATGCTCTTACTGTATTAGGTTCCCGCACTACCCCTCAAATGGCCCTTAATTTTAGCTGCTTTTTCCTGTACTCCCCGATGGTCCCCCTCTCCGCTCCACGAACATCTGTTCCAGTCGCTGCCTTTAAAGCTTTCCTGTATATGTTCAGAAGTAGAATTGCTGGCTCCTACAGTATTCTATTTTGGTTTCTTGACAACTCACCAAACTGTTCCGCACAGCATTCATGTCGTTCCTCGTCCCCAAGCACTGTCCAAGTCCCCAGTTTCTCCACATCGCGGCCAACAACGGTTCTCTGCTTTGTTCTGTTTTGTGCATTGCCGGGCTGGACTGGAAGGTAGCCCAGGGCATGCGCACCCCGGGTGTTTGCTTCGCCACTGAGCCACTTCCTCGGCCCCTGCTGTCTTCTGCAGAGGACCCTTCCTAATACATGTGGGGCAGCACCTCGCTGTGGTTTGGGATTATGATCCCGGTGGTTAGTGGGGCAATTCTTTTCTCTGTCGATGGACACTTGACAGTGTTAACAGTTACGGACAACAGATGCTTCTGTCGCTCTCCTTTTCCATTCAGTATATCCTGAGTATGGTTTCCCTTCCTCTACCGCTTCCAATTCCTCCTCACCATTTGTTCATCTTTCCGGGTCCCTGGGCAAATCTACAGGCATGGTGGTAAGCCTGTAATACCAACAGCAGAAGGATCATTGCAAGTTTGAGGCTAGCCTGACTGGCATGGTGAGTCTCAGGCCAATCAGGGCTATAGCCAGACCCTGTCCTATAAAACCAAAAATAAAAATAAATAAAACAAAACTCCTTGGTACGCTGAAGGGTGCCACTGAATCTCTTGTCTGTGAGATTCATGTGGCCCATTCAGGCCCAGACTTGCTTCTAACTCAAATGTGTCTATGTAAGTGGGAGGGGAAAGGGGTCAAAAAAAAGCAAAAAGGCAATCTGGCCAGGTTTGGGATACTCTGGAGAACTTTGCTCATGGGATTCAAGCCTATTTCTTTTTAAATTTAAGTTTTTATTTTATGCATATAGGTGTTTTGCTAGCATGCATGTTTATGCTTGCATTGCCCATGGAAGGAAAAAGAGGACATCACATCCTCTGGAGCTGGAGTTGCAGACAGTTGTGAGCCAGCATATTGGTGCTGGGAATCAAACCCAGGTCCTCAGAAGACCAGCTCGTGCCAGCTCTCCAGCCCCTCAGTCTTGAAAATCCCAGAAGCACAGGCTAAGCCAGCATCTGCATGACTCTGTGTGTCCCTTGTGTCCCTTCTAGACAGTGATTCCAGCTTTGGGGACCTGGACTGGGCTGGGCAGACAGCTGACACCGTGATAAAGGGGAGTGTGCAGCTGCTTCTCTTCAGGGCCCCAGCTGCTTGCAGTTCCCAGGAAGACTTTGCTATCCATGGGCCACATGACAGAGTCACACATACAAACCTTTCTACTGATAGCAAAGATTGCAGTCACAATGGACCGGGAAGGCGGTGCTCCTTATCTTCTGATCCATTTCTATTTCCTGTCCCTCCTTGTTCCCAACACAGGCATCCATTCTACTGTGCTTAGGATAATCCCTACATCTTCATAAAACATGTGTTTCCGTGTGTGTGTCTGTCTGTCTGTCTGTCTGTCTGTGTTGGTATGTTAATGTGTGTCTATGTGTGTGTATCTATGTGTGTGTCTATGTGTGTGTGAGTAAGTCTGTGTGTGCATCTGTGTTTCTGTGAGTCTATATCTGTGGGTCTCTGTGTATATGTGTTTACGTCTGTATGCCTATGTGTATGTTTCTGTGACTATGTGTGTGTCTATGTCTGTGTGTGTGTTCAGCTGATACACACTGTTATGTGGTAATTAATCTCATTTTCTCTCTTGCTTAGCTGTAGATATCCCATGGTTATATAAGATGTTAATGTGAGATGGAACTATGCTACAGCCTCTCCTGCCTTCACAGTGGCCTCTCCCAGACGCCTCCCCTGTGGAGACACCAGGCATGTCTTAGATCCATCTAGTACTCTTCCTGAACTGCTGAACTCCCAGCATGCAGCAGTCCCAAAAGTAGAGACACAAAGATGAACTTTCCAAGCTACACTGTTCCATGCTATGCAGCACCCTCGCTGATCTGTTAAACTCCACAGCCCCTTGTTGCTACACTCAGAGATGCTTCCCTCTAACGTCAGAGACTCCCCCTCTCTAAAGTCTATGAGAGGAATTGTTATATAAGGGTTGTTATTGATCTCCTACCCCAGCTTCCCCCACTGCAGGGACATTGCTGTTACTAAAGGATATTTCACCTGAAATCCATCTCAGCACACCTCTCTACCAAACTATGGCGCAAGTGGAACCATGTCCCCAGACAGAAAAACTGGTAAGGTCGAGCAGATTAAGAAATCCCAGCAATTCTCATCATCGAGAATGGCAGGCAGGCATTTGAGTCTGCTTCTGACCCAGTTCCTGCCCGGGAGCAAGTGATCACAACACCCCACTAAGAAGACCACCGACAACTGATTATGTAGCATGGAGCGCAGAGTTCTCCATGCTAATGCGGTATGTAGATGGGCTAGCCCCAAGGGTTTAGCCAATAATCTTCCTTCCCTTCCCAGACATTCCTTCCTGCAAATCTCTGGTCCACCCTGAGTAAGTTGTATGCCTCCATGTTTTCACTATGAATAAACACTTTGGACAAGCAAGAATTGTCTCTCTCATCAAGAACTACTGTGAGGAAAGGCTTCATTCCTTAGCCGCACGGCCTAAGTCTCCTGCAGAAGGGCCTTCTTCGGTTCTCAGTGGGTGCCTGGGAATTTTTTCCAAAACTTTTATGGCAATGAGAGAGCTTAAAAAATAAACAAAGGGAAAATGAAAGCATTTCTTGTAAGGGCCGGAGAGACAGCTCAGCAGTTGAGGGAACTGGCTGTTCTTTCAGTGGACACAGGTTTGAGTCCCAGCACCCCAGTGGTGGCTCACCTGTCTATAACTCCAGTTCTAGGGGATTCGTGCCATCTTCTGGCCTACACAGACACTGCACAACCTGGTGCACATACATCTATGAATGCAGAACATACTTATAAAATAAAAATAAAGATTAAAAAGCTTTCAAGCTGGGTGTGATGGTGCACGCCTTTGATCCCAGCACTTGGGAGGCAGAGGCAGGCGGATTTCTGAGTTCGAGGCCAGCCTGGTCTACAGAGTAAGTTCCAGGATAGCCAGGGCTACACAGAGAAACCCTGTCTTAAACAAAAAACAAACAAAAAATTTCACAATGCCAATCTGACACAGATGAGGAGAGAATTGTATGCATGGGAACTAGACTAGCAAAGCTGAAGCCCCAAGGAAAGACCAGGGGTGGAGACATGAGAGAAGCACAAGTGTGTGTGTGTGTGTGTGTGTGTATATGTGTGTGTAAGGCGGGTGGGAGGAGAGGGGTCGAGAAAAAGAGAACATATACACAAAAATGAAGATTAGATGGAATGAAAAATTTTAAGACATGATATCTGTGTATTTTTACAACTATCGAAAAGTGTATCAGAACTCCAGGAATACTAATATACAGAAAGGAAGACAAGTGTCAGCCACGCATCAGAAACCTGGAAAGTGTCTTCCCCAGTGAGGGTAGGAAATGGTCCTTTGCCACCAAGATTCCTGCACTAGCCTGAAGAGGCTGAGGCAAGAAAACCGCAGCACATCTGGGCCAGCCAGGACTATGTAACATGACTCAAGTGTAGCACATGTGGGCCAGCCAGGACTATGTAACAAGACTCAAGTGCAGCACATCTGGGCCAGCCAGAACTATGTAACAAGACTCAAGTGCAGCACATCTGGGCCAGCCAGAACTATGTAACAAGACTCAAGTGCAGCACATCTGGGCCAGCCAGGACTATGTAACAAGACTCAAGTGCAGCACATCTGGACCAGCCAGGGCTTTGCAACAAGACTCAAGTTGAGCTTTGCTGCTTTTGTTCTTTTTATTGTTTAATGGACTTAAGTGAACTTTCTTCCATCAGTTTTCTGATAAGGTAATTTTTTATTTGTTGTTGTTGTTTTGGTTTCTGTTTCTTCCTTGTCATCCCCTCACCTGCTGAAGGGAACTTGATTATTTACCAAGTGTTGGCAATTTGGATAAAGCTATTCCAAACATGTTTGTTCAGGTTTCATGTGCTTTGAGATTTCAGTTCATTTAAATAAGTACCAAGTGGTTTAGTTGCTGGATCACGTGGTCACAGGATGCTTACTTCTGTGTGGCATTCCTGAGGTGAATGCCAGCCAGAGGGTGCCATCTTGCCTTCCCACTAGCAACAATCAGGCCCTTCTGCTGCTGTTCATCTTCGTCAGCTTTGGGTGCTGCAGTCCAAGGCCTTTGGGGTTTCCAGGTGTAAATGATGCCATCTGGGTAGAATTTTTCTTCCTTTTTGGTTTCAGTATCTCTCTCTTCTAGCTCCTGCCAAACCAGAAAAAAAAAAATGTTAAATAATATCGTGAGGGGCTTATGTCTCCCTTGTTCTTTTCCTAGGCCTGGGGAGAGCTTTTATTTCATGCCCAAAAGCATGATATTGGCTTTGATACTCAGATAAACATATCTTATAATCTTATACACCTACACCTATGAAGTGGCTATTGATAATAAACTGTTGAATTTTCTACAATCTGTATAGATGGTAGAGTTTGTGATGTGTGTGTGCGTGTGTGTGTGTGCACACACTTTCACATGGGTATATGCCCTTGTGTGCACAGGTTCTTGTGCACAAGTATGTGCATGCTTGTAGAAGCCAGAGGTGGTTGACATAAAATATCTTCCTCAATCACTATATATACACACTATATATATATTGGCCTTTTTTTTTTTTTTTTTTTTGTAATTTGAGATAGGGTTTCTCTGTGTCCTGGAACTCACTCTGTAGACCAGACTGGCCTCAAACTCAGAGATTCCTTACCTCTGCCTTCTAAGTGCTGGGATTAAAGGGATATGTCACCACTGCCTGGCTCATTTTATTATTTTTGAGACAGGGTCTCTCTCTGAACCTGACAGTGATTTATTCCGTTAGACTAGCTGCCATTCTGTCTGTCTGTCTCCTCTTTGCTGCCACTGCAGACACACCCTTAGTACACACCTTTAATCCCAAACAATGAAGGTAAAGTTAGTTTCTAGAAGGAAGCAGTCATGTTTGAATGTGATGTCTAATTGAGTGGCAACGTGATGAATCAGAGAAACTTTGCCAGAATAAGATGTGTCCAACTCTCACAAGAAGAGAGAGGAAAGGGAAACTACTTAAGGGAGAGAGAGAGGATGAAGCAGTTTTACTGGGACAGTTGTAGAGAAACAGGTTGCAGAGAGAGAACAAGTCAGAGAATGAGAAGGAGCCAAAAGATTAGAACAAATTGCCAGAGTTAGTATGAGGCCAAGCAGAGGAACTCAGGAGAAGCTGAGAGAAGCCAGACTGAATCAGCCAGAATTTGAGCCAGAGCAGCTGAGCTGAATCAGTCAGAGATCAGAAAGAACTAGGACGAGGCTCACTTATCAAGCAGTAAGTCTCAGAGGCTGAGAACATTCTATGCCTAGATAAGATTGTAAGGTGTCTGGAAGCTTCCGAGGACTAGGCCTAGACTAGCAGACTGAGGCAGTGAGCTTTGGAGACAATTTCAGGATAATGAAAAGGTACTTTTACAAGCCCTCTATCTCCTCAGTGCTGAGGTTACAGACTTACTCCATTATGCACAGCTGAACCATTTTTATATTTCTCCAAAGTAACTTTTGGTTTTGTTTATTTTATTGAGATATTATTTTTGAGATAGAATCTCATTATGCGGCTCTGGCTGTCCTGGAACTTTGGAAACCTGGCTGGCCTCCAACTCACAGAGATCCACCTGCCTCTGCCTCTAAAGTGCTTGGATGAAAGGTGCGAATCACCATGCCTGGCTAAGGTTACTTTTTAAAAAGATGCCTTTGAGAGCCTGGCAGGGTGCGAGCTGCTCATGATTCTTGTTGTGCCTGTAAGCACTTGGGAAGTGAGACCTGCTGCCTCCCTATGCAGGAATATCTCAGCTCTTAAAGCAAACAAAACAATCGCCTGAGCTTTTTCTTTTCTTGGAGTAGCTACAGCATACCAAAACAGTCATCTAGGAAACCTCAGGGAACATTGTGGAAGAGAGGCAGGAAAGATTGCAAGACCCAGAAGATCAGAGAGTTTGCTCTGACGTTGTGTCCCTGTCCCCCATTAAGTCCCACCAACATGGCCACCCGAATTGGAGCTGAACAAGGCTGACATCTATAGACATGCCAGAGTGGATGGGGAAAGACCGTGAGGCCTCAGCCCTATGCAAAGAACTACAGGCAAGTAAGAAATCTGAGTGGGAGAAGTAGTCTTCCCCAAGGAATAACACACCAACTGGTTATCCAGTGCCAATGGTCAGCCCTGAGAACATTCAGAGGAGTAACGTTATATGGATTGAGCAGTTGTATCTATCTATATATTTAGCAGTATGTATTTACATGTACATATACAAATATGTATATAACAGTAATTAGCCGGGCTGTGGTGGCGCACGCCTTTAATCCCAGCACTTGGGAGGCAGAGGCAGGTGGATTTCTGAGTTCGAGGCCAGCCTGGTCTACAGAGTGAGTTCCAGGACAGCCCGGGCTACACAGAGAAACCCTGTCTCGAAAAAACCAAAAAAAAAAAAAAAAAAACCAAACCACACAGTAATTAATGAAAAAACAGTCCATTAATTTGAAAGAGAGAGAAGAGAGGGGTATATACCCTCGATAACCAGGGATTTGGAGGGAGAAAGAAAGGGGGAAATGATGTAATTATATTATAATCTCAAAAAAATAAAAGAAATTTTTTAAAAAAATTTTAAATAGCAAGGGGGCCACATGAACTGTAACGTAGTGGGCCCTAGAAGGGTAAAGTAGTCCTGCTGGCAGCCGGCGAGTGAACCGAGACCTCACCACAAACGAACAAGGAGCAGCTACAACTAACTGTCTTATCTGAGCCTTCGTACTGAAGAGAGCCTTTGAAAACAGCATTGGTGTGGAAGAGCTGCGTGCACAAACCGCTCAGCGTTTGCGGCCAGGCTGCAGGAAAGGGACGGGAGGTGCTCCTAACGGCAGCTGTCTCATCACAAATACACGGTTAACCTTCAGGTCGAGCCAGGGGCTCTCTATTGAGGACCTGGCTGAAGCCGTGGGCCCAGCCTTCTGATGAGTCACCCCACTCTTAGGGTTACCGGGCAATCCTGTTAATGATTTGAGATTTTCCTGCTGTGTCTCAACTTCTTTCACAATACTGGGAAAGCAAGGGACTGAAAGTCAGGGTCTCCTGGGCATGGCTTGTCCTTGGAGTCTGATAAGAAACATCCTGGAATCAGGGAAATCTGCCCCACTGAGAAATGGGAGACCTCACCTTGTGGATCAAACCAGATCCAACCTCAGCGATGGCTAGCTCTCCCTCTGAGGTCGATAGGTGCAGTCTTTTTAGCTCTCTCCTCCCAGCGAGGGTCCCCATGCCTCTGGCAGCAAGATCTGCAGGCTACGGGCTGGGTAGGATTCCAGGCCGGAGCCCGCCATGCCAGGAACGGCCCTGGGTCTCTGGGTCACCCTGAAGCCAGGGGCTGCACAAGAATCCTACCGGCTGGTAAATCCACAGAAAGGGGACAGGGTTTAACTGACATAAAGCCAGGAAAAAGTGTCCAGGGCAGGAGACTAGACACGCATTAGGAAAACAGTATGAAATGGCCTATAAAAACCAGCATTACGAGCAGATTGAGCCAGACCCCAAATCTGCCTCTGAGAAGAAAATGCTCACAGAAGCGGATCCATGCTGCCCCCTTGTGGTCATAACGAGAGACCAACCCGCTTCGTTGATGGTGACTAGGGGGCCTGTGGAGCTGATTGAAAGGAGCGTGGAATATGGGAACAATCACAGCTCTTGTGTGGTGCAAGCTTCTTTCCTGAGATAAAGGAAAGCACTACTTTTAATCCCATTTTAATGATGAGAAAACCAGCCCAGCTAGGCAGAGCCAGGCTTGAGCTCAAGGCTCGCCCGCTCTAAGACGGGGCTTCCAAGCCAAACACCAAATGTTGTGAGGCCCCATAAAGAGCACACACAGCTGAATATCTCCATACTTCATCTTGTCAAGATATGAATTGTATCATCAAGGGGGGCGTTATAAGTTGCTTTAGGCCTAGAGGGCTGAGGAGTTGGCCCAGTAGTTAAAAGCACTGGCTGCTCTTCTGAGAGGATCCGGATTCAATTCCCAGCACCTGTGTGACAGCTCACAACTGTCTGTAACTCCAGTTCCAGTGGCTCCCACCCCCTCCCCAGACACCATGCATAACTAGTACACAGATGTACATGCAGGCAAAATACCCACATATATTAAATAAATAAATATTTTAATAGCTTTTAGAGTCTGTGAGATTGTTTAGTAGGTAAACGTGCTTCTGACCAAACCTGATCATGCAGTCCCCAAACCCACATGATAGAAGGAGAGAATCCAGACATTCTAAATACATATATGCATGCATATATGATACATACATATATATGTATTTTTTACATTTTAAATATATTGTCTGGCAAGATGGCTTAATGGTTAAGAGTACTTAACGCTCTTGCAGAGGACCAGGGCTCAGATACCAGCACCCACATATTGGTTTACAACTATCTGTAACTTCAGTTCCAGGGGATCTGTACCTTCTTCTGACTTCTGCATGCACTGGGCATGCACATGATACTCTTACATACATGCAAGAAAAATAAATAAATCTTTAATTCAAAGACTAATCAATGCTGCATGTCATTCAAATGAAATGTTCTTTTTTTTTTTTTTTTCGAGACAGGGTTTCTCTGTATAGCCCTGGCTGTCCTGGAACTCACTCTGTAGACCAGGCTGGCCTCGAACTCAGAAATCCGCCTGCCTCTGCCTCCCAAGTGCTAGGATTAAAGGCGTGCACCACCACCACCAGGCAAATGAAATGTTCTTAATTGAAATATTTTGTTGAAGATTTAAAAAAAGAAAACAGGCCAGGCAGTGGTGGTGCACACCTTTAATTCCAGCACTTGGGAGGCAGAGGCAGGCAGATTTCTGAGTTCAAGGCCAGCCTGGTCTACAGAGTGAGTTCCAGGACAGCCAGGGCTACACAGAGAAACCCTGGCTCGAAAAATAAAAAGAAGAAGAAGGAAGAGGAGGAGGAGGAGGTTTGTGGCAGAGGGGTTTATGAAACACAGGCTTGTCCTGGCCTAAAGCACGAGCGTCTACAATTCTAGAAACAAAGGTCAACCAGCACGGGAAGGACTGATGCTTTGTCCCAGCTGTCTTGTGAAAGACAAAATAAAATATTCTAGATTTCAAAAAAGAGAAAAAACATTCCTTGAATCCAGTGTCAGGGACAGACATTTGGTGCTATTTGCTGTGCCTGGTGGCTGCCCTTCAACCAGTGAGAAGTGCAGTCAGAGCTGGTTCTCTGCACAGATCCTGTGGGCGGAGTCCTTAGCAGGCTGTCAGGGAACTAATGACCCAAGAAGGCCAGAGATATGTCACGTTGTTCTCTGCCTCCAGGACACTGGGCTGTGTGACTTCTCTAGGTGACAATGTAGTATGGCAGATGGAAAACCAAAAAACTCAGAAAAGACAGCTCACTTAGGGTCACAGGCAGAGCTGGTGGAGGGTAGGACATGACCCCCTGCCCGACCCCATCTGACTCCTCCCAACTCCTCTAAGCCCGCTAAGAGGAGCTGGACCTGTTGCCATTATTTTAGGCACATGAGACAGGAAGACTACGATGCACCTGAGCCTGGGTGTCAGGTGTTCCTGGGCCTGGCATGATTCCGGGTCTTTGCTCCCTCGTGTGCGATTGTAGAAGAGGAAGAAGGTATAGGAGATGCCGCCACATGGGCTCTGCCAGTCTTCAGCCTCAGGACCACATGGTCTTGGAGATCAGTCTTGAAGACATTGAGAAGGGAAGGGCAAAGGCAGGGGAGAGGGACTCCCCACAAGAAGAAGGGGGCTGGACCCTTGACAGAAGATGACCGTGAAGCTGCCTGACCTAGAGAAACCCTCAGAGCTGGCTGCTCACATCTTCCCGAGGAGAAAGGCTCCATCCCAGATCTTCAAACAAACGCATTTGTATATATCTGATGCTGCTGTTTCTCATTTTAAGCTTCATGTATCTATGTAGAACTTTTAAATTGTGCATTTGTTTTACTATAATAGCAAAGAAACTTGCCAGCTTGGCATAGCGACACACACCAGTAATCCCTGCACGCAGGAAGAAGAGGAAGGAGGCTCAGAAACTAGAGATCACTGCAGAATAAAACCATGTCCTGAACTGAAAAGCATAACTGGGCAGTGCTGGCCCATGCGTTTGATCCTAGCCCTCAGAAGGCTGAGGCAGGCAGATCTAGGAATTTGAGGTCAGCCTGGTCTACATAATGAGTTCCAGGACAGCAGGGCTGCACAGGGAAACCTTGTCTCAAAAGACAAAAGCAAAGAAAAGAAAGCAAGAAGATAAGAAAAGAAGATATCTGACACGAGCCTCTGGCTTCTACATGCACACATCCACAAACCTGTGCACATGAGGACATACACCCATGTGAATGCGCTCTCTCTCTCTCTCTCTCCTTCTCTCTCTCCCTCTCTCTCTCTCTCTCTCTCTCTCTCTCTCTCTCTCTCTCTCACACACACACACACACACACACACACATACACACACACACACCACAAACTTCAACAGTTTATTATCAAAAAGCACATCATAGGTATAAGTGTATATTCCTCTTATAAGATGTTTACCTTAATATCAAAGCCAACTTCATCCTTTATGGGCACACAATAAAAGCTTTCCCCAGATCAAGGTCAGGAACAAGAGAGACAGACATAAGCACCTCACAGATATTATATAACATTCTTTTTTCTGGTTTGGCAGGAGCTAGAAGAGAGAGATACTGAAACCAAAAAGGAAGAAAAATTCTACCCAGATGGCATCATTTACACCTGGAAACCCCAAAGGCCTTGGACTGCAGCACCCAAAGCTGACGAAGATGAACAGCAGCAGAAGGGCCTGATTGTTGCTAGTGGGAAGGCAAGATGGCACCCTCTGGCTGGCATTCACCTCAGGAATGCCACACAGAAGTAAGCATCCTGTGACCACGTGATCCAGCAACTAAACCCCTTGGTACTTATTTAAATGATCTAAAATCATAAAGCACATGAAACCTGAACAAACATGTTTGGAATAGCTTTATCCAAATTGCCAACACTTGGTAAATAATCAAGGTCCCTTCAGCAGGTGAATGGATGACCGGGTCTCTCCAGGCAATGGAATATCATCGAGTGCTAAGAAGAAATAGGCATTCAAGTCACAGTGAGCAGGAAAACATTTGTGTGCATATTACCAAGTGAAAGGTGAGTGCAGAGCATGTGTACAGCCACTTCCGACTATATGGCCTTCTGGAAAACACAAAGCTATGGAGAGGGTAACAAGATCACCCATCGCTGAAGCTGAAGAGCATGCAGGGTTTGTCCTAGCGATGAAAGCTATGTGGGATCAGTTTGTCCAAACCCACGCAACAGATGACTACAAGAGTGAGGCCCAAGGAGAACCAGGGGGAGAAGGTATAGGTCTCAGGAAAGCAGGAAGTATGGGAAAACTCACTGAATAGAAGTAAGGTTTCTCTTTCTCTTTGTGTCTGTCTCCTTTCTTCCTCTCTGCCTTATTCCTCTCCTTTCTTCCTTCCTTTTTCTCTCCTTTTTCCAATATATTTTTCTTTTTTCTTTTTTGAGAACTGTATGGAATGTATTTCGATCATTGTGGTGGTTTGAATAAAAATGGCCCCCACTGGCCCCATAGGCAGTGGCACTATTAGGAGGTGTGGCCTTGTTGGAGGAAGTGTGTCACTGGGGGTGGGCTTTGAGGTTTCGTTTCAGAAGCTCAAGCCAGGCCCAGTGTATCTCTCTCTCTTCCTGCTGCCTGCACATCCGGATGTAGACCTCTTGACTTCTCCAGCACCCTGACTGCCTGCATGCTGCCATGCCTCTGCCATGATGATAATGAACTGAACCTCTGAACTGTAAGCCAGCCCCATTTAAATGTTTGCCTACATAAGAGATACTTTGGTCATGGCATCTCTTCATAGCAATGAAACCCTAAGACAGTCATATTCATCCCCCACTTCTCCCCTTGCTTCTCTCAGACCTAGCCATGAGCTCCTTCTCACATCTCAACTTTGTGTGTCCTTCCTTCCTTCCTTCCTTCCTTCCTTCCTTCTCCTTCCTTCCTTCCTTCCTTCCTTCCCTTCTTTTTCCCCCTCCTCCCCTTCCTCCCCTTCCTCCTCCTCTTTCTATAACTTACAAAGTCCAGTTTGTGCCACCTGTGTCATCAGTGTGGGGCCATGCACTGGAACATGGTAGACCTGCCAGGTCATACCCTTAAAGGAAAACTAACTCTCCCTCCCCAGAAGCTATCAACAGTCAACAGCACCTCAGATATGGATGGGATCTTTCTTCTGTTTTTGTTTGTTTGTTTGTTTGTTTTGTTTGTTTGTTTGTTTTTGGTTTTTCAAGACAGGGTTTCTCTGTGTAGCCCGGGCTGTCCTGGAACTCACTCTGTAGACCAGGCTGGCCTTGAACTCAGAAATCCGCCTGCCTCTGTCTCCTAAGTGCTGGGATTAAAGGTGTGTGCCACCACCACCCGACCTTTCTTCTGTTTTTAAAGCATTTAAAAATTTATTTTTACATCTTGAAAAACCAAAAAAAAATTATTTTTATAATTAATTCATATATGTGTGTGTGTGTGTGTGTGTGTGTGTGTGTGTGCTAATTTCAGTAAAGAAGTTTGGAACTTAATGTGTTAACTATATATGCATATATGTATATATGTATATGTTTATATGTGCATATATGTATATATGTATATGTAAAATTCTTGGAGCCTGCTTGTTGGAGCTTTGCTGCAGTCATCTAATGTGTGTGTATGTGTGTGTCTGTCTGTCTGTCTATATGTATGTATGTATGCATTTGCATGTGTAAAGATGCTGGAGCTTCTATGTGTATGTATATGTGTATATGCTTGCATTTCCTCCCTTTTCTTCTCTCTAATCACAGGATGCCAGCAGCAGCCCCTGTCAGCTGCCATCAGCACTGATCCCAATCACCATCTACACTTCACTGACTGCCTCAGTTTACCCTTTGGTGTCAAAGCTGGTCTTTAACAGGACTTTGGAACTTGGATGCACTATCCGCCTTTATTATTTTTATAAATTTTCATTTTGTTTATATTGTTATTTTATTTATTATTATATTTATTTACTATATTTACTATATATTAAGAGGTAATCCTCTTCTTAAGTTTTGTTTCTGAGGTGGAAGTCTTGTTACATAGCCCTGGCTGGCCCAGATGTGCTGCACTTGGATCTTGTTACATAGCCCTAGCTGGCCCAGATGTGCTGCACTTGGATCTTGTTACATAGCCTTGGCTGGCCCAGATGTGTTTTCTGGCCTCAGCCCCAGGATGCTGGGACCAGGTTTATGCCTCTGTGCCTGACAGCACTCTCTGCTTGTCTTGTATCGTTCTTTATTCTCCTGGGACGAATGTTCCTTCCTTTTTTCTTTTTTCTTTTTTTTTTTTTTTTGGTTTTTCGAGACAGGGTTTCTCTGTATAGCCCTGGCTGTCCCGGAACTCACTCGGTAGACCAGGCTGGCCTCGAACTCAGAAATCCGCCTGCCTCTGCCTCCCAAGTGCTGGGATTAAAGGCGTGTGCCACCACCGCCCGGCCGAATGTTCCTTCCTTATGTGCCACTTGTGTGCCTGGTACCCACAGAGACAGAACAACAAAACCCAAGAAGCACAAAGGCTTTCACAAAATCGAAAATCAAATCAAACAAGTAAAAGAAAAAAAATCCCCAAACAAAGCAAAATAAAACAGAAGTCCGCAGAAGTGCCATGGAGTTCGTCTTGTGTTGGCCAACCACTCCTGTGCATGGGCCTGACCTGCAGTGTGGTTGATATACAGGGAGACCCTGATGACAAAATCTGGCTTTGCCTTTGCCTGCAGGTATCAATTGTAGCTAGCTTCCTGGTTAGGGTGGGGCCTCGTGTTCACTTCCGGTCTCAGGGCTGCCTCCCTACCCCCTCACACACACACCTGTCTAGCTTCAACCTGTGCAGCCCTTGTATATGGTGACAGTCTCTTGTCAGTCCTGTGACAGTGCTCCTTAGCGCCAGCCATCCCCTCTGTTCTCTCCATCTTTCTGCTTCCTCTTCCTCTGTGACCCCTGACTCAAAAGGGATTTAATGGACACATCGGTGTGGTCTTATTTTCATTTGTCTTCCTTTCTGTATATTAGTATTCCTGGAGCTCTGATATGCTTTTCAATAGTTTGTAAAACTCCACAGAGCCAGGTGTAGTGACACGTGCCTCTAATCCCTGCACTCAAAAGTTAGAAACAGATGGATCTCTGTGTGTTGGAGCTCAGCCTGATCCTCTCAGTGAGTTAGAGGACAGCCCGCACTACATAATGAATCCCTATATTTAAAAAAAAATAATAAGTTTTAAAAGTTTTCAAGTCTGTAGAGGCGGATGCTCGCAGCCAACCATTGGACTGAAAGACTGAGCGTGGGGTCTCAGACTGAAGGAGCTGAGGGGGTGTGCAGCCCCATGGGGGGAGCAACAGTGTCAACCAGCCAGACCCTTGGAGCTCCCAGGGACTGGACCACCAAACAGAGTACACATGGAGGGACCCATGGCTCTGGCCACGTATGTGGCAGAGGATGGCCTTGTTGGACGTCAGTGGGAGGAGCGGCCCTTGGGCCTTAGAGTGTTGGATTGCCCAGTGTAGGGAATGCCAGGGCGGGAAGGTGGGAGTGGGCAGGTGGGTGGGTGGGTATCACCCTCATAGAGGCAGGGGGAGGGGGATGGGATAGGGGGTTTCCGAAGGGGAGACCTGGAAAGGGGAAAACAATTGAAATGTAAATAAAGAAAATATCCAATAGAAAAGTTTTCGAGTCTCTTTAATCTGCAATTTTTGTGTGTGTGATCTCTGTCTCTCTCTCTGTCTCTGTCTCTCTCTCTCTCTTTCTCACTTACACACATACACACGCACACACAGAAAAACACAGACATACGTGGAATTACACGGTTTGGTTTGGTTTGGTTTGGCTTGGTTTTGGTTTTTTGAGACAGGGTTTTTCTGTATATATAGCCTGGAACTCATTCTGTAGGTCAGGTCAGCCTCAAACTTACAGAGATTAGCCTGCCTCTGCCTCCCAAAGTGCTGGGATTAAAGGCCTACGCCACTACCACCCACCTGGAAACATGTTTTATGAAGATATAGGGATTACCCCAAGCACAGTGGAATGGATGCCTGTGTTGGGAACCAGGAGGGACAGGAAATAGAAATGGATCAGAAGATAAGGAACTCTGAAGGGCTGTAGGCTGCTAATAAACTAGAGCAGATACTGATCCTGCCTGAGCACTGCCTTCCAGGTCCTTTGCAACTATGGTCTTTGTGCAACCTTGGCTGGTCCAGGGTCACTCTTAAACAGGCTGCAAACAGAGTTAACTGGGGCCATTAGAAGATGGTTCTTACTATGATTGACCTCTTGAAACTATGAAAGGTTTTTACTTTATTCTTTCTTTTTCTCTCTCTCCCCCTCTCTCTCCACCATCTTTCTCTCTCCACTTCTCTCTCTAATTTTTTTTGGGGGGGTTCTTTTTGGAGACAGGGTTTCTCTGTATAGCCCTGGCTGTCCTGGAACTCACTCTGTAGACCAGGCTGGTCTCAAACTCAGAAATCTGCCTGCCTCTGCCTCCCGAGTGCTGGGATTAAAGGCGTGCACCACCACTGCTTGGCTTCTCTAATTTTTAAAAATGTTTTTTTTTTTTTCCACATTTCTTTATTGTCCTAGTTAGGGTAACTATTGACCATTGCTGTGATAAAATACCATTGACCAAAATCAACTTGGGGAGAAAAGCATTTAATTCTGCGACAGTGGCACAGCACAGCCCATCATTGAAAGAAGTCAGGACAGAAACTCAACAGGGCAGGAGCCTGGAGGCAGGAGCTGAAGCAGAGGCCATGGAGGGATGCTGCTTACTGGCTTGCTCAATATGGCTTGCTCAGCCTGCTTTCTTATAGAGCCCAGGACCACCAGCCCAGGGGTGCTACCACCTACAACGGTCTGAGTTGTCCCACATCAATCAGAAATTAAAATGTCCCACAGGCTAGCATACGGCCAATCTAGTGGGGATATTTTCTCAGTTGATGTTGTCTCTTCCCAAAGAAACCTAGCTGCATGTGTATTTGGGGGTGAAGCACTTGACACAGGGCACAAATAGAGGGCAGAGGACAGCCTGCGTGAGTCAGGTCTCTTTTTCCACCATGTGGATTTGAACTCAGGTCAATGGTGGGAAGCACCCTCTCCTGTTGAGCCATCTTGCTGGCCCTGCCCGCCCCTGCACACCCCTGCCCCTTTCTTTTTGACAGGGTCTCATGTAGCTGATAACATTGCATGCTTCCTGATCCTCCTGCCTTCAGGTCCCAAATGCTGGGATTCCTGGTATGCATCTGACTCGTGGTGAAATTGAATCCCCTGTGTAAAGTATTTAATCCCACAAGATTAGTGAGTTATAGAGTCATTAGTAAGAGAACAGAACTCAATGACAGCATCGGGTTCACACATGGCCTGGAACTCTCTGTATACCCCAGGCTGGCCTTGAACTTGTAGCAGTCTTCTTGTCTCCAACTTCTGGGATTATGGGTGTGAGCCACCACACAGATGCCAGTGAGTCTATAAGAAAATGGCAGCCGGGCGGTGGTGGCGCACGCCTTTAATCCCAGCACTTGGGAGGCAGAGGCAGGCGGATTTCTGAGTTCGAGGCCAGCCTGGTCTACGGAGTGAGCTCCAGGACAGCCAGGGCTACACAGAGAAACCCTGTCTTGAAAAACCAAAAAAAAAAGAAAATGGCAGACGCTGGATTTGGGGATACAAGCCTGTAACCTCAGGAGCAGAGCAGATTGCCACAAATTCACGGCCACCAAGACTACTGCAGAGGGAGACCCTGTTGCAAGAAACCAAAAAGAAAATAAAAGAAAAAAAGGGACTATTACACCTCCCCCTCCCAATCATCTCTTAATGACATCATGACATCTGAGGGCATGGTGTCACTCACCTGTAATCTCAGCACTTGTGAGTCTGGAGCAGATAGGTTAGCAAGCTGCAAGACCAGCCTGAGCCACACAACCAGACCCTGCCTCAAAACAATACCACTTAGCCCAGATGAAAAGATTAAATGAGATTAAGCGAGAGGCATAAAGCAAATGGCCCCTTACTAGTCAGCATGTCTCCTTCTAGTCTCCAGCCTTTGCTCTGCATAATATATGTGTGAAAGGAAAACCTGGCCAAGCCATTGTCCTATTGTTGAAAGCATTTCACCAGCCCTTCATTGCCCCAGGATAAAGTATACACTTTATAGCAAGACACACCCCACACCCACACAAGTTAACCTACAAGAGCATAAGTCGTTGTACTAAGATACCAACAGGCCTCCAGGCCTCTGGTACAAATAATAGTTGTCCAGAGGCCGTGCCTGGGCTAACAGCAACGGGGCCTGACAAGGTTATCAGTGTCAGTCAAACAGTAAAAGAAGGTCTTTAAACTAAGCTGGCAAACTGGATATCCACATAAGGGATAAATGAGACCTGAGCTCCGCATATATGGAGAAGTTAATTTGAATCTATCAGAAATCCAGAGTGATAAATTTACTTTAAATTTTCCTAAGTTTTTGTCTATAATTGAAAATGTTTTATCACTACACACACACACACACATACACACACACGTACATGTACATACTCATGAGCATGCATACATGAATACACACAGTACATACATGAACGTATAAGTGTGTGCACGCACACACACAAACACCCCCACCACCCCACATATGCACACATTCATTTTAAGGGATAAGGGCAGAGTACTTGCCTAGCAGGCTCAGAGTCCTGTGTTCAATCCCAACACCAAACCCAGTATGATCCAGAAATGAAAAACAAATTATCTTGGGTGTTTTGCAAAGAGGTGTCCCCATGTTGTAGTCCCCAGGCCAGTCTCAAATGTGTATTAACCCCCGTCTCTGCCTCGACCTCACAAAGTACTGAAGGTGTGTACCACTATGCCCAGCTTGGGAGATTTTTAACAAATTAATGCTGTCACAACTAGAATCTGTTTTTTTGAGAGTTAATGTTGAGAAGATACAAAATGGGAGCCTGGAGTGTGTCTCAGTGCTGGGGTGTTTGTCTAGCATGCATGAGTTCCCAGGTCGTCTCAAGACTGAAACTTTTTACACAGGAGAGATGGGGGAGTGAGCTGGGAGTTGAATGCCAGTAACCCTATACTCAGGTGGAAGGAGAGAGGGGAAAGAGGGAGGGAGGGACAGAGAGAGATACAGAGGGAGAGGGTGAACACAAATGAAGATTCAAAGCCAAGCTATAGATCACCATAGACTTTAATGGGAATAGCAAAACTGCTTTGCAAAACATTTGCAAAAAAAAATTGTCAGCCTCCTATAGAAGTAGCAAAGGACTAGCCTGCTCAGGTCTATCGGGACGAAGCTATAATTAGGATCACAGGGAGTGCACGGGAGGCTGCAGGATACTAACGAGGTCGAGGCTAGCCTGAGCTACAGAATGAGTTTACATTCAGCCTGGACAACTTGGTGATACCCTGTCTAAAAAGAAAAGTTAAAGGGGCAGAAGTGTGGTAGGTAGTAGGTCAGTGACAGAGTCACTGCAGAACGGTGTGTGTCCTTATTCATTCTTCCGCGCCTGAGCAGAAGCAAACCACACCCTCTCTCAAGCCAGCCCACACACTTCTAGGTACTTCTCCAAAAGAATGAAACCAGATGTGCACACAGTGGCTTTTATATGCATATGAAAGTCATTCATAATATCCCCAGCTGAAAACAACCCAAATATCCCACCTTGGGGCTCTGAGAGGGTGCCTGGACGCCAGCCCGAAGTGTTTAAATGGATAAGAGTGTGTAGTGTCTCCATGCAGAGAAAAACCCCACTGACAAAGAAGAAAGGATACAGACACAATCCAGCAAGGAGTACAGATAGCATGTTGCCCCGGAGTCCATTTTGAGTTCAGCGCTTACTTCCTCCAGAACAAGGCTTAGTCATCTGTGAGTTTCCAGCAACTTAATACAGTAGTCCAGACATCCAACCCTCCAGTGTTCCTGCTTCTTAGTCATTCCACTCAAGCCTGCTTTCTTTAACTAAACAAACCAATTAGACATCACCCGGGCATTCTTCTTGGCTCTAGTGAAGGCCTTGGCCTACCTGTCCATCTGTCCTACCTGTCCTGGATCTCCAGCAGTCACCTCTGTCCTCCCTGGGATCTATAATACACCAACCATATTCAATGTGTTCCATTTTCACACACCTACCCTACTTTTTTTTTTTTTTTTTTTTTTTTTTTAGGGGGAGCAGCAGGTTTCTTCTAGAGAGAGCTGTCTTTCTAGTAATATTTCAGACCCTAATCAGAGAAGAGCACTTGTCAGTATGTTCAAATTTCCTGTGAAGGGGACAAGTGGTCACAGGTCATATACCTAGGCAGCTGGCTGCCCTCTACTGTCTTGTGGCGGGAGGGTGGGGAGATTATAAATAAGTTCCTGGACCTCTGTCAGGCCAAGGCTAGGTATGTAGCCTCTGTCCTATGATGGAGCTCAACACAGAAGAGCAGACAATGAATCTGTTGTATTCAGCCACTGGGGTGGATTTTAAAGGCATGTGAAAAGAGCCAGGCACAAGAGAACATGGCTGACTGCTTCTATTTAGACAACATTCTGGGAACGACAGGCAACAATAATGGAGATCAGAACAATCCATATCGGGCAGAGGTCAAAAGGCTGCAAGGAGGACAGGAGAGAACTTGTGGAGGGGATGAAAATGTGGATTTTGAGCTGGAACAGTAGCTAGCCCCACCTTTTATTTGTCAAAAGCCTCAGGACTCAGAAAATATGAATAATTTCTGGCATTTATTGTATGTAAATTATACTTCAGTACAGTCGTTCTTTGGTTTCTTTGCTGTTTTTTGTTTGTGTGTTTGTTTGTTTAATGTGAACACTGTTGTAGAGAATGAAGGGAGCACAAGTAGGCGACTCTGATCCAGAACCTTCCAAAATCAGGATTTAAAAGAGGCGAGCGGGCCTCCTCCCTCCCAGTTTAGAGTCGGGCTCAGGAAGACCTCGTGCCGCCAGGGGGCAGCGTCACAGCCCTCAGGCCGCACGTCTCTCCAGCTGTAGGCGGGGATTCGAGGGACCCGGGAAACGACAGGCTCCGGTGTGGTGCATAGATCTGCGGAGGGGGGCTGTGACGCGTCCCTGCGTGGTGGGCACCGCGCCGCCTGGCTCCCTCCGCTCGGCGCACCGCCCTCCTCGCATAGGGCATCTGTGCTAGTCGCCCTGGAAGCCCCCCGCCCTGCCACGCAGGCCGTGCCAAGACTCCGGCGACCCTTGGCTCTCTCTCTCCAGCCGGCTGTGAAGCAAATCGCCTGTCCCGCCTGCATCGTGCACAAAGGAACAGACAGGACCTGTGTCAGCATAAAAGGCGCTGCCCCTGACAGCTGCCTGGGGGTCTCAGCATCCCGGGAGAACCGAACCAGCTGCGCAAGGGCCACATCCCCAGCCCCAGTGTGCAAGAAAGCAGGGCGTGGCCGCCCTTAGGGGATCGCCGCCCCTGACTCGGGAACCTCCGGGGCTGTCAGTTTGGTTTGAGTGGCGTTTGCTATTGTTAGGGGCTAAAGAAGAGCGCAGGGCCTCACACATGCTAGGCTACCTCTGTGCCACGGAGTTCACCCCCAGTCCAGGGTGATTGTTTTGAACGACAAAAGATGCACACGCCTTTTATCCGGCTCTCGGGAGGCTGAGCAGGAGAAAGGCGAGTTCGAGGCCACCTAGCCCCGTCTCAAAACAAGCAAACAAAACGAAAGGCGAGAAACGCTTTGGCGTTAACTGTGCTAGTACTAAAAAAGGAAGCTTATCGCTCATGGGTTTACTAGGAGGGGCTGCTGACAATGCACTCACAGAAAGGCAAAGTAGAAATAGTCACAGCCCGCCTGGGTCCCTCAGGAGTCCCCACCGCGACTACTGCAGACTGCGGGACTAGGGGCGGGGGCACTCACACTTGTCCCCATCCTTCTCCGCTCCGGGTAGCTAGTTCTGCCTGATCCCTTGGCCTAATTCCCTGGTTGAAGTCCAGAGCCGGCTGTGGAGAGGGAAGGCCATCGCCCACCCCGCCCTGCAGCCCTCTGTCCTGCAGGCGCAGGCTTTCGATCCAGGCGACCCCGGTAGCCAGCGCAGCAGGTGCAGCACAGCTCGGGTGAGTGGCTGGGGACGGGATGAGGGCGCAATGGGGCAGGCAACGGTGTCCACCTTTATCTTTGCTCTCAGCCCGTAGACCCGCAGGAGAGCTGAGGCTCTCACCCGCAGCTGTTCCCAAACTGCTCTGCAGGCTGTAAGAGCAGCGACCGGCAAGGGTCTAGGGGGAGACGGGGACTCATGATGACATTTTCCAGGGAAGGAAGGCTCAGGGTACTTTCCAATTTAGAGCACTGGCTTGGGGCGCAGACAGAAAGGCCTAGGTTTGTGTCCTCTCCTGGTATCAGACTTGCCTGGGGTGGTTCCACAGACACACTGGGGCTCAGTGTCCCGGTCTATAACACAGCAGCAAGGTCCCGTAAATTTAAAAACGCTGCAAAGTGTAGAAACCGACTTCTATGTACACTGAGGGATCCCCTAATTTTAGCTAGGGAAGTCAAACCAAGTCTGCCTTTCCCGCTGGAAGTATGAGACCCAGGGCCCATGAGGGCATGGCAAGAGAAAGAGGACCCTGTGGGCCAAAGCAAAGCTTCCTTGGTGGTGGTCGTGCAAGTCTTTGCAACACATATCATCGTGACAGGGACAGTTGCTGCTTTCTGTAAAGAGGAGGGCCTCCCCATGTCCTCAAATGTCACTCATCTCCAGACACCTTTACCCCAAATTATTGAGAAGCACTGTCAAGACGGCCAGGGCCTTGAATCGTCCCGGTACAAAGTGGAGTTTCCATTATATGGCCCAGAACTGCGAGGGTACGAAGAGTTAAATGGTGTGCTCCGGCCAATGGGGACCCGTCGCTCTCTTCCACGCTCCTGATGTGTTTAACGCTGGATGTTGTATTTCATGTTAATCAAAGAACAAACATTTCCCTTCTGGCAACTAACAAAGGAGGCAGCCGACCCCAATCTTGCAGTGCTTTATAGGTAGAGGCCCTGCACAGCTGAGTGTAGCCCCTGGGTTAAGGGGAGGGTGAATGAAGTGCCAGCCAAAAGGAACATGGATTTAGGAGAGTTATTCTCATTCTATGCCCGATATGGATCCTGGAAACAGAGAGATTCCTGGCCTTGACGGAGCAGGAGCACAGGGTGGTCGTGCTGGAGTCCTCCCGTCGCATTAACAATTCCTCCAAACACTAGGTCCAGGAGGAGGGATCCTATGGATCTCCGCACATTCCATTGGCCAGGACCAATGGCAGCTCTGTCAGGAAGAAGCTTCAGTTTGAAGGTACGGACTTTCCTTGAGCTGAGCCACACAGGATTGCAGCCCCCTGAGCGGGTATGGCGCTGCACAACATAGTCATCAGTCACCAGGAAGCAGATCCAGGCCTCTGACTCAACTGGCAGTCTCTTGCTTTCTCTCTTCTCCCGTCCCACAGATGTGACCTCTTCCCCAGCCTCCCCCAACCCCTGTGCCACGCATTGTGGTTCCTGCTTGCTGTACCCCTGCCACTGACATGGTCTCTTCCTGCTGTCTGCCGGCACCATGGCACGCCGGTAGCGCCCATCTTCTTGGTCATCACGTTCACTCCCCTGCCCCATAGTCTCATCTCTACATCCTGGGGGCGGTCCCTTTAACCCAACATGTCCCCCCTGCTGGGACATGTCCCATTCTGGGAGACTCAACCGGGGGACTGCGGGATTTGGACTCGAGCAGTTGTGTGTTCAGTTTCGTGAACCCGGAGTCTAACTCTGGTTGGGTGATTTGCCACGCCCCCTGCGTTGGCTCCGCCCTTTTGGATGTCTGCGGGGAGACCTCTAAGACCACTTCTATAACCTGTCATTGACAGACCGTGAGAGCCACTGGTCATCAGGAAGCTCATCTACAGCTGAGATATAAATTGGGGTTTTGAGACTGAATGCTGTCTCACTCCCAGCAAGTGACAGAGGAGGGACTTGAACCCCAAGTTGCTTAACGCCACAGCTGCCTTTAACCTCCATGCTATTGGTGTAACAAACAATGGCAGCAACAGTAAGAAAAAAACTTTCAGAAACGGCTCAGACTAGAAGGGCTATTTTTAAAAAATGGTGCGGCTGTAGCACCAAATTGAACCTAAAAGAAGGGCTTAAAGGAGGCAATCCAGGCTCTGGGCTGTGCCCAACCTCTGAGCACAGGGATCTGGTCTCTAGCTACAGTGAAGAAGAGGATACGGCCAGGGAGAAAGAAGGGAGCAGAGAGGTGAGGGCAAAGAGGTGGCCACAGTCTGCCTTGGCTCATTTCAATATCTTTCTCCTTACACATGGCTGTGTGCGTGGCAAGGCTGAGGTCAGCTACAGGCAACCAATCCTAGGGCTTCAGCCACCCAAAATCCTGCAGTCATCTCCAGGACTGAGGGATGCCGGCCTACAAGCATGAGGCCATCGCTAGATTCAGATGATTCAGCGATGGTGGGATGAAGAATGGGAACTGTTTTCCAGGAATGACTAAAGCAAAGGTGGTATGGCGTAGTGAGGGATGAGAAGAAGAACCAGAATAGACTCGTTTAGGGGAAGATGAAGCACTGGTGAGCTGGCTGTGCCCAAGGGTGGTACAGAGAGCTGGCAGACTGACTACAGGTGCTCCGGAGTCAACCAGATGTGGCCTAAGCCCTTATTTTACCACCTTAACGGTTCTGTTAACTAAGGCTAAAATCCCGTGGCTTCTCTATAAGACAGGAATTTCAAAGCTGGAGAGATTGCTCAGTGGTTGAGAACTCTTGTATTTGTTGCTCTTGCAGAAGACCCTGATGGCTCTAAGTTGGATCCCAGTTGATCCTAGTAGGGGATTTCTAGTTGGGGACTATCAGCCCAGCAAGGCAAAGAAATGATCTGTGACCAGATAACTACGGAAGTATAGTGTACCCAGCACTCACATGGTGACTCACAACTGTCCATCACTCCAGTTCTGGGAGATCCTGCGCCCTCTTCTGGCCTCCATGGACACTGCATGCACAAGGTGCACAGATACACATGAAAGCAAAACTTCCATACGTGTTTTAAAGGGGCACAGGGAATAATGACAGGGCTAAAAACTGTGAGAATGAATGAAATGCTGAGCAGGACATGGAGGCATGCATCTGTAGTCCCAGCTAGCTAGAGAGATGAAACAGGAATCACAAGAGCCCAGCCTGGACAGTATAATGAAGCACCATCTCCTAAAACAAACATAAAAGAGATCATTTAAGACTGTGGGGGGGTGGGTGGAGAGATTGCTCAGTGGTTAAGAGCACTGAGTTTCTTTTCAGAGGACCGGGTTCAATTCCCAGCACCTACATGACAGCTCCTCACCATCTGTAACTCCAGTTCCAGGGATTCAACATCCTCACACAGACAACTGTGTAGGCAAAACACCAACGCACATAAAATAACAATAAATACATAATTTTTTTAAAACCTGTGGTTTGGTGATGGAGAGGTAGCTCAGTAGTTAAGAGCACTGGCTGATCTTCCCAGGACCAGTGTGTAATTCTCATCACCTGCATGGCAACTGACAACTGTCTGTAAATCCAGTTCCGAGAGACCCTATGCCCTCTTCTGGGCTCCATGGCACTGCATGTACATGTACAGACACACATGCAGGCAAAATATATACATAAACTTAAAGCTAAAAATAGTGGTTACACATATGTGAGTATTTTATTCTAATATTTATATGGATGAATTGTATGAACTATTAACTACATTCCAGTAAAGCTGTTTTAAAAGGAGACTGTCTAGCTGAGAATGGCAACACAGGCCTTTAATCCCAGCACTTGGGAGGCAGAGGCAGGTAGATCTCTGTGGGTTTGAGGCCAGCCTGGTCTACATAATGAATTCTAGGACAGCTAAAAACACAAGCTTGTGTCACCAAACTTTGTGTGATAGCTATTTCTGGTGGTCAACTTGACTTATCTGGCACGAACTACAATCCAGAAATGGAGGACACACCTGTGATCCAGATCTTGAGACTGGAGGACACAGGCTTCTTACTGGGATCTTGACATGGGATGACACATGCTTTTGATCCAGATCTTGAGGCATAGTGGCCATGAAAAGCTTAGGCCCAGGCAAGGAAAAACATGCCTTTAATCCCTGGAAACTGAGGCAAGATCTTTGAGCTCAACACCAGCCTAGAACAGAGCAAGTTCCAAATCCAGGTGTGGTGTACACACCTTTAATCTGAGCCACACTTTCTGCTGCTGAGAGTCTGCTAGGGAAAGAATAGTGATGTCTCTGCCTGTTCCTGGAGGTGGGGCTCTTCCTGAGGGTGGCACTTTCTAGGATCCCCCCAGATCCTGCTGGGTAGAGCCCTATCCTTCCTAACTGGTCCATCTCATACAAGCCTCTTATTTATCTTCCTCAGTTTACTAGCCTTGCCGTTCTAGCCCCATCTTTCTTTTTTTCTACTTAGGTATTTTATTATTTTATGTGTATGAATGTTTTGCCTTCATGTGCACCATGTGCATGCCTGATGCCAGAGGAAGTCAGAGAGGTTGTTGGACCCTCTGAGACTGGGGTTATAAATTGCCGTGAGCCACCATGTGGGTGCTGGGAATCCAACCTGGGTCTTACCCACCCCTAACATTCCTTTCAACTGTAGTTTCTCCTGATCTGTTTGCTGAGTGCTGAGATTACTAGGTACACAACCATAATCACATCTTCTCCTCCTCCCTCTTCCTCTTCCTCCTTTTATTTTTAGTATCCTAGGCTGGCCTGGAACTTGAAATCTTTCTGCATCAACCTATCAACCTCTCAGATGCTGGTGTTCCAGACATGTACCAATCTGTCCAGATGTGTACTAATCACATCTTATCAATACCATTTTTTTTTTTTTTTTTTTGGTTTTTCGAGACAGGGTTTCTCTGTATAGCCCTGGCTGTCCTGGAACTCACTCTGTAGACCAGGCTGGCCTCAAACTCAGAAATCTGCCTGCATCTGCCTCCCAAGTGCTGGGATTAAAGGAGTGCATCACTACTGCCCGGCAATCAATACCATTTTTATGTTGAGTGTCTTCAGATAGTGTGTAGTATGGTCTATGTTATAATAACTACCAAATGTCACTCCCAGCAGATGTAGACCTTCAGACTGACACCTGTGAGAACTGTGTCTGACAACCTGATGTGACGATGACGGCCAGGGTGATCTGGGGTAGCCTCAGCCTGCTTCGTGTCTTATGGTGTCTCCTTCCCCAGACTGGCTACATACACCCAGATGAATTCTTCCAGTCACCCGAGGTCATGGCAGGTAAACCCCGCCTCCCTGCACTGTTAAAAAGATTGGTAGCAGCAGTCCATATTGGGTGGGGAGGGAGTGGACACATGAACAGCCAAAGGTCAGCCTTTCTGGGATTAGAACTTGAAGTGGAGAACTCACATTTTCCTCTCCTTCTGGATGCTGTTAATGAAATACCAGCCCTTTCCATGTTTCCTGATTGGGTCAACAGAACAATGGTTTCATTCAGGATGTGACAACACAATGGAAGTCGTAAAGCTGTTTGGTGTAGGCTCAGGAAGAAGGGTCTTATCCCATAAGACCATGTTTATTAGTCACACACATACACTTTTATTCTTTTTCTTCTTCTTCTTTTTTTTTTTTTTTAAGACAGGGTCTCTCTGAAGCCTGGGCTCTCCTGAAGCTCATTATGTAGACCAGGCTAGACTCAAACTCAGTGAGATCCTCCTACCTCTGCTTCCTGAGTCCTGTGATTAAACCCGATGTGATGATGTACAACCATCATCAAGGCTCACTCTCTTTTTTGAGACAAGTTTTCATGCAGCCCAGGCTGGCTTTGAACTGGCTATTGCCATGAATCCCTGATTCTATGTATGGCTCTAACTTCTGGAGTGCTGGAGTGCTGTGGTCACTGGCAGGTACTACCATGCTTGGTTTATGCTGTGCTGGGGAGTGAACCCAGAGCTCTGTGTGCTGTGTGGCAGGCTTTTTTTTTTTTTTTTTGAGACAGGTCTCCCACTGCAGTCTGGGCTTGCTCTTAAACTCATGACAACCCTCTTAGTAAGCCTCCTGAGTACTGAGAGTTATAGCACACACACACATGCACACACACACCTGGCTCTGTTATACACCTCTATCCCACTGGTCAGAAGGGATCACATGATCACATCTAGCCACAGAAACAGCTGGGAGATAAAAATCTTTATTTTCTGGCCATGTGCCGAGCTAACAGACTAAAGGAGAAAGATTCAAAGACACTTGGCTTGTTTTGTTTTTCTTACTCTTTTGAGACAGTACCTCTCTCTACAGCTAAGGCTGGCCTCAAACTTTTAGCGGTCCTCCTGACTTAGCAACGCCCCCCTCCCAATGTTACAAGTGTCCACCAGCACACTCAGCCTGAGGTCAGGAAGTACGCATGGGAGACCTCCACCCAACTGCCACAGGGTTCAACAGGTAGATTTGAACTGTCAGTTAAAAAATTCAGTCTCCTGTATTTATTTTGAGGTAAGTCTCTCTCACATGGTGTAGGCTAATCACAAACTCCGATATAACCTTAAACTCTTGATCCTCCAACCTCCGCCTCTCAAGTCCTGGGATTTCAGGCATGTGCCATAATATCTGGCTTTCAAGCTCACTCTTGTCGGCAGAATTGAATTCATTTAAGGGAACCGCGTTTGTTCTTTCCTTGCTGTTAGCCCTTTCATCCTTAAACCAGCTGAAACACATAAAACCCTTTTCCTGTTTTGTGTCTTTGCCTGTCTCCTCTGCATCCAGGTGGAAGCTCTCTGCGATTAAAGAATTGGGGAGAGGGACAGGCCAACCCGAGTCTCTCCCACATAAAGTAGCTCAATCAAAGCAGTAACACCCCCCCAAGCGGTGTGATGCCGGGGATTGTGCGGGAAGTGTCCACTAGGGGGCCTTGCAATCCTGGTGCTAACCCAGACCGTTAACCAGCACAAACCTAAGCTTGGAACTGGCTCATCCCTGCCTCTCTCTCTGCAGAGGACATCCTGGGTGTGCAGGCTTCACGGCCCTGGGAATTTTACCCCAGCAGCTCCTGCCGCACTGTGGTCTTCCCACTGCTGACCTCTGGCTCTACCTTCTGGTTGCTCAGGCTCTGGGAAGAGCTGGGGCTCTGGCCTGGTCTGGTGAGTGGCTACATGCTGCTGGTGGGGCCCCGACTCCTTCTCACTACCCTCTCCTTTGCCCTGGACTGGGCTATATACTATCTGGCCCCGTTGTGGGGGACAGATCGTTGGAATGCCTTGTGCCTGCTGTCTGGTTCCTATGTCACCCTGGTTTTCTACACAAGAACCTTCTCCAACACCATCGAAGGACTGCTCTTCACCTGGCTGCTGGTGCTGGTGTCCCCTTATGTGACAAGGAATCCCACATCAAAGAAGCCTACCTCAGGTCCACGGTGGCACAGCTACCTTCTTGGTGCTATCGTGGCTGCTGGCTTCTTCAATCGGCCAACCTTTCTAGCCTTTGCTCTGGCCCCCCTCTCTCTCTGCGGCATCCATAGAGCTTTGGAACTTGGTAGCATCAAGGCCCTGATCCAGGAGGCCTGGTGCTGTTGCCAGGGGCTGCTCTTGCTGCAATGCTGTTTGTAGCCATGGACAGCTGGTACTTCTCCAGTCTCTCGACATCCACAGGCGTCGTTCTCACGCCTGTCAACTTCTTGTACTATAACCTGGATCCCCAAAACCTTGCAAGGCATGGCACACACGCACGGCTCACTCACCTGGCAGTCAATGGCTTCCTGCTCTTTGGGGGATTGCATGCTCAGGCTCTGCGGGCTGCATGGGGACAACTCCACGCCTGCTTCCGTGCAGTTCCACAAACCGGCCTCTTGAGGGCGCCGAGTGCCCAGGGTCTGTTGTCTAGCTCCAAGTCTTATCTCCTCCTCCTCTACTTCACACCCCTGCTCCTGCTATCCGCCTTTAGCCACCAAGAAGCTAGATTTCTGATTCCCCTCCTAGTCCCCCTAGTCCTCCTGTGCAGTCCACAAACCCAACCTATACCCTGGAAGGGTACCCTGGTCCTCTTCAACGTCCTGGGCGCTCTTATCTTTGGCTGCCTGCATCAGGGAGGTCTGGTACCTGGCCTGAAGTACCTGGAGCAGGTAGTCCATGCACCTGCCCTCTCAGGCACGACCACCCACTACACACTTCTCTTCACACACACTTACATGCCTCCCCAGCACCTCTTACACCTCTCAGGCCTGGGATCACCTGTAGAGGTGGTAGACATGGGTGGGGCTGAGGACTGGGTCCTATGTCAAGCCCTGAACAACTTCAGCAGACAACCTGCCTGCCAACTGGCTGGTGGGCCATGGCCCTGCCGACTCTTTGTGGTAACTCCTGGGACCAACAGGCATGCTCTGGAGAAGTGCCATTTTCCCCTCAAGAATGAGACGCTCTTGTTTCCCCACTTGACTCTGGAGGACCCTCCGGCTCTGTCCTCCCTGCTCAGCGGGGCTTGGAGGACGCATCTTAGTCTTCACATCATAGAACTGGAGAAGCCTGTTATGACAGAGCAGCCCAAGATTCAGCCATAGAAGCCACTCCACCTTCTACCCAGCAGCTTGGCTGGGACACTGGAACAGGATCCCCGCTGCTGTCTCTTCTGGGCACAGCCAAAGGTTGTTTTAGGCAAGCCCACATTCCTTTCCCTTAGACACCAAAGATCTGACCAGTCATGGTTTCAATGCCAAGGTTCCCAAAGTAATCTAGCATAACCACTGGCACCTGTCTGTTTCTATGCCGTTATCTCCAATCACTGTAATGTTTAAAATATATAGTAGCACCTGGTTATGAAAGTCAATCAACTGCTGATGACATTCCCGAGTGGCCTCCTGCAAACCTCCCACAATGCCTGACTTCTTGCTTCCATGACGATCATTTGACTTCCAATCTGGCTTTATAGATAGACAGCGTGATGAAATAGACAGCAGGTGGCTCACATCCAGCTTTAGCCAGTCTTCGACTCACAAACTGTGATTGTAAGAAAGCGCCTTCCATTCAGGCAACCTACCACCCAATCTTACAACAGATCAGAGGGTCCAAAGTGTCATTGCTGGGGCCCACAACACATATCCCCTAGTTTGATAAACATGTCTCTTTATCTAGGAAGCAGTTGTGTATTTCACGGCACTATGGTGCCTGTGGACTCAAGTGTTTGGCTATTACCAAAACAAGCCATTCCAGAAAACGCCTCCCTATCCCCCTCTACTCCTCTTCTTGAATGGTGGTGGAATTCTCCAGCCATTCTCTCCAAGACTGGGGACTAGCTAAGTGGCAGACTGTCTGTTCAGCATGCTCAAGGCTGTAGGCATGATCCCCTGAACCAAGAAAAAAATAGTCATTCTCCCAGAACAAGGAACCTTCTCAGCACTGCTGCAAAGGCCTTGCAGCCTGTCTGTGGGAACTGAGAAAAGACTGCTCAGAATCTGGAACCCAGTGTAAAACCTTTCCAATAGCTTCAAGCCTTCTAGATGCGAGGATTAACTGAATGGCCTAAATATGAAGGTCCAGAAATTGGGCTAAGAGTCTCAAAATGACAAGGCAGGATACATGCATGGATCACAGTTCAGTTAGCTGATCATATTGAGTACCCCAAACCAACCCTCAAAATGGGGAAGAAGGCCGAGCGGTGGTAGTGCACACCTTTAATCCCAGCACTTGGGAGGCAGAGGCAGGCGGATTTCTGAGTTCGAGGCCAGCCTGGTCTACCGAGTGAGTTCCAGGGCAGCCAGGGAACACAGAGAAACCCTGTCTCGAAAAAAAAAAATGGGGAAGAAGAAAAGAAACACCATGTGCTATGGGATCAGCGGCCTTAATGCTTAGTGGTGGGAGAAAAGGCAGTTCCTGAGCAGGATAAAAAGCTGCAAAGTTAAGGAGTGATCAACAACACAGTCCCTGGGCTCACCACACTCTGCAAGGCTTTGGGTTACTTGCAAAGTGGCCTCCATTTCTTCACAGAATGGAATTTTTAAGTCACAAGCCAGACAGATCGAGAAAGCAAATATCAACACAGACGCTTAATGTGTTATGTATTATTAACAGGATCCTACAGTCCCCCGCATTCCACCTTGTCTGAGAAATACCACATTCAGACTTATTAATCAGCTTACACATTTAATGAAAGATTTTGACAGCCTCGGGGTTGTCATTCCATTTACAAGCTTCCCTGGTATTCTGCACCAAGTGCAGATGCAGCGGTATTTATTCCGCTTCAGTCCCGGTTGCAGAAGGCAGGCTTGCTTTCTGGTTGTCCATGACTCTCAGTCGTGCTACGTTATGGTCTAGACTCTTTATCACTGGTGGATTTCGAGGTCTTTACGTCTGCAGGACTACCGGGCACATGTCCATTTGACTTGAGGCATCTGTATGTTCGAGTTAGGATTGGAAGCAGCGTGGCGTCCTGGAGATGACTCGTGACTGCTGAGGTCGCTGTAGATCACTGAAGGGAGGGTTCGTGACCTCGGCCCGTGAGAGTCCAGCCCGTGCTTACGCGTTGGCGCCCGGACCCTTCTGCTGCCCTGGACGGTCCCGGACGCTGCGGCGGAGTTCCTCGGTGAAAGTGTCCTTGAACCTCGCGGCGCGGCGACGCAGGGAACCCGGGGGCTTATCCGCGAGGGCGCGCAGACGGCGGGCTGCATCGTGGCCGCGCAGTTGCAGCTGTAGCAGCGCGAAGGCTGTGAGTTGCGCCGCCCGCCGGATGGGCCGCGACTCGGACAGCCGCTCCACTAGCTGCGGGTTGTGCAGCAGGGCCGCCAGCAGCCGCCGGAAAACCATCGTTCTCCGAGCGTCCCGGAACCCGAGGCACGGTGTATTCGCCTTCCAGCCGGCCACGTCTAACAACGGACTAGCCGGCGCTGCATGATGACGACACACCTGTACCAGGTTCTGTAACAGGTTCTGTAGCAGGCCGCCCACATTTCCGTTTCCGCCGCCGCCGCCGCTGCCTGGTTCTCCCGGCAGTGGCTGCGTCGTGTTTCGTATTTCTGCATCATGTCGGGTGGCTTACTGAAGGCCCTGCGCAGCGACTCCTACGTGGAACTCAGCGAGTACCGGGACCAGCACTTCCGGGTAAGGCGGGCTGGCCCACGAGAGTGGCAGCCCTTGGGCTCGAATGCTGAGAAACGGTTTACACTTGGCTTACTGTGTCTTCCATCCTGATTTGCTGGGGCCCAAAATGCTTATGGCCCTGCGGTGTTTGGGTGTTTGGATATAACTGAAGCCACTTTATCTCCCAGGGAATCTGAGACTTACTTTCACAGTTTCTTGCAGCCGCTGTGAGTACCAGCACCCAGAGAGGTGTGGCGGCGGCCCCTGTTTGATGGGCTTGTCTTGCTTGGGAAAGGGAATGTAATGAGGAGGTATCCCTGTGGCAGCTGACCAGACACTAGAGCGGGGTTGGGTTTTATAGTCAGCCAAACACCGCCCTTTGGTACTTCGGTCCTTTCTTCTGTAAGACAGTCCTAGAAAAAGTTGGCAGTAAGTGGGAGACTTAGAATTGAGGCCCTGTTTGTGGCTGTCTAACAGGCATCGGGACAGGCCACATGAGTCGCATTAAGGTTGTCTGGATGGCAAAATCCAGTACAGCCAGCGGCTGAAGAGAAGCCCTGTCACGAAAAACAACCAAACAAAATAAAACGAAAACAAAAAGAAATTCAGTCAGCCTAATTTTAAAATGTTTGCTGTGTGTCTGGTTTGAGTTTCACTTCTATCACTTTTTACAGTTCTCATTACTTGGAACAGTTCCACGTCAATAACTAACCAGTTTGAATTTAAAGCACACTGCAAGATTAAAACCAGGGAGGAGTCATTCATTTGTTGTCAAAAGCCTGTAACTCTCTTCAGACAGTAATAGGTTCTGTCATGTGCATTTTCCAGTGTATTCTAAATGCAATGTGTCAGTGCTGTGTTAAGTGTGAAGTTACAGACTCTGTATTTTACTTGTATATGAGGAAAAAGCAGAAAAGAGCGGCAGTACAAGGTGCATCCGATAGCCATGTGTGGTGCTGGACATCTGTAGTCTTAGCAGAAAGATCACAAGTTTGAGATCAGCCTGCACAGGAAAAAGCAAATGTTTCCTCTAAAGTTCTAAAACCTTGTTTGCTTTTTAACTCAGTGTCTATTGATCTATAGATTTCACCTGTTCAGTCCTGTCGCAGTCTTAAAATGTGCAGTGAGAATAAGGCCAGAGTTTTATTTTATTCTGGTTGTTGTTGTTGTTCTAATAGACAAGGTCTTACTATGTTGCCTTAGCTGCCCTGGAACTCAGCATGTAAACCAGGCTGGCTTTCAGGTCCATCTGCTTCTGCCTCCCAAGTATTGGGATTAAAGGCGTGCACCACCATGCTTAACTCAAGATTGAGTCTGAATTCTGGCTGAAGCTACTGTATAGTGTTCCACCCTAGGTGACTCAACTGGTTTTCTTCATGTGTAAAATGGAAATGATACATCAGGACCTACCTCATATAGTTCTTAGAATGAAATAAAACTCTCACACCTGCAGTCCTTTGAGCTTCCCCAGGGGTGGATAAAATTACTATTTTCTTGTGTATAGCTCTATGTTCTTGGGTTTTAAAACTGTAACTTGGAGGGCAGGAGAGTTGGCTCAGAAGTTAGCACACGTTGTTCTTCTGGAGGACTTGGAATTAATTCCCAGCACCAGAATGATGGCTCACAACATCTGTAACTCCAATTTCAGGGATCTGATGCCCTATTCAGGTTTCTGAAAGTTCTAGGCTTGCACGTAGTACACAGACATGCAGGGTGCAGGCAAAACACCTATACACATAAAATAATAAACTCAAACCAAAAAACTGTAACTTGGGAGATGGGTGTGATGGTCCATGCCTGTTACCACAGGATTTGGTGAGATGGTAGTAAGACTACCAGGAATTTGAAACCAGCTTGGACTACATGGTCCTGTCTCAAAAAACAAAACAGAACAGAACAGTTGGGCTAAGTAGACATAGCTCAATAGGTAGAATTTGTGCCTAGCATGTGTGAAGGAAGCCCTTGGGTGGATCTTGAGCTGTACATAAACCCAGAGTGGTGGCAAATGCCTGTAACCCCAATACTTGGAAGGTAGAGGTAGGAGGATCAGAAGTTTAATGTCATCCTTAGTCACACAGTAGGTTCACTAAGCTACATGAAACCCTGTCTCAAAAACAGGAGGTTGGAGAGATGGCTCAACTACTCCTCTACCAGAAGACCCTGTGCAGTTCCTAGCACATCAGGTATCTCACAGCCTGTTCAGGGACTCTGATGCCTCTGGCCACCAAGGGTGTGCACCCCCCCACCCCCCAAATAAACTAACTTTAAAACTACAGAGCTGGAAAGATGGCTCAGTGGTTAAGGGCACATACTCCTCTTGAAAGGACCCAAGTTTGGTTACCAGTGTCCACACTCTGGCTTAGAACTGCTTCTAACTCCAGCTCCAAGGGAGACAACCCCCTGTTGTCGTCTTTGAAGGTACCTGGATTCACATGCACATATCCACAGGCAAACATAACAACATGCATTTAATCTGACCCTTCATACTCTTTGTTGCTTGCTTCTTTCACTTTGCACTCCATCTTGGAATGGCTCAGGGGTTATAAGCACTTGCTCCTCTTGCAGAGGACCAAGATTTGGTTCCCACCTGGTGGCTCACAACCATCTATAACTCCGGTTCCAACTCCCTCTTACATGTACATACATATAGGCAAAACACACATTAAATAAGTTCTTAAAAGAGAACTCTAGTTCCAAAGTAGCCTGGGAGAAGTTTCTAGACCTGGAAGACTGAGGCTCCAACTGGGACAAGCTGTGGTGAAATACGCCAGGCTCTTAAGTTTCTCTTCGGTGTTTCCATGTTTTTTTAATCTACTAAATGCGCTCAGATAAAGCCTGCTGTCCTGAGTGTGCGCTGCTGAACATTCAGAGGTGATCGGTGCACTCATCTTCTTAGAATCAGCGGTACTTAAGGAGTGCTAAATGAAAACTGGAGCCTGAGTGAATGCCTGAGCATGAGTCCTCTCAGCTACTCTCTAGGCTGGATTCCATCAGCTGGCTAATGTCTGCTCTCACACTAGGGTGAAAGTGTGTCACCAGTTGGCAGGTCTGTTTAATCACATCTGTACATCTGTGTCCTTTCCAGTGGAAATACTAAAAGCCACCACCCTTCTTTTTGCAAAGACATCTAAGATACCATGCTAACTGAGTGTGGTGGTTCATTTGTGTAATTACAGCATCAGGAGGCTGAAGCAGGATGTTCAAAGATCAAGACCAGTCTAGGCTACAATCTAAGGCCTAAAGAAAAGGGGGGTGGGGAGAGAGGGGGCCTAGGGCTGGGGATGTTATTCAGCATGCTACCTTGAGTTTGTTATCCCTGAAGATTGTCAGGTGTGTTGGTTGAAGCCCACTTAAACTCTCATCTCCAGCTCTTTGCCTTCATCTTGTCTTTTAAAGAAAGTGACTTCCTGGACTTGGTGGTGCACACCTCTAATCCCATCACTCAGAACCCTTGAGGCAGGTGAGACTCTGAGTTCTAGACTAGACAAAGCTACACAGCCCTCTTAGTAATCACTAACCCCTCTCTTACACAGAACAGAAACATAAGCATGCAAATCACCTAGCAGTCCATGCTATGAATACGCTGTAGGGGAGAATTACAAGGGTTACTTTGTGTTATAAAGGGTAAGGGGCCTTTCTGATATGTTCCATCAAAGGTGTAGAATTTAAACTTGGGCCATTAGAGAAGGGTCCAAGGCTGAGGGCGTGGACTGTGCAAGAAAAAGGTATGCCACTCCCGTATAGGAGGAATAGGAGGAGTTACATGCTTTGCCTCTCAATTAAAAGCAGTCAGAACCTTACGTAATTTAGAATGGGAATACTTTCAGGCTGGTAGACCTAACAGTCACATCCTGGTTCAATCTCCACACCACCCAAAATAAACAAAAAAATCCACACTTTTAAAAATAGGTATTTTAGCCAGGCAGTGGTAGCGCACGCCTTTAGTCCCAGCACTTAGGAGGCAGAGGCAGGAGGCTTTCTGAGTTCGAGGCCAGCCTGGTCTACAGAGTGAGTTCCAGGACAGCCAGGACTACACAGAGAAACCCTGTCTTGAAAAAAACCAAAAAAAAAAAAAAAAAAAAAAAGGTGTTTTTATTTTATGCATATGAACATTTGCTTGCATGTATGGTTTTATACCGTGTACATGCCTGGTGACCAGCCACAGAAGCAAGAAGAGGGCATTGAGTCCCCTAGGACTGGAGTTATTGACAGTTAAAAGCTGCCAGGTGGGTAATGGAAATTGAACCCGTGTCCTCTGGAATAGTTGGCCTCTTAGCCTATGAGTCATCTCTCCATCCATCCCCACCCCCAAAAACAACTTCTGAGGCACAGAAGAATATGTCAGGAATCAGGATGATGAGAGTCTTTAATTTCCAAATCAGAATCATTATCTTAATTAGACTTTAAGCAGAGCTGTACATTGTTAGTTTTCAGATTTGTTCATTGCTCATATAATGCTTGTGGAGGGCACAGGAAACTTCAGAAATGGTTCTTTTAACCTCTCTGAGGATTTACTCATGCTTCTGCTCTGCACTGTGTACTCTAGGCTAGGCTGGCGCTCAGCCTTCCAGGAGATTCTCCCATCTGTCCGTCCTGTCTCCTGTAGGAGCGCTGGGATTCTGGGTGTATGCCATCAAACCCAGCTTCTCGTGGATTCCAGGATGAAACTCGAGTTGACAGGCTTGCACAGCTAGTGGCTTTAGTGGCTAAGAATCCTATATCTCCAGCCCTAAGCAAATCTCTTCTTTTAGGCTGCAGTGTTTAACTTCGTCTCTATTTGAATTTCTAGGGTGATAATGAAGAACAAGAAAAGTTACTGAAGAAAAGCTGTACATTGTATGTTGGAAATCTTTCCTTTTATACAACTGAAGAACAGATTTATGAACTCTTCAGCAAAAGTGGTGATATAAAGAAGATCATCATGGGTCTGGATAAAATGAAGAAAACAGCATGTGGCTTCTGTTTTGTGGAGTATCCTTCTTGGGTATCTAATCTAATGGAGCTTTGAGCCAGGACACAACTCAAGGGCATGGCCCTGGCTAGCCTCAACTCTAGCCATCCATCTACCTGTTCCTGCCTCCTGGTGTTAGGACTGAAGGTGTAAAGTCTGTGCCACTGCACCCCCACTTGTTTTGTTACGGTATTAACTTGTTACAATCTCTGTAGCTTTCTCTTACTCCTTCCTATGAGCCCTGTGCACATACCTTTAATCCTAGCACTCAAGGCGCAGCAGATCTCTGGGTTTGAGCTCAGTCTGATCTACACAGTAATTTCTAGGACAGCCAGAGCTACGTAGTGAGAATACTGAGTAAAAAGGAAGTGCAGACAGCAGCTTCTAAGACTAAGAATTAACGAGACATCTGTCTGCCCTGGATAGTTCCCATTATTCTCTAAAGCACTGGAGCATCATCTTCAGCCTTCTGGTCCAGAATATCTGATAGGCCTTATATGAATTGGGAATTATGAAGGAGAGACTCTGTCTGAAAAAAAAAAAGAAAGAAAGAAAAGGTGGACTCTCCTGTTGCTCAGACTAGGTCTAAACTCTTGGGCTCAGTCCTCTAGCAGCACACCCATGCCATCACAATTTTGGTGTCTGGAGTCAAAAACACTTCCTTCATTTCTCCCCTAGACATAAAGCACCAACCAGATTTCCAAAGTTTTGAATCCTAGGAGCAGTAGCATGAAAGAGCTCACAGGGGACACCGGGAGAACAATAAAAAGACCCATAAGAACCAGAGTGTTTCCATTTGCCTTGCAAGTCACAGACGAATGTTCATAAGTGCACAAAAATAATTCTCCAGTGCTCCGTGACTTTGCTCTGTTAAGCATGCATACGGTAGGAAGTTGTCAGGTGTCTACTGCTTACTAGGCACTGTCTGTGTGGTGGATACTGTGCTACTGTAATTTCACCAAATGTTTCCCTGTCTAAAGACAAAGAAGAATCTAGACCAGCAAATTCAGCTGCTAATTATAATTGCTTAAGTCAGTAATTAAGATTTAGTTTTATTTATATATGTATAAGCATATCTCTGTTTATGTATATAGGTAAGTTTTTCCCTTTTTTTTTTTTTTTTTTTTTTTTTTGTGTGGTGGTGGTTCTTAAATTTTTTATTGTTTTTTTGTGTGAATGTTTTACTTGTATGTATATCTGTGCACCTTGTACATACCACTAACTGTGGACTACCACATAGGTTCTGGGTTCTGGGAATGGAGCCCAGGTCCTCTGAAAAGCAGGTGCTCTTAACCACTGAGCCATCTCTCCAGCCCCTTTTGGGTTCGCTGTCATTTTGTTTTGAAACAAAATACAGAATCTTGGTATGTAGTCCAGACTGGCCTCAAACTCAAAGCAATCCTCCTGCTTCAGCCTCTTGAGTGCTAGGATTATAACATGAGCCACTATGTTCAACATATGTTCTTGCATAAGAAATCTGTGGTCTAATATTATACTGACCATATTTTCTATTTGCAAATCAAAACATGGGCCAAATAATTATTAGCAGATACACAACTAATCATGACTGACTCAGGCCTGGACAAGTGCTATCTACCTGTTCTTATTGCCCAGAAGTATCGTTGGACCAACTCTGAACTGGCTTCTACAAAATGAATTTCTTTTTTTTTTTTTTTGGTTTTTCGAGACAGGGTTTCTCTCTGTAGCCCTGGCTGTCCTGGAACTCACTCTGTAGACCAGGCATACCTTGAACTCAGAAATTCGCCTGCTTCTGCCTCCCAAGTGCTGGGACTAAAGGTGTGCGCCACCACCGCTCGGCCAAAATTAATTTATATGTAAATAATCTGGTTAGCTTAGCTTTTCTACTTTTATTTATTTATTTTTAATCATGCATTGTGTAGGTGTGTTGCTGCCTGTCTCCAAAATGTTTGAACAAATGTTAGTGTTCCTTAATATTTACACTCTAAGATACTATTCCAGAGCAGACGCAGAGAACGCAATGCGGTACATCAACGGGACTCGTCTGGATGACCGGATCATACGGACAGACTGGGACGCAGGCTTTAAGGAGGGCAGGCAGTACGGACGTGGACGGTCTGGGGGTCAGGTATGTTACATGGGCACCTGAGCTGAATCTCTGCCTGGGATTCCAGTTACAATACAGGTCTTTCGTTAGTTTGTGGTTATTCTTTTGTAAGGAGCTTGTATTTGTTAGTTTTGACAGGGTTTGGGGTGGAGGACTTTCTGAGACAAGATCTTGTCGTGTAACCAAACTGGCATTGAAAGGGCCTCACAAGGGGGAGTCCCTCATGCTGATATGGGAATAGGCTCACCACCCAAGGACACACGAGACCATCTCGATGCAATTAGCAAAAAGGTAGTTTTTTAATATCGAGGGGCCCCTCGGTTCGAATCATATCTCACACAGGAGACAGGGGATTCGACGAAGACCCCAGGAAGTTGGGAACTTTTATAGGTAGGGGGTGGGAAGAGCAGGGAGATTTGGCGCGGTCACACATAATTGGATATTTTAAACATCAGCAATTTGCATAGACCAGTTATTTTTGACCATGAATCTTTGGACTCAAGAGTACCAGATGACCCATTACTCATTTGCTTGTTTAGACTTGTATGCTTTTGCGTCCTTGCTTCTTTTTTCATTTTTGGTCACTCTGCCCCTGAAGAGGCTCAAAATTATTATTATTATGGCTAATTTTAACAAGTTGTTAGTGGCCTCTGCTGACCATGAATTTCTTGCTCTGTGTCTCAAGATGTTTTTAATTTTTTTACCCTAACAGCATCAAACTTGAGATCAGATCCTCTTGCCTCTGCCTCCTAAATATTGAAATTACAAATGGGTGCACACCAGGCCAGTGATAAGGAAATCTGAGAGTTGGAAATAATCTGTACATTTCTTTAAGTAGTTGTTGTAAACTCATGCTAGGGGCCTTCCCCCTGCAACAATGTCTAGAACAAAAGCAACATGCACACAAATAAGTTTTACTCCAATGCTTATGTCGTGTGGTTTGTGGACAGCTGAAATGGTCTAGCCATGCCTGGCCTGACTGCAGAGGCAGGTCTGCTGCATCAACATCCCACAGTCCTGTGTTTTGTTTTCCATTAAAGGTTCGGGATGAGTATCGGGAGGACTATGATGCTGGAAGAGGTGGCTATGGAAAACTGGCACAAAAACAGTGAGTGGGGTGAGCCCCAAGTACACAGCTCACGGTACATCAACACAGTTGATAATTTTGGAGAACGTTACCCAAGGTCTCATCAGTGTCTCTGTTGTACTGGAAGCCACTTCTGGTTTTCCTCTGAAATATTAAAAGACAGAATCCAGAGAATGCCTTTAATTCTAGTCTTATTAGGATGATTTTCTGTTATTAGGTAAAAAACTGTATACCTGGGCAACAGACACAATCTGTGCTGATTAAACTGTCAGCTGGATACCACACTTTTAGGGAGACTGGACAGAATGTCAGAATTGACTTTACAAGTAGGTTGGTAATCTTCATGGGGACTGAGATGATTTTCTACATCTTAAGTTTTCATGTTTATCACTGAGGTTTTGCTACAGTCTATATAGCTTTGCTCTAAATTAGGAACAGGTGTCTTTCGACTGGATTTGCTTTTTATGTTTCAGTATAGTTGGCACAAAACAGCCTTATGGCCTGTGGGTGCCACCTGTTTGCTTTATGCTCAGGATACATCAGGACCTTAGAGTGTTCCTAACACATTTCTCAAAGATCAAATGTTCACTGAAGTTTCACAAAAAACCAGCTTTTTACACAGAGAGCCTCCATACCCTAAGTAGGGAGGACACCATCAGTAGGGATGGGATGAAAACTCAAACATTGCCTTGATATGGAAGCTGAGAAGTTGGAACCATTAAATGGAACCATAAATTATTTCTTCCCATTTCAAAAGGACCTTAGAATAGAGTGGGCTTTAGAAAAGGGCTTCACTGGGGCCTGTAATCCCTGCTACTTGGGAGGCTGAAACAAGAGGATCAAAAGTTCAATGCCAGCCTGGGGACCTTGTAAATCTGCCTCAAAATAGAAACATAAAGGGGCTAGGGAAGGTACTGGCCACAGCTGTTAAGGACTTCCTTATTATGTGAGTGCTCCTGGCTTTAATCCTTGGGATTAAACAATAAGAGAGTCTGAAAATTGGGAGCGTATTTAACAACAGAAAGCCTCCTCTAGGAATGTCTGTTATAAGTGATACAAATATTTTCGTCTTTTTTCCCTGAACCTGTTTACTGAGGTCCATGTATTAATAGTAAGCTAGAGGTGGGCCTCTACAGGAGTCTAGAGTTGTTTTTTTTTTTTTTTTCCATTTTCTTTTTATTATATGTAACTTTTTTGATACAAGAGAAGGAAATCTTCATGTTACTTTGTTTCTAAAGCATCTTCTAATTCTCACTAGTTTTCCCAGGTTGAGGCAGAGCATCTTTGATGCTATGTTAAGTGTGGTTCTCTTGGCACTGTACCAACTATAATGCTTAGGAAGGCCACTTGCAAGCACCCAGTGAGCAGACACTTAAGTTTTAAAATAAAGCTTTTTATACTGTACTTCAACTGTTTATCATACATTCTTTTATAGTAAAATGTAAGTCAGTGGGAATTTTGTCTTCTGTAACAAGTTTCAATAAAGTTAGACCAACTAGTATCTGTGTATATTTCCTCACCTATAAAGTGGGACATGTTCTGGTGCCTTTGTGAAAACAAGACACACTAAGCAACCAGTGAATGAGTAGGGCAAAAAGAGGCCAGTCTTCTGAAGACAGACTGTAGATGACAGAGGGAAATGGGCTGAATTAAGAGGGTGTTTCTTGGGCTTGAGGATGCTAAACAGTCATTTTGATTACACCCCTCTTTCCTATGTCAGAGTATCTGAACTCTCACTTTAATCAAAGAAAGTGAAATCTCATCGATAGTATGTCAAGTTGGGTGTGATGACATGTGCCGGTAATCCCAACACTTGGGAAGCCAGGGGAAAAGATGGTAGGTTGCCAAGGTTACACAACCAGCAAGAACCTATCTCAAAAGGTACAACCCATCTCTATTCCAAAGAACGACAACAAAAAACTACAAAGAAAAAAGAGCCAACAGAAACATGTAGGCTAAATTGTGTGAATGCAGAGTAAGAATAGCCATCCTGGCGTCTCTAAGATTACTAGCCTCCTATACTGTAAGGTAAAGTATACATTTTGAGATATGGTTTAGAGCTCTGCCAACCAATATTGTGGCTAGACACCACAAATAGCTACTTAAAAATAATCAAATTGCCGGGCGGTGGTGGCGCATCGCCTTTAATCCCAGGACTTGGGAGGCAGAGGCAGGTGGATCTCTGAGTTCAAGGCCAGCCTGGTCTACAGAGTGAGTTCCAGGACAGTCAGGGCTACACAGAGAAACCCTGTCTCGAAAAACCAAAAAAAAAAAAAAAAAAAAAAATCAAATTGGGGCTAGAGCAATGCATAGTGGTCCTTACTATCTCCTAGAGGACCTGGGTTTACTTCCCAGCACTCATGTGGTAGCTCACAACTCTGTAACTCTAGTTCTCTGGGATCCAGTGTCTTATGAGTACTGCATGCACCATGGTACACGTACATGCCAACACTCATAAGTAAACAGCTGACGTTGGTAGTGCACACTTTTAGTCCCACTAGGGATCCACTGGAGGCAGAAGCAGGAGGTTCTAGAAAACAAGTTCCATGACGGCCAGAAAGACACAAAGAAACCTTGTATTGAAAAGACAAAACAAATAAACAATTAAAGGTGTGCTTTATCACACATGGCAACAAAAGAAAACTGAAGCCTGAGTTTGTAGTCACACCAGGCACATTTTCTATACTCAGTAGCTGCACATGGCAAGCGGCTGTTGATAGTGGAGAAAGGAGAGCAGGCCCAAGAAGGGAGCTCCTGCTGCAGCACAGCTCCATGGGTAGAGCTAGGGAGGGCTTACAATGGTCACTGGTCTTCTGGATGACACTAAGAAATACACTATTCACCACACAATACACATTCAACACAACAGAACACATGTTTATAAAGGCATTTAGTTTATTTTTCAAAAAAATATTTTGCTAGAAGGGTTGAGTACTGACTAATTTTACATGATCATAATCTTTTAATAAAATCTTTCTGACCAACAGGTATCATTCAAGTGAACAACTTGTCTAGGTCTGCTTTTGTAACCCCCAAATACAATAGCATTTCTTGGATGCTATTCCCCAGATCTTAGATATCTACCAGCCAGGAGGCAGAGCCTAGCACATAGCAAAACTATGTACTTTATAACTTGGTCTCTTAACATAACGAAGCACAGCAGATAAATCAGTGTATTTAGTTGACACTATTAACTCACTGTCTCTGACCTACTCAGACCCTCAATGGCTCCTAAGGCAGGGAAGAAGCAGTGAACCCCAACTGCAGAGGAAAGGGACAAGTCACATCAGACGAGTGGCTGTGTCTCTAGTTACTCCGTTACTGTTGTATTCCAACCATAAACTCACGATGACCATGTTATTCATATTTAATAGTAAACAGAGAATACAGTGCAAAGCCAAAAATGTGCTGTGAAGTTATTGGCAGCAACTTTTCTCTTCCTTGAGAGGCCAACTGAAAGTTAAGTCTCCATGATTCCTAAGAAAACTAAAAGATGAATTAAGTCTATATTGATTGCTAGAGGTTTAACAAAAGGAGATACTACTGGAAAGACGAAACTACAGCCAAGTAAGTTTGCCCATGAGGACTGGGCAGCTTGCTGAAGGCTCATCATACATATATGAATAGCTCTTAAGTTTGTGCAAGGCTTACATTCATCCCCAGTGACATAAAGTCTGCCAGTACTTTATGGGTATCAAAATTCAGTGCCAAGCCAGGGACAGTTAAGCATTACTGCAAACATCAAGACAAAAGACTCTGCAATCTAGGATTTGAAAGCTAAACAGAGGTTACATGTAATTACAAGATAAGAAAGAACTATTGTGTGCTGAAACCAAGTCTCACTAATAACAGAACAGGTGTACAACATACTGAAAACACCCAGCATGGAGGCTAAAGCAAGCTGGATAGTACACCTGAAGGTGTCCTATCATGCTAGAAAGGAAAGAGTAACTGGACCTGGATGGCTTGAGTCTCTGTTCAGTCCTGCATACCTCACAGCCGATATGACGGCTTCTCAGACTGGAGAAGTGGCAACTCAGGCTCAGGGCATGATGACTGTCCCAGGCATTGGTCATACTGATGCACCCAAGTAATCTAAACATCAGGGAGGCTGAGGCAGAAGGACTGCAAGTATGAGGCCAGCCTGGGCTAAACAAAGACCCTGTTTCAACAAGAATCTCAAAGGAACACAGCTGTAACTTGTGCATGAAGTGTCTCATTGGGGAAATGAGCTACTTCCTTAAGACATTTGAATCAGTCATCTTACTACTGGCTATTTCAGTATAGGCACACCAACAAAACCTCACAGTAACGTCTTACACATAAATTTTGAAGAAGCTCATGCTGGTATAATTATGTTTGAAAGTCTTAAGACTACATCCTTAGGTGGGCATGGTGACAGAGACCTATAATCCTAGCACCTGGGAGAGGACTAAGAATTCAGTTACACGATGAGTTTTTTTGAGGCTAGTCTGACACAGAAGACCCTTCTCCCAAACCCCTTCCCTAAAAGATCTTCAAGCAGTTTGGTCTGTAATCCTAGTTGGGTGACAGGAATATAAACTGAACATCAGGCTCAGCCACTGAACAAATTTGAGACCAGCCTAGGCAATATCAATAAGACCATGTCTCAAAATACAAAAATGTATAAAGAAGGCTACAGTTGTAGGTCAGTGGTGGAGCATTTGTCTAATGTACAAATAGGCCGTGTCCATTCCCCAGTACTACAGAAACAATAAAGAGATCTTCCCACAAACTCATGGTGACACAACCTTAACCTGTAGCAACATAAAGTGCCTCTACCTCAGTCTTATAATGACCTGAAGCACAAGAAATGTTGATCTGGTTTTATGCTAAGAACTCAGTCTGGCTAACTGAGGAGAGAAGAGTGCTATGGCTGCTGCCCTGTGTCTGTACTGCTGCTGAGAATCCTGCATGTAAACCTAGGTGATTCAGCTCTAACCAAAGCAGTAAGCCCTACTCAGCCATTTTGCCTTTTCTGTTTTACAAACATCTCATGCCTAACTAGGCTGTTACTCTGTACTTGGTAGTTTTCTACACAAGTTTCTTTTGCTTCCCTCCAATTCTGGGAGAAAGAAAAATGGCTTGGCTTAATATGCATCTTATATTCCTTTCAAATATGTCACAAAAGGCCAGATTAAAGATGCAAGCTCTACCACTTTATAGTTCTAATCCACAGGACAGGACAACTGTACAGCCTGTTCAATAAACAGGGTAGTTCTTGAGTACAGGACTCAGATTGTTCTTGTGGAAGCCAAAGGAGCCCTGTGGGATGCTCAACCACCAGAGAAGACTGGTGAGAACATCCCTTGCACTGCTCTCCCAGGGAGCTACCTCAGTGCTGCCTCCCTCCCCTCTTCTCCCACCATCTGCAAAAGACCATAGGCCAGTCTTCTACTTTTGAGTGTTTGTATTATATATGCCTTGGAGTAGGAACATTTTTGGTAAATTTTGGAGTACATGGGCAGTAACACAGAGAGGTGATAACTAGCAAATTACTTCCATGAAAAGCCAAATTCTCATTTATTTAACTATGAGTTTGATGGATGCTAAGTTTTTTTTTTTTTTTACAAGCCAAACCCAGAAAAAAAAATATCCAAGAAAATTCAATGTCTCAGGAAAAGCCTTTATGAGATTTAATCTATGTATTATAATTCATAAAACCAAAATGGGAATCTTACTGTAGAGTGTATTGGTATGTACCTATATTACCAGCACTGGGAGACAGAGACAGGTTTAGCTTGAGTTTGTGGTCAGCCTAGCTACTGTGAGCTCCAGGACAGCTTGGGCTACATAGTGAGACTTTGTCTCAAAACAAAACCCTCCCCCTGATTTTTTAAAAATAAGGTAACTGGCACCCAAGGACGCTGCCTTTTTTTTCCCTCATACCTTCACTTTTGTCAAATCAGCACTGTGCTTGCAAGCACCATATCCCTAAGCAGAACAGCCCCTCTCACCTTCAGAAGGAATATGTCTCATGCTGGAGACTCATCTGAGGGCTATCAGCAAAAGCTGCTGCTGATGTAAGTGAAACGTGACTGGCATTTCCACAGCACTCCTAGCTCCCCTTTATGCCATAGGGAACATCTACTCTGAGCTATGCTGTATCAAAAACATCTTGCATTTTTAGGTTCTGGGGTTAACTTTTTAAACCTGTATTCAGTTCATATCTAACTATGTTTCAAAAGCTGCACCAAATCTACTAGGCTTTTTTTTAATACTCTTTACTGCATGCTCTGTCTATATGCATGCGTTTGGATAATAAATATTAAATATGGGAGGGACGTATGGAATCCATAAAGTTAAAAATGAAACTAAATTGAACATTAAAAAAAAGTACATGATAGCAGGAGAAATGGAGGGCAAAAATAAATCTGAGGTAACAATAAGTGGCCCAATACCACCAATCTGAAATATCTGTAAAGATTCAGTAAGTGTCTGGAGATTCAAGTAAAAACCATCTGCTCCAACATGGCGCCTTCTGGAGTCCCTGCTGAGTGAGTCTCAGTCCAGGAGCCGACACTCACACAACTCCTTATAGATCCTCTTTCGCACTCGAGGCATATCTTCTTGAGAAAACTGAAAAGGCTGCTCTAGGGCGAGGCACTTGCAGTACTGCAAAAAAAGGGGAAAAAAAAAACTGTCCCAGAGATACCTGAGAGGCATGCATAGCCCCACCCCCGCCCACAGTCTTAGACACACACATCTAACAGTCTAAAACTGCAGAATAACATTTATGGGTCTTGTAAAATCATAGTGTTGTTTTTGAGACAGAGTTTCTCTGTGTAAAACGGCCCTGACTGTACTGGAATTCGCTTTGTAGACCAGACTAACCTCAAATTCACAGACATGTACTGTCGATCAAAGGTATGCACCACTGTTTTAGAGCACTGGCTTCCAAATGGGAAGTAGCTTTCCAGGCAAGTGAATAAATAGCTAGGTATCCTTCCATTCTCCCCAAGGGCACCTCGCTGAGCCTGTACTTAGAGACCTCACAGGGAGAGGAACATTTATGAGGCGTGAGGTATACAGTGGGGTGACCTTCCAAGATGTTTGTAAATCTCTTGAGTTCAAGTGTAAAATCATTTTCCCATAAATACATGTACTTCTCTGATGCACTTAGAATCTCCTCCCATAAGACATGGATCAGACCCCCTGTCCATTCTTGTTCGGGAAGGCAGTTCTTCCCAATGATTACATCTGCAAATACAGAAACCAGAGTATCCCAACAACAAAGGGAAAGTGTTGTCTTTCCTAATACTGTATACACACAGGACTATCATTTCTTCTCTTGAAATAAAACCACCAACTCACTGTAAAAAGTAGTATTTACCTGGAGCACAAAGACTCCACAGTCACTGTCATTTTTCTGTTGTGGAATACACTGAAGAGAAAAATAAGATGACCATTAAAATAGATCAAGTATCTCTCTTCACAGAAGAAAACTGTTTCCATGAGTAAATGAGCAAGAGATGAGAAACTCCTCTGTCCCAGACAGCTTGTCTATACCTCCAGTATTTAAATACCTTACCAAGGGAAGCCTATGGCCACATGAAAAGATCTTTCAAGTGGCAACCACAATTTAAATGTGGGAAATGGGAAAACCAAATTATAAAACCTCTTACAACCTAATTAGTTGGGCTGACCATGGACAACCCATGTCCATGTACAACAAGTGGCCCTGTGGATCAGAAAGGTATGCTTGGACACCATCACTCACTCTGTGCTTCCTGGCTACACATGCGTGTGAGCAGCAGCTTCGTGCCTTGGCTGCCATGCATCCCCACCACGATAGATGGCTCAGGCTCTGAGCCACAGCAAGACCTTTCTCCCTTCATTTGTTAAGTATTTTGTCGCAGCAATGAAAAAAATTACCTCATAAAGTTCTTTGAAGCCTTAACATTTCACCTCAGATTAAACAATTTTGTTTTATTCTTTGAAGTAACTCATAAAGACAAAGAAATGTTTCCCAAAGAACTGGTTACTGTATCTAGACAGAAATATGAAAGACCCTGGAGGGGTGCAGAATACCTAAATGTGCCAGAGGATAAATCAGTAAATTAGACAACTAAAAAATCAAGTTCCTTTTTGATGTGGACTAGTATGTAGGTGATTAGAAACATAAAACAATGGCTCAATTTTAAAGCATTAATATTCAGCTCAGTTCAAAGGTGAACTAATATTGATCTTTTGGCCTAGGGTTTAACATTTGTTTCAAGACCCTGCCTAAACCATTGGTCAATAATCTAGCAGACTTGAGTTCAAGGACCAGCCTCTAACAATAGTTCCAACATCCAGTTTTGTTGTCTATAGAATAAAGATGCGGCTTATCCCTAAGGAACTGCCTGACACACAGGTTGTGAGAGACAAGTAAGATCATTACAAGGAAACAGAACAATGGGAGGGACTATGCAAAACAAAACAGTGAATTTGACTTATGTTCTTGGAAAGCAGCCCCCATTTGGTCCCTCTGTGGACCCAGATAGGCATTTAGCACATGTCTGAGTCTGTATGGATCATATGGAAATTACAACTACAAGGTAAGTTGCCACCCTCCACCAAAACTCTCTTCTCCATAGAATACCAATGATTACCTAACTATACCAAGTTACATGATGCTACCTGCTATCAGCAAGTACTAGGACACTAAGCCTGGAGATGGTTAAGTACTAAACAGGTTTGTTCTGAGTTACCTAGAGCCCCCTGGAGGCTCTCCTCATCCCGTCTTCAAGCATCCCCAGCAGGCACCCACTCTTGGATCACTGCCTCCCATGCTCACGCTGGAGCTTCATTTGGACCATTCTTACCTTTGTAACAGCAGTCTGCCAACCCTGAAGAAATTCAGGTCTATTTTTTTCTCTGGCTTCAGTCAGCAAATACTTTCTTATATTCTGGTTAAAAAGAAACCACAACACATATGTTGTTCTCTATTAGTTGGTGACAACATGGACCCTACCCACCACCAATTAGGAAGTCTGTACAAGTCTATATTTGAGAGATTCCAGCTGGAACTTTACTTCTAAGCTTTCCCTCATGCCTGTCCAGTATCACTCAAGACTAAACACTGGATTAGAACATCTTACCAGTCAACTTCCTACATTTGAAATCTTGTATCTAAAGACAGAAGGAGAGCATAGCAGAAATCATTAACAACAAATGAAGAACATTCTAGTTCTCTGTCCATTTCTCAGGCCCTTTCCCAGCCCTTACTCAGTTGTAGAGATTCAACGTTTTTTCCAAGTCTATCACTTACCCGCTAACTTTATGACCTGTAGATTTATTTGTTTAGTGGTGCTGAGGATCACCATGTATATGTAAACCGGGACTGTACCACTGAGCTACAACTCCAAATCTGACAATAACACAGATTTTGTGATACATTTAAATTTATCAAGCTGTTCCTTGGTATTTTTTTTCTTCTTTTCTGTAAGAAGGCCTTCCCTACTCTGTGAATGAATAAAATGCCAAAATTTAACCAGGATTTCATGATTTGTTCTTCTTTTGAGATAGGGTCTTACTATGTAGCCCTCACTGAGTGGAATTCATAGATCTACCTGTATCTGCCTCCTGAATGCTGGGATTAAAGGCATGGACCACCAAGTCCAGCATGTTAATGTTTTCTATCTGTTCTTATAATTAGTATAATGCAAGCCTCTGTAACTTTTAAATATAAATATAATTTTATATTTATATAAATAACATTTTAGTCGTAAACCTTTCATAACATGCCTTGACATTTAACAGATGAGTCTGCCTTCACTGCTTCAAGTCCATGCTCATGAGCTCTGCAGTGTGAATCCTAGGAGAAGCTCACTGGGCCTTTCAAATCCCTGTTAGTGGGCTGGGGATGCAGCTCAGTGGGTAAAGTGCTTGCCCAGCATGCACAAAGCCCTGGATTCAACCCCAACACCATGTGAAGCAGGTACGGTGACACACACCTGACATCTCAGCACTTAGATGGTAAGGGCAGGAAGACCAGAATTCAAAGATAATCCTTGGCTACACAGCAAGTTGACAGCCAGCCTGGGCCATATATTAGACTTGGTCTCAACACCAAGCATGGTATTGTAAACCATAATTCTAGGACTTAGGAGGCTGTAGGCAGATGATTATATGTTTGATGCCAGTATGGGCTACATAGGAGACCTTTAATCAATAGAATAAAAAAAAAAATCTTGGCAAATTGATGGGATGAAAATTGCTATTTTGTTTGGTGAGAATTAAACTCTTCTTAACATTGAGTCTGCTTGATTCTCCAAATAATTAAAGCTTTAAAGTCTTCACCCTAAAGGCTTTTTCGGACATTCCCTACTACATTACACCCCAGATGATGGGCTCTACTACTTTAGTAAATAAATTCTTCTTCCCTTTTTTTTGTTTTTGTTTTGTTTGTGAGACAAGGTTTCTCTGTGTAGCTCTGACTGACTTGGAGCTCATTCTATAGACCAGGCTGTCCTTGAACTCATGGATCTGCCTGCCTCTGCCTCCCAAGTGCTGGAACAAAAGGTGTACACCCCCACTGCTTGGCATAAGGCATACTCTTCCTTATGCAGAAAACCCCAGAAAGCTAAATGTGCCTCCCATCTTGTTACACTCTTGCTGATATCAGCTGAACTCTACAAGATGTGAGGGTGTACAACTGTAATTCCAGCATTTGGGAAGCAGAGGCAAAACACCAACAAGTTCAAGGTTATCTGGCCAGTTTGAGAACAACCTGGGCTATGTAAGATCATGTCTTTACCTGAATTCTTTAATATTTTGTGTTAGTATATTATTTAGAAGATTTGAAGTAATATTAGCACCAGGCTGTGGTGGTACACACCTTTAATCCCAGCACTTGGGAGGCAGAGACAGGCGGATTTCTGAGTTCGAGGCCAGTCTGGTCTATAGAGTTAGTTCCAGGGCAGCCAGGGATATACAGAGAAACCCTGTCTCGAAAAACCAAAAAAAAAAAAAAAAAAAAAAGTAATATTAGCTCTAAAAGAAATGAAGAAAAAATAGTTTCTATGCATACTCAAGCATTTTTTAAGGAAAGGAAAAACTGTATTGTTCTACATTTCCTTAAAAAAATGCTGACCCCAAATAGGGCACACCTCTCCAAAGGGGGCCTCAAACCAGACAGCTCAGTCACCCTGCCCTGAACACTGTCCTCTAGTTATCCTGGAAGCAGCTGCTGACTTCTATTGCTATCTAGAGCTTTATCATTGTCAATCACAGATAAAAAATAAAACTGGCAGAATATTAACTTACCTCTACACAAAATTTAAAATGAATGCCTTGGGAATCATAAAATGAAATAATCCGACTGGAGAGTGTCACGGTAATGAGAGACCAGTGGACCTCCAGGTGGATGGGAATCAACAGAAGACTCTTTTTAAACAAGTCCACCTGGTTAAGAGAAGAAAAGAAATAGAGCTATCACTACAGAACCAACGATGGTGCTCACCTATTGCCCTTTGTTTGACCTGCTAAAATCATAAAGTGGGGAAATGATGAAACAGAACTTGAACCTATGTCTCACCTTTTTTTGTTTGCTTGCTTTTGTTTTTTCAAGACAGGGTTTCTCTGTGTAGCCCTTGCTGTCCTAAAACTTGCTCTGAAAACCAAGCTGGCCTCAGACTCACATAGATCCTCCTGCCTCTGCCTCCCAAATGCTAGGATTAAAGGTGTGCACCACCACCAACATCAAGCTTCCTATGTCTCAATTTAAAGCCCATGTTGTAATTACTAAGGTAAAATACTAAAAGGGGGGTGGAATAGAAATTTTTTTTTTTTTTTTTTTTTTGGTTTTTCGAGACAGGGTTTCTCTGTGTAGCCCGGGCTGTCCTGGAACTCACTCTGTAGACCAGGCTGGCCTCGCACTCAGAAATCTGCCTGCCTCTGCCTCCCAAGTGCTGGGATTAAGGGCGTGCACTACCACCGCCTGGTTACTTCTATTTTTAATTAACCTTCAGAACCAAGGCTTGTCAATTGTTGGAAACGACTCAGTGTGTTTATTATTCATGTGTAAATGTGCATGCATAATCTGTATGTGTTCAGAGGACAATTCTGTGAAGTTGGTTCTTTTTCTTCCACCTTTATGTGGTTCTGTTTGTTTAAAACTATTTGTTTTAATAAAACATGCAATCTCATGTAAATCTGAAGTTCAAAGTTTGGTTCTTCTACTTCTGTTTTGTCAGTTTTGTTTCCCCTTTTATGCCCTGATTTCCTAGAGTGTAACATGTACAGAACATGTTTCCTTATACAGTTCTAAATAGGAAGAAATCATGAAGCTGGGAGGTGATGGCGCATACCTTTAATCCCAGCACTCAGTAGGCAGAGGCAGGTGGATCTCTGTTGAGTTTGAGTCCAGTTTTGTCTATAGAGTTAGATCCAGGACAACCCAAGGCTATACAGAAAACCTGTCTCAAAGAGAGAGAGACAGAGAGAGACAGAGAGATAGAGACAAACAGAGATAGATGGATGGATGGATGGATGGATGGATGGATAGATGGATGGATAAAGAAAACTCATACAAATGTGCTTCAGCATACTTTAGCCAGTCTTGGCTATTATCATTTCCATGTGTCTCTGATTTTAAAATGGAGAGAATGTTCTTGATAATATATGCCCTTTAGCTCAAATATATCCTTAAAATCCTAGCATACCCTTTTTTATCATAAAACATGTCTTCTCAAACCTCAAAAGGTTCTCTGAACTCCATACCTGTATCATGGCATTTGGGTACCCACACACTGACACACAATAAATAAATTGATATAATTAAAAATTCCAAAGGATAACAAACTTCAAAAACACTTGTAAGCCGGGCAGTGGTGGCGCATGCTTTTAATCCCAGCACTTGGGAGGCAGAGGCAGGTGGATTTCTGAGTTCGAGGCCAGCCTGGTCTACAGAGTGAGTTCCAGGACAGCCAGCACTACACAGAGAAACCCTGTCTCGAAAAAAACCAAAAAATAATAAAAACCACACTTGTAAAAAAATGAGTTAGTTGGGCATCATAGCACTTCCTTGTGATCCCAGTATTTGGAGGTGAGCAAGAGTTGTGGTTCAAGGTCATCCTGTGATACAGGGAGAATTCAAGGAAAGTGGACTGCAGAGACCCTATCTAAAAAGCAGTGAAGACAAAGCTTGGCAGGGTAGCATATGTCTATAGTGAAAGAACTATGCATTCAAGGGATGTCTGTTTAAGTCCGTACAATCCTATCTCAAAGTAAAAGTTGTGGGCCATCGAGATGATCACTGTGCCTGATCAGTTCTGATCGCTGAGAACCCACCTAAAAGGAGAACCTAGTCTACAAAGTTGTCCTAGGGCCTGGCTGTATATGCTGTAGCATGCAGGCATCTGCATACAGACCAACTAACACACTGGAACACATAAAGAACTACAATTTTAGCCGGGCGGTGGTGTTGCACACCTTTAATACCAGCACTTGGGAGGCAGAGGCAGGCAGATCTCTGAGTTTGAGGCCAGCCTGGTCTACAGAGTGAGTTCCAGGACAGCCAGGGCTACATAGAAAAACCCTGTCTCAATTTTAAAACTTAAAGTGCTATCTTTCCTATTTTGTTATTACTTTTATTGTGTCTTGTTTTCCCCTATTTGCGTCTTCTGTTAACTTATTTGCTTTCTGGAATTGAATTTGGTAACTACTTAGTAATAATGAGATTTGAAGACATTAGTTTTTTCTCTTCTGTGTTTGGGAAGAACCTTGAACTGACTATGTAAACTCCTTGGATCCTCCTGCTTCCACCTCCTTAGAGTCAGGACTATTAGGTGTCATCCTACAAGGCTCCCTCAAAGCTCCAGTTGTCTTTCTGAAATTCATGTGATCGATGTCTCACAGTACGTGTGTCTGTGTACATGTTGTACACAGAGCAGGGGCTCAGCCATGAGCACAGAGGTCCAGCATCAGCTGATTTCCTCAATTGCTTCTGTCTGACTGTGTGAGACAGAGTCTCTTCCTGAATCTGAAGCCGTGTCAAATCCCTGTTGTGGATAGCCTCAGCCTTGTATTTTGATCCTAGTTTCACTTTCCTGGGAGGGCTGCAGAGGACAATTGAATCTGTACACCAGTGACTTCTTGTGAACTTTCTGTCTAGTTAAAACTTGTAGGGCTGGAGAGATGGCTCAGCGGTTAAGAGCACTAACTGCTCTTCCAAAGGTCCTGAGTTCAATTCCCAGCAACCATATGCTGGCTCACAACCATCTGTAATGGGATCTGATGTCCTCTTCTGCTGTGTCTGAAGACAGCTACCACGTACTCACATACATAAAATAAATAAAGCTTTAAAAAAAACTTGTAAAATAAAGACTAGAGCCAGTGATTGGGCAGTAGAAGGGGAGGCAGAGAAAAAGGCTTAGGGGAGGATAAAGTGAGAGGAATTCGATATAAAAGGTAGAGCAGAAGGGAGGCAGAGAAGAAGCAGAAAGAAGGAGAAGCAGAAGGAAGTTGAAGCAGAAGGAAGCCGGCAATAGAAGGAAGCCGACGATGGAGGAGCCAGAGCTGGGAGAATAAGCACTCGGCCTGGATAAACCGCAAGTTATAAGGGATCTCATAGCCGGGGGTATTAGAGTAGTGTAATAGTGAATCTGCCCAATCTAGGCGTGCAATTTATAACGTAATTATTGAGTTGTGTTTTCCTTTATTGGTCTCCTTTGGGTAGGAGATTTTACAGCCACAAATTTGGCGGTTTAATAATTACTACTACAAGTCCCCATGCCTGTATTGTAGGGAATGTATCCATGGAGCCTCCCTGGCTGCCACCCTTTATCTTCTGGCCCTTACTTTTCAATTGAATTCATAGTAAGAGAAGAATGTCTCCACAACTTTCTAGTGGAAAAGTATAAGATCAGTTCTTATAAATGTCCCTTAGGTACAAAAGAGTAAATAGATACAACTGGGCTGGAAAACCAAGGCTAGCTTGGGTACATACATACTGTGAATCTATATGGGAAATAAAGGGGAACCAGAGAGAAACATAGATTCTGTCTTTTAGAAAAACAAAAAACGACAGGCAGTAGTGGCACACGCCTTTAATCCCAGCACTTGGGAGGCAGAGGCAGGCAGATTTCTGAGTTCGAGGGCAGCCTGGTCTACAGAGTGAGTTCCAGGACAGCCAGGGCTACACAGAGAAACCCTGTCTCAAAAACCAAAAAAAAAAAATTTGTATTTTTGTGTGCAGGAAGAGTGCATGTCACAGGACGTGGTCAGAGGACATCCTGTGAGTCAGTTCTTTGCTTCAACAACGTGGGGGCCAAGGACTGACCTTGGGTCCAAGTGTCAGGGTTGAGGATAACCGTGTTACCAGCTGAGCCACCTGACTTTTTAGGGTATAATGTTCTCTGGTGTGGTGATGCAATCACATGGAATGCTTATGTGTTGTCTACTAGGTTATTCAATGGGAGATGTCATTGTATACGTTTATGTGTATTAGTGTGTGTCTGTATACGTTTATGTGTATTAGTGTGTGTTTGTGTATACAAGCATGTTTGTGTATTGGCATGTGAGTGTAGCTGTCTGAGAGGGTCAGAAGAGGGCACTATGTAGACCAGGCTACCATGGAACTCTCAGAGACTCACATGCCTCTCAGTTTGGAGTGCTGGGGTTGAAGGCATGCACCAACACATCAGCTTTAAGTATCAATTTATTTTCAAGCACCCATTTTCATATTATTTTGTTAGTTTCTTAGCATTTAACACATGGCTGGAATATTTTTTTAGTTATCCTAATTTGAGAATCCAGAGAATAGAATAATTTATTTTCATTTAACAAAGTAATTATGTATTTTTAAAATACTTCCCATGAACATATGCTTTTTCCACAAAGAAAACCATTCATTCTGTTTATAACATTTGCTCACCTCCATCTTCCAGAGCTATGTAAAATTTCCAGCTGAAATACATCCACATATATGTGATATGCAATATATACATAAATATACATATGCTGTGTTGGAGAGAACCCAGAGCCTCCCATGTAGTAGCATATGCTTTACTACTGAGCTGCATCCCAGGCCCCTGCGTCTGTACTTTTAGTCCTACCAAATCCTAAACAGTGAGCTGTCCACCACAGTTCCTTTAATCAGAACTCATGTGTAGGCCGTGAAAGGGTATCTTGGTTCTTGGCTGGGCATGGGCCTTGAACCCAGACCTTAATGGGGAAATGGCAGGTGTTTGGCCACGTCCCCAGAATCCAGGCTCCTACACGTGGTCTAGACCTCCATTTAACCTGTGCCTCAAAATCATGTTTGGCTATGCAGCCCCTTCCAAAGGAGTGTCACCTAACACATCAAGAGGGCATGACTACAGGCTTCAGCCTCAAAAGAGTTCCATATTAATGCATTACCTAAAGGCCAGAGGGCATAGCCAATTAAGTTATTCCTTTTCCCAGTCCCTCCTCTTTCCCCCTCCCTATTTAAGTCAGGCCTGCCCATGAACAATAAAGCTTTGGAAACCCACGGACTTCTCGGGTTATTGGGGCCTGCCGTCAGGTGTCCATTTCCCTGTGTTTCCACCGTGGGACCCATGCTCATGCACCTGAGGTCTTCCTTCACACTTGCTCTCCTTCAGTCACACATAGGACACCGTGAAAGTGTGTATGTTTCACTCCCACGTCACATTTTTTGTCTACCTCTTACATCTGTCCTGCTATCATTCTAGGCCCAACAAGCATCACCATAAAGTCTGACATTCTTCAGGGTTCCTGGAGCAAACATGGGATGTCATCTAGAGCTCTTTAAAAGATTCCTATTCCATTTATGGGAAAGTAAATGCAGCCAAGTACAATGTAACACATCATAATCCAGACACTCAGAAAGCTGAGACAGAAAGATTGTTAGAGGCCAGCCTGGGCTATATAGTGAGAGAGAAAGTTAAGAATGGCAAGGGGAAAGAGAAGAAGAAAAGGAGAGAGAAAGAAAGAGAGAGAGAGAGAGAGAGAAAGAAAAAGAGAGAGAGAGAACGTGTGTGTGTGTGTGTGTGTGTGTGTGTGTGTGTGTGTGAGTGTGTGTGTGTAGCAGAGTGGGATGGGGTGGGGAAATCAGAGAAGCAGCAAAAATGAAAAAGAACTAAATGCACAGGACTTAAGTTAATTAGGTAATTTTGGGGAAAGCCCAAACGAGACGGGGGGACTGATTGCCAGGGAAACCACCTGTGGCCAAACAGTAAGGACTCTCAATCCCAACCTTAAACTTCAGGAGTCAGGGAAGGGAGAATGAATAAAGTTAGTGGGTCACCAATAGCTAATGGTCTCTAAGCAATCATGCCTACATAGCGACCCTAAAGTTAGTAGTGTTTGGGGAGCCAGGTGTTATCCCAGCACTCCCTTGGGAGGCAGAGGGGGGCAGAGGCAGAGAGGCAGATCTCTCAAGTTTGAGGCCAGCCTGGTCTACAGAGCTAGTTCCAGGACAGCCAGGGACATACGTGTCTAAAACACAAACAAACCCAAGCCACACTCCCCTTCCCTCTTTCTGTTCCAGTTTCCACAAGCAAACTCCATGAAGCATTCTCTCATTAGCTTTTATTTTCTGGGCCATGAAACAGGAAAGCTTGTCTTCCTCATTCACCACCTCCTAGAAAAGTGCTCAGCATACCTCAGCTAGGGAAGGGCTCAGTGGGTAAAATGTTTGCTCTGAGACTGATCCCCAGGCTAGAATGTAAAAAGCTGGGTGTGTAAGACATACCTACAATCCCAGCTCAGGAGAGACTAAAATAGTTATATCCCTATTGTAACAGTCCAGCCTACATGTCAAAATCCAGGGCAGTAAGAGACCCTGTTTCAAAACACAAAGTGGGCCAGGAACAAACATGCTTTTAATCCCAACACTGAGAGGTAGAGGCAAGTGGATCTCTACATACTGAGTTCCAGGACATCCGAGGTTATATATAAACCCTGCCTCAAAAATAACAAACAAGCAAACAAACCAAAAAGCAATATAGATGGCTCCCTAGAAAAACAATTCCCAAAACTGTCCTCGGACCACCACATACATGTGCAGGTGTGTGGATGTATGTGTGCGTGCGCGCGCGCGCAAAACACACACACCACACCAAAGGTAGGGGAATTCATTAAATGTTTAAAAACTGAATGTACTCTAAAAACCAACTGAATTCCACAATTTGGTTAGAACTAGAAACACTACTAGAACAACAAGATCTTAGGTCTTGTTTTTTGTTTTTTTGAGACATGATCCAGAAATCCTGGCTTGCATTGAATTTACACCACTCTCACACCTTGGCCTTCTGCCTGCTAGGATTATAGATCCATGGCCTCCACACCCAGGTTCCTAGAGTGTACTGTAAGTTTGTCCCGGTGTCTACCTTCACACCTTCACAGTCATTCACTGCTCTGGAATTACTCTATAAAAACAAAGCCTCTCAAGAAAAGTTCACCCATAGAGAGAAGGGAGACAAAAAATACATTCTACAAACCAGACAGTGAAGTATACTAGGAAGCAGAAAAAAAATAAAGGGTAAGAGGGCCAGGAATGATGGGACAGTTCTGTGACATGGGGACATGCACTGGGGAAATGAGCCAAGAGAATAAGTTCCAAGACCAAACTGGGCTAAACACAAAGATCCTAGGTTTGCGGGAGAAGAGAAAAGAAAAGAAAAAAATAAGTGAGAGAGAGAATATCATGAGAGAGAGAGATGAGAAATGAGAGAGAGAGAGAGAGAGAGATTATAGAGAAAGAATATACTGCACACAGGAACTTGGGTGTTACAAGAAAGCAAACACACAGCAGCATGTGACTGAAGGAGGAGGGACAAATGGGGTGTGGTTTAACCTTTGGTTTTCAAATGATCAATCCCAGAAGTAGAACTATTGCCTTTCAGCTATGAGAAAGCTTAATATAAGTTGGAGCTGAGGAGTAGTCTCGAATGCCTTTAGTCCCAGCACTCAGGCAGAGGCGGGCAGATCTCTAAGTTCAAGGCAAACCTGGTTACAGAGCGAATTTGAGGACAGCCACGGCTACACTGAGAAACCCGTCTCAGACAAACCAGCACCAACACAGAGGTTGTGATGTGATATTAAAAATAATAATTAAATCAAAATTAAAAACCTTTAAGAAATTAAAGGCATGTCTTTAATTTCTGGCATTGTTAATACTTTATCAGTTTTAAATATATTTACTACAAAAAATAGTGACTAAAAACCATAAGGCTTATTATCAATGGCTTAAAATTCCACCTAGCTGAGGTATCAATTTATTTAAAAGCTTAATTTTACTAAAATTAGCAATCTCATGAGCATCTTCTTGCAAATCTTTCTTTTTCCAGATTTCTTAAAAAAAAAAAAAAAAAAAAGACCTAGTGATTGGATCATCAAAAAACTGAAATTCATACTTGGTGAGTTTCAATGTAAATCATGATAATTAGCATTTTACTGTGTGTTTTAAAATATATTTAGTGGCTTAACAAAGTAAAGACCACAGGTCTCTTGTACAGAGAAGGGCTGACTTTCAGAATAATTAGGAAGTTTGCTCAAGGTATAGCTAGTTAAGTCACCAAACTGGCAAATGAATTCTATCTCTCTTCTCAGATTTGTAGATACAGAATTGTTTCTAGGTGATATGGCTCACTTGATAAAGTGTTTACCTCAATCCACAAAGCCCTGGACTGAATCCCTAGTACTACATAAGTCAGGCATGTTGCTCCTCGTTCTGGTAATCCAGAGTGCCATGTAGAGGCAGAGGGATCAGAACTCAGGGTTGCTCTCAGCTATGAAGTGAATTCCAGGCCAGTTTGGGATGTCTAAATGAAGAAATGAACCTTATCCATTGACTTAAGAGTTATTCTTGTTTTGGTTGGTTGGTTGTTGGTTGGTTGGTTTGAGACAGGATCCCACTGAAAAGCCCTGACTGGCCTGGAACTTACTATGTAGGTCAGGCTTGGCCTTGAATTCACAGAAATCTACCTGCTTCTACCTCCTGAGTGCTAGGATTAAAGGCAAGTGGCACCTCACCCAGCATCTTCTTAAAATAACATAAACAAAACAAAGAGTTTCACATTGCCCGACCTGCTTCACACTTCTGCCCTCCTTACCTCTTCATAGGCTTACAGAGTCCAGCTAAGACTCAACTTCCCCAATCCTCCCAACCACCTGAAAAGGTAAGAAGTATGCTAGCTACTGCCTACCCAGAGGTCAACACAGGCTACATACTGAGTGTGAGAGCAGTTTGAGCTACGTGAGTTGAGGCCTTTTAAAACAAACAAAAACCAAAATTATTTCTACATTTATTATTTGAGTTTGAATTTATTGGTAACTGTCAAAATACCAAAAAATAAGACTCTAAGTCATTTGGGAGGCTGAGCCAAGAACACTACAAGTTGAAGATCAGTCTGAACTACATTAACATTTATAGCTCAGTGATAAAAGCATTTGCAAAGCAAAGGTTCTCAGAGTGAGGGGACTTTAGCTACTTCAGCATTGTATTATACCAGTCAGCAATCTAAAACAAGTTGAATGTCTTGTCCAAGTTGTCCAGCAGACGAATAGTAATGCTACAACCAATGAACTCCTAGACTGACGCTCCCTCTTTACAGTGCATTCTAATCCACAGTTTACTAGTGTCTTATTTTCCAAATATTAAGACAGAAAATATTAAACACTTTCATGAAAGTTCTAACTGACATCATAATGTCAGTAAGTTCCATTCCCCCCACCAAGAGTAGGTTATCCATTTCAAATTTAGTACAAAAGTAAACAGAATACCTTCTTAGTCCATCTCTTAACTCCATTATAGCCTTTGGTTACCAGCTGTCTATGGAAAAAGCTGTTGAAGAAGTGGACCTAGAACAAAGAGCAAACACAGACAGTCAGGTCACATGATGCTGCAGAACAAAGAGCAAACAGAGCCAGCCAAGTCACATGATGCTGCACCCACATTCAACTTCACAAGAAAATGGAAAGAGGAACCAAAAGTTTTTGTTGGTGGTTTTTATTGTTGGTTTGTTTTGTTTCTTATTTTTGAAACAGTGTTTCTCTGTGCAGCCCTGTCTATCCTGGAACTCCCTCTGTAGACTACGACTGGCCTCAACGTCAGAGATCTGCCTGCCTCATGGGTACTGGGATTAAAGGCACTCACTACGCCTGGTGCTTTTTTTAACATGTAGCTTAGACAGACCTACTATAGCTAAAGATGGTACTGACTTTCTGGTCCTCCTGTCTCTACTTCCCAAGTTTACAGGTGTGTGCTGCCGTACCGTTTTTGTATGTTCTAAGGGGTTTGTACCTATGAGGCAAGCACTCTTTTAACTAATCTACATTCCCAGGCCGTTTTCATCCTCGTTTGTTTTGGTTTGTTTGTTTGTTTGTTTGTTTTTTGAGACAGGCTCTTTCTATGCAGCCTTTGCATATCACTATGTAGATCAAGCTGGCCTCCAACTCACAGAGATCCACCTGACTGTTCCTCCTGACTGCTGGAACTAAAAACATTCACCCACATCTGGCCAGGCCTAGATTTTTAATTAAAAAACAAAACAAAAAAAAAACCCCAAAAACAAAAAACAACTTTTTACTTTAAAAAAGGGTGGGGTGGAGAGCTGGAAAGATGGCTCAGCAGTGACTGCTCTTCCAGAGGTCCTGAGTTCAATTCCTAGCAACCACATGGCGGCTCACAACCATCTGTAGTAGGATCTGATTTTCTCTTCTGGTGTGCATGAAAACAGAGCACTCATATACATTAAATCTTTAAAAAAAAAAAAAAGGTGTGTGTGGCTAGAGAGAAGGCTCAGCAAATAAGAACACTGATGCTCTTCCAGAGGACCCGGGTTTAATTCCCAGTAACCATATGACAGCTCACAACTGTCTATAACTCTAACTTCAGGAGATCCAACACCTTTACAAAGACACACATCCAGAAAAACATAAATTCACTTAAAATAAAAATTAAAAAAAAAAAAAACATTTAAAAAATATAGAAGAAGAAAGGGGGAAGGAAGGAGGGAGGAAGGAAGGTCAGTCAAGAGAAAGAAAATACATTATGCAGTTAACACAAGATTCTATTTCAAAGTTTCATTAGCATTATTAGCATGCCTTTAATTCCAGCACTCCAGAAGCAGAGGCAGGTGAATGGATCTCTTGAGTTCCAGGCCAGCCTGTTTTACAGAGTGAGTTCTAGGACAGCCAGGGCTACATAGAGAAACCCTGTTTCGAAAACCAAAAAGAAAGAAAAAGAAATGATTGTGCTTTTTCATGGTTGTTGGAAAGGAGTGAGTCTCCAAATTCATACCCTTCAGACTGGGTTAGTTTTTATAATTCCTACCATGGAGTTTAAAGTAATCATTAATTCATTTTTTTCCTTTTTTGTTTTTTATTTTTTTTTAAGACAGGTTTCTCTGTGTAGCCCTGGCTGTCCTGGAACCTAGCTCTCTTGACCAGACTGACCTTAAACTCACAGAGATGCGCCTGTTTATGTCTCTTGAGTGCTAGGATTAAAGGTATTCGCCACCATGGCCTGGTTTGTATAATCATTTCTATCTATAAAAATTACCTTGGCCAAAAGAAACATCAGGTCTTACATTTGAAGCTTAGATGTCGTGGTTTTATCTGTCATCTGAGGTAATGCTCCTATCATTGCTACTTATTCAGCGCTAGAGACCGCACACGCACACGGGTTCTTATGTAGAGCAGACAAGAACTCTAGTCCCACAGAGCATTCCCTCTAACTTTGACTCTCTTCAAGCATAAAACTTGTATTCCCTTGGTGCTTGTAAATCTCAGCTGAAGTCACCAGACCAGAATAACAACATTATCTAGGAACGTAAAAATCAAAATTCTCATGTTCCCCACCCTCCCCCTACCCCCGCCACAAGACCTAGTAAAGCTGCAATCCCTGGGTAGGTCATAGCAACCTGCTTATATATGCCCTCAAGTAAGTCTAAAGCAAATTCTTTTTTTTTTTTTTTTGGTTTCTCGAGACTGGGTTTCTCTGTGTAGCCCTGGCTGTCCTGGAACTCACTCTGTAGACCAGGCTGGCCTCGAACTCAGAAATCTGCCTGCCTCTGCCTCCCAAGTGCTGGGATTAAAGGCGGCGCCACCACCGCCTGGCACAAATTCTTTTAAGAACTATGTAACCTGGCATCGTAGCATTTGCCTTTAATCCCATCACTGGAGAAAATGAGACAGGAGGATCCCAAATCCAAGGCCAATCTGGGTACATAGTACACGTACATGCTGCTTAAAAAAGAGCTAGGAGCCCAGCACTTGGGAAGCCGATACAGATGGATCTCTGAATTTGTGGCCAGCCTGGCCTATGTAGTAAGACCCAAACAACCCAAAAGGGCTGAGTGTAGTGGGTTATACCTCCAACCCTAGCATTTCCGCTGGAGCAGGAAGCTGGCTCAGTGCCAGCTGACCTACAGTAGTGAGTTCCAGGGAAGCCAGAGCTATATAGAAGAGACCTTGTCATAAAAATCTTAAAAAAAAAAAAAAAAAATGAAGCATTCTGCTTATTATTGGATTAATCAATTAATTAATTTCATTTTTAAATCTCTGGCCTCCTGAGTGCTGGGATTAAAAGGTGTTCACTGCTATACCCGGCCACAACTGTTTTCTTAAGAGAATGATAAAGAGCTTTAATTCCAACACTCAGGACAAAGAGGCAGAAAGATCTCTGTGAGTTCAAAGACATCCTAGTCTACATAGTGAGTTCTAAGAAAGCCAGGGCTACAGAGAGACACTTTGTCTTAAATGAAAGCAATAAAAACAAAATTAAAGTAAATTAAATTACTTACAAGTTAAAGGGTCTAAATTTAAATCAAATACTCAAGGATTTTCCTTATTTTTTTTTTTTTTTAAAATCAGGCACAAGTACAGGTGCCCCAGTAAGCCAGAAGAAGCCAGAAAGCATGTGGGTCTCAGGGATTGAACTCAGATTCTCAGATCTTTGGAGCCATCTTGTTGGCAATCTCTTAAAAAAAAAGAAAAGAAAAAACAGCCTGGGGCTGGAGAGATGGCTCAGAGGTTAAGAGCACTGACTGCTCTTCCAGAGTTCAATACCCAGCAACCACATGGTGGATCACAACCACCTGTAATGAGATCTGATGCCCTCTTCTGGTCTCTCTAGCCCTAAGACTAAGTTTTATTTAAAAATCTGTAACATAGCTTTTTTAAAAAAAAGTAAGCTCCGTAAAAATAAACACAACTAAATAAGGAAGAAAATATGGGCAGTGTGTTATTTTTTTTTGATCAAAAATGAATTTTTTGGTTTTTTCTTGAAACAGGGTCTCATGTAGCCCATGCTGTCTGGCATATAGCCCAGGATCCTCATGCTTCCACCTCCCAAAGTGCTAGGATAAAAGGTGGTATGCAACTGCATTCAGCTTCAACAGAAATGAAACGTGGCAGACTCTAATGCAGTCAAGACATAATCCAGCCCATTTAATCTACAGAATGTCAAATAATTACATACTGTCTAAAAGCAAATCAAACAGAAGAATAAAACCCACAAAATACCTAACCACCACCTTACTACCAATAATACAAGGATGCTCATCAAGAGAAAGCTCCCACTTACTTTGTCTGGGACTGCATCCATTATCAGTTCGCCATACATATTAATAACCTGTAAAAAGTAAAACCAGCTCATTAATCCTGCACAATTCAGAACATTCTAGCAGGATGAGTATTGGTATGTTGAATGTAGTGAAGGTAGTAAGACCTTGTTTCTAAAGATAAATGGAAAGACAGCCCAAAAATACTATTGGTCAACACCCTATACCAAGTTCTACCCTGAGAACCCACGCGCACTGACCTGGTCATTCAACCAATTCTGACCATCCAAGGTTGCCAGGTCGTCCATGTCCAGCATGTGCTTATTGTAGAAGATCCGGAAGTTACACTTTTGATGTCTGGCCCGGTAGTTTGTTATTTCCCTATTGATAAATGGTTTTCTAAAACAGATTTTTGAAAGGAAAAGTTAAAATGAAGTACATTTATTCAATGTATCTCTTTTCTTTTAAGGGAAAAGTTACTTATGGCAGTAATATCTGTAAGGGCTTAACTTTAGCATCACTGACATACCTATTAGAAAAGTCTTCATTAAAGACATCTTTTAATCTCCCAAGGACATCTTTTTCACTGAGTGGGACCAGACTTCCATACTTTTTCATAACCTCATCTAGGAATCCTTACATAAAGGAAAAAGAAAAACATGGAAATTCTTTTCAGCAAAGTTGTTTTCATAACACATACTTACATTTATTAGAGAGCACAGAACCATAATCTGTAAAAAAAACAGTAACATCATTTTTAAAAAATAGGTATTTTGAACCTTCATCATTGTAACCCATGAAGAAATATTCACAGCATATTTTGCTGTTTCAGTTAATCTTAGCCAAAAGCTGGGCAAGCAATTAGGGGGCATCAGAAGAGGGTGTGTGTGTGTGTGTGTGGGTGTTGTGTGTGTGTGTGTGTGTGTGTACGCTCGTGCATCCTCGAGCCCGTGTGCATATGTGTATAGATTGAGTCTAGTCTAGTCCAGTCAACTTCCTGAACTCTGGCATTACAGGTGTATGCCAGCATGCCCAGATCACAGTATTTTTAAACTACTGACACACTCCAGAATAATATTTCCATAGTGGGATCTTGAAGAAACCTTTCCTTAAGAACTCCTAGAAACCCAAGCATAGTGATAAACTCCTGTGATCCAGCTATTGGAGAGGCTGAAACCAAGGGTCACTTGGGCTAGCCAGGTGTGGTTTAAGAATGGCCCCTACAGGCTATTTGTTGGAGGAAGTGTGTCACTGTGGGTAGGGTCTGAGGTTTTGAAAGCCCATTCCAAGCTCAGTGTCTCTCTGTCTTCAGATAGGGGTGTAGAGCTCTCAGCTCCTTTCCAGCACCATGTCTGCCTGCATGCCACCTTGCTACCTGTAATGATAATGGACTAACCCTCTAAACCTGTACGCCAGCCAATGAGTTACCTTGGCCATGGTCTCACTTCACACCAATAGAACAGTGACTAAGACATCAGGGAACAGCAAAATGTTACCTCTTAGACAGGATGGAGAAGATGAGCACTATTCATATGGTTAAATGTCTTTTCTTCCCCAGTAGTTAAAAGAGTAGTTTCTTTATTAAAAAAATAAAAGTAAAATTGGTAAGATTGTTATCACTGTATTATTGCAACTTGACTGTTTTGTCTGTTTGGGGTTTTTTGAGACAGGGTTTCCTCTATGTAGCTTTGGCTGTCTAGGAACTAGCTCTGTAGATCAGGCTAGCCTCGAAAGATCCATCTGCCTCTGCCTCTTGAGTGCTGGGATTAAAGACATTCGACTCCACTACTACTCAGCAGCAGTTTGATCACCTCAGTGCGCAGGCCTGTAATCCCAGCACTCAGGAGGCCAGTTTCATCTACACAGCGAATCCCAGACTAATGGTGAGACCTTATCTCCAAACAAATAGCAAACCTACTACCGTCACACGTGACTGACCCTGTGAGGTAACTGGTAACAGGAAGCAAGGCCTTTCCCCTCCATGCTGCCTAAGCTGGCCTTATGGGCCAGGGCCAGCTCTACAGAGACCTCTTTTTTAAAATTGGGAATAAAAATTTTTAAAAACAATTTTTATTGTTTATTTAGTTGTTATACAAGAGATCAAATCCTGGGCCTGATACATGGTGGGCAGAATTTTACCATTTGAGCTATATCTACAGCCAAGAACAGAATTTCTAAAGAGAGCTTTCAGCCTGATTTAAGGCAGTCTTCAAGTCAACTTATGAATATATTGACTTAGTGGTCTCCATGATGACCCACTAAGCAAAAGTCCCCAGGAAACAAAACCCCAACATTATTTCTAAATAGTAACAAAGAAAGCGAAGGCCTTAAGAACAGAAACATGATTTGGGGATGCTGTAGAGGAAGACCAGCAGCCTACGAAGCTGACAAGTGACTCTGGGCTACTACAGGAAACCCGTAACAGTTCCGTCTGTGGCTCCACACAATGGGTTCTGCCAGGCCAGCAATTCAGAGTGGAAAGTACTCTGTGTACTGAGAGAGAAGCAAAGATGAAAACCTGGGATTTCCTCTCGTTAAGCTCCCATCAGAGAGGCTCCCAACTTTCTGCAATGCTGGGAACCCAAGTCAGGGCCCCAAACCTGCTAGACAAACCAGACTTGCCCCCGGCCCCTCATTATTTGATTGATTACATTCACTCATTGCGTGTGTGCAGTGAGGTACACATGGAAACAGCATACAAACAGAGGCCAGAGGACAGCATGAGGGAGATGGTGCTCTCCTTCCAGAGACTGGACTCAGGCCATCAGGCTGGGCAGTAAGTATCTGTACCCTTTACCCACTGCACCATCTCCGCAGCCCAGCCCTAGGACTTTTGAAGTCATTAACTCTGATGTTCTACCCAAGGCTACTTGGAGGTTCTAAGCTAAGAACAAAGCACAGAACATTTTTAAATTTTTTATCATTTTATGTGTACGGTTGGTGCTTTGCATATATGTCTGTTACCACTGTATGCCTGATGCCACTGAGGTCAGAAGAGGGCATCAGAACCTCTGGAATTGGAGTTAACAGATGTTCCTGAGCTGTCATGTGGGTACTAGGAACTGATCCTTGCATGGTCATCCAGGGCTGTTAACCACAAAGCTATTTCTCCAGCTCCAAGGGTATGCACTTTTGCTACATTTCCAGTCTTTGTATCTTAACAGTTACCTTGTTTCTGTACGGTGGTCTTATTTCTTCATGAAAAAATGGCCCCAACACAAGTCATGAAACCTTAACATTTGAAAAAAAACTACATTTAAACAAGAAATTAAAATATAGGTGGAAAGAGAATACTGACTGTACAAAGTTGTCCTCTGACCTTCACATGGGCATGGTGACATGCACACCCACACAGAAACGTCATGAATGTACATACAATAATAAAATTAAATTAAAATTTTAAATTGTTTTATTAAATTGTTTTAAATGTAATAAGGTTGGAGAACTGGCTCAGATACCCAATCTTAAAACCCAACAATGTAAGATTCTCATCTGTAAAGTACCAACATTCTTTTAGCAGCAATTTTTTTTTGTTTTGTTTTGGTTTTTCAAGACAGGGTTTCTCTGTATAGCTCTGGCTGTCCTGGAACTCACTCTGTAGACCAGGCTGGCCTCGAACTCAGAAATCTGCCTGCCTCTGCCTCCCAAGTGCTAGGATTAAAGGCGTGCGCCACTACCACCCTGCATTTTAGCCGCAATTTGAATGGCAATTTAACTTACAGAAACAACTGCATAAGAGAGTTCATTGCACCCTTATAGCCAAATCAATGCAAGTGTTTTTCAGCAAACTGAGCAGAGAACTAAGCAATATCTATATAATGGAGCAGTGTAAAAGGCATCATGACATCTAACGATTTAAAGGAAAGCCATGTGTGGGAGATAAAACCAAGGCTCTTCTGGAAAGGACAGCAGATAGCAAGTGTGGGCAACAAACGACAGTGCATACCCGAAAGGCAGGTCGAGAGCTGCTCATCATCCACTGAGACGCTGGCTGGCTGCTCTTGCCACCGGCCGTTTGGTTTCCTACTGTGAGTTCACTGCACACCAAGGGAGCATCCAGTGGGCTTTTACAGTAAGGGTGGTCCAGCAGCTTAGAACTAAGAATGTTCTGCTTGAGAGACCCATCCTCCTCCATCTGAAAGTTCTCGTTCTGATCGGGCTCTTCAGACACAGGCCCATCTACACTACTCACAGATTTGTCTGCTCCAGACACTGACAGTTTCACTCTGTCGTCACTGACAGCACTTGTCCCACTTTCCTGACCCAGAGTCATGAGTGCTCTTTCAGTTTCTGGAGTGAACTTGTCACTAGGATGTTCCATCAAAGGGATTTCATGAATCTGCTCTGTACACTCCCACTTAGGAGAAGCGGATGCCTGGTCCCAAGTGTATGTGGCACTGCCATTCTGCTGGTCAGGGAATGCTTCATCTAAACCATGCTCCTTATCCAAGACAGGGCTTTCTTTAGTGTGGCCATCAGGCACATGACAGTTTTTTTCCCTTCACCACAGCATTGCTGTCCATGTCTGGAAAGTATGGCTGACACCGACAAGGGTCTTTAGGTTCTAGGGAAGGAACTGGGCTGCAATTGCCACCCTCAGTGTTAATATCCCTAAAGCTCTCTTGATGGTCCCAGTGACCTTCTGCACCCAGCTTCGCTGGGCTTTTCTTAGCTTGCAAACTCTGCTTTTCGTTCTGAAGTGCTGGGATCTGAAAATCCTATACCGAAATTTAATCATGGATAATTTCTCATACATCATAAGAGACACTTTGACTCTTCGATGTTGGTTAAGTTGGAAACTGTTTTGGAATCAGGGGTCTCCTGTTCCTGTGGTGCTCTAGCCCTTGGTAGCAGCCATAACAAACTCGCTTTCTATGTTTGTTCAAGACCACAGTCTTACCACTGTCACCTGGACTTTGGCTCTCCCCATTGAACTTCATGGGAAAGCCTGAAGCTTGTGGGTCTGTGCTAGGTTTGTGACCATTGGCCTTACTTAAAACAGTATTTGCTGACAAGCCAGTAACTGCCTTCAGAAGGCTTTTCCTCTCAGTTTTCATGGTCCAAGTTCTTTGTTGAAGACAGTAATTTATCTGCTTGGAGTTTCAGGAGACTCCTTAGGAGGAAATTTAAGTGTTTAGTGTCCTTCTTTTCACTTTGGGAACAAAGTTCAAACATTTTGAGTGCCACTCCAGACTTTTCTTTGAACAAAGTGGCACATCCTGGATCCATGTTTTTGGATGTGAAGACCCTTCTTATCACACTGGAAATGCTTCAACTGCCGATGCCAAACAATTGGCCTTCCCAGTTTTTTGCTTTCAGAAAGCACAAGTTTTGGGGAAAATAGAACTTCTTAAGCTTCCAAACCCCCATTCCATTCTCAGAAAGGCTAAGTGAATTCCTTTTCCATAGAATTTTCTTCTGTTTTTTCATTTTTCTGATGCATAATGAGAACTGGATGTACCTATGAAAGAAAACAAAGTATAAAGAAAATTTAGATTTCAATGTAAGTATAATCATAAAGACATATAGCAATTAAGATAAAAAAACTGAAGAGAACCTTTGCATTCAATTTATTCTGTCAGCTCTAAGGACATCCTACCTGACGAGGTTCCCATTGCAAGGTCTGGAAGAAGGAAGGCATGAACATTTAACAAGCCCCATTTTTCTCTATACTTGTTGTGTGGAGATATTTCTGAACCATTTCTGGCAAGTGTGGTCACATACTTTATCTCGCATTCAAGAAGCTGAGGGCTAGTAAACCTCAGTCTTTTCGAGTTCCAGATGAGCCATTCTTGTAGTAAGTTCCAAGTTAGCCAGACTCCTTGTAACAAAAAAACTTTTCTCAATCCTGGGGATTTTTTTTTATATGTACATGAAATATTTTACCTGCATGTATATAGGTTCACTACTTTTAAAATTTCTACTGCCGCCGGGCGGTGGTGGCGCACGCCTTTAATCCCAGCACTTGGAGGCAGAGGCAGGCGGATTTCTGAGTTCGAGGCCAGCCCGATCTACAGAGTGAGTTCCAGGACAGCCCGGGCTACACAGAGAAAACCCTGTTCGAAAAAACAAAAAAAAAAAAAAAAAAAAAGTTTCTACTGCCTGTGGAGGCAAAGAGGATGCTGGATCCTGGAACTGTAATTATGAATAGCTGTGAACTACCATGTGGATGCTAAAGGAACTGAACCTAGGTCCTCTGCAAAAAACAACACGTTAACTGCTAAGCCATCTCTTTAACCCACTGTATCAGTTTCTAATAGAATACACAAGGAAAAATATATATATCAGAAGAGGAATTTCTGGGGTCTAGTACTTGAGCTACCTTGCCAGCCACAGAATTTCTAGCATTGACTCTCTGTGTTCTCAATTGTAAAGTGAAAGAAAGGGATCAAATACCCCTTCAGAGGAATTTCCTATCTACTAATTTGGTCCATAGTCATCAACCTCAAGGAGACCAGGTTCCATTCCCCGTTTTTTAGTCAGAGTCTAAGTGTCTATAAAGGAACAGGACTTCATCAGGTGGTCTTATATAAGGACCACCGACAAACACAAGTGCACGCAGAATCTCAGGAATTTGCTAAATAATAATAATGGTAAAAAAGGAGAAGGAATAAATGAAAATTAGACATGAAGTTTGGGGGTGTAGTCAATGCCAGCCCTAGCATGCACAGGTCCTATGGTCAATGCTTGGCATGATAGGGTTGGAGACAGATTATTTACATAGAGCCTTAGATTCAATCCCCACATAAAACCAATCATGAAGGTGCAGTCAGACACACATGTGCGATGTGTGCGCATTCTCTCTCTCCTTCTTTCCTTCTTTCTCTCTCTCTCTGTCCCAAAACTTGGGGAATGAAGAAGAAAGATCAGAAGTTCAAGCCCTTGAGCTGGAGAGATGGCTCAGTGGTTAAGAGCACAAACTGCTCTTCCAGACGTCCTGAGTTCAATTCCCAGCAACCACTGGTAGCTCACAACCATCTGTAATGGAATCTAATGTCCTCTTCTGGTGTGTCTGAAGACAGCTACAGTGTATTCATACATTAAAATAAATAAATCTTAAAAAAAAAAAAAAAAGAAGAAGAAGAAGTTGTTCAAGCTGTGGGAGAAGGGTCATCAACAGTCTGACCCAGATATGAATCCTTCAAGCTACAACCTACTAGGCAAGATGTGCCCACGGAGCAATAATGGCACAAAAGTTATGAGGACAGCGAACAATTGAACAATTCGCCGTGAGATTAACCCTGGTCAGAACCCCACAACCAGCAGGTGACAGGCCCGCAGGTAGCCAGACTTGGTGGTAGACACCTTTAATCTCAGCAGGGGCTGGAAGATCCACAGTTTAAATTGCTAATGAGTCAAGACCAGCCAGGTCTAATTGCAAGTTCCAAGTTGCTAAAGCTACATTACTGAGACCTGTTTCAAAAAATAAAAGCAGATCAAGAGTAACACACTTAGCAGGTCAAATAAGCTAAAACCTAAGGCGACCAAGTAAGCTACAGACGTCAGAAAGATCCTAATTAGAAGTGACAATACCTCTGAAGGTCGGGAATATGGATGGCGCTGAGAAAGGAAACAACCCCCACACCAATACCTGCCTCCTACCCGAGAAAGAACTTGCCCTTTTTGGCAAGGATGGTCGGGAGTACACCAGTAGGAAAGCCTTGCAGGGCAGGCTGGTGAATTCCTCAGGAAACCCCTCTCACCTTTTAAGATATGCTGCTAATGGGAACCATTCCTTCAGGATGAGAAAGGGCATGTAGAGATTATAGATTTTAACACTCCTCCAAAAGGTGAAGATTACTCCTCAGGGTGTTTGAAGTCAGAGAAATGTCGGCTCTGGATCCTAGTCACACCGCCCCCTTTCCCAGGGTAAATACACAGGCTGTGGGACAGTCTGAAGGAGAATGCTATACTCAGACACACTTTTTTTTATTTTTTTCAGACAGGGTTTCTCTGTATAGCCCTGGCTATCCTCAAACTAGAGAGCTGCCTGCCTCTGCCTCCCAAGCACTGGGATTAAAGGTATGAATCATCCATCCCCAGAAAAATACTTTTTGTTTCAGCTCACCCTCTTGAGATTGTGGCAATCTCTGATTCATCCTCTAAAAAAGTTGGTTAGTTTGTGTAAAAAAAAAAAAAAAAAAAAAGCATAAAACGTACACAGATATTTCTCCACAATGGCCTTGCATGGCCATAGTGTACCCAAATTGACAAGTCTCAAGTATTCAAGATTTCCCATAGCATCTTAATGCACACTGTTTGAGCTGAACCCTGGACCTCATACTGGATAAAGATGTTCACCCCACACCTGCAGCCCCATTCTTAAAAAATCAACAATCACCAGGTATGGTGCCACCCCAGCACTCAGGAGACAGAGGCAGGTGGATCTCTGTGAGTTCAAGGGCCACCTGGTCTACATAGTGAGTTCCATGACAGCCAAGGCTACATAGTGAGACCGGTCCCTCCCCCATTCCACCCCACCCTACCTCACACAAAAAGGATTAAAATACCAAGAATCACCAGAACCTTGAGGAAGGAAAGTAAACCAAAACAAGCTGCAGGAAAAAGCGAATCCACAGACAGAAGGCAATTGATCAGTGAAAGAGCTGCTGCATGCAAGCAGGAATACAAGCAGCCATCCAAACCTACAAGAAGGAAAGAACAGCTTCTCCCAAGTACCTTCAAAGAGAACTCCTTATTTTGACTCAGTAAGACTAATTTTGAGTGTAAGGCCTCCATATCAGTGAAAAAGAAAAAAAGTTCTACTGTTTCAAAAACAGAAAGAGAGAGAGAGAGCTGGAGAGCTCAGTTTAGTGGTTCATAGCACTTGCTCCTGCTGAGGACCCAGTTCGGATCCCAGCATCCTATGATGAAATGACTCAATTCCAGAGGGTCCAATACCCCTTTGATGTCTGAAGACTTATGTACAGATGAGATGCACATACATTCAAGCACACACACATAAAAATAAGTTTGAACAATAATTTTTTTTAAAAAGAAAAAAAAACCAAAACCTTGTAACTGCTCAAAACAAAGACAATAAAGAGTCATACATAGTTGCCACTCTAATCCCAGTACTTAGAAGATAGAGTAGGGGAACTAGGGCTTTGCCTGGGGACATGAGACTCTGTCTTAAAAACAAAATAACAAAACAAGAGGCAGACTGGTGGTTCTTACTTATCTTTCTCACTCAGGAGGCAGAGCAGAATTCTCCAAGTTTGGATCCACCCAGTCTACAGAGTGAATTATTGGCCAGCCAGAGCTACAGAGGAGATTCTGTTCTGTCTCAAAGTAAAGGAACCAGTAGCTGAAGTCTATGCCTAGATGCAGGAAGCCCTAGGGCAGTGTTCTCAGCCATCCTCACCCTCGACCCTTGGGCCGCAGTTCCTCAGCTGTGCTGACCCCCACCATAAAATCATTTTGTTGTTATCATAACTGAAATTTGTACTGTTTCAACTGTAATGTAATATTGTTTTCCAAATGTTTTAGACAACTCCTGGAAAGGGTCATTAGACCCCCCCAAGGGGTTCAAATCACAGGGTTAAACCACTGCCCCTAGATCCCAAAAAAAAAAAAAGCAAAAACCCCACCAGAAAAACAAACTAGAGGGATTGGAGAGCTCTCTTTCTTCATGGGTACGAACTGGCTGGAAGAGAAAAAAGGTTCTGAAGACACTTGGGACTGCTAACGCATGAATATCCAACAGCTCGCACTGGAAACCTAAGCGTAGGCTTTGGCTCATTGGGGCTGAGAAAGAAGATTTTCCTTTGATAAATAAGACTTTTGCTTGGAAAAACAAAAAGGTTAAATAGATTTAAAAAAGGGGGGGGGGCAGGGGGTGGGAGAACAGCTCATGATACTCAATGCCAATAAGACAAGGCCCTTGTTTTGATCCTAGTACCTCCTGAGGAGGAAAACAGAGTGCTAAAGAAACAGTACAAAACATACTCTACCAAAAAAGGAGCAAGATATAATTTACTTTTTTTTTTTTTTTTAAAGGGCTGAGAGATGGCTCGCCTTAACAGCACTTGCTGTTTCCAGAGAACTCACATTTGGTTCCCAGCACCCATGCAAACACTTACAACTGCCTATCCATAAGCTCTAGAGATTCCCAACCTTTCTCTGCTGGTGACTGCACCATAGCACTAGCCACACACAGAACAACATAAATAATTTTTTAAGAGACTGGAAGGATGGCTAGCGCTAAAAGCCTTGCTATTCTTGTTGAGGAACCGTTCAGTTCCAGGACCCTTAGCGCTTGAAACATCCCCACTCCAGCCTTGGAAATCCAAGGCCCTTTTCTGGCCTCTGCAGGCCCAGGCATGTTTGTAGTGCAAATACATACATGCTGGGAAAAAAAAAAAAAAACAATATACCGTAGAATAAAAAAAATAAAAATATTTTTTTAAATGAACAAAACTCTGAGTTCGACCCCGCCTGGTTACAGAGCAAGTTCTTTGTGCAGCCAGGGGGCTACACAGGAACCCTTCAGAAGAACCAAAACACAGAACAACAAAAAATTCTCCTGAAAAGCAAGCTTCAAGCACCAAGGAAGACCTAATTTAGTTCCACCCCAAAACCAAATATGTGTAGCTGCCCTGGGCAGAAGGCAAACTATTTGTCATTGTTTAGGTGCATCAGATGACCTCAGGAGGCCAACTGTGGGCTTACAAGTTGGAGCCCCACTGGCGGCCCACTGACCCCTGCTTAACTTTAATAAATGTAAAATTTCTTGTCCTAAAGACTAACCATTGCACTTTCCTTCTGTCAACTAAAACTAAAACCCACACACACAGGGTGAGAAAACAAGCCCCACAAAGTTAGGAGGAACCCCAAAAACCCAAATGCATAATAAAAAAAAATTTTTTAAAAAAATTTCCAAAAATCTTTAATATAAAAAGGGGTTTAAAAATTTCCCTTTTTTTTTTTTTTTTTTTTTTGGGGGAAAACCCCCCCCCCCCCCCCCCCCCCCCCCCCCCCCCCCCCCCCCCCCCCCCCCCCCCCCCCCCCCCCCCCCCCCCCCCCCCCCCCCCCCCCCCCCCCCCCCCCCCCCCCCCCCCCCCCCCCCCCCCCCCCCCCCCCCCCCCCCCAAAACCCCCCCCCCCCCCCCCCCCCCCCCCCCCCCCCCCCCCCCCCCCCCCCCCCCCCCCCCCCCCCCCCCCCCCCCCCCCCCCCCCCCCCCCCCCCCCCCCCCCCCCCCCCCCCCCCCCCCCCCCCCCCCCCCCCCCCCCCCCCCCCCCCCCCCCCCCCCCCCCCCCCCCCCCCCCCCCCCCCCCCCCCCCCCCCCCCCCCCCCCCCCCCCGGGACTTTTTTCGGGGGTTTTTTGGGGTCCTTTGTAGCCAAACCCCCAATAAAAAACCCCCGGCCCCCGCCCCCAAAAAATTAAAAAAGGCTTTTCCCCCCGCCCCGGAAAAATTTCCCCCAATTAAAATTTTAAAGGGGAAATTTTAAATTTTAAAAAAAAAAAACCCAAAAAGGGGGGGCAAAAAATTTAAACCCTTTGGGGGGAAAGGGCCGTTTGGTTTTTTTGAACCCAAAACGGGGCCCTTTTTAATTTAAAAAAAAAAAACCCAAAAAAGGAAAAAAGGGAAAAAAAAGGGGCCCCAAAAACCTTTTTAAAAAAAAAAAACCCAAAAACCAAACAAAAAATTTTGGGGGGTTTAAAAAATGGGAAAAAAAATGGGGGGGCAAAATTTTCCAAATTTTTTATTTTAAAAAAAAAAAAAATTTTTTAAATTTTTCTTTTCCCCCCCCGGCTTTTTCTTTTTTTTTTGGGAAACCTTTTAGAAATAAATTTTAAAAATTGGCCCCCCCAAAAAATTTTTTTCCTTCTTTCCCCTTGGGAATTTTAAAATCCCAAAAAAACAAAAAAACAGAAAATTTAAAAATTTTAAAAAAAAAAAACCCAAAAACCCCAAGGTGGGGGAAAAATAATTTTTAAGGTTTGGGCAATTTTTTAAAAAAAAGGGTTTTTTTAAAAAAAAGGGGGAAACCCCTTAACCCCCTTCTTTGGAAAAAAGAAAAATTTTTTCCTTTTTTAAAGTTTAAAAATCCCCCCAAAAGGGAAAAAAAATTCCTTTTTTAAAAAAATTTAACAAAAAAAAAAACTGGTCCCTAAATAAAGGCCTACAAAAAATTTTTTTTTTTTTTTTTTTTTTTTTTTTTTTTTTTTTTTTTTTTTTTTTTTTTTTTTTTTTTTTTTTTTTTTTTTTTTTCGGGGACGGGTTTTTTTCTGTATAGCCTTGGCTGTCCTGGAACTCAAATCTGTAGACCAGGCTGGCCCCGAACTAAAAAAACCCCCCGTCTCTGCCTCCCAAGTGCTGGGATTAAAGTACATACCCTATTTTTGCTGTAAAAAGAAGCAACACAATTTTCCCGGAAAAACTGAACACCCCCAACAATCAGAAACCCTTTGTTTCTAAAAATAATTGTCTACTTTAAAGAAATTTTCTAAAAATCAGCATTGTGGGCTCAAGCTTGAAATCCCAAACACTCTTGGGAAACCTGAGACAGGGAAACATAGGAAGTCAACATCATCACTGGTTAAAATTGCCCATTTGGGGGGCCACCCCGAACACAGGAGACTGTATCCAAAAACAAAAAAAAAACAAAAAAACCCGAAATGTGAAAAGAAAGCCCCAAAAAAAAGATTTTAACCTAGCCGGGCGGTGGTGGCGCATGCCTTTAATCCCAGCACTTGAGAGGCAGAGGCAGGCGGATTTCTGAGTTCCAGGCCAGCCTGGTCTACAGAGTGAGTTCCAGGACAGCCAGGGCTACACAGAGAAACCCTGTCTCAAAAAACCCAAAAAAAAAAAAAAAAAAAAAAGAAAGATGAACCTAAAATGTCACTGTGGTGCCGGAACATACACTGGGACTCAAAAATAATGTCATGTCAAAAAGACATACCACAACATTTCATGATGCCCAAAAATCCACTGAACAACCAAATACATGATAGTTAGAATCCAAGAATATAATAAATACCGTTGTGTGTGTGTCAGAGAGAGAGAGAGGAGAGGAGAGAGAAAGAAAGAGAGAGAGAATCTCACTATAAAACCTTGGCTTGCCTAGAACTTCCTATATAGACCACAGTGATCCCAAACTCAGAGATTAGCTTGTTTCTGCCTCTGGAATGCTGGGATTAAAGGAATGTATCACTATGCCAGGTATAATTTTGAAGGGTAGCAAAACAGGCAGTAGGGATATTCTTTACATATAATTTCAAATAAAAAAATACAGAATGAGTGAAAGAAAAAGAAAAAAAATAAGAACCACAACATCTCTTATAAGTAACAGGTGCAGCCAGGTTTGGCCACACTCTTGAAATCCATGTGGGTAGGAGGCTGGTACAGGACTATCACTAAGTAGCCAGACTCTATCTTAGGGAACATGTCTAGGAGATTCCTCAGTGGGAGAAATGCTTGCTGCACAAACATGAAGACCTGATTGTGGGTCCCCAGGACCCACATAAAAGCCCAGCACAGCAACACATTCTAACAATCCCAGGACCAGGTGGGGATAACTCATAAGGCTTGATCATCAACCAGTCAGTCAAATGGGTGAGTTCCAAATTTAATGAGATTCTGTCTCAATAAACAGGCTGGAGAATTCGCACCACGCACTTCCACACAGGCAAGTGTGCCCCTCTACACACAAGTGGAAATTAGAAAACAGTGGGGGAAGTATCTTTGAAGTTCTGAGGGAAAATTATTTTCAACAAGAGATTTTAGCCCCACCTAAAAACTCATGAAAACAGAAAAGTTTTTCAGACAGGTAGTTTATTAACGTGCATACTTCCCACACACCCTTCTAAGAGCCACAAGACAACCAGTACCATGAAATGAGGGATTGAATCAGGAGGACAGGGGACCTAGGGCTGTGGAACCAGGCTCAGCACTTGCCTGGCATTCACAATGCTTGCGTACACACCACAGCACTTGAAGATAGTAATAAAATGTGGGGAGAAAGGCCAAGAAAACTAAAACCAAAGACAGGCAGAGGGCCTGGCTACTAACAGAAACAAAAGTGGCCATGCTCAGGGACGGCTGGGGCGGGAAGGAGGGGTGGGGGTTGGGGGGGTGGTTAAGAGTACCTGCTCTATTCTCTGCACACACACACACATACACACACACACACACACACGGTGCTCACAACCATTGTAACATCCAGGGAACTCAACACCCTCTCCTGATCCACACAGGCACCAGACAAGTGGAGCACATACATACAGGCAAAATATGCATGCGTTTGCGAGGCCAAGACAAGGAGATCACTGCAAGTTCAAGGCCAGCCTAAGCTACACAGCAAACTGCCATCCTGAGCTACACAAGAAATGTTTTAGAAACAGAGTATGGGATTCTGAGACACAGGTGCAAAGGCCTCCTAAATGGGACGTGACATAAATCAAGCATCTCCCAGGCAGATGCTTTTCTAAAGGCCTAGCACACAAATACCATCTCATAACGAGAGAAACTGGCAAGTTACCCTTCTTACATCCGTGTTTTATCAATAAGCACAAGGCATCTGAGTGACTAGGTTTCTTGGATGCTGCACACTCAAAGCACAGATTGCAGTTAAGTTCCAACTACGCAGGATTCTGCTCTCTCTCCTGGCAGCCTTCTCCATACCAAGCTTATTCTGGACAAAAGGCAAAAGCATAATTAGGAATGCGCCATGTGTTCTGAATATTCTTAAATGGCGTTTTAACCAGATCCTCAAAAAATTTCATTCAGTTATTTCAACTAATTTGTATTGGTATAAGAATATGCCTACTTCCAGGTAATGAACTAAAAACAAATACCAAACGGCAGGCTGGAGCTTCAACTCAGCTTCTCCGGACTCTTAAGTACAAACTCCCATGACCTTTCTGCATCTCACTTCTCCCAACAGAATGGCCCCACAGTGGGTTAATTAACCTCATCATGGGGTTAATACTACCTAGCACGGACAGAATAAAAAACTAGCTTCCCACCATCCTAAAGCCCAAGGGTACCATGCATAAGCAGGGTGGGAAGGAACCAAAGCAAGGAGCAAGCAAGCAGAGCTGTCGGATCAACTCAAACCCTTCCACTTCCGACTCCACAGGAGCTGGGAGCCTGACAGCGATCTTCAGGCAACGCTTTCCCTGGCTTCGGAAGGAACGGCCCGGGGAGGGGGTTTCTGGCTGTCTGGATCTCAAGGCTCGTGGTGCAGAGGAAGAAGGAGGGCCGCGGTCCCTGGAGACCAGCGCCCACTAGGCGGCCTGCCTGTGTGCCTCGGGCGGCGCTGAGCTGGCGCGGGGAAGGGCTGGTCAGCAGTGCTGCGGCCGGCTCCTGGCCTGGGATGCCTTGATCCCGCTTACTTACGTTCTTTGCTCCCGGCACCTAACCTTCTGCCCGAACGAACACTGCAGCGGCCCAGACCGCTGCCTCGCCCGCGCCCACGCCCACGCCCACACCCGGAGCAGCCAGGCCAGCGACCGGGACTCCGGCCTGCTTTCGGCCGGCGAGGCGGCCGAGCTTCCTCCCAGCGGCAGCGCGACACGGGCGCCTGCTTTTCGCGTCACCTCCTTCCTTGCCCTTCCGCCAGAAGCTCCGCCCACGCCTGTGGGAAGGGCGTGACTAGGGCGTTAACCTCTAGGCGCTGGGTGCACTGCTATTCCTAAATTCCTGGATCTACAAGGGCAGGTATGGGGAAACTGCAATCTTGAGCGGTTCAGGGGCCACAAAACAGGTTTCCGACTTCCGGTCATCAGCTCTCCTCAAGCTTTTACCGCCAGAAAGGCTAAAATTGACCACAGCTGATGTACGATCCACTGAGCCCTCACATTCCTGCTCTGGACTACAGTTTAAGGTCAGGCCCACTCCACTTTCCCATTTGATCTTACCCCTTAGTAATGAAATTTACTTCTTTAATATTTTCCCAGGAGGATAGAGCCTTCGTCTGGACTGAAACTGGCCTACCCGAACTCAGGAAATCTTTCTGTTAGGGCTCTTCAGCATCCATCCAGTGAACTATTTGTTTAAAGATAGGGTCTCACTATACAGCACTGTCTAGCCTCAAACTTAGATCCCCCTGCCTCAGCCTCCTGAGAGTTGGGATTACCTACCGATGTGCACATGCAACTCAATAAAACAGTTTCGGGAATTTTTCTAGAATAAGCATTCCCAACACCACTGAAAGAGGAAAAGGAGAGAAGTCCTCGGTGAACCTAAGCCAGGACAGCTCCTGAAAGGTTTTCATCCCAGGTCCAGTTTGTATACTTACTTTATACTGTAAAAACACAGGCTAGCAAGCAAGAAGTGGCAATAAGCAGGTTGTTAGGGTGAGTTCTGCGACAGCCAGGACTACACAGAGAAGTCCTGTCTTGAAAAAACAAAAGAAGAAAAGAAAGAAAAAAAAAAAGCAATGAAGCCGGGCGGTGGTGGTGCACGCCTTTAATCCCAGCACTTGGGAGGCAGAGGCAGGCGAATTTCTGAGTTCCAGGCCAGCCTGGTTTACAGAGTGAGTTCCAGGATAGCCCGGGCCACACAGAGAAACCCTGTCTCGAAACCCCCCCCACCCCCAAAAAAAGAAATAGAGCTTCCTTTCAGCGTGTTCCAATTAAAACATTAACTATACAGAACAAAGAAAGTATATTAAGGTAGCAAGAGAAAAACACTAATTCACAAGTAAACCCTGTCCATCACAATAACACAAGATTATTTACTTGAAACTTAAAAGCCAGAAGAATTTGGTGTAATGTATTTCAAGTTCTGAAAGCTAACAATTGGGGCTGGATAGTTGGCTCAGTGGTTAATAGCATGTGTTGCTGTCACAGAGGACTCAGGTTCAATTCCCAGCACCAAAATGAAGGTTCACAAACAACCATCTACAACTCCAGACCCAAGAGATCTGCTTCCCTCTTTTGACCTTCTCAGTCACCAGACACTCATGTGGTGTACACATATACCTGTGAGCAAAATACTCATACACACAAAACAATGGGATAAGTAAAATCTTAAAAAAAATTAATAAAACAACTGCCAAATTAGATTTAACATGTCCAGCAACACTGTCATAACTGAAGAAAAATAGAAACTTTCTGTAGACTAAAGGAATGTATAGCCAATAAACCAGTTATACAGAATATACTTGAGTGAATTCTTAGGACTGAAGAGAAAATCAAATCCACCTATGAGGCCACAGGAAAAAATAATCCCAAACAAGGCCAGCTCAACAGCATGGCAGGAATAGGAATAAATAACCAGTTATAGCGTGTACAGTGATGGTCTCCACTCCCAGTCAAAAGACTCTGACTATTACATTGGATCACAGGGAAGGAACCATCTCTTTCTTTCTTCAAGAAACTCAACACACCACCAAACACACACACACACACATACACACACACACACAGAGGTACAAAAATGGAAAAAGATGCCAGGTGGTGGTGGCGCATGCCTTTAATCCCAGCACTTGGGAGGCAGAGACAGGCAGATTTCTGAGTTCCAGGCTAGCCTGGTCTACAGAGTGAGTTCCAGGACAGCCAAGGCTATACAGAGAAACCCTGTCTCGAAAAACAGAGGAAAAAAAAAAAAGAATGGAAAAAGATGTTCAAAGTAAAATGGATTTCTAATTATAGCTCAGCCTTTGATCCCAGAGCTTTTTGTTTACTGAAAACAAGTAGTTGTGGTGTGGCTCAACCTTAGCACGTACCTTAAATCCAAGAGCTAAATAAGGTCAACTCTAGATCAAGTGGCTGAACAAGCAACCAACTGATAGGGCCTGAATAAGTAAACAGAAAGGAGGGTCCTTGAGTTGAAGGTTATTTAAGACATCTTGGAGAAGGAGAAGGAGCTCTTTCCTTCTGGGACAACTGTGGAGGAGGAAGGTCAGCTGGGTGCTTTCTCTGCCTCTCTGAGCCAGCAGATTTTCACCCCAGCATCTGGACCCTGAGTCATCATTGATAAAATTAAATGGCTGGGATTTTTTTTTTGTTTTGTTTTTGTTTTTTTCCAAGACAGGGTTTCTCTGTGTAGCTCTGGCTGTCCTAGAACTCACTCTGTAGACCAGGCTGGCCTCGAACTCAGAAATCCGCCTGCCTCTGCCTCCCAAGTGCTGGGATCAAAGGCGTGCGCCACCACCGCCCGGCTTTGGGATTTTTGTTTTTTAAAACAACTGTTCTTTCAAATACGTTAAAGTAAAATTCTCAAAGCAAAGCTAGTAAGATGGGGTAAAGAAGGTCACTTTGTACTAACTACAGGCACGAGCCAATAAAAGGATACTAACATTCTAAGAACATATGGCCCGAACGCAGGTGTGCCCAATGTCATAAAACAAATATTACTAAAGTCACAGGTTAACCCCAGCACAGTAGCAGTGGGTTACTTCAATATGCCAATGTCACCAGATGACAGGTTATCCTGACTGAAAACCAACGAATAGAAACATCTGGATTGCCGGGCGGTGGTGGCGCACGCCTTTGATCCCAGCACTTGGGAGGCAGAGGCAGGCGGATTTCTGAGTTCGAGGCCAGCCTGGTCTACCAAGTGAGTTCCAGGACAGCCAGGGCTATACAGAGAAACCCTGTCTTGAAAAACCAAAAAAAGAAAAAAAAAAGAAAGAAACATCTGGATTATAAGACACCATAGGTCAAGGATTCAACAGATATCTATCTACAGAATAACCCATGTCAACACTGCACAATCCACATTTTCTCTGAAGCCTTTCTTTTAGGTCATACATTAGGACACAGTGGATCTAAACAAGTCTAGGAAAGTTGAAACGATCCCAGGTATTCTCTCTGATCACAATGGAATAAAAGTACCAATCGATAGCAAGAGAGATGCTGGAGCACAGACCCCTCGGGGAGATTAGACAGCACACTGCTGAACAACAAATGTGTCCTTGACAGAATCAAGGAGACTTAAACCATAGAATCAAACGAAAATATATCAAACCTATTGCATATGATGAAAGCAGTCCAAAGAGGGAGGCTCCAAGTGCCTACCTTATATAATCAGAGAATTAGATAATCTCAAGTAACTCAACGATACAATGTAAAGCCCTAGAAACAGAACAAATGAGGCCCTAAAACAGAAGAGGAAAAGAAAACATTAAGATCAGGGCAAAGAAGCCAGGCACACACCTTTAGTCCTGGCACTCGGGAGGCTGTGGCAGGCAGATCTCTAAGTTTGAGGCTAACCTGGTCTACAGAGCAAGTTCCAGGACAGCCTAGGCTACACAGAGAAACCATGTGTCAAAAAACAAAAAAACAAAAAACAAAAAACAACAAAAAAAACCAAAACCTTAGTTTGATTCCAAGTACCCACATCAGGTAGTTCACAACCACCTGCAGCCCAAGTACAAAGGGATCCAATGGTCTCTTCTTCTCCCCTCGCCCCTTGCCAAGGACGTATCTTATGCACATACATAAGATATATATTTATATAGACACATACATATGTTTAAAAAAAAATCTTTAAAAAAAAAAGGTTAAAAGGAAGACAGCTCCAAGAGCATTGGAGACTCTCCAGTGCTAGGCATTAAGACTAGATTAGTCCTGTGATACTGAGAGTGTTCAGACATGCAGGCTATCCCTTGTGTTAGCATTCTGTGAAACTCCACCTCCACAGTTATCTGGCAACACCCAGGTATGCTCCTCCCCACAGTTACCTGGCAACAGCTAGATAGGCCTGCCCACTATAAAAGGGACTGCTTGCCCCTCCCTCTCTCTCTTGTTCTCTTACTCCCTGGCCTGTAGCTTCTCTCTCTCTGCCCCCCCTTCCCTTCCCCCTCTCTCCACATGGTCATGGCTGGCCCCTACCTCTCTGCTCTTCTCTCTCTCTCTCTCTCTCTCTCTCTCTCTCTCTCTCTCTCTCTTCCCCGCCATCTTCTCTCGTTTCTCTCCCCACCTTTGCCCTCTGCCCTGAATAACCTCCCCCTCCTTTGGAATCGTTTGGTCTGGTGTTGTCTGTTCTAAGCTGCACCCCTGAAGTCTAACACCTTGGACATGCAGGCTATCCCTTGGACATGCAGGCTATCCCTTGGACATGCAGGCTATCCCTAGGACATGTAGGGTATTGTTCAGACATGTAGGTATTGCTTGGAATGTCTCTCTGTAGAACTAAGAAAAGACCAAGGCTAGGTTATGGGAGAAATGTAAAAACAGGGTGAAAGGTTGAGAGGGCTCTAGAATCTTTGGTGCTGTCACAGTCAGAAGGGCGGCTTTGATCTTGGGGAGGGAGGGTTGGCTAGGTTAGGAGGCTCCAAAGATTCTGTAAGATGACCATGAGTAGCTTAGTTAAAAAGGTTTGGGTAAGACTTTAAATTTGGGAAGCCACACACAAAGATAATTTACTAAGCCAAGGAAGAGAAGGTGCTGTTTAGTTTTTGTTTGTTTGCGGAGGGTATATCCTGGATTAGAGGTTTGCAGTTTTGAGATATGGGTGGGAAGCAAGGTGAGACCAAGGTCACTACATATGGGAATGCTATCTGGACCTTAGGAGGAAACGCCAAGTATTCCAGGTCATCCAGAAAATTAAGGGCAGTGGAAGTGTGTGGAGACAGTTTAAAGAGAGGCAGTAAAAATGAGGCCCTCTACGTTTTGGGGGAGAGTGCTGGGTACAGCAGGCTTTGCAGGTAGCCCACAAGAATCTGGTCCCTAGAGCTGCTGCCTCCTCCTCCTTTTGCTTCCTCCTCCTCCCTCCCCCTCCTTCTTCTCCCTTTCCTTCTCTCTGCATAACCACTTTCTCTCTTTCTTCCCCCTGCCCTCTCTCTCCCTTCCCATGATAACTTCTCTGGCCTCCTGAGGCCAATGAACTCACCCACCTGAAAGCCGCTTCCCAATAAACTTGTGTACACACACACACACACACACACACACACACACACACACACACTGATCTGGCTTGAATTGTCCCATTTCACCAGCAGAGAAATAACTTACCAGGTTTGAATGTCATCAGTCTCAGCTATTTACCCTTGTAGGACATTTTTAGGGTCTCCTTGAATTTGGAAGGCAAGTGTACCTCCTCTGACCAGTAGTCAGGGTATATTCATTGTCAAGTGTATACTGTGACTATGAAGTGTTACAGTACAACTTAAGCTATTTTGACTTAATTGAGCCTGAGCCAGGCGGTGGTGGCGCACGCCTTTAATCCCAGCACTTGGGAGGCAGAGGCAGGCGGATTTCTAAGTTCGAGGCCAGCCTGGTCTACAGAGTGAGTTCCAGGACAGCCTGGGCTATCCAGAGAAACCCTGCCTCGAAAAACCAAAAAAAAAAAAAAAATTGAGCCTTTAGGCCTGTGGTAGACATGTCTATCTGTGAGGAGACATGCCAAGACAACATTCCTAAGCATATTAGGTTTTTGGTCCATGGCTGTGAGGATGGAATAGAAAGGAGATATTTTCTAGCAGGAGGTGGGCCAAAAAGAAAGGGCATCCTAGCTGGGCATGGTGGCACACACATTTAATTTCAGAACTCAGGAAGCAGAGGCAAGAGGATCTCCGTGAGTTCAAGGCCAGCCTCATCCACAGAGCTAGATCCAGGACCCTGTCTTGGAAAAAAATTAAATTTAAAAAGGACACCCACACAAGTTAGACCTCTGCTTGATGAGATGCCCACTGACAGGAGGGACATGTCCCTGAGGAAAGGAGCAGCATGTCAGAGGAAGTTCGGTTTGGCACCAAGGATTTGGAACCGGAACCATCTACCTGGTGGGTGACTACCATGGTGAGTCACTGATGGAGCTGCCTGAGGAAGGCATACGAGGAGCCAGGAAGGGATGCAGGAGGAGTCGATGATCCCCGTGGGGGCCACCATGTGAAAGGGCAATAAGCTCAGACAGCGGAGTGTTAGCCCCTTAGGGCAGCCCAGGCCCAGGCCTGTTGGAGGAAGAAGACCTGCACACTGGGCCTCTAGCATGCAGCCCAGGGCAGGGAGTAGCTGCAGGGCAGAGAGAAGGAAGTGGGAAGAGGATTAAAACCTCTCTATCTCTCTCTCTCTCCTCCCCATGGCTGGTCATTGCTAGGGGTATCCAGGGAACCAAGATGAGCAGTGGGTTAAAGAATGTCGGGTAATAGACAGACATCTCCCCTGGGGAAGAATCTGGACAAACGAGTTACTATAGTTTTGAGAACTGTCATTGTTTAATCAAAATGGAGGCACTTTACAAAATGGTGTTATTATGGCGCAAGGGCATGAGAGAATGTGTGCTCGTGCACGCACACATGCATGCAGATACACAGGGGTGGGGAATGAATTCTCTTTGTCAGTAAGTGTTCAGCCATCTTGTCACCAAGGGCAGGGTCCTGAAACAGACATTTACAAGCTTTTGCCAAGCAGCACTGGTTACTTGTGCTAAAAGGTTAAAGGAACGTTTAGCACCTCTGTCCTTCGTTTTGGTCTGTACTTTGACAGAGGCACGGAGGTCAGTTTCTTCTGGAATTCCATTAGGAACAAAACCTTACAGAACAGGCTAACCTCTCCACCTAGATGAAGACAGCAGTTCTCAGCCTTCCTAATGCTGCAACTCTTTAATACAGTTTCTCGTGTTGTGGAGACCCCCAACCATAAAATTATTTTCATTGCTACTTCCTAAACTGTAATTTTGCCACTGTTATTAATTGTAATACAAATATCTGTTTTCTGATGGTCTTGTGGGACCCCTGTGAAAGGGTCATTCAACCCCAAGGTTAAGAATGAGTGATCTCAGAGGTTAGCACTACCCCCTCACAGACTGATAAACAGGCAATTGAGCAATGGATCAGAGCACCTTGCAGGCAAGACAAGATCTGACAATAACTTTGGGATAGCCTCGACTCCACCTTAGCCAGGACTGTTTAGTTATGGACCTGAAAGATGAATGTTGGACTCTCCACTACAGATGTTGGGTCACTGGGCTCCGTTTATTTCTTACTGGCTACAGTAAGTCTCCTCTGCTTTTCACCACCCCACACCTCTGTAATTGGTGTATTGGAGACTGGAGGAATAATCTAGCATTGAGGAGCTGCCCAGGCAAGATTTTTGTCCTAAAAACTCCAGTCTTGATCTTTTTTTACAAGATCTTTGTGTCACAAACAAAAGATACTCAGAAGGAAAGTCAGGAAGGACAATTTTATTGCACCAGGCATGGTGATACACACCTGTATACATATCCAGTACTTGGGAGCTAGATGGAAGCAGAAAGATCTAGAGCTTAAGGCCAGCCTGTGCTACATAAGACCCTATCTAAAAAAGAAAGGAGAAGAGAGAGAGAACGATAGCAAGAGTTAGTTACAGGAGTGTGGGTGAGTGGTTACTTATGGGAGCAGAAGATTCAAAGGCAGCTGTATCACCAGAGCCAGCCAGCATGGGTGACAGCTCATGAAAACTGGAAACCTGGAGCTCACTGCACAGCCTGCAGGCAGCCTGACAGGTTGCAGTGTCTCTTTTCAGGATGCTCAGATGTTCTCTCAGCAGTCCTCATTGCTTATATAAGCGTGGGCAAGGTGGAGCCTCACATGGCTGGCTGAATTGGACTTTTGTGGTATCCTTACTTTGGTCTGTCCCTGGTTACCTATGTTCAGTCACATCTCTTTGGGAATATGGTGACACACGTGCATATACACACACCATCCTGGTTAGCATTAACTTGACACAGCCTAGAGTCATCAGACAGGAGATGTTTAAATCGAGGAATTAATTACTTTCATTGGATTCGATTGTGGGTTATGTTTGTGAGGACTGTCTGGATTGTTGATTGATGAAGAGGGGCACAGCCCACTCTTGAGTGGCACCATCCCTTAGCAAGGGGGTCCTGGGCTGTATAAGAAAGCTAGCAGAGTATGTGTGCACCAGCAAGCAGTGTTACTCAGTAGTTTTTTATTGTACCTCCCTGGATTCTATAAGAAAGCAGGCTGAATAAGCCAGTAAGCAGCATCCCTCCATGGCCTCTGGCCTCCATGGCCTCTGGCCTCCATGGCTCCTCCAGGTGCTTTCTCTGTTAAGAGTTCCTGCCCTGACTTCCTTAGATAATGAGCCACGGAGAAATGTAGGCCAAATAAGCCCTTTTCTCCACAACTTGATTTTGGTCATGTGTGTTTAACCACAGCAACAGAAACCATAACATATTTGGCTACATAGATTAAGACCAGCCTGGGATACAAATGATCTGAGAGTGAAGGAGAGGGGAGAAAGTAAAAGTCAAAACTCGTCAGACTAGATTCCCTCACACATCCAGAAGTCAATAGCAAAAGCACTTAACCCAGTCTGTCTGACAGTCCTTGGCCAGCTTCTAGGTCCTCTTAGTCCTCTGCCTATACGCTCTCTGAAAGTCCAGTTGAGGCCAACAAGAAAATGGAGGCCTAGATTCTGTTACCTTTAAAGATGGCATCATGTAACTATAACTATGGTACCAGAGTTTGTGTTGCCTGTCACCACAGTGAGTCAGGAATTGAATCCCTGAGTTGTTCCTTTTTCATAGAGCTGGAGATTTGAGAAGGTGACACATTAACATCTTTAAAACACTGCCTCATCTTGGACTGTAGCTCTGGGTAGAGTGCCCTCACAGTAAGTACAGGAGGCTCTGGATTGGATCATTAGCATTACCAAAAGAGACAGGTGCAGTGATGCACACCTGTACGGCACCCAGAATTTGGGCAGTGGAGGCAAGAGATCAGGAGTTCAAAGTTGTACTCAGCTACTCTCTAAGTTTACAGCCACCCTTGTCTCTATCAGACCTGCCTCAGAAACAATTGAAACCTCGCATGTTTCATAAGGATAGGAGCAAAGGCCGGCAGTCATTCCAAAGTTCCATCTTGTCCCTCTAGTCCTGTAGTCAGCCTTGTCTCTGAGATCCTTGATGTTATTATCCTTGATGATATTATTATCCTTGATGATATTATCTCCCATGTCTTATCATAATGGTCTCTGCCAAAGAGTCTGCATCCTTCCTGGGCCTCCGATTTCTTTTTTTCTTTTTTTTTTTTGGTTTTTCGAGACAGGGTTTCTCTGTGTAGCCCTGGCTGTCCTGGAACTCACTCTGTAGACCAGGCTGGCCTCGAACTCAGAAATCCGCCTGCCTCTGCCTCCCAAGTGCTGGGATTAAAGGCGTGCGCCACCACCGCCCGGCTGGCCTCCGATTTCTTGATGGTATGTGCACACATGAATACACACAACCCAAAAGTAAAAGATCTGGTAAACTTAATTAGGAAGTCATTGGTAATGTTTGCAAGGGTGCTTTTGTGGAGAACAAGAGAGGTAAATGTGACATTGAGAAGCACACAGTAAGTCATAAAATAGTTGGTATCAACCACTGAGGCACTTCTCAATTGTTCTTAGGCAAATGCATTGAGGGGTTTAAGAAGCTGGGCATGGTATGTATGCTGTGTCTATGGACCTGGCTAAGCAGAGTTAGGGGCACTACTTGATTCAAAGAGCTTTTGGCCAGTCTGGGGAGCACAAAAAAAGGACCTTACTTCAAGGAAAACAAAACAAAATAAACAACAACAAAAACCCCCAAAACTTTAGACTACAGAATTATATATGTACTCATGACTTTATGTAAATGAGGCTCATTAGCACCCCCACCTCCAGGACTTGCAGGCAGTTGATGTTTGGTGAGGGAGACATTTTCTTCATGTACAGCCACTTGGGCAAGATGCCCATGATCCTATAAGCAACCCTAATCAAGCTCATTAGGGGTCCCCCCAATAAAACTAAACATGAAGTAGAAAAGGGACATGAGAGAAGGTAATGGGGTGTGTGTGACTAGGACCAAAGATATACATATTAAGAAAACATCTTAATAAAATCCATTATATATAGTATATGCTATACATAACATGTGTGAGCTGTCATATGGTACTGAAAAACCCAGATTCTCTGCAAGAGCAGCCAGTACTCTTAACTGCTGAGCCATCTCTTTAGCCCCCAAATAATGTACCCTTAAGTTTTTTGTGCATGACAGAAATTCTGTCAGACACTTATTACCAAGTCAAGCAGGTTAGTTTCTAAGGTTTTCAAACAGGTCTGAAGTAACAGCAGTGTTACGTGAAGGCCGCATGTGCATCAGGATGCAGAAGGTGATGTGGCTGTCCTCCGCAGCTACTCGTCACCTTGTATTTCCAGGTAGAGTGTCTGTCACTCCTGGATCTGGAGCTTACTGGAACTGGCTAGACTGGCTGGCCAGTGAGCCCCGGGATCTGCCCACCTCTACCCATCTTCATCACTGGGATTATACGTGCATGGCACCACACCCAGCTCTTTATGTGGGTGCTAGGAGCTGAACCCCGTCCTCATGCTTGTTTGCCAAGCACTTTACTGACTGAACTAGCCCAGCTAGAGTAATTTTAAGAAGGTTGCTCTGAATCAGATTTAGAACATATAAGAGTTGTGCTTTCTAACCCTAACCTTAGCTTATTTTTTAGAATGTTGATGTTCATGAGTGTTTTGCTTACATGTGTATGTCTGGTGCAGAAAGATGTCAAAAGAAGGCATCAGATCTCCTGGAACTAGAGTTACAAACAGTTGTCACTATGTGGGTCCTGGGAACTGAACCTGGATGTTCTGCAAGATTTAAATACTCTTAACCCTCAAGCCATCTCTGTCCCCTTGCCTCAGATTTATAGAACCTTTTAAAATTTGGAGCTTTGGTATAGAGTATGGTGGCACAGCTTTTAATCTCAACACTTGGAAGGTGGAAGCAGGGGGATCAGAAGTTCAAGACAAACATTGGCTATGTATCAGGTTCAAAGCCAGCTTGGGTTACATGAGACTATTTAAAAAATAAATATGGTACCGTGAAATATCAACAGGTTTAAAACATTTATCCTTAAAAATACTAGCAAACACAGTGGGGATATAGCTCAGTGAATGAAGTCCTTGCCCACCACTGTGAAATCCAGGGAGTAAGCATCTGTATCACATGGAGTTGGATATGGTGGTGTGTGAGTGCAACCTTAGCACCTGGGAATGGGAGGCAGGGAAGTTTGTCATCCCAGCCATACAGAAAATCTGAAGTCAGTCTGAGCTATGTGGAACCCTGTCCCTCCTGCACCCTTCAAAATACTAGTATTTTCTTTGAAAACCTTAGTTTTAAATTTTTTTGTTTTTGTTTTTAAAACATCCTTTATGTGCACTGGTATTTTGTCTGCATGTATGTCTGTACAGGTGTTGGACCCTCTGCAATGTGAGTTACAGATGCTTAGAGCCACCATGTGGGTGCTGGAATTTGAACTCAGGACCTCTGAAAAAGCAGCCATTGATCTTAACCACTGAGCCGTCTCTCCAGCTTCCTCCCCCCTTTTATTTTCAGGACAGGTTTCTGTGTAGCCTTGGCTGTCCTGGAACTCTGTAGATCAGGCTAGCCTCTATCTACCTCCTAGAGACTCACCTGTCTCTGCCTCCCAAAATGCTGGTATTAATGGTATGCACCACCACTGCCTGGCTGAAAATCTGTTAAGACTTTTAAATATTTATGCTTTTATGCTATTCTGACAAAAATGGAAATTTAAGAAAAGAAAATGGAAATGAAAATTTATTTCTAGCCCCGAAAGAACAAAATTATTCAGTCATCAAATACAGCAGTTAATAGCAAAGTACAATTGATTGTGTTAGATTAAATTAAAAATAGAAGGCAATATAAAATTTGAAAATGAAACAGAAATAGGATACTTTTATCCAACTCAACTTCTACCTACCAAAACAAGGAAAGCAAAACAAAAAATAAATAAAATTAAAAAGTGACTACTTTCTAAACAAATACTTTGAACTTCAACCAATTATTTTTCTTGACACAGAATGAGCATGTTTGACAAGGTTATCATTTTTTTTTTTTTCCTGCTCTTCAGGTAGCATAGAACAGTGAACGAGAAAGACTTGAGTTCTTTCAAGGCCAGGCCAGTGCTTTAATCTGTTCCTAACTCTAACATCATCGAACACAGCATCTTTGCCAGAGCGGTCAGCGAATGTACTGACAAGAGAGGGAATGTGTGTGGATGTTTCCTACACACGCTACAGAAAAACTTCTTAAATATCTATCATAGAATAGCGGTGGAAGACCAATCTGTTTTGTATAGTGCTATGGGATTCTATTAGAAAAACCAAAAAGAAATATTTAACAAGATTTTAGCAATTGTTTTTAATTTGAAATTATGCAATACTATCAAGGAGTGGCCTATATACTTTGTATTTTTAGTGGAGCAAGCGATGGAGCTTGGGGCTTTGTGCGTGATAGGCATGTGATTCACCACTGAGCTACACCCCTGGTCCCATTAACTACAGTCTGAATCTATATTAGAAAAAAAATTAAACATAAGACACAGTGGTGCATACCTTTAATTCCACTACTTGGGCAGCAGAGGCAGGAAGATAGCTGTGAGTTCCAGGCTAGACTCATCTAAGCTAGCCAGGTCTATATATATAGCAAGACCCTATCTCAGAAAAGAAATGAGACTGTGTGTATGTGGGAGTGTACATTGAGGTCAGAAGCCAACGAGAAGGATCAGTTCTCTCACTCTCGTGGCTAGGCTCAGCAGACAGTGACCTTGTCCACTGTTCACTGGTCCTATAACATTCTGACAATTTACTAATTACAGATATCATTATGCTTCTAAGATTTTCATATTCAAAACTGGATGTGGACTGTTTCAACACCTGCCTTCTAATAACCGTGGTCTAATAAGGTCTAAAAGCATTCAGGCAACAACACAGTACATACTCATGAGCCCAGGAGGAAATAGTTCAAGGCCCAGCACGATTAGGGCTGGTGGTCACGAGATACAAGACAAGCAGCATAATGTTCTCTATGGAAGGGAACGCAATGCATGATGTCAGAGCTGTGCTACTTCTCATTGTTCTAAGTGGTTACAGTGTTCTCTAAATGCAGAAGAACGAGAGAAGATACCTTTGCGACCACCACAAAGTCTGTAAGGTAATAAATAAGCAGTAAGGCAAACAGTTCCTAAGGACACAAGAGGACTGCTAAGGGAGGCTCCGACGGGGATCCTTACTCTAAGAGATAGCAAAAGAGGGAATACAGAGGTAATTATTAAAAAAAATATGAATCTCAATTCATACACTTGTGTTTCAACAGGATCTCAACATTTTAATTTAAAATTAACTAATAAATCACAATTCTATATTGCTTTAAAGATTATTTTGTTTAAAAATGACACATCTCAAAATTAACCGTTACTATTAGCTATTCCAGGTTAGTTAATCCAGGTCAGGAGAGAATAAACCACAGTGCAGCTCCCTTAACCTTGGAGTCAGGCTTGAATGACAGAGTCCGTCGCCAGCAATGGACATGCAAATAACCATCCAAGAAACTGTAAATACAAACCCCAGACTGCTTCTGTTGTGTAAAAGCCCTTGTGGAATCACAGCCTAAGGAGGGCAGTGGCACGTGTCCCCTGCCCTATGCTATGACGTAGGATGGAGCACCTTCTTGAGCAGTCCCACCATGTAGCTGGCTTTCCACTGCGCTGGCAGCACTGCCATCACAATCTATGCAGACAGCTGCTTACAAACAAGGCTCACAGCCAGAACTCGAGGCAGCACAGCTTCCCACCACAAACAACCAGGTTGTTCCTGTAATTTAGTGACAGGTGTAGGAAAATAGTCCAGAGGAGAAAGAACTCACATGGACAACAGGCCAGTAAGTGCTCTAGATGTTGACTTTCACTGAAGCCTTTCTGCTATCAAAAACCCTAGTGGTCTCTTCTTATCCCCAAATTCTAATGGGAACAACAGGAAATGAAACCCTGCCCCTTTCCCCAACCCAAAGAGCAAACTTATTCATTCATGATTTGTACTCTGCAGAATGGCAAGCATGTGTCAAGTTCTTTGAAAGGGGATGGTGGGGACGAACCTGCACCAACCAGAGATTTCTTTTCTATGGCTGCAGGACCGTAGAATAGACAGCAATACCTCCTCCACAGGCAAAACAACAAAGCAATACAGAGACGCAAAGAACAGGAAAGACAGGAGGGGAGAGAGGGCAGCTAACAGCTAATACTACAGGTCACAGACCTTTTATTAAATCTTTAAAATAAAAAGTATTCCTAACAGTACGAACACTGCAGTTTTCTGACTCCAGTTTTTTTTTTTTTTTTGTTTTGTTTTTTAACAATGAATACCCTACTCATTTGGAAACACAACACTAAAGTACCCAACACCTCAAATGATCCATCAAGTGCTGTGCTATTTCATCTCTCATGAACAGTAAAACATTGATAATGGGTTGGAGACACTGAAGGTTAGATGGGTCTTTACAGTTCACTGCCATAAGCTTCACCTCTACAATATTGACATTTCATTATTGCAACTAGCCTAGAACTCTCTAAAGTTCAAATCTCACTTGGTTTCTGCTAGTCCCAAATATTTTTCCTTTTAAATAGGAAAAGCCTTAACTTTTAAATTTTGAAAATTCAATGGTTATTACTTGTCCTAGAGAGTGGAGGGGTGTATGTGAAATAAGGGTTGATTCAAACAAATAAGGGTTGACTCAAAACTGACACCTAAAATCACAACATATATAGACACTCATTTCCAAGGAAACACAGGGAAGGGAGCGGCACCAAAGTTAAAGCCCACGAGAACAAGCATCACTTTGGTTCCTAAAGCTGAATACGAGGAGAAACTGGCAGGAAAGAAGACAAAACGGTGAGAACATACAGTCAGTGGGATTTTTTTTCTCTGTATCAATGATTTAGTTATAAATATAGATTATTAGTCCTCTTTCTATACATGTAACAAATGTCAAACTCACTACCATGAAATTTCTAAAGCTCTTTCACATTTGTTAAAAAAGGTAAAAATCACATACTTTCCCCCTTTCAGTTTAAGCTCTGAACTGAAATACTACACGTACAACAGCTGGTCCTAACTTCTATAAAAAGTTAAAACATGTCAAGCTCCTTTCCCAATATAAAGAGCTACATAATTTTATCACATTTGCCTTGAATTTAGGCATAAGAAAAACTCAAAGTGACAACTCAAAAGGAACAGGTTAGAGGAAGGTTAGAGAAGACCAGCAGATGAAATACTGGGAAAAACTCGAATCTGACATTCAAGTGTGGGAAGAGGAGACAATGAACAGGATCTACATACTAAGAATCATCAAGACAGTACGCAAGCATCAAGCGCCGTCTGCTGGGAAATGTAAGGCTAGCGATGCAGTCCACGATTCCTTTTTGGACCCTAAAGCAGGGGCTCATTTCAAAGTCATAACTCTCTTACTGCAATTTTCTCTTGGTCATCTTTAGAAAATAATAATTTGCTTTTTTTTCTCCATGTGATGCAGATTTGTCTCTTTACACCCCTCAGAGTAACAATTTCATGTATTAAAAGACTTCTTTTAGAAAATGGATAGGGAACAGGAGGCTTCGGTGACAACGTTAGCGATTACTCTTCATTGCTTCTTTAGCTGCCAGGATCAGGGGCGTCAAGCTAGATAATGGTTTGGCCAACTTCAGGAAAGGATGCTGCCAAATGGAAGGGAGAAAAAGGAAGCTTAGAAGTATTACTCAGTTAGAAACTAACCCCCCCCCCCCAGCCGGGCAGTGGTGGCGCACGCCTTTAATCCCAGCACTTGGGAGGCAGAGGCAGGCGGATTTCTGAGTTCGAGGCCAGCCTGGTCTACAGAGTGAGTTCCAGGATAGCCAGGACTACACAGAGAAACCCTGTCTCGAAAAACCAAAAAAAAGAAACTAAAGCCCCCAAATTACCTCTGGATCATCATTTAACAAACTAAACCCCTCACACTCAGCATATCACTTTTACAGCTCCAAGGAGGGGTGCTTTGTGTATAGTGTATGAGCTTGTTTGTGTCTGTGCACTGCCATCATATCTGTGTGCATCTGTAGAGGCCAGAAGTCAGTGTCAGGAGCTCTCCTCTGTCACTGTTCCCCTTATTTCCTCACTGAACCTGGTGTCTCCTGATTGGTTAGGCTGAGCAAACAAGCCCAGGGGTCTGTCTATCCTCTCAGCCCTAGGGTTTATAGACATATATAGCCACATTTAGCTTCTTATGTGGGTGCTCGGGATCAAAACTCAAGTCCTCATGCTGTGCAGTAGGCACTTTATCAACTGAGATGTCCACCAGTCTGGATTTGGCTTTCTGAGCTAAGGTCTACATAGCTTATCCTGGCCTCAAACTCACAGCAATCTTCTTGCCTACTACCTAAGAAGTTACCGCCTTTCTCTCCCTCTTCCTCCTTTTCTCCTTCCTCCCCCCTACCTTCTCTCCCCTTCTTTACTCTTCCGTTTTTTGAGATAAGTTTCTCTGTGTAGTTCTGACTATCCTTGAACTCAAAGCTCCTTGAAGTGTGGGATTAAAGGTATGCACCATTACACCTAGATCCTTTTTATTTTTTTTTTTTTTTTTTTTTTTTTTTTTTGGTTTTTCGAGACAGGGTTTCTCTGTGTAGCCCTGGCTATCCTGGAACTCACTGTGTAGACCAGGCTGGCCTCGAACTCAGAAATCCGCCTGCCTCTGCCTCCCAAGTGCTGGGATTAAAGGCGTGCGCCACCACCGCCCGGCTCCTTTTTATTTTCTTAAATTACATTTATTTAGTGTGCAACTGTGTGTGTGTGGGTGGGTGGGGGAGGTGTTCTAGTATCAAGCTTAGGCATTCAGACTTGGTGGCAAGTGCTTTTACCCAGAGAACCATTTAACCAACATCAAATAAGTTTTGCTAACTGCTTAACATCTACAGATTTAAGGAGCCAGAGAGATAGCTCAGGAGGCAGAGTGCTTGCCTTATATGTGTAAAGGCCTCGGTTCAATCCCTAGCACTGCATAGGCAGGATGCTCAAGACCATTCCCCATCTTTAAGCACATTAGTAAGCTGTAGGCCAGCTTGGCCCACATATATAGAAATGGATAAAGAAATAAAAATTAGTTCTTCAGAGTTAATAGTCATAAATATACTCATGATAAAAATGAACAGGTCCAAGAGTTGATTAATTACTGAAACTTACTACTATGATAAAAAAAATTATGGAATTAAACATTCTTTTTAAGGTCAAAGAGATGGTTCAGCAGATAAAGGCACTTGTTAACAAGTCTGATGACCTGCCTCTCATCCCTGAGACCTACTTGGTGGAAGGAGAACACCAGCTCTTGCAAGTCTCCTTCATGCATGTCTGTATGCACACACATGCACACAATTAAATTCGGAAACAAACTTTACTAACAGAAATGAAAGCCTAAAATGCAACAGCAGCTAGACTCTCAGTAAGTAAATAGAAAAACATTAAAAAAAAAAAAAAAAAAAAAATCAAAAAAAGAAAAAAAGAGCCGGGCGGTGGTGGTGCACGCCTTTAATCCCAGCACTTGGGAGGCAGAGGCAGGCGGATTTCTGAGTTCGAGGCCAGCCTGGTCTACATAGTGAGTTCCAGGACAGCCAGGGCTACACAGAGAAACCCTGTCTCGAAAAACCAAAAAAAAAAAAAAAAAAAAAAAAAAAAAGAAAAACATGAGCACCACCAAGTTCATCTCACAAAAGTTACCTTCACCAAACTTACCTGTAACAGTTCTTTGGCTGAACCCCTTTTCTCCACATCCATTTCCAAACACCGATTTAAGAAATCCCGAAATATTGGCGATAGTTTTTCTGGATTCTGAAGTTCAGGAGTTCCATTTGTTGCTATCAGGTATAATGCCTAAAAAATAGAACACTTTGGCATATTAAGGTCTCCCACAAAATGACAGTGCATCAAGTTTCACACTCTGGCCTCTATAAGCCTGCACTCTCCAGCGGCAGTTTTTCTCTGTTCATACTCAGGGCTTTAGGCTCCTCGATACTCTTCAAGACCTTCAGCACCCGCCTAACTCGTGAGCCCAATGGCCAGGATATGGCTCCTTTCTTGTTTCAGTGCCAAGGATGTGCAAGTTGACTCTTCCTCACTCTGTCACTAGAGCTCTTTCTGCTAGGATCTCTAATGCTACTCCTGTCCCAATTTATGGTCATTTTAGCAGCCACAGAGAAGCAGTCACATTCCCCAACCTGTTCTCCCAAGGCTTCTGCAGACATGCTTCCAGCACACTCTCCCTCCCTTTGTCAGGATGGTAGCTGCAGTACTGGACGCACTCCACAGTTCATCCTTTTCACCTGTAGTGCCCCAACACCAGCAGCTCTGGGACCCTGATCCTCCCAGTGTCTGTTATTTCTGTGTGTGTGTGTGTGTGTGTGTGTGTGTGTGTGTGTGTGTGTGTGTGTATGTGTGTGTGGTGTGGTGTGGTGTGGACCAGACCCTGTTGCGCTTTCCACTGAGCCTCACTGTTAGCTCATGTCATTTCTTCACCTACTTTACTTCACAATATTCTCTTGGATCAACGTGATTAAAGTTCTTACTACTTCTTCCCTAAGTCTATGCAGCTAAGTACGGTGATAGAAAAGGCAAAATCATACTGGCTAACATCTCTTAAAACTGACATCTGCTTAAACTGGGCATGAAATGTCAGCACTCCAGAGGCAGGAGAATGAGCTCAGTGTTTCCAACAACCACAAATGATCCCCTACTCCCGTTCTCCCTTTCCGTTTTTTTGTTTGTTTTTTGAGGGGTGGGTAAAAATTCAAGACAAGGTTTTTCTGTGTAGCCTTGTCTGTTCTGGAACTCACTCTGTAGACCAGGCTGGCCTTAAACTCAAGAGATCCATCCCCCTCTGCCTCAAGTGCTGGGATTAAAGGTGTATGCTGCCACCAGCCAGCTAGTCTCTCCTTTTCTTATTGCAGGGTGTATTTCATCTCTCATGACTAGACTGGCATTTACATCAGTGAAGATGTCCTTATTTTCATTGTAGCACAGCAAAGGTGCGTGCTAGAAAACGGCTCCTTTCTTAGCCCATCTCTCTCTCTTTTTAAATTTTCATTATTTTATTTCATGTGTATGGTTGTTTTGCCTGCATGTATGTTTGTGCATCATGTGTATGTCTAGTGTCTGTGGAGGCTAGAAGAGGTGTTAGGTCTCCTGGAATGAGAGTTACAAATGGTTGTGAACTGCCATGAGTGCTAGGAACCTAACCTGGGTCCTCTGCAAGAGCAGCCCCTGTTTTTAACTGCTGAGCCATCTCTCCAGACCCTCTCCTTCTCTATTTTTTGAGACAGGGTTTCTTTGTGTAGCTCTGGCTGTCCTGGAACTCAGAAATCTGCCTGCCTCTGCCTCCCAAATGCTGGGATTAAAGGCGTGTGCCACCACTGCCCAGCCTCTCCTTGTCTCTTGAGACAGCATTTTGGCTTTGTAGCTCTGACTGGCCTGGTACTCACTGTGTAGCTGACACTGGGTTCAAACTTGTTATCATCCAGCCTTAACCTCTTGGTGCTACATTACAGGTCTGAGCTACTTTAAGGAAATTTAAAGGAAGGACTGGTAGATTCTCATCCTCTCAGCTGCTGGAATACTCAGTTCAATCTATTCTTTTGTATGAATACAGGCTTTAACATTACCATTTAGGCATATTATCTAAAGGATCTAACCCTTCCTCTATCCTTGGAACATAGAAGCCAAGGTTCACGGGTGAGAACCATCTTGCTATACACAGGGTACCAAAATGTGCACGAAAAGGCACCAAATGGGCTGGTATGTGACTAAACAAGGGTTCTTCCTTAGCACTCATGATGTCCATGGGTTTAGGTCTCAGTACCACATACAACTGTGTGGTTAGTAGTACACATCTGTATTTCCAGTACTTGGAAAGTAGAGGTAGAAAAGTCAGAAATTCAAGGTCATTTACAGCTACAAAGCACCCACACACACCATAACCAAAAAGGAAAAAAAAGAGAGAAAAAAAAAAAAAAAACAAAAAACCCCAAACCCAAAACTAACATCTATTTAGGGTAGTACTTCTTTAGGCGATTAGATTTACAGACACACAAAACTATATAACTCACTACCCCAAATCTACAAACTTTTGAACTCTGTAACTCAGAAGCAATACTTAAATATAGAAAAAGAAAGAGATTAGATTTCATCAATCATATATATTCAAAATTCTTGTACAATGGTTGACACAACCAAGTGCAAAGTATGTTTTGAAGAGAAGAACTTTTCTGGGTCCTGAGTGATGGCTGCCAAGTGGGACAACTTGAGTTAAATCCAAGAACTGACAAGGTAAAGGGAGAAAATACTCCCACACGTTTTCCCTGGCCTCTGTGCATGTGCTGTGGCAAACATAGATGCACAACATTCTTTTAAAGAAGAAAGCAAACTATTCTTACAGTCAGACAGTGTTTTATCAGTCTTACCCGTAAAGGATTCTCATTGAGGTATGGAGGCTCTCCTTCAACCATCTCGATGGCCATGATGCCCAGAGACCATATGTCAACTTTGGGACCATAGGCTTTCCGTGTAACCACCTCTGGTGCCATCCAGTACGGCGTTCCAACCATAGTACTGCGTTTGCTCTGTTCAGGGGTGATCTGAGCACAGAAGCCAAAATCAGCTACAGAAAAAAGCAAAACAGCAGGATTAGTGGCTTCAAGGGGAACTTCCAGATATCCTCTACAGAATAAAGCAAAGCATCAGGGTTAATAGCAGAAGCATCCACAGATCCACGTCAGCAGGCATGACTGTGCTTCCACCATTCAACCTCTTCTCTGTAAAGAACGGGAATATAAAGCAAAGCAGTTAAGTTTAAAGGTTTTTGAGGTTCTGATTTACTAATAATTTTCACATTCACTTTTCACAACAACATAAATTATCAGACTTTTATCTTCTGAGTAACTTAATTCTTTTTTCTTTTTTCCTTTTTTTTTTTTTTTTTTTTCGAGACAGGGTTTCTCTGTGTAGCCTGGGCTGTCCTGGAACTCACTCTGTAGACCAGGCTGGCCTCGAACTCAGAAATCTGCCTGCCTCTGCCTCCCAAGTGCTGGGATCAAAGGCGTGCGCCACCACCACCCGGCTTAATAGTTTCTTTTAACATTTATTTTGTGTATGTAGGATGCATGTCTGAGTTTAAAGGACAATTTTCAAAAGTTCATTTTCTCTCACTGTGTGAGTTCTGAGAACTGAACTCAGGTTGACAGTCTTGATAGCGATAGCAAACATGTTTACTGGATGAACCACCTGGCCAGCAGAAACTTACATTTGATTAAAATAACCAAAGCCTGAATCACTATGCATCTAACTTAGCAGAAGGCTTAGAAAAGACCACACTTAGCTGTAACTGCACAGAAGGTGCTCCAACATCTTATTTACATTCAAGGAACAAGAGGCCTGATGCTGGCTGGGATAAGAAGTTTCAATTTTTCCTTTCCTTCTGATGTTAAACCCATTTAATTCATTGTATTGTCTAGATTTTCTTCAGACAGTTTCATGAACTCAAGACGTAGTCAAAGACTTGAAGGTCAGACATGGTGGCACATGCCATTAATTCCAGCAGTTGACAGGGAGGCAGAGGCAGGCCTGTGCATCTGAGGCCGGTGTACACAGTGGGTGCCAGGACAGCCAGAAATACATACTGAGTGAGACCTTGTCTCAAAACAAAATTAAAAACAATAACAACAAAAACAGAACCCAAAAAAGGAAGACTTCACTTGAACTCTGGAGCCTCCAAACTCAATCTTCTGAGTGCTAGGATGTGCTACCATGCCAGTCTGACATCCACTGACTCCTTTTCCTCTGTTAGCAAGTGGCCTTATAACCCTTAGACATTAATTATACATTTACTATTTATAAATAATATTGATGAACTGCTTGACTTGTTTTATTTTATAACCTGTTTTTAAAAACTTTATTTTATTTTTCTTTTGGAGATAGGGTGTTACTGTGTAATTAGACTAGCCTTGAACTCACTGGAATTAAAGGCATGTGCCCCCAGAGCTGGCTTTATTTCTGTCTTTGGGAAGATAGGGTCTCCTACTATAGTCCTCAAATTAGCAAACCTCAAATTAGCAGCAATCCTTCTGCCTCAGCTTCTCGAGTATAGGAATTATAGGCATGCCCCATTCCAAATTAGTTTTAGATTATATTTTCATTTTAGTACATTATCAGTTGAATTCTTAAAATTAAAAATATTAAATACCAATGTTCTGCTCAACATTTAAGTTAATTTAGTTTTCCTTTATAATGTTCTGGGACTCTTTCATACATATATTCAGTAATTCTATAAATGAGACTATTAAAAGTGTAACTGTTAGCTGGGCGGTGGTGGCGCACGCCTTTAATCCCAGCACTTGGGAGGCAGAGGCAGGCGGATTTCTGAGTTCGAGGCCAGCCTGGTCTACAGAGTGAGTTCCAGGATAGCCAGGAGTACACAGAGAAACCCTGTCTCGAAAAACAAAACAAAAACAAAAAAAAAAAGTGTAACTGTTGCATAAACTAGTATTTATAGTGAAAATGAGCATGTATAATAAGTCAGGGATATCCCAAGTAATCTTTAAAAAGTTATTTAGTATGTGTAGGAGAAAGGAAGATGAATATACACACACACACACACCTCTTGAGGCTAAGAGATACAGGATACTGTCTCAAACACAAAGCGGGTGCACAGCTTAGTAGAGTAATCTAGGTTTAATCCTCAAACTGCATAAAACTGTAACTTGACAGGCAAAAGGCAGGACTAGTGTAGGTTCATGGCCAGTCTAGGCTGCACAGCAAGCTCCACAGCAAAAGAATAAAATGTTATTAAGTAACATTTTAGAGAACATAGCTGAGAAAGGAGGGTGGGGGTGGGGAACAGGCCCTTTTAGCAGATCAAATTTAAAATAATCTTATTTCTTGCTTCAATGCTTTGAGTTTTAAAACTAGTGAATTCTTGGGTCTTGAGGAGTCCTCCAGAGGGTTTTCTTGGCACTGTGGGATTATGGCTCTAGAGGAAAAATATCTGGCTGTCTCATGACCTTCCTGCAGCTGACAGATAAGATCTTAGGAAAAGGAGACTGCTTTCCACGTGGTCGAGGTCAGAGTCATGCAGTCTTCCTCTAACTAGACTAGCTCCACAAAATTCTAAGAAGGTGAAGGGGTGGGCTGAGAAAAACACTTCAAATAATTACAGACACCTAGTCACGTTTCTCCTCTAAGCAGAATCAGTATCAAGATAGCCCAGATGGTCCTCTGAATATTACTTTGTTTTAATCTCAAAAATAATTCCAACATTATTATTTTCCTTATTGTACATTTGCAAAAACAGACAAAAAAAAAGATCAAGTCACTTGCTCAAAATATTCATCAAGTAGTAACAGCTTTGCTATGAACACAAGTTGCCCGGTTCACAATGCACATTTAACAAGCCACCGACCTTCACACAATCACAGATATACTAATAAAACATCATTTCATTGCTACTCACTAAGTTTAACTGAGCCTTCCATTCCCAAAAGCACGTTGTCACTTTTGATGTCTCTGTGGATCACTTGATTAGCATGTAAAAACTCCAACGCCTGTAAACACTGAACAGAGAGAACAGCTGTCAATGCAACAGCCGAACAAGTCTAAGGGAGGTCATGTGGAGCTGCCACAGCCTGAGAACTGCTCTATCTAGTAGGAGACTCTCCAAGATTTAACATTTGTAGAGAAAAGATATCCTCTCATCTGCAAAGTTAAGAAATACAAACAAAGACACAACCTTGTGTGGACATGATGCAAGATGACTATAATCTAAGCACTGGGAGGCTCCAGGGCTGTACAAAGCAACACTATTTAAAAAAAAAACAAAACAAAAAAAACAAAAAAAAAAACAAAACAAAAAAAACAAACAAACAAACAAAAAAACCCCTCAAAACCAAGATTTTCTTCCACAGTCTGCCCTTGAACTCTACTGTGTAGCAAACATGATCGGAACTCCTGCTCCTCCTGCTTCAACTTCTACAATGCTGGTATTATAGGATGGACTACTATAGTTGGCTTATTAAATAATGCCTCATTTATTTTCTTGGTCCCTGCTTTGGAGGTTGGAGTAGATAGGGTTTTTCCTATACGCTAAGCTGGCTTGGAAGCCCAGGAATCCTTTGCTTCAGTCTCACAAGTACTAGGACTATAGACACAAGTCACTGAGCCTGAAGATGGGTTCCCCACCCATTTAAAAAAAAAAAAAAAAAAGCATTTTATTTTAATTATGTGTGGGAAGGGGGGAAGGGTAGTTTTCCACTTGAGTTCACTACTTTCAGAAGCCAGAAGAGGAAATGGGATTCCCTGTAGTTGGAGTTACAGGTAGTTGAAAGTAGCCAGATATGAGTGCTAGGAACCAAACCCTGGTCCACTTAAGACAGGAAGCATTCTTAACCACAGAGCCATCTTTACAAGCTCCACTTCCCACTGATTTTCAAAATGTAGTTTTCAGTGGCTTCACTTATAAAATATTGGCTGGGCCTATTTAACTTCCTGGTCTTTTCAGGTTTAAATGACTAAACTTGGTAAGTATACACAGGTTCTTGAGAAATTATGTCAACTAAAGTGCACTTGTGACCAGGCACAGGGTATGCGTACATCTTTAATCCCAGCACTCAGGAGGCAGAGGTAGGAGCATTGTTGTGAGGCCAGACAGAGTTACATAGTAAGACCTTAGCACACAGATACAAGAATGAATTATGATTATTCTCATTAGAAACTGAGATACTTCTAAGTCTAATTAATATAAGCCATGGAAAAAGTAGGTAAGATTTGGGTAGTTTGGCTCTGGTTCAAGGCTTCAATGTGTAAGCTGACACTCTTGTACTTTCACTATATGCACAGTCTGATGAGATAAGGGCTGGCAGTAAGGCTCAGTGGGACAGCACTAGCATGCAGGGGGCTCTGGGGCTCGATGCCAGCACAAAAAGACAACATAAGAGCACTCAGTATAAAAGAGTAACTCTGCCCTGATGCCTCACCAGAAAGCACTGAGTAAAAAAGACTAGGTTTTTCCCTTCCTTAAATACAAAAGGAGAGCTGGAGAGATGGCTCAGCAGAGCACTGACTGCTCTTCCAGAGGTCCTGAGTTCAATTCTCACAACCACATGGTGGCTCACAACCATCTGTAATGGGATCTGATGCCCTCTTCTGGTGTGTCTGAAGACAGCTACAGTGTACTCAAATAAATAAATAAAAATAAATAAAATAAATATATCTTTAAAAAAATAAAAAATAAAATAAATACAAAAGGAGACTTTAGGAGGACTGGAGAGATGGCTCAGAAACTAAGAGCACTGGCCACTTTTCCAGAGGACCTATGGTCACAGGGGCTTCAATCCAAGGGGAATCCAATGCCCTCTTCTGGCCTCCTAAGGTACTGTATGCTCACAGTACACTGACACATGCATATAAAATACCCATAAACACAAAATAAAAATAAATAAAACCTCAATAAAACAAAACTGTTTGGTCCACCGCTCTTAAATATCAGAGAACATTGTAAACTGTGAATCTGAGAAAAGTCAGTTGTATTTTTTTTTTAATTATTTCTATCAGAGTGGAACAAAATCTATACATCATTTATAACAACTAAAAATCTTATTCCAAATATTCAACTCCTCACTTAAGGGGGAAAAAAAACCAGACACCTGATTAGGCTCTCAGAAAGGATAAAGGGTAGGAAAACACATATACCAATGTACAATCTGTTACAGTTCTAAAATGCTGACACATGAAGATAATCAAAGTGAATGGATGACAGCACTTCTTACACCAACTGTTAGATCAACTGAGAACTGCTGGAAAAAAAAACAACAACAACTAAACAACCACTTAAATTTTAGCCAGCTTTTAAGTGACCAAGCATAAACATGCCCTTTAAACAGATGTGTGCTATGTGGAATAGGAAAGGGCTTAGTTGGTAGAGTGCTGGCCAAGAATGGATAAAGTCCTGGGTACATCTCCAGTACTGTGTCACACTGGGCATGGTGGTGCATGCCTGTAATCCCAGCACTCAGGAGGTGGAGGCAGGAAGATCATAAGATCATGCTCCCTGCATATTGTTTGAGACCAGCTTGGACTACATGAGGTCTTATCTTACATAGCAGTTGGTTGATATTTTCTAAGAATCATGTTTTAAACACCTTTAATAAAAGGTGAAAAAGAACAACCTTATCTATGCAATGTTTCCAATTCATATATGCATTACTGTAGTCTCTGAAAGCTAAAGCCAAATCACAGAGAACACAGAACAGTCCTGTGAACTTATCACTTTTGCTTAAGCAAACAGCAGCCCAGACACTCATTAGTAAATATGAAGTACAGGCCAGTGAGGTGGCTCAGCAGTATGTATAGGCTTCCAGCTGCTTTTTTTTTTTTTTTTTTTTGGTTTTTTCGAGACAGGGTTTCTCTGTGTAGTCCGGGCTGTCCTGGAACTCGCTCGGTAGACCAGGCTGGCCTCGAACTCAGAAATCCGCCTGCCTCTGCCTCCCAAGTGCTAGGATTAAAGGCGTGCGCCACCACTGCCCGGCTTCTTTTTTTTTTTTGGTGGCTTCCAGCTGCTAAACCTAAAGATTTGAGTTCAGTTCCCTAGACACACATGGTGAAAGGTGAGAACAGACTCCCACAAATTTTCCTGTAATTTCCATGTATGTGTCAGGGTATGCACATGCTCACACATATGCATATACATACGAGTAAAAATGTAGTAAAATCTTTAAAATATACAAGAAAACAACTAGTCTCTTTACCTTTAGTGGTCTTTACTAGAGCCAAGGGCAATGCACAGATACTTCAGCAAATATGTCTTGTTTATCACACTGGCTCTACTTTTCACTACTGAATTACATATTAAAAAAAAATTTTATTTATATGAGTACACTGTAGCTGTCTTCAGACACACCAGAAGAGAACATCCAATCCTATTACAGATGGTTGTGAGTACCATGTGGTTGTTGGGAATTGAACTCAGGACCTCTGGAAGAGCAGTCAGTGCTCTTAACCACCAAGCTTAACTGAGCCATCTCTCCAGCCCTGAATTACACATTTTTAATGCTATCACATTTTACTTTGGAGTATGTCCTATCTGGATGATTTAAACCATTATAATCATGCTGCTAAAGTCTGCCTGTGACTTTCGTACCTCACCAAACTAAATCTTGTTCCACTGGAAGGGAAGAGCTAAAGCTCTTTTTGTTTTGACTGGGAACAGGGTCACACTACACAGTCCTGGCTGGACTCCATGCCAAGCAAGGCTCAATCTCTTATCTGATGAAATGACAGAGGAAAACTTTCCAGTGTACAAAGAAAAATTCTCTGCCCACAAAACCCATCCTTTTTTCACCCATGCTAAGCACACATCTCCCTAATGTCCAAAAGGGAGGCAAACCCACCTCTCTGCATACAGCTGCAATCTGCGCTTCATCCATGCAGGTTTCTGTTACAACATCAGTGAGGGATCCACCAGCAAGGTACTCCATTACCACAAACAACTCATCTCCTACCAAGTAACTGAAAAAGAACATACAAAATACACATGGCTTTTTAATTTTTTCTAAGAACATGGCTCTCTGCATTGTGGAATTAAAGTGCCAAGCACAATAATAATAAAACCAAAGAGCCAACGGTTTGAGAACTCGGAACAGCACTTGATAGTCAGAACAGCACAAATTAAAATGTCCTTATCTGGGTGTAGTGGCGAATACCTTTAAACCCAGAGGCATCGAGCCAGGGAGATCTCTGTGAGTTTAAGGCCAGCCTGGTTTACACAGTGAGGTCCCGAACAGCCAGAGCTACATGGTGAGACCCTGTCTAGAAAAAACAAAACAGAATAAGACAAAAACAAACAAACAAAAAAATTAAGATGCTCTCGGCTGATGAGGACAATACCAACACTCAGGAAACAATTAAAAAGATCACCATGAATTAGAGGCCAGCAGGGTAAGATACTTGTCTCAAACAAACAAACAAAAAATAAAAAAATAAAAACAAATTCAGGCCGGCGGTGGTGGCGCACGCCTTTAATCCCAGCACTTGGGAGGCAGAGGCAGGCGGATTTCTGAGTTCGAGGCCAGCCTGGTCTACAGAGTGAGTTTCAGGACAGCCAGGGCTACATAGAGAAACCCTGTCTCAAAAAACCAAAAAAAAAAAAAGAAAAAAAGAAAAACAAAACAAATTCAGAATCATTTTAAAGTTATAGTTTGCCCACACTGTTTTGAGTATGTATGTATATATGTGTTATTGCAATTAGAATAATCCAAGGAAAACAGTATTTTATTTAAATTAACTTATGTGTGTGAGTGTTTGCCTATGTATGTCTATGCACCAATGTTTATGCCTAAAGGCAAGCAGAGAGTACTGGATCCCCTGGGACTGCAAACAGAGCTGTGAACCACTTTGTGGGTGATTAGAATTGAACCCCAGTTCTCTGTAAGAGTAGCTAGTGCTCTTAACCACTAAGCCATCCTCCCAGCACTGTGAAATTAATATAAAAGGCAAGAAAACGAGTAGCTGGAGAGATGATTCAGTGTCAGAACTGCCTGTCTTTTCAGAGATCTGAACCTGGATCCCAGCGTCCATACTGGAAGGTTCACAAGCACTTGCAACTCGAGTTCTAGGGTTCCCACACTCCGCTGGCCTCTACAGGCACTGTTATGACAACATACATACACATCAGTAAAAAACATTCTTAAAAGGGATAGAGTAAGCAATGTAACCATATTATATATAATCTAAAAAAAATAAAGAAGATTCCAAAAAGAAAGCAAGGAAACAGACCTGAAAAATTTGTTTCTTTGAATAGAGTCCTCACAAATAAGGCTTAAAGTCTCAAAATATATTATCCTTTCCCTATTCTAAGCGATTTAAATATAGAAAATCATCTGTAATCTATTGTAACTAATATAATCTGTTATTATTCACTAAAGTAAATGTGATTTCTTTTTTAAAATGTCATTTGTAATATACACAATTTTATATTCTGCCTTCTGTGGTTTAACACAATACCTAAGCTCAGAGACCTTTTGAGAGTGACCTGAGGCGGAGACATGGAAAGTAACATCTGCAATACAACCAGCTGGGCATGGTGGCACAGGCTCTACTCCCAGCTTCCCAAGAGGCCAGGAAGCTATGTAAAATAAAAACTAATCTCACAGTTTAAGAACTGGGTGGCTGGTCATCTCTGAGATCACGGCATGCATCATGGCCAGCCATTCCTTCCTGTTTCCGCTCTGATAATTTTAGTGAGTACAAGCACCAGCAGCAGTCCTTCAGGGAGTGCCCTTTCTTTCACCTGTCAAGTAAGACCCTTGAGAACGGCCCTCAATGCAGGCGACTGTTTCACCCCTTACTTCTTCAGCACTGCCGTTCTAATCTCAAGTGCTATGCTTGCAACAAATACTCAAACTGCAAATTTCTGTACTTTCTAAAAAGATCGTAAGTACTAATAGTAAAATTTTATTTTGTTTCGTTTGCTTACGTGTATGTATATGTAGAGAGGCTGGAGGAGGGACCTGGATGCCCTGGAACCACAGTCACACGTGGGTATGAGCCATTATGTGGATGCTGGGAACCACCCTGTGTCCTCTCAAAGACTCTCAACTCAGCATCTCTTCAGCCAGACAGTTCCAAATTTTCATTCTAGTGTATGTTTGTTTCTTTTTTCATTTATTTATGACTTTTTATGCATGTTTGCCTCAGTGAGTTTATATGTACATGTGAGTATTAGCAGAGGCCAAAGCAAGGCATGGCTCCTCTGCAGTTGGCCTACAGGCAGTTGAGAGCTGCCCTGTGGGTACTGACACTCTCCAGCCCCACTGTCTCATTTTTTTTTTACTTCCTTTCATTCATTCTCGTTTTTAAAGACAGGCCCTCATCAGGCCCACTCTGAACTCTCAATCCTCCTGTCTCAGCCTCCAAGGCTGGGATTACAGTGCTGACTCACCACTCCTCAGTTGATCTCACATTTAAAGAAAATACTCATATTTACCTGTCCAAGAAGTTAACTATGTTGGGATTCTTTAACTCTTTCATCACCAGAATTTCATTAATGATCAATTCCTTCTTTGGTTGTTTCTGTAAATTAATCTGCTTGATAGCAACCTGTAATAAACATATTTGAAACATCAAGACAGCATTCTTAATTCTCTAACAAAATTACAAGCACCGATTAGTTAGTAATTCACCATGTACAGTTTTTACATGTATATAACTTATGCACAATGTTTGGTGATACAGATTTTAAATTATGCTTAAATTCGTACTTCATTTTTTAAACGCTATTTTGCTTGTTTTACACATGTGGGCTGCACATGTGCATGGCTGTATGTGCTAAAACAGAGGGAATGAGCTCAGAAGAATGAGTGCTCTTTCCCACAGAGCCATCTCACTGACCAACCCTACATTTATATTTATCTTCAGGTTTACTAACTAACCTAAGGTCAGTCTAAATTCAAAACTGGTAAACATTTAAAAAGGAATTCTTTATTCATGATACTAAACATATTCATTCTTTGTTCACCTAACATAATAACTGCTGTTAAGACTTAACAGATCAATTCTTATACCACATCTAGGGCTAGGGAGACAGCTCAGCTGGTAAAGTTCTTTCAACCACCAAGATCTGAGTTCCTTCCACCCTAAACCCTGCTGTGGTGGCATGTACTTTATGTGTTGGCTTCCTAGACAGCCAGCTTCAGTTATTTGGTGAAGACAGCTTCTGGTTACTACACATTCATGCATATGGAAGCATGCATTCATTTTCCTTTTACCTATACAAAGAGCTAACATGCAAACATGCAGACTTGAACAGTAGCTACCTCTTGTCCCAGGGCCACATCAGTTGCAGTAAAAACTGTTCCAGAAGCCCTGAAGGAAAAAAAGATAGAATGAAATCTGAGTTCTTATCAATTATAGAATTTACACAATTCAAAGACTTCAGACTTTGAAAACTAAACAAGATTTAACATGTTAGACACAAGAGTAAAACAAAGAAAAAAAAGAAAAAAGAGGAAAACGAAGAGGCAATCCTTATGGCCAAGACTTACATATGAAGTATTTCAGACCTATAGAAATATAGAAAAGCAGCATACACTCACAAATCTACTTCTGTGCTTAAGAAAAAAAGAAGTGGTGTGGTGTGGTGGTGCACACCTTTAAGCTTAGTTCTCAGGGGGTGGAGACAGGGAGTTTGAGGCCAGCCTGGTCTATATAGTCCAGATAGTGAGTTCCAGGACAGCCAGGGCTATGTACAGAAAGACCCTGTCACATAGAAAAACCAAAACCACAACAAAAACCAATGAAACTAGAAAAAAAAAAAATCCAAAATGGGAAAACAAACCAAAAAAAAAAAAAAAAAAAAACAAAAACATAACTCCTTCTCTGCAAACAAAGAAACACGTAGGGTGTTCATGTCTAGGACCCTGCTCAGAGTGCAAGGCAGGAGGCTGATGCTGACTCAATGCTAGTTTGGATGTCAGAGAGTTTTTTTCAAGAAAGCAAAACTCAAACCAACTTCAACTCAAACCAAATTCAAACAATGAACTATGACAAACTTCAAGGCTACCTCCTAGCCTTTGTAACAAGACCCTCTGGTCTGTCTTCTTGTGTATCCGGGGTTTGATGTATGTAGAAAGAATATCTATGTCTGTACGGACGTAGCACCTAGCAACAATAAATTTGCTTAGGCAAGAAATAAAAGGTGGGACATTCTGGAGGAAAAAGAATTCTGGGAGCCAGGCAGGAGATTCAGCTGGGAAGATGTGAGGAGACAGATGCATGATATCTGAGCACAGGTAGCCAGCCATGTGACAGAAAGTAGGTTAAAATAACTCGGTTATCTAAGTTATGATTCAGTCAGAGTAGAGCCTGGAGCATGGGGCTGGGAGGAAGAACCAGGCCTAACTTTATTGATGTGTACCATTCCTAAGCATTTTTTTTTGAACTTCTAATCACGAAGACATGGGTATGTTTCTCAAGAAAATATATTTGACTTTATTTTTACACTTTACAATGTTTTGTCTCATTAATTTGTCTGCAATTTCAACTCTGGATTTATGATTGTCATTCATATACATAAGAATTATTCTTTTTTTTTTTAAAGATTTATTCATTTATTTATGTATATGAGTACACTGTAGCTGTCTTCAGACACACCAGAAGAGGGCATCAGATCCCAGTATAGATGATTATGAGCCACCATGTGGTTGCTGGGAATTGAACTCAGGACCTCTGGAAGAGCAGTTGGTGCTCTTAACTTCTGAGCCATCTCTCCAGCCCAAGAATTATTCTTGTTCATTCATCATTATTTCTATGTAACTATCTATTATTATTCAAAAATACAAAGGTTAAAAAAGGCTGGAGAGATGGCTCAGCGGTTAAGAGCACTGACTGCTCTTCCAGAGGTCCTGAGTTCAATTCCCAGCAACCACATGGTACTCACAACCATCTGTAATGGGATCTGATGCCCTCTTCTGGTGTGTCTGAAGACAGTTATAGAGTACATAAAATAAATAAATAATTCTTAAAAAACAAACAAACAAACAATCAAACAAACAAAAAGGCTGGAGAAGTAGCTCAGTAGTAGAGCTCCTGCCTGGATGCACAAAGCTCGAGGTTTAATCCTCAGCACTGAAAAAAAAAGGGTGACTTTCATTTTTTTGTTATTAAAACCAGTGCTACAAATAAGATTTGTAGAGAGAATAAAACAAAAAACCAATACTGCCAAAAGCCTGCAATAATAAATATGTTAATTGTCTTTAAAATACAGTATGAGTGTAATTTTTCTATCTATCTGATCCCTTACCACCTATGGGAAATGACATACAGCAAAAAGCAACAAAAACCACACATAATGACACACAGCTGTAGTCCTAGCATCAGGGAAGCTGGATGGAGGATCATTAAGATTTGAATTACATAGTGCATGTGGGGCCAGCCTGGACTACATAGGGAACCCTTATTAAAGAAGATGATGCAGGAAGTGAAAAGGAGAACAGGGTCAGGGAAAGAGGGAGACAGGGGGAGGGAGGACAGACAATGTACAGCTACTATTAACCAGTGCTGGATTACGTTTATTTTTTTGAGACAGGTCTCACTATGAGCTAATCAGGCTTTTCTCCAACCTGTAGCAATCCTGCCTCAGCATCTCAGGTGCATCATTACAGCTAACTTAGAAGTGCAGTTTTATTTGAACATACATATATAATTATACATACAACTGTGTTATGCATTTACAATCTGCAGAACAGTTCTGTGCTCAGTGTCAGAGGAAGTGTCATACTGAATATGACGTCAGAAGAGAGCAACACTTACCCTTGACCAATTTTTTCATATCTTGTGTATTTTTTCTTAGGGTCACCTATGCTCACAATAGTTCCTGTTTTAAACAAAAATTAGAAATCAGTCAAGCAAACTAAATGCAAACAAAATTTGACAATTATTCCTTTTAATATCTACACTGATTATAAAAGTGCTTATCCATATGCCAAGCTTCAAAAATAATTTGCTTTAAATAATCAACATTAAAGAAAAATAAGTAGGAGCTGGAGAAATGTCTCAATGGTTGAAAGCACAAGCCCTGGGTTTAGTTCCCTGCACCCACGTAGTGGCTCACATCCACCTATAAATCTAGTTCCAAGAGATCAAACCCCCCACCTCTGACCTCTGCTGGCACCAGGTATGCACTCAGTACACACACGGTGGTGGCGCACGCCTTTAATCCCAGCACTTGGGAGGCAGAGGCAGGCGGATTTCTGAGTTCGAGGCCAGCCTGGTCTACAGAGTGAGTTCCAGGACAGCCAGGGCTACACAGAGAAACCCTGTCTCGAAAAAAACCAAAAAAAAAAAAAAAAAAAAAAAAAAAAAAAAAAAAAAGCTAAAAGAAAACAAGAAGAATAAGCAATAAAAGGGGTTGCACTTTTCCATCAGTTATCTTTGTTTGTTTGTTTTTTGAGACAGGGTTTCTCTGTGTAGCCCTGGCTGTCCTGAACTCACTCTGTAGACCAGGCTGGCCTCGAACTCAGAAATCCACCTGCCTTTGTCTCCTGAGTACTGGGATTAAAGGTGTGCGTCACCATGCATGACCAGGTTAGACTTCTTAATCACTTTCTTAGAAATCTTAAGATTTTAGTATAACTAATTGTCTCAGTGAAGCCTAAACTCGTGGGGTCCTCAGAGTGTAGGGCTATAACATTACTAATTTAAACCAAACAAAACAGGGTCTATCACTAGGCTAGCCTGACTCACTATGTAGCTAAAGATATCTGAACTTTGACCTCTGCTTCCCACAAATCTGGGAGCAAGTATTCCATCACTACTCTTAATTCTGGATTAAATCTTAGGCGCTAGCAGCACTCACACTGAGCTCCTGATCTGCTTGCTATACTTGTTAGATATTCAGCTAACCAGACTCTTTAAGCCGTAGCTTAGTCATACATATCTGCTCAGCCTCCAATCGATTTCAGATAAGAGTCCATCCATCTGAGTGATAAACATGAATGACAAAGATATATAAATATAAATAAATAGCCAAAACTCTTATGCGTCAGTTTCTAGTCTCTCATTTCTGATCCTTAAAACTAAGTATATTGGAAAGAAACTTCAATATGCTAAGAGATAGTAAATTCAAGAAATTGGGGAAAAGTCATACATTAAACTCATATTCACTATTAGGTCAAATGTGAGAAAATGACACAGCACTGTCACTTGCTCACGGTAAGACATGAACATGTAAGGCTCAGTCAGAGTAGTTTACAAGTTCCCACTGCAAGCCAGCCACTCACTCTGAGCTACACAACAAAGTCAAACCCGCAGTAAGACAAAGCTGCAGACAACCACAGCAAAGAGGACGAGATTACTGAGCCATAACTCGATGGCGGCACCACTGCTCTGGCTGACTGCTTGAAGTAGCAGCTTTCCTAAGAGAAACATTATGTATTTCTACAAAATGCCAGAGTAAAAGCAGGGTCACACTTTAAAGCAGTGAGAAATAAAAGCAGTAACTAGAGCTTAAACACTATCTACACAGAATCTTTCCCTGACTACCCCCCCTCATGACCACCATCACACCATACCACCACCCACCACACACCAAGCCAGTGCTCTTTGAAGCTGCTGAAGATTTGCAAGTAGATACTATTGTTACCTTTCAATGCTTGACCTAAACCAACAGTGGTGGGCTGTGGGTTAAAAGGAAAGGAAAGAGCCTACTCCTACAGACTTTATGCTGACATAAATGACAGAAGGTGACTTTCTTTAGGAACATTCGTGTTTACTGTGTTGTTTTTGGAGGTCAGAACACTTTGGGAGTGGTTCTTTCCTTTCTATATTTGGATCCTAGGGATGGAACTCAGGTCCTCAGACAGTGTTGTGTCCTTTCTCATGGAACTGTCTTGCCAGTCCGTAAAAGACGTTTTATAGGTTTGTACTGAGAAACTAGAAATGCATGTACAAACACACAAACCCCTTTGACAGAGTTGTGTCCTTTTGAAGTGGCTGGCAGGGATCAGTTTTGCACACAGTAAACAAGTGCTCCCAAATGAGCAATAACTCTCCCCAGCTCTGGGACAAAGGTTTTTAAATAATAAAGTATAGACTGCATACTTAATTTCTCCATAATCTCTTCATCCGTCATCTTGGCTTTCTTTTTCTGTTTGTCTGAAGACTTGGCACCACTGTCAACATTAGAATCACCAACTGGAGCAGGAATAGGGTCGATGACAGACCGTGTGTAAATCTGCAGAAATATAGGTCATTGATGAGACTTGAGAAAAAAACATTTTCAGATGATCTTAGTAGCAGAAAATTCCTTGTTCTCCCCACCCCCCTTTTTGCAAAGCTAAGTTATCTCTCCCACTGTTTTAAAAAATGGGAACAGTACAGTCACACAAGGAGCACACAGCTAATAGGCACAGTGGTGCAACAGGTGTAATGTGGTGGACAGATATACACATCCATATACATAAAATAAAAATACTAAAAGAGCAAGCCTGCAGCTAGGCATGGTGGCATACACCTATAATCAGGTGCTTGAGAGGCAGAGACAGAGGTCAGGAGATCCAGGTCAGCATCAGCTACATAGTGAGTTTGAAGCCAGCTTAGACTACATAAGACCCTGGCTCAAAACAAAAACAAAATGAACCCTAACACAACTTACTAGAGAAGAGAATAAGGGTCTTGACATTGAAATAACTATAACTACCTGCCCTGTAAATTTTACACAAACTCAACATTTTCCTTTTCTTTCAAACAGCCTGTCCTAAGTCATAAAGAACACAGTCTCAGACCTGTCTGCCAAGCCTGCTCAGAGTCCTGTGGCAGCACAATCGTCAGTCTGCACTCTCTCTCTCCACAGCAGAAAGGGCAGGGCTGGAACAGTTTCTTACTGCCTAGAGCCACGTAAGCCCCTACTCTTAAAATTCTCTTAGTTGGTGAGTAGTTTCAGTCTTAAATGCTTCTTCATTAGACATACAGCCTTTTGGGAACAAGATTAAAATATATACTCCAGGGAAGAGCAGTGATCTGAATTTTAGATATAATAGTAACCTATATTGAGAAAGCTAAAGAAATACATACTCTTTAGAATAGGGGGAAAAAAATCTAGAAAGGAAAGCCTCGTAGGCTAAGTATTTTAACTTTTGAAGAAACTGTTAATTTTCTTTTCTGTTTGTTATTTGAGAGATAGGGTCTAGCATATTCGTATGCAGCTCTAGCTGTCCTGGAACTCTCTAAGGTAGCTGGCCTCTGACTCACAAAGACTACCCGCCATGCTGGGATTAAAGTTGTACACCACCACACACACACACACTCAGGACACTACGTTTTAAGTAGCTTTTTTTTTTTTTTTTTTTTTGGTTTTTTGAGAGACAGGGTTTCTCTGTGTAGCCCTGGCTGTCCTGGAACTCACTCAGTAGACCAGGCTGGCCTCGAACTCAGAAATCTGCCTGCCTCTGCCTCCCAAGTGCTGGGATTAAAGGCGTGCACCACCACTTCCTTTCAAGTAGTTTTTATGGATTTTAATTTACTTATTAATTTACTTATTGTATGTGTGTGCACACACGCCATGATGTGCATGTGGCAGTCAAAGGACAACTTGCAGGAGTGAGTTCTCTCCTTCTACCATGTGTGCCCCAGGGATTGGATGCTGCTGAGTTACTTCATCAGCTCCAAAAAGCAGGTTCTGAAAAATAACTAAGTTTCTCCACAATGCAGTATTCTAAGCTTGAAGGCCTCTTAACATTTTGACTGCAAGTCAAATGCAGACCAATGTTTTCGGAAGACACACAGTTTCAGGTCATCGGTCTGTCACTCACTGATTTTGTATGATCTGGCCGAGGGGCAATGACGGGAGGAGCAGCATCTTCATCTCATCATCATCTTCCTCTGTCACTACAGCTGATGTCTCTGACCCCTTGGTGTTCAGCTGCATTCATCACAGCAGCAAAAGGAGGATAAACCAATAACATCCAAGGTTAAAATGGGGCTCTCCTATAAAAATAGTCTTCAAAGTTTATTTCTTCAATAGCTAATATAAAAGCTACCAAACTTCACTGGTTCCAATACAACCAATTAAAAAGTAAATGAATATATACGGTGAGTATCATTTCAGTAGGGATTGCTAAGGATTGAACCTGAGGCTTGTGTATGATGTGACTGCCCTATCACTGAGCTACTTTCGGAGCTCCCAAGTATACTGGGGCACTATTCCTGCCCTTTACACAAGCACACATGGTGCACTATTAAGTAAGCAATCTTCTTCTTAGGACCAAACTGAAGGTTCTCTGGACTCTGTAGACATAAACCTCATTTTGAGGAATTTAAAAGATCCAGATTCACCAGTTAACAAAGCAAGAAAAGGAGCTGACGAGTGTTTTAACTATTTAGAATGTAAGTTTACCACACTCACAATGGCACTGGGAGGAGATCTGGGAGGAGAGAATATGCCATCTAGTTCACCATACTCAGGTTCAATATGGCAACACTGGAGAAGTAGTTAAATTGCTCTGGAAGCCATTACAAAGATTAGTTGCTTTAAACTGCCCAACAAGCAGATCCTATTTACTTAATATGGTTTTTTCAATTAATCACATGGCTAACTTAAAAAAAAAAAACAAATATATTCATATAATTTTTTTAAAGATGTATTTATTATAAGTATACTGTTGCTGTCCTCAGACACACCAGTAGAGGGCATCTGATCCCATTATAGATGGTTGTGAGCCACCACGTGGTTGCTGGGAATTGAACTCAGGACCTCTGGAAAAGCAGCCAGTGGTCTTAACTGCTGAGCAATCTCTCCAGCCCCCTGTTCTTATATATTTACCAAGCAAAATAAAAATAGACTTGTTGTAAGCAACCTAAATTAGAACAGAAACTATAATAAATTATTAACTTACTGCTGGTGTTCCAGAAGGGAAGCCATCTTTCTCTGAATGTGAAACAGAAAAGATATTACCAATTTGAGAAAGAAAACTAGGAAATGACTGGAGGGGGAAAAAAAAAAAGCAAGCAGGCAGGGTTTTGCTACATAGCCGTGGCAAGCCAGATGTCTGCTATATAGTCCCTGATAGTCATTGCTTCTCCCCCAGGCCCCATTTTACATTTTATTTATGTTAGGTGTATCCTTGGCTGGTGTGGAGCTCCAAATGCAGACCAGTATGGCTTTGAACTCACAGAGATCTACCTACCTCAGATGAGTCGAGTAGCACTTCAATGTCAAAGCCTGTCATTTCTGTATAGTCTGTCCTCCCACTCTAGCCCACTCACAGCCATCTCTAGCTGACTTGTCTGTATATTTAGACGCTCTGCCTTCTACTGCCAGCAGCCATTTAAGGGCATCAAAGAGGAAATGATTAAACAGGCAGAGAGCCCAAACATCGACCAACTATTTCTGGCAAAATGATGAGGTTAATATAATCTCCAGGCTCCCAATCATGTTCTGGGGCAACCTCATCACTCTCTAATGGGCAGACTTATGCAGGAGAGAAGGAGCAACAACAGTTATACTTCCATCTTGCATTTTCCCAGGAGGAATCTTTTATCTGGCCTACAGGGCTTATGCACTCTGCATTTGGTCCGGCCTCTGACCACTGCCTGGGGTCTTACCAGGAGGAGTGAAACTCAGGTACTTCTGTTTCACAGTGTTGGAGTCATAGAACTTCAAGACATCCAGCACGGCCTGAGGGTTCTTCTTCTGCTCGAGTTTGGTGATGTTGGAGGTCTGCAACAGCCGCGCCCACTGTTCTGGCATGCCCTAACCAAAAGAAATCCACAAATTAGTTATGGCTTAATGCTCTAATAAAAACATTTCACAGACCAATGACAACACCTGCACATCATGTTATGGAAGGCTGTGAGTTTTATGTGTGGGTGCTGGGAACTGAACCAAGTCTTCTGCAAGAGCACATGCTCCTAACTACTGAGTCAGCTCTATAGCCCATACATACTTATTTTTGAAACAAAGTTTTAACTATATAGCTCAGCCTGGCCTGGAACCCAAAATATTTTGAGTTCCAGTTGCCTTACTGTTGGGATTACAAATGTACAGTAGTTTTTATTTTGTTTTGGAGACAGAGTTTCTCTGTGTAACCCCAGCTGTCCTGGGACTCACTCACTCTGTAGACCATGCTGGCCTCAAATTCAGAGATCTGCCTACCTTCCAAGTGCTAGGACTAAAGGTATATGCCACCATGTCCTGCCAAAAGTCTAGGACTATGTGGTCAAAGGACAGACTCTAGTGTGGTCCTCCAGTCCTTCAAAATCTTGTTTAGATAGGATCTTCTACTGTCCTAAAATGCTACCAAACAAGTTGGGAGTGCAGGCTCACACCACAGCATTTGGCTTTTTATGTGAGTTTTAAGGACCTGAATTCAGATCTTTTCATACTTGTGAGATAAGTAAGCATTTTCCCAACTGAGCCATCATCCTATCCTTATCCATTTCTCTGTGTCTTAGGGCTTTACTGCTGTGAATAGACACCATGACTAAGGCCATTCTTATAAGGACAACATTTAACTGGGGCTGGCTTACAGGTTCAGAGGTTCAGTCCATTATCAAGGTGGGAGCAAAGCAGCATTCAGGCATGGAGCAGGAGCTGAGAGTTCTACATCTTCATCTGAAGGCTGCTAGCAGAATACTGACTTCCATGGAGCTAGGATGAGGGTCTTAAAACCCATATCCACAGTGACACACCTACTCCAACAGGGCCACACCTTCTAATAATGCCATTCCCTGGGCCGAGCATATACAAACCATCACACTCTGTATCTGCTTTTCCTAACTATAATTGACAGGCTTGGCTCTCTAGAGAAAAAGGTCATTCAATTACTAATTTCTTTGAAGGTTATTTTATGTATGTGAGTATTTTGCCTGCATGTATATGTATGTCCACCTATACATAGGACCTATATGCATCATGCACTCAGAGGTCAAAAACAGGTATCAAATACACTGGAACTGGAGTTGTGGGTGGTTGTAAGCCACATGTTGGTGCTGGAAATGGAACCCAGATCCTCTGCAAGAACAAGTATTCTAAATTTCTGAGCCACCTTTCCAGCCCCAATCACTAATATTTTTGACAAGCAAAAACCAGTAAGAATTGACAACTAACTCTAATCATTGTAGTCAGTGTATAACCCCACACTCTGACACTTAAAAGCAGGAGGATTTAGAGCTCCAGGTTTTACTGGGACATAGTGAGACTTTGCTTTAAACAAACAACAACAAAAAAAGAAAAAAAAAAAGAAAGAAATAAAGAGAGAGAGAGAAAGAAAGAAAGAAAGAGAAAAAGAACTGATAATCCTATGGGATTGAAAAAGTTCGACACCAGTCATGTGAGCCCATAGTTATCACCCTAGCACATGGTCAACAGAGACAGGAGGACTAAATTCAAGACCACCCTTAACTACAAAATGAGTTTGTGGGAGGCCAGCCTGGGCTACATAAAAGTTTTGTTTCAAAAAACCAGAGAGAAAAATTGATTTCATACCCAACATTGAAGAAAATGCTTGAGTACCTTTTTTGGTTTCTTATTTTGACTGTGTGCACATTTTCAGAGGTCAGAGGATCATCTCAGGCGCTGTCTTCCTCCTTGAGACCACAGTGGCCGCCTCATGAGCATGCTGTCTCTGGTCCCCACTACACAGTAGGGGCACTACAATCACTTATTGTCTGGTTATGTGCACGCTGGAGATTTGAACTCAAGTCCTCACACGTGCATAGTAGGTGCTCTTTCTCTTTCTTTTTGGAGACAGGGTTTCTCCATGCAGCCTTAACTGTCCTGGAACTATGTAGACCAAACTAGTCCTGAAGTTAGAGATCCACCTGCCTCTGCCTCCCCAGTGCTGGGATTAAAGGTGTGCTACTACTACTGCCCAGCCAGTAAGTGCTTCTTCCCACCGAGCTATTCTCCAACCCTTTAGCACTGCTTTAATATCATAAACAAACCTCATTAGGTAAACTTACAGTGAACTCTCCTGTAACAGCATCAAAGCCAACATGGATGGTGTGCTCAAAATCAGATGGGGGAGAAATCTCTGGTCGTTCTTTTTCTTTCTTTTTACTTCCTGGGGGATTGGGGAGAAAATTATCTCTTTAAACAAGGCTAATTATGGCATTTATTACTGTGTTTGTATTTTCCTGAAACCAACTAGGAATGAAATTATGATAGAAAACTGGTACACACAACATGCACCCTGCTAGAGGGTGCCTCCAATGACACAATTTATGGATGCCACTTGTGAAAGCTGACTTTTTCCTTCTTTCCCTCCCTCCTCCTCCAACTTGCTTTTCTGAGACAGGGTCTCATTCTCCAGCCCATACTGGCCTCAAATTCATGGCAATTCTCCTGTATAGCCTAAGAATATTAGGGTTGAATGCATGTTACACTTTCCTTTTTATTACAGTTTGTAAATATTACATCTTTAAATTACCCAACTATCTTACAGTTGCACTGTAAAAAAAATTATTGCAACATTCTTGCAACATCAGTAACATTTTTTTGCACATTCAAACATATCAATTCCTTCTCCCCAGTCCTCCTCCTTTAATCTGTGGCTCTTAAAACCATGGATCTATTTCTGGATGCTCTGCTCTCTTAAAATCATCTGTCTATCATTATGCCAATCCTGTCTACCTTGATTACTGTCATCCTTATAACAAACATCAAAAGTACAGTCTAAGTCCTCTTTTTACTTTTTTCAAATCTGCTGGGATTTCAGGACATCTACATTTCTATATGAAATTAAAATTGTTTTACATTTCTACAAAAGCCTTCTAGGGCTGTGACAGGAATTGCATTAATCTATAAATCAACTTAGAATTTATACACATCTTGCATTCTGATCCATGGCCAACAACACATCTCTATGAATTAGGTGTTTAATTTCTCTCAGCAATGTTTGCTAGTTATTAGGAGACACAATACTGACCCTACCATTACCTTCATATTTCTGTAAAGGAATACTTATTTTTGATGCTGCTAAAATGACAGTTTTGGGGTTGGGAATGTAGCTCAGAGGTAGCTTGCTTGCTTAGCATGACTGGAGCCTGGGGTTCAGCCCCACCAGAAAACAAAATAAACCTCATTCCTTAGGCCTAACCTTTGGACACTCTTACTTACTTGTAAAGTTTCTGTAGGCATCCCAGGACTTTCTATACGTAATATGCCATGGTGAACTAAAGAGAGGCTGTCATATTCTTCCTAATTTGGATAATTCACTCATTCATTCATTTCACGTTATTGGATTAGCCCCTAGAACATGGCTAAGTGAAAGTGTTAATAGGTATTTTTGTGTTTTTACTGAAACAGGGAATGAACAGGGAATGAAAAGTCACTTTTTTTTTAGTTTAATAAACAGTCAATGTTTCTAACATGCCCTTTATCAAATTTATTACATTTCCTTCAATTTCAAGTTTGCTCAACACTTATGCCAGAAATAAATATTGTATTATGTCAAATGTTTTTTCTACATCTACTTATATGACCATACGGCTTATCCTAAATTACACCAATTTCCAAATGTTTAACTGGCCTTGTAGTTATGAAACAAACTCTACTTGGTCCTGATTGATTGCTCTTCCTATACAATGCTAGATTATCACTGTTAAAACTTTGCCAACTTCAAGCCGGGTGGTGGTGGCGCACGCCTTTAATCCTAGCACTTGGGAGGCAGAGGCAGGCGGATTTCTGAGTTCGAGGCCAGCCTGGTCTACAGAGTGAGTTCCAGGACAGCCCGGGCTACACAGAGAAACCCTGTCTCGAAAAACTTAAAAAAAAAAAAAAAAAAAAAAGAAACCTTTTCTTAATTAGCAGTCAGTCGCTCATTCTACTCTAACTCTTCATCAAATAATAATGTCTTTTCAGTTTCTTATTTATTTTTATGTGTATGTGTCTGCTTGAATATATGTGCACTATTTGTGTGCACATACCCTCAAAGGCCAAAGGAAGCCATCAGACGCCCTAGAACGGAAGTTCCAGGTGGCTGTCAGCTACGTGATGTGAGCACTAGGAACCAAAGCTGGGTCCTCTGTAATGACAGCAAGTGCTCAGTAACTGCTGACTGATCTCTCCATCCTCCAATTTCTTAAAAAAAAAAAAAAATTATTTTGTATCCTAATGTGTATTAGTAGTTTGTACCATATATAGAGAAGTGCACCACCTATATGCACTGTCCATTGAGGTCAGTAAATAGCATCAGATGCCTGGAACTGGAGTCTCAGATGGTTGTGAACCATCTTGAGGGTATTAGGAACCAAAATCAGCAGTGACTCTTCTTTTTTTTTTTTTTTTTCTTCTTCAAGACGGGGTTTCTCTGTGTAGCCCTGGCTGTCCTGGAACTCAGAAATCCACCTGCCTCTGCCTCCCAAGTGCTGGGATTAAACGCATGAGCCACTACTGCCCAGTGCAGTGACTCTTCTTAAACACCAAGCCACCTCTCCAGCTGCTGGGTCTTTTTTTCATGTTATTTATTTCCCTTATTTTATTTAATCTGTTCATTATTTCTAACATATAACTGTTATCTTTTACATTTTCCACCCATGTGCCTTTTAAAAAAAAATTCTGGGAGAATTTTCTTGATTATCTTTGAAGCCTCCAATCAGTATCACATTTGTTCTGTTAATTTTTGGTTTTGTTTTTTCAAGACATGGTTTCTCTGTGTAGCCATGGCTGTCCTGGAACTCAGAAATCTGTATGCCTCTGCCTCCCAAGTGCTGGGATTAAAGGTGTGCACTACCACTGTCTGGCTTGTTCTGTTAATATTTTATTTTAAAGATTTACTTTATATATATGTTATTATATGTTATATATGTTATATATATGACAGCATGTTGTAGCTGTCTTCAAACACACCAGAAGAGATAAGTATCAGATTCCATTACAGACGGTTGTGAGCCACCATGTGGTTGCTGGGAATTGAACTCAGGACCTCTGGAAAAGCAGTCAGTGCTCTTAACCACTGAGTTATCTATCCAGGCCCCTGTTCTGTTAATTTTAAATACTCATTACCCAAGAATTATTTCTTATTGTTCTTTGATCATTATTTTCCTCTGACAAGAATTTGTCTTCTTTTCTCAAAGATTATGGCTTGTTGGTTTTCTGCTTAAGTGGAATGCTTGTTTTAAAATTTCTATTTAATAAAAATACAGATTTTTGGAGATAGGGTATGTAGCTTTGGCTAGACTTGATTTTACTTAGTAGTCCAGGCTGGCCTCACAGGCATGTGTCATCTGGTATGCCCTGTTGCTCTGGGCTCTTCTGTCTACGTGTTTTCTTCAGATGTCTGGTGACTCTTTGCTGTCCATTTTTACAGAAAAACATTACACAACTAAGTGGGAGACAAGCTAGATCAAAGATAAGGATAAGGTTCAGTGTCAGAAGTACTTTCCCCAGAACATTCTGTTTACAGAGAATCTTCCAGTGTCTGGTCTGAGGGCCGGTCAGGCAGAAAGTACCCTGAAAGCAAGGCAGACAAAAAAAGTTGTGTGTGATGACTTGGACCAAACCTTTACTTTGATTCTGATGCTTCAACTTTTCAGATTTCCCAATGAGAACCTATGTGTGGCTTTCTAACGGAGTGAGATAGTGAATCCTGACATGTGTACTGGATACGTTCCCATGTAGATTTAAGTACTTCCCACTTCACCACAAACAGCACTCTCCTCTCCATACAGTTTCTAAATCCCGAGTCAAAGATTGTTAGATCTTTGAAAATGGTTCCCCTTCTCTCTCACTCCATTTTGTAATCACTGTCTGTCCACTTAGGCAGATGTGGTCTTTACACTGCACACCTCAGTGCATGCTGAGAATTCCTGGGCCCTAGTGCCTCTTCCTTCTCTTTACCCTTACAGTGACCTGAAAAACAAATGCCTTTTAAACTGTCATTTTAGTTGGGTTTGTGGGTTTGGCATGCACAAGCTTGTGTACACACACACACACACACACACACACACACACACACACACTGCAAGTATTTTAAAATAAAATATTTCAATATCTCAATACCCAAACCTATTTAATTCCACTTGTTTCTCACAAGGACTTGTCATATTCAGTCATCTCAGGGGGAAGAGCAAAATGTTTTTGATATAGAATCTGAATTATTAAAAATGTGGTCCACATGTCACGTTTAACCAAAAGATCCTACTGCACTGCTATTTAATAAGTCTGTACATACTAAGGTAAACATGCTAGGACATGTTTTTCTTGGCTCACAAAGACACTACTAATCTAGCACTCACAGGAAACAATACCAGTTTTTGACCAGTAATGACACATTTCTGAAAAATGTCCATACTTCCTCTAGATCCTCCAGGTACATATATTTATCAACAAGAGCTGTGGCAAGAAGTCAGGTCACATCAATTGTGGAAAGGAGTAGAGGGAAGGCAATTATTAAGCTTGCATAAAATTTTGTTGTTTTTACTAAAACACACAATTACACCTACCATATGCAACCTTTCATTTTCCACCAGACTGACTTAAGTAATCTGAGGTTAGGACTTGTAGTTCTCTTTATGTCCCTGTACTTCTAAGTCATACTGCAAACAGGAGAAAGTATTTGCTGGCTATGAACTAACAGTTTAATTTGTATACTGTTTTTATAGAAATGACAGAGAAACAAAACCCTGTGTATTGAGAAAAACATTCTTTGTTTAAATCCTCTCCAGAGG